>OY728167.1:576746260-577996260 GCA_963277665.1 Viscum album | reverse complement strand
AGGGGTGAAATTTCTTAAGGGGGGAAGAATGTAATGACCCAAAGTTTTTCAATGAAAATTCCCTTCTTAAAGTTATGTCATAAAATCACATGAAAGCAAAAAATAATGAACTACTAAGTGTTAAGTGACCTTTAAACATAATTTTGTCACTTCTATATTAGGAATTTTGAAAATATGACATACACGGTTGTGTTCAAAATGATTTTTGGAGTCTAATGAAACAAAAATAATTTTTAGTGAATAGTAACAAACCCTTGTGAATAGTAACCTACCTTTAGGAATAGTAATATGAACCTTATTAATATTAAATCATCAAACATACCTTACCCATGAATAATTAAATAAAATTTATACATCTTAGAAAGTAACAATTTGATCCTAGTAAACGTTTTGGTATTTTGTACGTCATAAATAATTAATTATAATTAATTAGTTAATTTAAAAGAAAATTTATTTTCTTAAAATTTGTTCATAAGTTTTCAAATCAATGTATTATAGTTTTTTGGATAATTTTATAAGACCCTACTTAATTTTTGAAAACACTATAAAATCAGTTTTGATTTTAAAAACTGTTTTTCTTAGTAAATTATGATTTTAATTAAATATTAAATTAATATAATTTAGAAAATTATTTTTTAAAAATGGACTTCAATTTTGGATTCTACACGTCGAAAAATTGTTGGGGTAAATTTTTGGGATTTTTCTAAACTACTTGAATTTTTGTGAATAGTAAAATACATTAATTTACTATATAAATACATTATAATTAAAACCCACTATTCCTGACATCACAAGTGATGTAAGCACCCAAATCCCGAACTCACTTTCCTTATTTACTTTTCTTGGTCATGTATGACTCACTATTCTTTTTCAAAGAGGAAATAAATAAACTAATGAATTTTATATTAAGGAAACCCCTCTCCCCTCCACTATAAAAACCACCCTTCACACCCTCATTCCCTCACACCTCTCAAGCTCCAAGACTTCTCTAAAATCTAATAAAACATCCTCCCTATCCCCTATCCCACGTCCAAGAGCTTCTGGTCTCATCAGAAGACCAATCCTATCTCCCTTAAGGAGGATCTCAAGAGGAGGATTTAAGAGGTAATTTATCTCCCTCTTCTCCTTTAATTTCCTTTCAAGTTCAAGTTCATTTCTTGATCTCTCCCCACCTATATTCATCCAAATGGTATTATAACTCTAGTATTATTAATATAATGGAATTTTAGGATGATGATGGGAAATTATATCATCCAACCCAATTTCCCTCTTCCTTTTATTTTATTAAAGAGAACGTTGTTTGTGAGGTGTTAATTTATCACCTTCAAGAACGACATGATTTCTTCTTTTATTTATACCTTCAGATCGGTTAATTAAACCATTTTTATGGTTGAACCAGAATATTTTATTTTTATTATTTCCTATTTAATGTTCTGGAACTAATTTATTTTCATATTACTAAGTGTTAAAATAAAACATGTTCTTTGCGATCGAAAAACTGCCCAAATTAACCCAAACAATCATCATTTAATTATTATCTAATTATTCATCCACATGGATTTAATTTAATTAATAATATGATCATTCAAACTCTTGTAATATCATTAATAACATATAATATCAGTTCTGTATTTTTACCCATGTTCTACCCAAACATCAATTTAAGAATACAAGTGAACCACTCAAAAAAACCATAAAAACAAACATTCCCGAATAATGTTTTTAAACTCTATAACTCATCAAAAGGAACATAAAATCACTTAATGAAACCATAATGACCCATATTAATGTACACAAGGTTCTGGATTTATAATTGATGAATATAATGTCATTATACAGGACATTAAAGAGAAGGAAGCATTCAAATACAAGGTAAGGGGAAATTCTCAAACCCAAATTTCATCCTTTGGGTTCTCCCTCTTTCACTCCATTTTTGATATGGTTACTGCAAAAAAATAAATTTTTCATCATTGTATTTCCTTTTCTGGGATATACATGTTTACCAATATTGTTTTCATCAAACAAAAATTTTTTACAAAAGAACTCTTCTTCTAACAACTCACATTTTACTTCACATTCAAGGTTGATGGTTCTTGTAACATGTATGTCATTCCCTCTTTCTTTTGGGAACCCAAAGTTTATGAATGTGTTCTTATGAGATGTTACCCATTCCTTTACATGGGTTAGTTATGTTCACTTTTGATATATGTTCCATGTGGAAGGCATGATAATGATAATGTTATGATGTGATGGGTGCGCCCAGAATTATATAGCGTAATATGAATGTTTGAATGTGATGGGTGCACTCGGAATTATACAGCACTCCAATGCATTGGTTAAAGTGATGAATCTCATGAGTAAATGTGAAATTATGTGTGAACAAGATGCTAGCTTGGTTCACAATTATGTGTGGTAGTTAACCACTAAGACGTGATGTTTCATTTTTATGCATCGCCACATTTCAAGTCTTATATTTATGCTTCCTCTCATGTTCATGATCTTTTTCCCATGTTATGATTATGCTCACCCCATACAATATTGTTCTTATCTATCCTCTTACTGGGCTTCTAGCTCACCCCATTTAATGTATATCCTCAGGTGGCTACATGTACTAAGGATATGAAAAGTTCCAATAAGAATATAGAAAAGAAGAAATTAAATAAATATTTATGCTTGATGTTGTAATTGTTATGTATTTTCCTAGTTTTACCAAGACATTAAACCTTTGGATCCTCTATGTGTAATACTATTATGTTTTTTATCTTTAATATTATGTAATAATAATGTAAGAAAAGGCAGGGTCGCTATAGTTGGTATCATGGGTATGGTTTAGTTAATTTGGGAATTAGGATTAGTGAACCCTAGAGAAAACCTCTAGCATGAGACCAAGTACAAATAGGAACACAAGAATCTTTACATAGGGATCCCATATGATATAATTTTAGAATAAATTGTGAAAATAGTTAAGTTATTTATTCATGAATTGTTGACTTATGTTTTGTTCTAACCTTTTCTATTTTAGAAGATGGTGGGAACCAGGAGAAACCAGGCCAACAACTCGTGCGGGGGCCAATGCAACAATTGCGCGAACGACATCTCCAATGATTTGGGAGGTGGAGTTCAAAAGTTCATGGTGATGCTTACCCAATTATCTCAGGTTATGAACAATAACCATGATAATGGGGAACGTCCTCCTTCACTAAAGAGGTAGCAACTGGCTATCGAATGTTTTATGTGGCAACGACCACCGATGTTTAATGGATCTTCTGATCCATTAGTTGCGAAACAGTGGGTCAACTCCATGGAGAAGATCTTTTATGTGCTTCATTGTTCTGAGACGGAGAAGGTGACCCTAGCCATTTATCATCTAGATGGACAAGCTGATCAATGGTGGGATTTGGTTAAGAACACCAAGCCAAGGGATTAAATGGAAGAGATGGAATGGGAAGACTTTAAGATAATGTTTCTTAACAAGTATTTCCCATGAACTCTTCGCACCAAGATGGAGAGAGAATTAATAGAGCTCAAGAAAAAATTAGGAGAGTCTTTCACAACCTATGAAGTGAATTTCACAAGGCTTTCAAGGTAATCTTTGGGTTTTGTTATCAACAATGATAAAAAAATGATAGATTCTTTAGTGGATTAAAACCACACCTTCGAAAGACTCTTGCAATTCGAGACTTTGGGAGTTATGAAGAAGTTGTTCGGTGTGCTCTCAAAGTGGAGATGGAGTTTGTAGAATGGTTCCATGGCTATGGTGATAAGAAATGAAATATGGAGTTTCAAGCCAGTGGTTCTAATGATAAGGGTGGGAAGAAAACTCAACGACCCACATGCCAAAAATGTGGAAAGTTACACCATGGGAACTGCCTCAAAGGGATGGGGAAATGCTTCAAGTGTGGTAAATAAGGACACCATGCTCAAGAGTGTCGAAAAGACATGAAAAGGAAGGAGAATGTTGCCGATGAAAGCAGAGAACCACTAATGGTTCAGTGTTACAACTGTAGGGATCTAGGGAACTATGAAAACCAGTGAACTAAACCTCGAGTTCGCAAGGGTAATTAGAGTCAGCACCCACCAAAGCCAAAGGAACAACGGAAGTATTATGCCATCACTACTGTAGAAGTGGAGAAATATAATGAAGTCATACGAGGTACACTTCCTATTCACTCAAGAATGGAAAAAGTCTTATTTTATTCTGGTTATACGCATTCTTTATATCTTGCATGTTTTTTAGAACTATAGAATCGAAGCCCCGAAACCTTGAAGTAGAGATATCTGTAAAAACACCAAGTGGTGCAATCATTTCAACCCAAGTGTTTGACTCTTCTCCTGTTGACGTATGTGGGAAGATTCTTCTGAAAAATCTCGTAATACTTCCCTTGATGGAATTCGACACTATAATGGGAATGGATTCTCTCTCGTTATATAGAGTACATATCAAATATCGGGAAAAGAAAATATATTTTCATATTATGAACCATCCAATTCTCCTATACAAATGCAAGGAAGATCATGAATATACTTTGAGAAATACTTCAATGGTGTGGGTGTTGATTCCCTATGTATAAGCATACCTCGCCCAAATGGTTGAGTCGAAGGAAAGTTCCATCCTTGAGGAAATGCCCATCGTGAGGGAGTACAGTGATGTATTTCCCGAAAATTTACCCGGAATTCCTCCGGATCGTGAGGTATATTTCTCAATTTAACTCATACCCGGAGCTACTCCTATCTCAAAGTGTCTCTATAGGATGGCTCCAATCAAACTGGAGGAGTTAAAGAAGCAGCTGCAAGAGCATCTGGACAAAGGGTTAATAAGCCCTAGTGCATCACCTTCGTGTGCACCAGTGCTCTTTGTGAAGAAGAAGGATGGAACAATGCGGCTGTGTATAGACTATAGGAAACTCAACATGATCACCATAAAGAACAAGTATCCTCTTACAAGGATTTATGACTTGTTCGATTAGTTAAGTGTAGCTCAATACTTATCAAAGGTGGATCTTCGTTCTGGATATCATCAGGTAAAGGTAAAGAAAGAAGATATTCAGAAGACTGCCTTCCGTACAAGGTATGGGCACTATGAGTTTTTGGTGATTCCCTTCGGACTTACTAATTCCCCTACAATCTTCATGGATTTTATGAATAGAGTCTTTAGAAATTACCTCGACAAATTTGTGGTAGTGTTTATTGATGATATTCTCATCTACTCCAAGGGAAAAAAGGATCATGAAGAACATCTAAGACCTGTGTTGGTGATATTGAGAAAGGAGAAGTCGTACGCCAAGTTCAGAAAGTGGGACCTTTGGATGAAGCAAGTCACGTTCTTGGGACATGTGATCACAAGTGAGGGAATTTCTATGGATCCTTCAAAAACAAAGGTGATTGAGGAATGGCCCATTCCCTCTAGTGTCACAGAAATAGGTAGTTTTCTTGGATTAGGTGGGTACTACCGACCTTTTGTGAGAAACTTCTCACGATTGTTAAGCCCGCTAACTAAGTTAACAAGGAAAGGGGTAAAGTATGTCTAGATGGAAGAATGTGAGGGAAGCTTCAAAGAGCTAAAGAGAAGGCTGATCACTGCACTTGTACTCGCACTACCGAAAAGTGTAGAAAGTTTTGTGATATATAGTGATGCTTTAAAGAAAGTCTTGGGTTGAGAACTCATGAAAAATGATAATGTGATAGCCTACTCCTCACGAAAGTTTAATATCCATGAGAAAAACTACCCAATGCATGATCTAGAGCTGGAACCTGTGATTTTTTCCATAAAAATCTGGCGACACTACCTTTATGGTGAGAAGTGTTACATAAACACCGACCACAAGAGCCTAAAGTATATATTCATACAAAATGATCTCAACATGCGTCAAAGGAGATGGTTAGAGATAATCAAGGATTACGATTGCTCTATTCACTATCATCCTGGAAAGGCGAACAAGGTAGCTGATGCTCTAAGAAGAAAAGAACCTGCAACTCTATCCATGTTCCAGATTGAGAAAGACTCTATCTTCTTGGATATGCAAAGAATGGATTTGGAAATCATAAGGTCAAGGGATACATCCTACCTTTTCCAAATGATTGTGCAATCATCCATCTAGGAGAAGATTAAGGAAGCACAAAGGGATGATGTGGCGATACAAAAGAGGGTGAATGCAGTAAAGGAAGGAAAACTGCAAGAGTTCCAAATCGACAATGATGGTGTGATTCGGTTTGGAACGCGGCTTTGTGTGCCTTCATCACCCAGGATAAAGAAGGAGTTATTGGAAAATGCACATAGCTCAAAATTCTCTATCCATCATGGGAGTACCAAGATGTACCATGATCTCTGAGAACACTTCTCGTGGGGTAACATGAAGAAGGAGATTGCAAAATATATATCAAGGTGTTTGGTATGTCAACAAGTTAAATATGAGCAACAAAAGTCCAAATGTATGATGCAGCCATTGCCTATACCCACGTGGAAATGGAAAAATGTTACTATGGACTTTGTCATTGGTCTCCCGAAGACATCGAAGAGAAATAATGCGATATGGGTTGTAGTTGATCGACTCACCAAGAATGCCCATTTTATCTCTATTCGGGAAGATATATCACTTGAAAAACTTGAAAATATATATGTGAAGGAAGTGTTGAGACTGCATGGTGTTCCACTCTCAATTTTCTTTGACCATGATCCAAGGTTCACATCTAAATTCTGGAGGAGCCTTCAACATTCTTTGAGTGCTGAATTAAATTTCAGCACGACCTATCACCCCCAAACTGATGGCCAATTTGAAAGGACTATTCAGACGCTTGAAGATTTGCTAATAGCCTGCTCTATTGAATTTAAAGGTGGTTGGGATCAACACCTCCCATTGGTTGAGTTGTCATATAACAATAGCTTCCACTCGAGTATTCAGATGGCTCCATATGAAGCTCTCTATGGAAAGCGATGTAGAACTCCAACCTGTTGGGATGAAGTTGGAGAAAAAAATATACATGGACCCGATCTTGTTCAAGAGATGACAGGGAAGTTTCAAGTCATCCAGAAACACATCAAAGCTACTCAAATTCGGCAAAAGAGATATGTTGACAACCGTCGAAGGGATTTGGAGTTCGACGTTGGAGATAAAGTCTTCCTTCGAATATCTCCATGGAAGTGAGTCATGCGATTTGGGATGAAAGGGAAGTTAAGCCCAAGGTACATTGGCCCTTTTTAGATCCTTGACCTCATAGGAGTTGTGGCCTATCGACTTTCACTTCCACCAAATATGGCTCAAGTTTATGATGTGTTTCATGTTTCACTACTGAGGAAGTACATAACAGACCCCTCGGATGTACTAAACTTAGAGGTGGTACAGTTACAAGATGATCTCTTTTATGAGGAGCATCCAGTAGAGATTCTGGATCGGAGATATATGGTTCTACGCAAGAAGAAAAATCATCTTGTTAAAGTGTTATTGAGGAACAATATATTTGAAGAAGCAACTTGGGAACCAAAAGTGGAAATGAAAGATAAGTACCATCACCTGTTTAGGTAAAGTGAAAATTCGGGGGAGAAATTTCTCAAGGGGGGAAGAATGTAATGGCCCAAAGTTTTTCAATGAAAATTACCTCCTTAAAATTATGTCATAAAATCACATGAAATCACAACATAATGAACTAATAAGTGATAAGTGACCTTTAAACATAATTTTTTCACTTCTATATTAGGAATTTTGAAAATCTTACATACACGGTTGTGTTCAAGATGATTTTTGGAGTCTAATGAAACAAAAATAATTTTCGATGAATAGTAACGTACCCTTGTGAATAGTAACCTACCCTTAGGAATAGTAATATGACCCTTATGAATAGTAAATAATCCAAGATAAGAGTAACCTTATCCATGAATAATTAAATAAAATTTAGACATCTTAAAAGGTAACAATTTGACCCTAGTAAACGTTTTGGTATTTTGTAAGTCATAAATAATTAATTATAATTAATTAATTAATTTAAAAGAAAATTTATTTTCTTAAAATGTTTTCATAAGTTAACAAATCAATGATTTATCGTTTTTGGATAATTTTATAAGACCCTACGTAATTTTTGAAAGCACTATAAAATCAGTTTTAATTTTAAAAACTATTTTTTTAAGTAAATTATGATTTTAATTAAATATTAAATTAATTATATATAGAATTTTATTTTTTAAAAATGGAATTCATTTTTGGATTCTTCACATCAAAAAATGGTTGGGGAAAATTTTTGAGAATTTTCTAAAATACTTGAATTTTTGGTGAATAGTAAAATACATTAATTTACTGTATAAATACATTATAATTAAAACCCACTATTCCTGACAAAACAAGTGATGTAAGAACCCAAATCCAAAAATCACATGCCTTATTTACTATTATTGGTCATGGATGACTCACTATTCATTTTCTTAGAGGAAATTAATAAACTAATGAATTTTATATTAAGGAAACCCCTCTCCCCTGGCCTGAATGGCCCAAAGGCCTTCATTTTTTATTGATTTTGATAACCCCTCTTTCAAGGGATGATAGGGAACCCTTACAAGGCCCGTAGGCTCAGAGATTACATGGATCGTAGGCTTAAGATATTACATGACCCGAAGGTCTTAGGGAATTCAACCAGACTATCTACAAGGAACTGCCCCTCCCCAGTATCTGCATCTTGATAGTAGCTCTCCACCTTTGCATGACCGTCTGGATAGGCTTCCCATGCAAGCACAGGCTGGTACCGATGGCATAGCCATACCCTCTCATTCTGACAATCCATTTGGCTCTGCTCTGGTGAGTGTACCTTCTCTGAATCCTCTTCTGGGGCTACTCCTTTTTTGTAGTGTGTCTAGGCCTGCATTCATGTGGCCCGGAGGCCTTGGGGTGGCCCTAAGGCCTTAAGGTGGCCCTAAGGCCTTGATAATCAACTGGCCTGAAGGCCTTGGGTGGCCCGAAAGCCTTGCAGGACCCGAGAACCAAACCAGTGGCCCGAAGGCCCAGATGGATGAATAGTTTCGGCTGCTACAGTACCGAACAGTGCCTGCTACAGTGCCTCACACCTCTCAGGCTCCAAGCCTTACCTAAACTCTGCCCAAAAATCCTCCCAAGATCCTATCCCACTTCCAAGAGCTTCTGGTCTCATCAAAAGACCAATCCTATCTCCCTTAAGGAGGATCTCAATAGGAGGATTTAAGAGGTAATTTCTCTCCATCTTCTCCTTTAATTTCCTTTCAAGTTCAAGTTCATTTCTTGATCTCTCTCTACCTATATTCATCCAAAGGGTATTGTAACTCTAGTATTATACATATACTGAAATTGTATGATGCTAATGGGATATTATATCCTCCAACCCACTTTCCCACATTCTTTTATTTTATTAAAGAGAACGTTGTTCGTGAGGTATTAATTTATCACCTTCAAGAATGACATGTTTTCTTCATCCATTTCTACCTTCAGATCTGGTCATGAAACCCTTTTTATGGTTGAACCAGAATATTTTATTTTTATTATGTCCTATTTTATGTTCTGGAACTAATTTATGTTCATATTACTAAGTGTTAAAATAAAACAAGTTCTTTGTGATCGAAAAACCTCCCAAATTAACCCAAACAATCATCATTTAATTATTATCTAATGATTCATCCACATGGATATAATTTAATTAATTATATGATCATTAAAACTTCTGTAATATCATTAATAACATATAATATCAGTTCTGTATTTTTACCCATGTTCTACCCAAACATCAATTTAAGAAGACAAGTGAACCACTCAAGAAAACCATAAAAACAAACATTCCCGAATAATGTTTTTAAACTCTATAACTCATCCAAAGGCACATAAAATCACTTAATGAAACCACAATGAACCATATTAATGTAAACAAGGTTCAGGATTTCTAATTAATTAATATAATGTCATTATACGGTACATTAAAGAGAAGGAAGCATTCAGATAGAAGGTAAGGGGAAATTCTCAAACCCAAATTTCATCCTTCGGGTTCTCCCTCTTTCACCCCATTATTGATACGGTTACTGCAAAAAAAACATCATTTGTTCATCATTGTATTTCATTTTCAGGGATATACATGTTCACCACTATTTTTTATTTCAAACAAAAAATTTTTCCAAAATAACTCTTCTTCTAAAAACTCACCTTTTACTTCTCATTCAAGGATGATGGTTCTTGTAACATGTATGTTATTCCCTCTTTCTTTTTGGAACCCAAATTTTATGAATGTGTTCTTATGAGATGTTACCCATTCCTTTCCATGGGTTAGGTATGTTCACTTTTGATATATGTTCAATGTGTCAAGCATGATAATGATAATGTTATGATGTGGCGGGTGCCCCCGGAATTATATAGCGCAATATGAAAGTTTGAATGTGACAGGTGCACCGAGAATTATACAGTGCTCCAATGCATTGGGTAAAGTGATGAATCTCATGAGTAAATGTGAAATTATGTGTGAACAAGATGTTATCTTGGTTCACAAGTATGTGTGGTAGTTAACCATTAAGACATCATGTTTCGTTTTTATGCATTGCCACATTTCAAGTCTTATATTTATGCTTCCTCTCATGTTCATGATATTTTTCCCATGTTATGATTATGCTCACCCCATACTATATTGTTCTTATCTATCCTCTTACTGGGCTTCTAGCTCACCCCGTTTAATGTATATCCTCAGGTGGCTACATGTACTAAGGATAGGACAAGTTCCAATAAGAATATAGAGAAGAAGAAATTAAATAAATGTTTATGCTTGATGTTGTAATTGTTATGTATGGTCCTAGTTTTCCCAAGAAACTAAACATTTGTATCCTCTATGTGTAATACTATTATGTTGTTTATATTTAAAATGATTTAATAGTAATGTAAGAAAAGGCAGGGTCTTTATAAGGATATCTTGTCTCTGTATCGAGGATCATGCAAATAAGTTAGTATAAACGATTCTCTATACCATCATTGTAGTTTAGGTTGATAAGGGAATTGGGGAACCATTCTAGTGAATTCACATAAAGTACAAGTGGTTTTCCATAGCTTGGTGGTATCAGAACCAGATGTTATAGAAGGTACTTCTTGATTTACATAAAAGTGGCATGAAACTATTCATCTCATTATTAGTCATCACCTTTCTTCATGAGCTTGGAAAATGGCATACACCTTCTGGAATGATTATCAAGGAATCTTCATATTTAGGCTAAGTGTCCTTGAAAACCTCAGAGCTCCCAAAGTATTCTTGGAGGGGGAATCTGGCTGATGGATTTGATCTTCTCTGGATTGATCGCAATGCCCCTATACATGATGAAAAAGATGAGGAACTTTCCTGAGGTTACCCCTAAAGAAAAATTCAAGGGTTTCATATTCATATGGTGGGAGTGGAGAAAGCTGAAAAACTTCTCAATATCTCTAAGATGGTCCCAACGTTGGTGGTATTTGTCCACTAAATCATCCACGTATTATTCCACAAATGACCTGAGGATCAATATAATGAGTTGGAACATACATTCTTCAGAAAAAAGGCATAACTTGGTAATATAAATTACCTTTGGATCCCTGAATGTGGTAGAATCATCATAGTTTGGGGCCATTAGCATTTGATTATATTCAGAATACCCGTCCATGAAAGAGACAGCTTGGAATCCATCAGTATCGTCAATCAACAAATCTGTTGTAGGAAGGGTAAAATCTTCCTTTAGACAGTGACTATTGAGATCCTGAAAGTCGATGCAGACTCTGATCTATGCATTCTTATTTATAACAGGAACATTTTTTTCCATCCATCTTGGTTACTATACTTCCTTGAAGAATTTGGATTTAATAAGCTTTTCAACTTGGGCCACGACCAAGGTACTATGAGATGGGTCCATCTTTTTGGAGGATATTTGAACCTACGATGACATACTAGGAGTCCGAGATGGTGGAAGGTGATCTGAGGATATATTCTTGGAATCTTTTCATAGCTCCATGAAGATACATCTTTATTTTGTTTCAGGAAATCCACAAATTAGTACTTCTCTTCTACAGACATAGTTCCACTGATTAGTGTTGGTCTTGGATCTGCTCAGGGTTGAGGTTCACCTGTAACAACTCATCGATGGAGGTGGATACACCTTCCTCAAACATATGTGGAGAGTCCTTCAAGTCCTCTTTATTGTCTATAGTGATAGGATCATCGGCAAGTTCAATTCCTCTGAGTTGGCTGATTCTGATGGAATGCTTGTGTTGACCTGAGCGGCAGTGGAATCTTTATTGGGGGACTCCTGCATAGCTGAATCTATGGAGATGAAATATTTTGATCACATTCCATTAGTCCTTCAACCTAATGGGACATGTTTGATAATACAAAGTAATGGTATATTGTTTTATTCTGTCAGTAAAACCTGGCCCGGAAAAACAAGAAAGTATGGAATATTTTTTTTAATGGGGAAAACATCCCGATACCTTATAGGGGTAAGGGGTTCTTGGATCACTCCAACCTAATTCTTGTTGGAGTAATAAGTGATCTTATTATGTTCCCTTCACCTAGTAATGTGCTTTCCCCTTGTCCCATAGATGAAAAAGAAGGGTCCCATATCAGGGTTTGTGGCCTCGAATTAGTGAATTTGAAGGATTTAGGCCTCATCCAAGTCTTTCCATCAGTCAGACACAATGGTAGTAGGCTCAACCTCATTTTCCTAAACCATCTTGTCCTCGATCCTATATTAGTCGGCATCCAGGTATCAATCTTCACAAGAGTCAAAGGTAGATGCATCACCTTGGAGCACACCCAATCGACTATTAAGGGGGTATTTGATGCATTGGTGATACGAGGAGGGCAATGGTGCATGCAGATGGAGTTAGGGTCTACCCATTAGTGAATTGTAGGTAGTGTCCTATGAAATGAATAGGAAATTAGTGCTAGAAATCAGGACACTAAATTGGGTTTTTAGGTGGATCCTTCCAACTGGCGTCTGCTCTGTCCTATCATATCCTTGGATTATCATATCAAAGGGACTTCGATCTGCATCAGACAACCCCAGCTTGCGGAGTGTCTGGTTCGGGATGAGATTGATATGCGAACCTATGTCAAAAAGAGAGTGGTGTAATTCCACACCATTTAACTATCCACTTATATAGAATATAAGAATTTTCCCATTCATGGGGGAACCTTCATCTTCTCCAGAGAATGAAATGATGGCCTGGAATTCTGCATGCTCAACTTCCTCTGCATGGAAGGCTTCTGCGGCCAGTACCTCTATCTCAAACTGGTGGGGCCTTCTTAAATCATATATGAGGACTTCACACCTTTCTACAGATAGGTGGAGAGAATATAGAATCAATATCCTTGAGGGAATGCTGTAAAGGTTCATGAGTACATCATTATTCCGCATGAGGTTTACACTTCTGAAGACATGAGGTTTCTCTGTAGAAGGAGTTATATCAGACATTGTTGGTCGAACCAGTGGATTTCAGCTAGTACTGGGAGTATACTACTTCTAAATAGCTAAATATTGTAAAATATTTGATGGATGAATTTTAGATGAATGTGGAATTGCCTCAGTCATACATGGCTTATTATAGAACAGTTATGGTGTCTCTACCTAGTCGATTAACATAAATGGCGATGGGGGATAATCTAATTAGACAGGATAAGAGGAATTCATGTTTCGAAATCTGCATTGGGCCTGGTATCTAGTCTCAGTGGCATGCATGTATTGGCTGGGATCATTGGAAGATGCACTTTGTTGGTTCACATACCCACAGTTTCATCAATGTTGATGTTGGATATGGATATTAGGATGGTCTATCTGGCATTTCGCGTCGTCAAGGACCATGTATGGGTCCACCAGTTCGATGGTGTTTAGTGAGGCATACTCATGATCGTCACTTTAGGAATCCTCCATTTTCTTGAAGGATCCTATATGAAATCTCCATCTCTAGGGGCATGAAGTCGCTGAGAGTACAGGTGGATTTGGCAACGTCGGAGAGCTTTCCTCTCCCCTGCGTTGTCGGTGCATGCCTTTTCGAGAGGTGTAAGGATGCAATATCAATGTATAAGTCATATATTCTAGTACCACAGTAAATTAGAAAGTATCAGGTTGATTCAAACAGGTAGAAATAATACCATAGGCCCAAGCATCTTCCTTATGTTCTATCTGGTCATCATAATTCTGAGACCCGTGACAAGACACCTGCTTCCATTCACCCTCTTTGTCGCTATCAAGATTTTTAGACACAAATTTCACATGTTCCAATGCTAGACCCAATATTACTATGTTGTTACTGACTTGGTCTTGGAGACAGTCCTTGAACACATATCACTACATGAGAGTGTATCCAATGAACGAGTGATAGGGGTAGTAATTGGGATGATCGGTTATATCTTCCTCTTCAGGCCACCAAAATTCTAGAAATTGAAGGACTCCCTAGTCCAAGGTACTAAGGAAATAGATAGGGACCTATGTTTTTTTTTGAATGAGTAGGTCTAGTTTCTTTGATTCGGAAAAGGGACCCTGGGAGCCTATCCCTAACAAGGGGCCAGAGCCTAGCGAGGAGGTGGAAGCTGATTATCTCACCTTGGTAGCAGTGGAACATTAAGTGGCAGCGCCTTCCAATTCTGAGGAAGGTGATTTTGAGCCTAAGGTTGAACTTGAGGTGGTGGCCCTTGTGAAAGTTGTGAGGGTGGATCTGCCTGCAACAATTCCAGCTATCTAGGAGTCTCTATCTATGCAACAACAACGGTCTTGGCCTTGGAGGACCTTAGTAAAGGAGATGTGGGAAGCAACATGCATGCTTGATTGGATTTCTATAAGGCCTCCTCTAGGGATTGAGACTTGTAAGAGAAATACTGAAATCCTCTTGGGAATTTTAGAGTGATGAGAGAAGGGAATTATTAACTCTTCACAATTAATGTTCACATCGTTATCAACTTATCTTGATTAAGTGGAATATCGAGTGAATATGTGTGGCCCTTCCACCTAGTGATAAAGTCATTGACTCACTCATCCAGCCTTTTCTTACACTTGAAGTGGTCAGCAATACTAGTCTTCTGGGTATTGGAATTAAACTAGTAAAGAAACTGTCTATGAAGGTCTTCCATATTGGCTATATATCTGATGGGTAACATGTTGTACAAGATGAACTCAGGCCCTTCCAAAGTCTGTACAAGGAATCCAAGTCGAGCAGTATCCTACTGCAATAGAGTTCCCAGAATGGGTCCACATCTAGAAATGAAGTTGCCCAAATGTTGCAGTGGGTCACTCGTCCCATTATAATTGGAGAAGGTAGTATTTCCAAAGCTCGGGGGTGATGGAATATCATTCACCCATTCTGGATATGGTTTTCCATCAGGTGGGATCTCCACTAGTCATTTTTTAAGAGCCTCGAGGTGGGAAATGAGATCAGTTATCAGATTACTTTAACGAGGATTCCTATTTTTGTTAGGGTTCATGAATACCAGTGCATTGGATGGATCTTCAACATGATAAGATGGTTCAGTAGCTCATGGAATGACTGGTGGAATGAACTGAGTGGATACTGGAGGAACAACCTGCATAGTGGATGGAGGAACCTAAACCGGGTACTGGGGAGGATTCTTGCATAGCTCGAGTGGATTATGTGATTCATACCATGATTTTTTCCATAAACTCCATCTTCTACCCAATCTATATGTGAAATTTTTTCAATATCACTAGGATAAACCTCACTGGGGGGATTTTTTCCTTCCCTTGCAGCCTAGGTCATGGGTTACTGTAATCTGCTCGTTGTTCCACAACGTGTTTGGTAAAGAGTTATTCAATAATCTTCTTCTATTAAGCGATCTACTAACACATTGTGGCATATTCTAGATACTATTCTATATTTTTCACTGAACCTGATGGATTAGAAGTCTTAATAGTTCTAGTGTGCACTTTACCTTTTTGGGGTCTCTATCGATGTGCAATGACTCTAAATAATCTTCAAGGCCAAGAGTCTTCTGCTGATGACAAGTGTAAATACATTTCTGATCTATCGTGTGTTGTTATAAGATAGGGGGTGGGTCTTCCTCTATAGAACCTATGATAGAACACCCTTATGGGTATATCTAAGGAACGAACATGTTTACTGTAATGATTCCTATATGCATATCCTCGATATCTCTAGGAGAATCAGGTTGTTATAGGATAGGCCAGAAATGTAGGGAAATACACTTCCCCTAGACACAAATCTGGAAATATTGGGAGGCCTCCATAATAACTATGTGAAGAATAGTGAAACTCTAGATTCATTGTTTTTGGAGGAACTGATGGTGACCGAGTGATACATGGTGTTGAGCGACAGGGAGTGCAACCAGATGAACAAGACGACATTGTTGGCCAATGTTCTCGAAGTGTTCCTGACTTTTGGAGTAAACCACCCATCGATGATGGAGATACAAGTTCATCATCCATAAGGTTCAGAGGAAGCACATAACCTCATCCTGGGTGATGGATATCAAAATATTTATTCCTGAAGTTGCAATTGGAAATAACATCTCATGGAAATTGTATTCCCTAACAATGTCCCAGAAACTTCTCCACACCAACATGGGATCTGGCCCTAGGTTTCCCCACTCTTCGACTGGGGGCAGTTGAGGGACTATTTATGACACAAACATAGACCATTTTGATAGTGGACTAGTATGTGGAGTGTAAGGTTCATACGCTAACAAACCACAACATACTGGGTTGTCGCCCTGGGACTATGCTTACTCTATCACCACATCCCTATATGATGGGATACTAACCACTGCTTCTTGTGAAAAGATAGCAGTCATTGGCAGGGGATCATGCTACTTCTTGTCATCTTTTGGTCCCTAGAGAAACTCGTTGTGATCTCTTTTCAAGGTAGATAATGATCCTATTGATGATAGAGAGGATTACACAACTAGACCCTAGAAAAGAGACAAATATTCCTCCTCTTGTATGTACCTGTGGAGGGACTCAGGGATCTGGTGCATCTCACTTTCTAGGAGGATGAGGCTGATATTCTGAGTTCCTTCCCTATACCAAAAAATAGAGGATTGGGGTGAGGTCTCCATCATTGAGTCACACTCTGCTTTAGAGTCTAAAAAGTTGATTGGTTTGACTATGATCCAGCGCTTCTCAGGATCCTTCATTTGGTGATGAAGACTCTCCCTCCTAACCAGTGTGGTTTTCCATTGCATGTTAGATCTCTGACATGGGTAATACCTCTGTGTGGGTTGTAATTGGAGTGGTTATAACCTCATATTTGATGATATGGGGTGCGGGGAGCACCTGATAAAATGTAGAATGGAACATGGGAAGGACCTCTGTGGTTGAGAGTATCAGAGTGGGGAGGGCCTATGTGTCGATCGGCTCTAGAAACAGAGGTATCATGAGGGCCTTCATACTGATCGTACTAGATATGAGGATTACCTTTGTATCGAACAACGACGGAGTGGGGCAGACCCCCACATGAGTTTATGGAATCATGGGGAGGAACTCCATGTTGGACGTCGTTGTAATGGGTAGAACCGCGGCGAATGCTGCATGAAACAACGGTCAAGAGAGTTAACCCAGCCTGTTTGTGGGTGGTCAACACCTCAAAACTAACCAGGAATGAAAGTTCCCCTGATCTATAATATGGAGGTTCCCCTCCTCTGTAGTAATAGGGGGTTGATATCTTGTGTCGGTGGCGGCTCAGGAAACTAAAGTCATAGAAGATGATGCCACCTAGAGGGAATAATTCTGAGTTTTCACCTAGTGTTATCACTAGGTTAGTTGATATATGGTCAGATTTGTAGAGGTAGAGGCCACCTACTACTCAGACTATGAGATTGGATGGAAATTTTGACTTAGACTGGTGGGAGCCCTCCTTATAGGATCTCTGGATAAGGTCAAAGGTGGAATGAATCGGACATCCAATACTTTGTCAACGCAAGGGAGTGAGTTATAAAAGCGTTCCAGAGAGATGCTCCTGAAATGGTTGAAGGTAGAAGTGGGGATCAGTGGCACCTAGCATGGCCCTTGGGGTTGGTGGTTACAACGAGGCACAAAAGCCCCCAGATCATGGATTTCTATATCCAACATCGGGATGACACCCTCCTATTTGCATCATCGAAAAAGAATATCCAACTCCCTCCTTTTAACAATTTTGGATGGTGAGACGGGGCATGGGAACCCAGAAGTTGTGGTAGCAGATCATTCTATGGTGGAGGTGGATATGTGTGGGATTTATGTGCTGGAATTTACCCTACCACTACCTCTACGGGTGGGAGTTGATGGGTTCCCTGTAGCTATAACTCAAGTTTTGAAAAGATGGAAGATTCATCCATCAATATAGATAGTAGTAAAGTGATTCCAAATGACAAAAACCCATTCATCCTTCCATGAATGGATAGAAATATCAACACAAACAACTTGGTAGACCAGGATTACCAACGATTAACTACCCCAAATCCTGGTGAGTTTCACGTCAGGACCACTATTTTCATGGTGGGACCTATCTCCGGATAACTAGAACCGGTGATCCACTTATTTTTTGATGTCTCGAATGAAACTATTCCCCATATTTAGGAGAAAACATTCATGTCAGGTTCACCATTTTTGTTTCTGATGATTTCTGTCAGGGTTGTGCGCCGTCTGTGGGGATGCACATCTATCTACCCTACATTCCCGATTTCCAAAGGCGGGCATCATCCACCACCTTTTCTGGGAAGTATTCTCCTTGATCGAATGGGGTGATGGAATGTCATTATATCCTTATGTGTATTCACCCTTAGAATTCCTTTCCTAGTCTGGGTCTCCCTTAAATATTTAGACTTTGTATATGAAACTCCTCTTGGTTCTATATCTTTGTGGACTCTGGTCAATTACACTACTTCTTCCATGAAATTACAATGGGTCCAGTCAGAGTAGAAACCTTTGTATAGGAGAGTAGTCACGTTGAGCATCACTGGCATGTCTAGATACAGAAACACTGGTACAACTATATTTCCCTTTGATAGGGCTTCTCGAGGGAATGGAACCAGAGGAATCCCACATTTACTACAGGGTATATTATGAAGGAGAAATATCTATGTGGTTTTCCTTCGCTTCCCATGTTTAAACCAGGGTATTCTAGGAGTTTAACATTTAGAAGAGACAGATCAGACTAATCAGAACACTGATAAGAGTGGATTAGATAGTTATGTCCCTCATAGGGTGCACCCAAAATTTTTACTAGTTATATGGGTTAAAATTCTCAAAAAGAGCACACCCATGGTACTATGTCCCAAATAAGGATGATGTCACACCCTGAGGAATGATCTAGACACCACAAAGGGTGGATCATAGGATGGTGGGCCCCAATGAGGGGGACTCCAAGGTTTACCATTGGTTGGGATTGAACATTAGGGAGAATTCCTACATAACCTTTATTGAAGACAGGGATCGAAACCCACATAGTCTGAAGGGGTGATTTGGGGATTACAAATGGTTAGCTACTTAGGTGATACTAGGAGTAGTGAGGAAATGGGTGGAATGAACTCACTGGGATGTGGCAGCCCGAGTAAGAATTAGGATGGATAATGAATGATGGATGACATAATTAAGGGAATGAGATTAATGGGATCAGACCAATGTGAAGATGAAGGTTTTGTACTAGAACCTTAGGGAGGCTTCCTACATATCCCAGATTCTGGGAATCAAAGTCCTTGTAGTTCATAAATGGGGCGATGAGAAACCTAAGGAGGCGGCTCATGAGAATGGGTGCATGGATAGGGACCTAAAGGAAGTAGAACTTCTAAGTTAAGGAATGGACTTCCTGAAACCCAAAGGCTCAAGGGAGAGACCAGGATGGGAAATTAGTGGTGGGATTGAACCTCATGGAGGCTTACTACATATCCACATGGCATGGAAGAAAAGTCAACATAGTTCGGGATGGGTTATGGAATTGGGGTGTATATAAGTGACATAGACCTAGACGCATGCTGCAATATACTCATGGTTAGTGACCTTTCACAAGAGGAACACACTTGGTTGGATGAGTTTGGACTGAGTGTGGGTCTTATGTATGGATAGCTACCCAGGGTGATCCAAACACCTCAAATATGCAGACCCAGGAGATGTGTCCCAAAAAAGGGATTGTGTCACATCGTAAAGATGAATTCCTATGAGGGAGCACCAGAGTTTACCATTAGTTGGGATTGAGCCTCAGATGGGCGTCCTATATACCCTAAAGGAATAAAAACCCATATTTTTTAGAAATTAGAGTTTATTATCATGAGGGAAAAATGAACTAATGTGAAGTGGTCTGGAAATTTTTATTTTTGGGAGTGATGGGCTTGAACCTCAGAGAGGCTTCATACATACCCTGTCTAGGAGACAAGGATTAAATTCCATGTAGTTAGGTGAGGAGAGGCATAGGGATAACATATTAAGGTGGGCCAAAGAGGATTTCATGGTCTCTAATTACACTAAGCCCACATGAGTTATGATCGGTGTGAGAAAAAATAAGTATAAGTAGACCTGATGATCATGTCATGATAGGTGCATCATTAATGAGTGGGGTGAGGCTTACGCATAGTTAACAGCCCAAAGAGGAAACAGGGGATTATGCATGATTGGCGGCCTGAGGAGGATGTCCAGATGTATGATAAGGATATGTTCATCATACTAGGATAACCCTATCAAGCTGGGTTAGGGATAACATAGGGACTACCTGAGGTGCTCATGGAGACAAATCACAGTGGGAGCGGAGGAGTGATAGGGTACTGGTTCTCATCCCCTTCATGGTCCTCTAGGGATTATCATGAATGATGTGGTCATAGTTTAATGTCATGTGTTGAGGACATGGGTGCTTTGCAGTTTAACATCCTGCAGCTTGGACTATGAGGACTCACTCCTAACCCCTAGGATTTACATAGCTTGTACCAACCCGTAATTGGGGAAGGGAAGGCACAAGAAATTCCATGTGTTAATGGGGTAGAGGATTAGTCTATATAGGGGTTCATGTTATCATATCTATGTGATGAAGAAATATCTATTAGTGTAGCTTTGGGAAGAAGCATTAGATAGGGAAATGCAACATGAAACACCCCTGAGGGAACTAGGAAATCACAATGTGTAAGCCTGGAAGGCCGCAAAGAGGAAGTGCGTGCGAGATCGGGGTGTTGCATGTAATAAGGGCTAGAACATGGTGTCTTAGATTATGGACACAATATGGAACACATAGGAAGGGGTGTGTGCCACATTGAATAATTGCGTATAAAACGAGGGAATTCCTTCAAGATGGAGGCTTGTGCGCAAAATGAGGGGGTTAGGGGAGAAAGAGGCACTTCATGAAGGAAAATATTTCACTCAAGAAGGATATTTTGCACGCAATTTTTTTAGAGTAAAATGAGATGGGAGAGGATCAAACCCTGGTGGGAACACACTAAGAAGGATCCTTGGGAGACCTGTTGCCCAAGATCCAGCACCTTGAGGCCATGTCTTCCAGGCGGTCGTGGAATGGGGTGTCATACGCACATGAGAGCGGAATTTCAACTTCCAAATTTGTACCCCAAAGTGAGGGGGTACTATACTATTTATAGGAAATACCTTCAGAAGTGGAGCAGAAGGAGTCATGCGCTGAAGTTTTTTTTTGATATCGCATTGGGTGCACAGGATTCTTCATGGTGTCCATTTTCATGTGCACCAGCCTGATTTCTTTAGCACCCCTGACGTGGCCATTTTTTAAAAGCTCATTGCGAGAGAATCCATTTGACGTCGCATTGGGCATGCAAGTTCTTGTGTGCTGATTTTAATCTTGTGCTCACCTCCCTTGGTTATCTCAGGATCATCCGTTGATTCAAAATTTGCCTTTGGTTTGTTCAAATATGCCAATTCATAGCCTTGAATGGAATTCGATGCCAAAATAAACTATAATACAAATTAAGATATTTTTATATGAAAAAATTCTTAGGAATTGAGATATAAATTATATATTGAAAATTTATGAATGGGAATATCTTATGTGTAAATCAAATATTATGTATAGGTTTCCAAAAAAGGTAAAAAAATTATGTATATATGGAATATATTACACATTAAGTAAAAAATTTATGTATGTGAGTTTGGATAAAGAAAAAACCTTACATATGGTGTATATATTATATAAGGGTGATATATATTATATATGGGAGAATATTATATATGGAATTATAGTTATGTTAAAAACCTTTCATATGGTATTTCAAAAAACCTTATGTATTTACTTTAAAAAAACATTTTATAAAAATAAAAATGTTTTTTATTTTGAAATTATGGGAGGGATCATACCTTTTGTACAAAAATTTAGTTTCTTTCTTTAAAACCCCTCTCTATACTCCCTCTTTTAATCTGGTTTCTCCATCAATCCATAATGACTTTGAGTGTCATCTGAACTGGGTCATAGATTGAGGTAAATCTATCAATATTCTTTGAATATTCCTTATTTTCTTCCCCTTCTTCTCAATAGTTATTTTTTGAAACATGGGATATGGTTTTGTTATGATTCAACCAAATAATGGTGGAATAATATTGATGTGAAGGGGATTCTACATGGAATAACTAATGTATATCATCAAAAGATGATTACACAAGGTTTTGTGTCGATTCAAAGAGGTATTTCACTATCATGAATTAATTAGGGTTTTTAATCAATTTAGAGAAATTGATAGATTTATTGGAATGTAAAATTAGGGCCTTTGTGGGCTAAAGGTCAAGGTGGATGTGAAGGATGGTGTGAAACCTTAGGTTGAGGTTTTCTCCATGGGATATTTCATGGTGAGTGACTCCTTATTTATTCCCAATATTTTAATTACATATATTTTTAGTAAAAAATATAGATTAAAAATAATTAATTTATCATTAATTTTTTATATTTTTATGGATTTACGGCTTCATGATAATGGGTGATTGTCAGTCGGGATTAAATGATATTATAAATGGGTGGTTGAGCTTCTACTTAAAAGGATATAACATTGAATGACATAGGTGGTCACTAAAGATCTCCGAAAATATTATGAATTTTTCTATATGTGTGTGTTTGATATTTTTTATCTATACTTTTTGTTGATAATATATTAAATTTAAAATTAATGGTTTCTTTTAAAAACCCATGGAATGAATGGAAGTGTCTTAGTCATTGGTAAACCCTTGGACATTAGTTTGATACCTTTTTCATTGATGGTCAAGGTTTAAACTATATATATGTTTTCTATGATATAAATACCATATATGGGTATAAATAAAGTAAATAAACATTGTTGGCCTTAGGTAAGTTCCCTTTATCCTCCTAATATAATGGAGTGGTGTGGATTTGGATTTTTAGTCTATGGGTAGACAATATGGATTTGTTCAATTCTTGAGATATGCATAGACATATGATTTAGCATAGAGAGAGTGTAAATCCCCCACTAGTCTATGTGTGTATCCTAATTGGTATTCCATGGAGAGGGGTGTATGCAGGTTCAGTGAGAGGACCGACCTAGTTTGGTTTGGAAGGTGGTAAACTTTATGCCACTCCCTTGTGTTCTATTCACCATATGTTTCATATGATGTTGATTGTGACATTATTTCATCATTCCTATGTTGAGGTAAATTATGACTTATAAGGTGATGGGTTTATCTATAGAGTGCGGAATGTGAGAAGGTAACCCATGAGGGTTGTCTTGGCTATGATGTGGCCTGGGGTACCATACAAGGTACCCTATTTTGGAGTTTAATTTGAGATGTCTAAATACATGAGGGATAGAATGGTTATAGCCTAGTGTGAAAATGGTGTTGGGAATAGGTTGTTAGATTGAGATAAAAACCTAGGAATTGTGTGGTATGTTTGGGTGAGTATATAACCCTTGTGAGAATGGTGTAGGATACATAATGTTATTACGGGGTGGATGCACTTCCCCCCGATATGATACATAATATGTGATTCTAGGATGGGGCACTTTTCCACCCCAATGAGATGATGAGTGTTTCCAAGGTGGGGAGTGAGTATTCCCTTGGGTGTTTGATAGTGTTATATTTTTTCATAGGGTAATAAGGTTGTATACCCCATGAGTGTATGACCATGTGATATATGTTTCCATGATAGGGAGTGAGTATATGCTTGGGTTACTCATAAGATAATGCATATTTCCAAGGTTGGGAGGGATTATTCTATAGGGTTCCTTAAAATGTATCCCATATTTCTAGGGTGGGGAGTGAGCATGCCTCCCATGTCCCTGATGATATTATATATAGATTCTTAGGTGTAGTGCTGCTACCAATTGATATACATCTTTTACTTCTTAGGTGGGATGTTATACCACCAATATTAACATGATACTTTTGATTCCCAAATAGGTCATAGTTTCCACTAATGGTTGTGTGACTTTCTTTGAGACATATGATTCTAGATAAAGTAGGTAAAGTCAATCTCATATGTCACTTTAGAGGCTGAGGATAAATGGTGGTTGATTTTATTATTCTTATGTGCTTTATTTTATTATATTGATCATATTACATTATTCATACATTGTATTCACTAATTGTGTTTGGGAAACCATTAGTGGTGGATTACTGATCTTTACTCACAACTTAATCGACTGTCCTTAAACATTTAGTACCTGATAAGGCCTCATAATTATATGTACATTTAGGGTAGAGTCCTAGTATTGGATGATTCAATTGAATACCTTAGATAGAGTTAGAAGAGGAGACCGGGTAGTGAATCAGAACTGGGTTGTGGTAATTTTGTTTCATTTATTTTATACTGGAATGTATATGATATAACAATGAGGGATCAAGATTATTTCTTCCTAACTCATGTGGCATAAAGGAAAAAAATTATTACATCACGTGTATGCTATTTATCTTTTATTGGATTTATATATGATGTTATTTTTTATTTTATTGATTATTTTTATGATTAATTGAATATTATATTCAATTTTTTAATTCACTCTAATATGAGGTTAAATGATCCCCCGTGATATCACCTTAGAACGTAATTATTAGTCAGTAGCATCTGGAGTATGGGGATGCATGCTTGAGGCCACATAGTTAACTTGTTTTATTATTATAGAGTTACCTGAGTCTATAGAATCTCACACTTGACATATATAAATATTACATGTTTTTAGATTAATATTCAATAAATAACATAATAATCCATGCTAAAATCATATAGGTTTAGTGTATTTGGAAAATTTAATACATAAACAACCAGTTCATAAGATATCTATGTTATCTCCAACAAAGTTCTTTATAAATAGAACTGTGCTTTGAAATTTCACGTCACGAACCAAACCAGGTACCCTGGTAACCATATAACTGAGCCTATCTTGACATGGACCAAAGTTAATTCTCAATCCCCATGGGTTGGAGACTAGGACCTATCATCATATAATAAAATAATGGGAACGATTTTTCCACAAACAACATTAAAGTAAGATAGCTAATAAGTATGCATACAAAAGAAAATCCCCTAGGAGAAGTGTACTTGAAGTCAAACAGGCATGAAATTCCAATGTACTATAGTAAATTACTAGAAAAGTAGGAAGATAAACATCCCAAGTTCCAACGAATTTAACTCTCAAATTCCATGAATCAACAGCTAGAACAACCTTCAAGTAGTTCTTTACCTCTGCTCAAACCTGGAAGGATATAGTCAATAATCACCCAAAGGTAGAGGTAAGGTTTTAGCTAAAGGCCTAGTAGATTCTCACCAAGGATTCAATAATATATTCCAATTTCAAATTAACCAATTAAATTGATTTCAATTTTCAAATAGATAGGTTTGGAATTTCAAAAGAATATTTAACAAAATCATGCTTTACATTTCAAAACATAGAAATAATTTATCAATTAATGCTTCACATTTAAATTTATGGTAATACATTTTAAACAACGGAATTACCTTTAAAAAAAAGTTTATTTATACAAATGGATTAAATAAGAACTTTTATATAAAATAGTTTATATAAATCAGATGGAATTTAAAAAATCTCACAAACATTGACATACATTTATATCTCATATATAAACAGGCATAAGACGTTGTAATAAAGCTAACAAGGTATGATAGTTGTAGCATAAAAAGAAACTACACACTCTCAAGGTGACATGAAAATATCTACATACATCCCTTTGAGCTCCGGTCAAAGAGGACTCATTTCCATCATCTAAGGGATGTGACGCGTTGAATTTATGTTTCTGAACATTGTAGAATCATAGAGTGATGTCCAATTAACACACTAACTAAATAATCACTTAATTTTCTATATTATAATTCATTTATGGAAAATTTATTTTAAGAAACCTTAAAATACAAAATTTCTCATTCCCCATTTCAAAAATGCTGATTTCATTTTAAAACCAAAACTGGTTTTTAATCAAAACATTCCTTTTCAACATGATAAAACCCTAAGGTTTCTATCAAAACCATTTTAATCCATTTTCAAAAATAATGATTTGAAATCAATTCACAATTTAATTTCAAAATCAAATTTCACAATTAAATTCCATAATTTAATTTTCAAATAAATTACATCAATTTCATAATAAACCGCCAATTTAATGGAATTTGGGGTTTTCACAATTTTACATAAAATCCATTCCACAATTTAAATTAAAAAATTTAAATTTCATCAATTTCTATAAACACAGGATAATTCAATGAAATTATAGGTTTTCTAATTTCATTCCAAAAACCCATTTTTCTTAAAATCCCCAATTCAGTGGAATTGGGGTTTTCCCAAAAAAACCAATTGAAATCCCTTTAATCAAAAACAAAAAAAAATAATTTATATAAAACTATTGAAATTAAACAAATCGATTTAGGGTTAACTAAAATTTGTAATCATGACCAAATCCCTACATTAGGATCAATAGATCTTGTAATGCCAAACCCTGGTCAGGATTTGTCAATAAAGAACAACAATCTCAGAATCTGGGAAAAAATTACCATATCTTGGATTTGGCTCCTAAAATAGATGTTATTATGTTCCCAATTTAACATGAAGATCTATAGAACCCTAGGGATGAGAATAGAGATCATGAGAGATATATATTAGTGTGAGGAAACTAACCAAGAGAAGATCGAAGGGAGTTCTTCAAGCTTCGAATCGCATACAGGAGGGATCAGAGGGGGAAAACTATTCATGGGAGATCCAAGGAAGGTAGAAATTTTTTATGGGTTTTTATGGTCTATCAGGGACCTAAAAGAGGAGTTTGGTAATTTTTAATCAAAATTTGGATTAATTAAAAACCCATACGAATGGTTTCCTAGGAAAATCCACATGGTTAGACCAAACGATGTGGCCAGGCAATGCAGCCACATTAAACGAGTTGCATGGTTTCTCTGGAGACGGAGAATGACTTGAAAAACCATGAATCTACGTGAAAAATGCCTTTTCCTTGGGTTTCATGGTTTTCTCTAAGGGGGTGCCTAGTTTGGGAAAATCGTTTTCCAACCGTGCACTAGCCCGAAATTTTCAAAACTCTTAAAATTTTAACCTAAAAAAACCCAAATTAAACAAAACCAAATCGTGAAAAAAATAATGGGTTTAGGTATACCTAAAAATAGTAAGAGGATGTTAAAACCTCCCTACCATAGAAATATTTTGTCCCCACAAACCCTAAAAATAATCTTCCATGTAAAAAAGTTGAGGACATTGTTCTCCCATCAATACATCCCTCCCCAAAGACTCATTATTTTCAGATCCATGATGCCATAACACTCGAACCAAAGGTATAATCATCCCATTAAGTACCTTTGATTTAGAATCAACTATCATAACTGGTCGTTCAGTCATAGATATATTAGGTTCAACTTCAAGATCATGTTAACTCATAACATGAGATGGATCAGATAGATACATTCATAGCTGAGATAGATGGAACATGTTATGTATTTGAATCAACTTAGGTGGAAGTGAAAAACAGTTATAACTTTTCACACATACTCAAAAAATTCAAAAGTTTCCACAAAAGGAGAATCAAGTTTCCCATGCCTCCAAAGTCATCGATGATTCAACCAAATGAAACTTTCAAGAACACATATCCACCAACAGAGAACTCCAATGGTCTATGATGACAATAAACATAAGGCTTATATTGTCTTTTTAATATCAACATTATAAGATAAATTAATTGAATCATTTCAATAATCTCTTTAACCAGACATGGTCCAACCAAGGAACTTTCACCATCCTCCAATCAATACAATGAATATCTGAAAGGCCTACCATACAAGCCCTCAAAAGGATCTATTCTGATCGTGGACTGGTAACTATTGTTATAAGAAAACTCAACCAATCCCAAATGATCATCCCAAGCACCACCAATGTCTAGAAAACAAATGAGAATCATATCCTCAAGAATATTTATATCTCTTTCAGTATGTTCATCCCAGTTCCTCTTAACAGGCTCTCCAAAAGAGGGAAGTGAAAGAGGATCCTTATCAGAGAATATAGAAGATGGAACTCTATGTATATGAACAATGTTATTCACATAGATATTTCTAAACTCTTCAAAATTGGTTGTATCACAAATGGGTATAAACTGAAGCAATTCCGTCAGATGATCAATCACAAACCATATCAATTTCCTCTTTCACTGGATACATGACATCCCAACCATAAAGTCCATAGATATCTCATCACAAATCCATGTAGGGGATATAATGGGTTGAAGAAAACCCGAAGTCTTCTGGTGAATGGATTTAAAATATTGGTACATATAAAAATGAGTGAAAAATTCATAAATACCTCATCCCATACTTAGACACTAGAATTTAAGATGTTAGTCATCGAACATCTTTTTGGTTACTGGGAGCACAACCCAATAAGAATTATGTAAATCCCCCACCACAACTGTCCCTACCTATAACAACACAATAAAGTAGTTATGAAAGCATAGATGCCCTCTTTGGAGAATAACCACTCAGCGATGGTCTCTCCACCATAAAGAGAGTCCACAATTCTACGTAACAGATCATCAAGATGTTGTTCCTAAATAATCATCACAAGAAGAGTAGATGTTAACTGAGCACTAGACAAGGAAATATCGGCCCCTGATTCCCATACTACAATATGCAACTATTCAAAGAGATCCATCAAGTTCCACTCTTATGATAATCTTTCACTGCCTGGATCGAAAGTTTCCAACTTAAAGCATCTATGATGAAAATTCCCTTCCTCGGGGTAGTGGTGATGTCAATGTTAAAATATTGTAGGTATTACGCCCAATGAATCTAGTGGAGATTTAAATATTTTTGAGAGAATATATAACTAAATCTCTCCCCGTCAGAAAACATGCTAAACCTCTCTATATGAAGGTACTTTTTCAAAATTTTCAGCAAGTGCATCACTAATGAAAGTTCAAGGTCATGGGTCATATTTTTCTTCTCATGTTTCCTAAGATGGAGATATCTATAGGAAAAAACATCATCACTTTGCATAAGAATTCATCCCAAACCTGATCTTGATGCATCACAAAAGTCCACAAGACATGGTCGGCCTCTGGAAGAGTCAATACCATATTAGTAGTCAAAAGATGTTTCATATGAACAAAATAATTATGTAATTTTTCATTCCAAGAAAATTTTTCTCCTTTTCTAGTTAGAGCAGTAATTGAAGAAGCAAACTTTCAGAAATCCTCAACGAACCGGTGATAATAACCAGTATGACCCAAAAATCTATGAATCTCAAAACCAATTTGTTATTGTTTGCAGGTTGTAATAGCTTTAACCTTCTTTGGATCAATTTATATACCATGTTCTGGCACCCCATATCCCAATTACTTCACTTCTCAATTCTATAAATTAGAGTTTCATATCTTGGCATAAAGTTATCTATTTTCCAATAAGCTCAAAACAATTCTTAGATGATTCACACAATCATGCTAAAACAGAGTAAACAAGGATTTCATTCACAAATACTGCCATAAAAGTATCTATATACTCATGGAAGATCTTATTCATTAATTCCACAAATAATGTAGGAGAATTTTTTGGACCAAAGGGAATAACAAGGTACTCATAATGTCCTTACCTACTCTGAAAGGCATTTTTATGAATGTCATAATCTTTTATATTCAAGTGATGGTAACTAGAATGATGTCAAATCTTCAAGAAAAACTTGTAAACTTTAAACTAATCAAATAGATCATCAATATTTAGAAATGGATAATTTTTCCATACCATCACTCTATTGGTATTTTGTTCATTGTAACTCTCTGATCAGAGAAGCTGGTAGAGAGTGCATTATTTTAATACATTGACATGATTATAAGGAATCAAGTCCAGAAGGACTAATCATTTTATTAGTCTTGGAAAATATATTAAATACACGAAACAAACATTAGAATTCAAGAAATAAAATACGACAAAGATAATCCTTTCATAACACCATTATTATCCACGCTTAACCCTGCATATCAGTCATAATACATTTCTTGGAATCCTGGGAAAATAAAAGATAAGAATGTGGTGAGCACAGATTCTTATAAGGGTTTGCGTACAAAAAAATCTATTATGAATAAATAATCATAAACCTTATGCCAATATGTATAACTGAAACACAATCCCTTTAAACATAATCTTGAGCATAATATGGCAAGAATAAATAATACCATATAAAAAAGCATAACCATGGATATTGTACTAGTCGAATAATGACATGAGATTTCAATAACTAATATCATAATGAGGGAATTTTTAATTCTGTATTTCTCAAATACCAAGATATATCCTCAATATTATTATATTCAAGATCTATCCTCGTGACCATTTAAGTCTTTGGGAGTAAACCAGCTTGATTTGTGTCAAGATGTTTCCTCCTGATAACATTAAACTGCATGAAAACAAATGTGAAGGGCATGTTGTCAACTGATTTCATCTCATGATACCTACCAATGGTTTGTGAGGCTATAACGGGCCTCGCCAGTCACTTATTGAGTCCAATGGATTCCTCGTATGAAAACATAAACATTTGTATTGAAAAACTAGAATATGAAATGTTAATACTTTAACCATAAACCATGAATGGTATTAAAATAGCACATCCACAATAAAACATATCATAAATCCTTCAATTACATATGGTATATTGTATCATAATAAATCAACCTCAATTAAGAATAAAATCAAACAAAATATGTTGAAATGGATGAAAATAATCTGATAATATCATTAAAAATTACATAAAAGAAATACCATTTTTCTTTTAAATCATTTTTTAAAAAACTATGTATTTATAAAAGAAGATACATAAAAAGTTATTTTTGAATCAAATTGTCCCATAAAACATTGAAAAATTTGAGATAAATTCTACAATGAAAATTTTAAAATATTAAATTCCTTATAAATAAATCCATAAAACCCATTTTAAAACATGGACATGAATGAGAAAGGTTTAGAAGAATAAATCTTACAAACATTTAAAATTATGTTTTAGTTAAAGAGTACCTTATATAAAACCTTAAAATATTCCTTTTGAATAAATTTTTTGGGAACATATACATGGTTGAAAAATATGTCCCATTAAATGATTACATATAAACAATCATGAATAAAAATGAGATTGCAAAATTAACCCTTACATTGAACTTTACATTAGTTGAGGGTGTTTTAACCTCATTTATAGTGGTTAAATAATGTTATTAAATCATAACAGAGCCATATCCATATTTATGATATCATATATGATTCATTTATGACTTTATATGACCATTTATTAACAAATCCATGTTAAAGTAATATTTCTGATAATAACCACTTTGTTTATCGTATGTGTTTTGACTTGTTATTCTTGATCTTATTACATAGATAATGATTTAACTACATAATGAATGTAAAAAATGATTTATATATCATATATAATCTATTTATAAATCTTTATATATATATATATGGAATGGAATTCACCAATTATGGAGAAGGTAGGCCATACACACGCAAGAACGATGTTTCCATTTTCTTATCATCTTGAATGGAAGAAAGTAAAAGACATATATGTGTGTGTATATATACTATTATGGTATAATTATTATGTAATATATTTCATAATTATTCATTATATATATTTTTAAAATCATTTATGAATGGGTAACGTGGAAGATGAAATTCATCGCGTCGTAGATATGGTAAGTCGTACGTACGAACGAGGATGATATAATTCCCTTAATGGTAAAGGGGTAAATAAATGAATGGTATTTTAATTATAAAGAATCAATATCATATCATATTTATTATTTATATAAATTATATTCACCATTATTCCCATTCAAATAAAGTTGAAATGAAAAACAAATTACACCACATTGTGGAGACTCTATGTTATATGTACGACGCATGGTGATATTATTATTAGTATGATGGATAAAATGATGAATATGGTTATATAATAATAATAATATAATCTTATAATATATATGATACTAGATTTAATAATTTCTTATCGAAATAACATAGGAAGAGTAAGTATAAGAAGAAATGAAATTGAACTGAATTGGTAAAACAATTATCTCTTCTTCGAGTATCTCCTTTGGATTTTCACAAAATGACTTATTAGGTAAAATCTATGCCCAAATTATGTCCTCTAGGATGAAGTGAGGGAAGTGGAAAGGATAAATGATAATGTTTTGGTTGAGACAAAGGTTTTTAAAGTTGTGAATAAAATAGAAATAGATATTACCTTTTATAAGAGAGGGGAGGGGAATGTTAGGAAACTCCAAAACTATTAATTTAGTATCAATTTATTTTCGATTTATAATGGATATGAAGTAATTTATTTATTATATAAGATGAGTATGGGTCTGAATTATATCAACTGATGAATTTATACATGTTTAGTCCACAAAACTAACCTCATATTTTGGATTTAACCCTTAGTTAAACAATTTAACTCTTACCGTGACAACTTGTCTTTTTTACACTATAGAGTTAATATAGCCATAGTAAACCCAATTGGATATTTTATGACATATTAAAAATTATCATAGCCAGTTAGAAAAAATATATATTTTTAGGAATTTTTTATCATTTAATAAAATATTATTATTTTTAAAATACCATTTATGTCAATTTTTACACTATTTATTACATGAATTTTAAAAAACATTCAAACTTGATTATTTATATAAAAACTACATTAAATCATCCCTAACATGTTATTTTAATCCAAAAAATTCTTGTATAGAATCAAATATTTCAAATGATATTTATTTTAATATTATTAATATCATTTAGTTGATTCTTCATTTAATAAATCAATTAATGCATCATAATTATGTCAACATTTAACCTAAATATATATTTTATAAAATTATAAATAAATTACCATGATGTGGATAAACATTTTATCTTTCTAATTAATATTAATATTCAACTATATCCCTTTTATAATCTCATATTATAAATATATTACTTGCTAAAAACATAATTGAATTTTTTTAACTATAAGATCATAAATATATTAAAGTCATAAAAGTGTCTCCAAGTGGTCCAAAAATCGACCCAAGGATGATTTGGGTCGAAAATCACTGATCCAATTAAATTAGGACAAGTTTTATGTTAATTTTATAATTTTTATAATGTTATTTTTACCCTTAATTTCCCGATTAAACCTTAAATGTGGTAAAAAACCTAAAGTTACTATTCATTAAAAATTAAGTTGTTGAAATTAAGCCACAAATTTCATAGTAATTACAACCATGTATGTCTGTTTTTTGAAATTAAATTCAAAAAAATTGAAAAAATTAATTTTAATGCCCATCCTACAAACGTGGCACGAAGGCGGATATAAGGGACATTCAAAAGATCGATAAAATTTTATATCTAATTTAAATAGAAAAATGATTAAAATAAACTAAATTGGACTAATATATGTATCATTGATCAATTTTTACTTTAAAATTAATTTAATGTAGAACAATTGTTCATACAAAAAGTCGGGTTTTTAACTATAATGAAGTAATTTTCACTATTCAAAAAAAATGAATCTTCTCATAAAAATAACAACAATTCACCCTAAAAAATTTTTGATATTCTAAATTAAAAAATTAAGTCAATTTTCCAAAATATTGTTTATAAAAATTCAAAATTTTATTTTTAAAATTGGTGCGCCATTAAAAGGCAGTGATACTATCTTTAGAAAAATATATCATTTTATTGTGAAATTTTTTATTCGTTCTTATATTACACCTATAAAATAACATAAATAAATGTAAAAAAAATCTTTTAATCTTGGGGTTGTTTGGAATGAAATATATCGAAGATATTAAATTTAAAAGATAGCTAATATAATATATTATGGTGTTATATTCTCCCCTCCTTCAATAAGTTGTTTCCTCGTAATTTAAACATGGTATAAAAAACTAGGGGTTTGACTTTTCAAAATATCGTCGATGAAACCCCACATTAGAAAAATGATTAATGAGACCTATACTTTAAATTAAAGTAAGTGAAGTATGAAAGTCACTAAAGATAACAAATACTAGGGTTCTAGGTAGGAAAACATGTACATGAAATAGAAATAATACCTTCATGTTCTGATGAAGAATGATAGAGAACATGGTTAGGAGAAAGTTCAAAATGAAAAATATATAAATACATAATGATCTATGAGACCTTTTGATTCATCAGAAAATAAGGTACTAGGGCAACATTTTTTTCTAATATCCTTTTCTTAACATTGAGGGATTCTTTTACACATCATATAATAACTAGAGAAAATAAATTTACTTGATTTATTTCCAGTTCATAAGCATAATATAATCCTTTGGTTTCACTTCAATATATTTTCAAATAATTTCATACACCTGAAGATGGATATTTCAGACAAATATTTATGCCTGATTCACTTTTAATGAATCATAAGGTCCACGTGTAATTCCTTCATCAACTAAATGTTTACTGGAACCAAAAATGTTAGTAAAAAGTATCCAATAAATCATAATTTAACCCGAAACAATAATATTAAATGTTAAACGTAATCTATTACAACCATAAGAATTTTCAAAAATACTTATGTATGAATTAACAATTCAAAAAGGTCTCTAAATTTACAAAATCAATAGTAACATAAAATTCACCAAATAATGTAATGTATCTCATATTGAAACATACCAAATATATCCTCACCTTAAAACCATAATAAAAATCTCCATGCTTCAAAATCCTTAATGAAAAAGTACTGCAATACAATCCTTATATATCTCATGACTCTAAAAATAGAATATAATAACATAATTATTCAATACAAAAACACAAATACATTAATTATTTCACATTGACTATAGTATCCACATAAGCGTGACCTTGACCCCTTTTATTTTTCTGAGCTATATTTTTTTGATACTTAAGAAATTTATTTTAATAGTGCCCCATTTTACTATAGTTGAAACACTCAATATGAGCCTTTTCTTTTTTACCTTTTTCATTCTTTTTCCTCGTGACCCATTTCTCAACACTTATAAAAAACACCCAATCATTTCAAGAGCTTCACAGGGTGATTGTTTCTACAATTATCACATGTGGTAAAATACTCCTTTCACTTCTTCCCTTTATCCATATCTTGATCCACCATCCTCTTCTTATCATACTTTCCCTGAAAGACATACGACTTGGAGAATTATTTCTCTATCCTGATATCACTTGAGACTATATCTTCGAATGATGATAATTTTTTAGATACAAAATACTTTTAGAGAAATGGATTTAACCCATCAAATAAATGATAAATCTTAGTCTTTTGGTTATGTACACAGTCCGTAGCATGCATTTAAAACCTTTTGACGTTGGGATCATACTTCACAACATTCTGATCCCCCTTTTTCCTCAGACTCAGAAACTATCTCTCTATTTCTTCTCTCAAATCATGGGGGAAATATTTTTCAATGAAAATTTATATAAAATTCTTCCATTATATGTTTGTTATTTCATCCTCATCCTTTATGTTTTTAATAAATAACCACTATTGATCTGCATCTCCAGAGAGATGATAATCTTACATGAAAACCTTCTCCCTTTCATTATTTCCCAATGTAAGAAATATATTTTCTAAGGAACTTATCCATTACTCAAATAAAAATGGATTTGTATTCCCATTGAATGTTGTTGTTTATTATCTCATGAAGTGGTCTAACATTGTTCCTCTATGTTGTGGATCAGGGTCCTCTATACGGGTAAGGATATTGTTCATAACCTAAGTAACCTATCCCAGTATAGTTATAAGTTATTTAGCACCAGTTGTATCGCCATCTCTACTTTCATTATATTATAAAATAGGTAAATCCCTACATGGATTACATTCATTTATAGGGTTTCATTTCTTTCCACTATGTTTCATTTATAAATAATGGAATACATTAGATTATGTTATGAATCATAATTCATAATTTCAAACTAGTAAAATACATAATAGAAATTGAAAAAGTTATGCATATCTAATCTCATAATCATAAACATGGTTTCTTTGGCACAATTTTTACTTTTAAATCATTAATAATAGTATTTACCTAAAATGAGAATTATCATAAAAATTTCCCCCATGAGTGTCAATAAAGGTGCACAGTAATAGTTTTTATTGTGTACTAATTTACCCTGAGTAAGACCCAGGACACCTTGTAAGATTTGTTACTCCAAGGTACATTTGTTCTAGAACCAAATACACTTATAGTATCCAGAAATGGATTAATTTCTAGGGATGCCCACATAATCTCTACATTACCAAAATTATTGGATTCTAGGACGTTCTTATATACTTATCCTCAAAGTATATCTTAGGGTTATGTTCCAAAATCGTTTTTTTCAAAATTTAATTTCCAAGCTTGTCGCTAAACTCCCATTGATACCAACTGTAGCACACCAACACTAGAATCCCAAATTCAGTGCATTATTTTAAAAAATCTTCATTATTATAAGGAATGAAATACATATGGACCGATTAGATTATTAATATTGGAAAATATTTTAAATACATGAAACTTACATTAAAATTCAAATAATAAAATAAAAAATAGATAATCCTTTGATAATTTCAATTATTCACCTACCCTAAACCTTCATATCAGTCATATTATATTTCTTATAATCCTAGGAAAATAAAAAATTAGAAAGGAATGAGATCATATGATCAGTAGGGGAAAGCATACAATAAATGGTATTATGAATAAATAATAAAATACCTTAAGTAAATATGTATAAATGAAAGAAAAACCCTTTAAAAATAATCTTGACCATAATATTGGAAGAATAATAATACTATATAAAAAACATAACCATGGATATTCTACTAGTCAAATAATCACACGGAATATCAATAACTAATATAATAATGAGTTAATATATAATATTGGATGTCATCAATATCAAGATATATCCTCAAGATAGCTATTTTCAAGATCTATCGTTGTGATTGTTTATGTCTTTGGGTATAAACCCATCTGATTTGTGTCAAGTTATATCCTCCTGACAACTTTAAAACACTTGGAAACAAATGAAAAGGGTCTCTTCCCAACTGATTTTGTCTCATGAGACCTAAGGATACATAAAGGACCTATATCAATCCTCACATATCACTTAATAAGTCCAATGGATTACACGTATGAAACAAAGACAACATAAAGATTCCTATTGAAAAACTAGCATACAAAATGTTAATAATTTAACCATATACCATGAATGGAATCAAAATAGCACATCTATATTCAATCTTATCATAAAACCTTCAATAAAATATGGTAGAATGTATGATAATAAATAACCCATAATTAAGCAAAAAATAAAAAAAATGATGTTGACATAGATGAAAATAATCTGATAAAATCTATAAAAAATTCTTGAGGGAAATGCCCCTTTTTACATTGAAATCATTTACTAAAAAACCACGTATTTATAAAAGAATATATATATTTAAAAATATATTTTTATTCAAATTTTCCCATTCCACTTTGAAACATGGGGGAGAAATTCTAAAATTAACATTTTAAAATATTCACATCCTTATAAATAAATCCATAAAACCCATTTTGAAAATAGGGACATGAATGAGAAAGATTTTGAAGAATAAACCATAGAAACGTTTAAAAAAATGTTGTAGTTAAATATTACCTTACATAAAAATATAAAAATATTCATTTTCAATTTTTTTTAAGAAACTTGTACCCAGATGATAAATATCTCCTACTAAATAATTATATTAAAACAATCCTAAATAAAAATGAGTTTGTGAAAATAACCCTTACCTTGAACTTTCCTTTAGTTTAGGGTGAATTAACCACCAAAAAAGTGGTTAAATAATTTTATTAAATTATACCAAAACAATATAAATATTTTTTATATCGTATATTATAAATGTATGACTCTAATTACCTGTTTATTAACAATTCCAAGTTTAAATAATGTTTCGGGTAATAATAGCTTTGTTTATCGTATGTGTTTTGACTTGTTATTACTGATATTATTACTTAGATAATGGTTTAATTACTTTAAGAATGTAAATAATGATTTATATATCACACACACACACAAATATATATTAATTATATATATATATATATAATGGAATGTAATACATCGTTCAAGGAGATGGTATGGAATATGTACGCATGAACATTGATTCTGTTTACTTATCATATTGAATGGAAGAATATAAATAACACACACACACATATATATATATATATAACTCCAGAATAATTATTATGTCGTATATTTCATACTTATTCATTATATATATTTTTATCATCGTTCTTGAATGGTTAATGTGGAAGATGAATCTCATCGCGTCGTGGAAATGGTAAGTCGTAAGTATGTACGAGCGATGATATAATTCCTTTAATGGTAAAAGGGTAAGGAAAAGTATGGTATGTTAATTTTAAATAACCAATATCATGTCATATTTATTATTTATATCCATTATATTGATCATTATACCCATTCAAATAAATTGGTAATGAAAAACAAATTACACCACAACCTGGAGACAGTAAGTCGTACGTACGCATGAGTGGTAATATTGTTATTCATAGGATGGTTAAAAGGAGGAATATGGTTGTGCCATAATTATAATAAAATATCATAATATATATGATACTGTATTTATATCTCTAGTATGTAATCAACATAGTAAGAGGGTGTATAAGAATTAATGAAATTGAATTGAATTTGTAAAAAAATACAACTTTTTTGAGTATCTCCTTTTGATTTTCACAAAAGGACTTCTTAGGTTGCATTTTTTTCCAAATAATAACCTCTAGGAGTAATTGATGTAATTTTTAAGGAGAAATTTTTAGGGTTTGGATGTTACAAATGGTTTTAAATGTGTTAATAAAAGAGAAGGATGGGTTCCCTTTTATAAGAGAGGGGAGGGGAACTTTGGGAAACTCCAAAACTATTAGTTTAATATACATTTATTTTAGATTTAAAATTGTTAAAAAGTGAGTTATTATTAATATAATATGGTTATTGGTAAAAAATTATCTCAAACAATGAATTTATACATGTTTAGGTCACAAAAGTAACCTTATATTTTGGCCTTAACTCTTAGTTAAACAAATTTTACTCTTACAGTGACATCATGTCTTTTTACACTATAGGGTTAATATCAATACAAAAAATACCAAAAAACCCCAATTGGATATTTTATGAAATATTTAAAATTAACCTAGTTATTTGTAATAAATATATATTTTTATGAATTTTTTATTATTTAATAAAATATTATTTGTTTTAAAATCTAATTTATGTCAATTTTGACACTATTTATTACTTGAATTTGATAAAAAAACATAAAAACATTATTGCTTTAGAAAAACTACATTATATCTTCCGTAAAATTTCATAGTAATCCAAAAAATCGTTTATGGAATTAAATATTTATTTTAATATTTATTTTAATATTATTAATATCAATTATTTGATTCTTCCTTTAATAATCAATTACTACATCATCATTGTGTCATCATTTAATTTAATCATGTATTTTATAAGACTATAAATAAAATAACATGATGAATTAAACATTTTATCTTTCTAAATACTTTTTATAGTAGACCATATCACTTATATAAACTCATATTAAAATTATTTTACACGTTAACAACAAAAGTATAACAAAATTAGATTTCAATTAAATATAATATCATAAATATATTAAAGTCATCCAAGTGGATACAAGTTTTCAAAAAATATAACCACGGATAATTTTAGTTGAAAATCCCCATAAAATAAAATTATGATAGGTGTGAGGGTAAATTTAACATCTTTATAATATTATTTTACCCTTAATTACCCGATTTAGCCTTAACAGTGGAAAAAAATACTAAAGTTGTTATTCAAATTTTTTTTTCCTATTAGATAAAAAATTTAATTCTAATTACAACCATTTATGTACATTTTTTGAAATTAAATTCATATAAATGGAAAAGATAATTTTAATGCTAATCCTGCAGATAGAGCGAGAAGGTGGGTAAAGGGGGCGTTCAAAATTCTGATAAATTATTATATATAATTTCAACATAAAAGTTATTCAAATAAACTAAATTGGATTAATATATATATAATTGATCTATTTAGTCTTTAAAATAAATCTATTGTTTAATAGTTATTTTTATGAAAAAGTCAGTTTTTGAACTATAATGCAATATTTTTCACTATTAATCAAAAAATAAAACATCTCAAAAAAATAACAAAAATTCACCCTAAAATAAATTTGATATTATAAATTAAAAAATTATTACATTTAAATAAATATAATTTTTAAAATTTCAATAATTTATTTTTAAAATATGTGCACCATTAAAATGCGGTATACTAACTTTAGAAAATAATAACATTTTAATGCGTAAAATTGGATTCGTTATTATCCCACACCTATAAATAATTTGTATGAATGTAAAAATATTCTTTTTTAGTCTTGGTGTTGTGTGAAATGAATTTTATTGAAAAGATTAAATTTAAAAGAGAAAAAATATAAAATCTTCTGGTGTTACAGTAATCAACACAAAGGAACAGTTAACCATCGTACTTCTTAGAAAATATAACTGATGTCGCCCAAGGTAACCCGGTAGGGAATAAAAAGACTTCTCTAGAAGGTATTACAACTAAGTATTCATCTATTTTTAGTTAATCTAGTGTCATGTGGTAAGAAGGAATAGAAACTAGTTGAGTACAAGGAATTATATCGATAGAAACTCCACCTCCTTTACTAGTGGAAAACAAGAGATGTTAGAAGGAAACCTGTCTGAAAACTATACGAAAACTAGAGGGAGATCACCACTCAAAGATTCCCATTATAGATCAAAATGAAACACTGGTATTACTTTCCCTCAATCCAGATAATAAGTTCTATCTCTACTCAACCATGGGTCCCATTCTCCTTGAAGATCATGACAAACCCCATTGAGTGTCGTAATGGAGATCCGTCAAAAATAACAATCAATCTAGGATTTATTTGAATGAGACAATCCAAAAAAAACTATGATTTCAAGTGGTTTCATGTTAAGAACCGAAAAACTCAAAGAAATATCTGCATATGACAGAGTTAATACACATGAGGGACTATGGAGACCTTGATCTCTGATTGTACCATGGGGTGTTGTAATATCCATAACATATGACAAAAGCTTCATAGGATGATTTTGAAAATTAACAACCAATGTTGAAATAAACAAATTATATGAACCACTATCAAATAAAATAGTCACTAATAAATAATCTATAGTAATGGTACCTCTCACCATCACTGGACCCGTATCCCCTTCCTCTAGAGACTCTTCTGCTATGTGAAGAAGCTTTGTTCCCAAATCTGGTGGTTGGAACCCTTGTATAAGTGAAGCATTTGATTTCCCCATAGTTTTAGGAGGAGTTGATGATCCCATTCCACTATACAGAGTGGAGTAAACATGGAATTACTTCTATAGGTGACCTGATAGTCCGAAATAACCACATACCATGGGTTCCTAAGTGCAAAACCTCTTTCAATGTCTTCGCTTTCCGCACTATTATAAAATAAAAGGAATTCTTCCAAGTACTAAAATAGGTCTAGAATGAACCTTCATTAGATATCTACCATGATAATCATCATGCCTCCAATTTCATTTGATGGAACCCAGACTGCCACTAGGAGAGGAATAAAATCCAAATAAACCTAACTTTCTAGCTAGGTCCATTTCAACCATCAAAAATTTATCCAGCACATCATCATAAGATTGAAACTTCAGTAAGAAATCCTAAGAACATATATTTTTATGTAGTCTCAAATCAATTCTTTGAGCCTTAATTTTCTCATTTGATAAAATCTAATGTGAAAATTGAATGAGTTTCATAAAATGGTTTTCATACTTCATCACGGTATTGTCATACTTCTCAAGTTTAAAAATACTTTTTAGCCTTATCTAGTTTCATCAACTTTGTATAGAACTGGTCAACAAAAAGAACATTAAAGTCTTTCCACTCTAAGACCTTGATAGAGCTAATATTTCCACTATTTTCATGTATATTTAAATTATTTAAAGACAACCAATTACTCAATTTTATATTATTTATAACAATTTTGGATTTAGAGTGTGTTTTGGGATAAATGTTTAAATTACATAAGTATGGATTTTTAAAAGATTTTTATCACATGGTTATTATGGTCATTTTTCATAAAATATATTTCTAAATTTTGTGATTCGTTTTTTTTGGAATCCTTATTTTATTTAATTCAACTTTGTCTTCTGCATTAGGGGATGATTCGAGCATCTAGAGTCCTAAACAAATCAATTAAGTTAAATATTTTTTCGGGAAGACTTTATGGACCCCATCTCTGTAACGGAAACAAAATTAAATCTACACACCTACAAATGAGGTTATTACACTTATAAATTAACTAGGACTCAAAGAAGTGTTCACACATTAAATTAAATAGTGTTCTAAATTCATTAATGTGTCCATTGAGCGACATATTTTTGAAATAAAGCTTCCTCGAACATGTGTCCAGAAAAAGAAATTGCCAATGAAAGATTCATAACTCATACATCCTGTGGAAAATTAATCTAAAATATGTACGGAGAATGGAAAACATATTTATGAACCACTTTTATTCAAGGATACATGCGTGAGTCAAAAAATTAATTGGTAAAAAATGCAAAAACATTTGGAGGATGAAATATGCCTATAAAAGGAGACGGGTTCCTACCTTTCAAAGAATTCCATTCATCACCACACCATCCATCACAAAGGGTGTTGACTTGAGAGAGAAAATGGTAAGGTGGAGATTGATATAATTAAGAATATTAAATTATTTGAGGATTCAATATAGATGATTATGGCTTCTCAAGTGATGCATGACTAAGCGGAAATTGGATGCGGATGGCGACACCCGACAGACACTCTCTTCGAATTTTTGATCTTAATGGGTAATATATTTTTTTTATTTAAATTGAATCTATTTTTTGAATGAATATGGTTGTTTTATTTCAAAAATAAATTTTCCACAAAAAAATTTAGAGCGTTGTTTTGTCTATAAAGTAAATAAATTGATTTCGATATTTAAAATTCTTTAGTGAGGTCCTGCCATCAAGCATAGAGAATACAACTAGGTTCAATTACATGGAGGTCTTTACGTAATTGAGTCACTTATATAGGAGGGAAAAAAATCATATAAAATTATTAATATTATTTATATTCAAATTTTACTGTACATATGGGCGTCCTTGGGGAACATTTAGGAATTTAAATCAAGGGATGTTTTTATTTACAAGGAAGAGGGGAGTGTCCGAGAGGGTGAAGGTTGTTTGTGACTACTGTTTTAAATATTATTTTTAAAACCCATTTTATTCTATTAATTTTAATCCTTGTTATTAAAATTTATTTCACTTTATAATTTAATTCAAAATCCATTTTCCAACTGTTAATCAAATCCGCATTTTAATTTCTACAAAAATAAAAAATGTGACAGTTTTGCAACTCGATATGCAACCTTCTCGAGAGGAAACCTTGTGGTCACCACGATGCTAAATTATAAGGGGAAAATATCAATTTAGGGTATTATGTCAAAAAAACACTCACATCAACTGGTTCTGTTTACAGGTATGTTGATTGAGTTGATTTTACTTGTTATTTTCTTGTGTGTCCTGAACTTCTTACCCGAACTTGTTACCTTTGGATCCTGAAATTGATAGAACTTTTCCCACTAGGGTTAGAGCTGATAATCCCCCATTTGAAAATGTCTGAAAGTAGAACTTTGAAAGAACTAGCTTCATCCTATGATGAAAATAAAGGGCATCCTATAGAATACCTTGATTCCCATACTGGATTTGTAATCAAGTCTAGTTTCATCCACTATTTTCCCAAATTCAATCGGTTGCCTTGTTAGGACCCACCCAAACACCTCCAAGAATTTAGCTACCTGTGTGTCAACATGAAACCTCATGTAGTCGATGTAAATAAAATGAAGTTGAGGATGTTTCATTTTTCTCTAGAAGGAGTTGATAAGGAATGGATTTTCTATTCTCCCTCAACCTTTATGAGAAATTAGAATGAATAAAAAATATTTTCCTTGAAATTTGTTTCCCTGCATCTAGAACTGCCTCCATTCTAAAATAGATTTGTGGAATTAGGAAGACACAAGGAGAAACACAACACAAATACTGGGGATGGTTCAAATGTATTTGTTTTATATTCCCCCATCATCAAATCAATTTCTAGCATCTCATTCAGTACTTTTATGAAGGACTGTGTCTCACTGATAGAAGTATGATTTATGTTGCTGCGGGAGGAGATTTAGTCAATAAGACACCAGCTTCCTCTAGGATTCTAATCACAAACATGGCCCAAAATGCCTAGAAAATTGGAAAAGGATGCCTTCTTCATGTAAAAGATTCATATGAATTCCCTACTACTAGTCCAGAAAATAACTCCATCATATGTCAACTGACTGATCATACCACTATGGTAAGGTCAATGATGTTATCAAACAACCCTCCAACCCAAACCAAACTTGAAGCAGAAATCCAACTACAAGTCCATTTTGGTATTTTATTCTTTGAATGAAAATTTTAGTGACCAATTCCTACAAATGAAAGAGCCTCCTGAGAACTGCAATGAAGTTTTTCCTAGAAGACAAGTTCAATCACACCAACGACGGCTATTTCAAAATAACAAAAATTTCAATCATGTATGGAACAATAAATCGAATGAAATATTTCATCATCCTGAACAACCAATAATATTCTTCCAAGGAAAATCAAGTAATTATCAACCAATATATTTCAATGAGAAATCCAATGCTCATTCTGGAATAAAATTTCAGCCTACACATTATACTCAAAACTCTGAGAGGAAACATGAAGAATCATTGAGGAAACTAAAATAGGAAATGAGGGAACTAAAATAATTTACAAAAAAACAAGAGAACAAAATTAATACCTTGATTACTCAAATGGGTCAACTTGCCTCTCGTATTAGTTTCATAACAAATCAAATGAGTGGTGGCTACCCTCACAGCCACAAGTAAATATGAGAAATAATGGGAAGTAAAATATGAGTGAAATTGAACTTAGGAGTTGCACAAAATTGAAAAACCCTCATATTGAGAACATAAAGCCTCCTCCCGACACTGTTGATGAAAATCCTAACCTTGATTAAAATGATGAAAAATATGAAGTTGATAGAAACAAAAAATCAAGAGAGGAAATCCTATTTGAAAGAAAAATGAATAATTGGAAGAGGATTTCGGGTCCTTATGTCTCTCCAAACCATACTCAGAATACCTCAGAATCATTCAAACCTCTACAGCCTTATCCAAGGAGTGAACCACCACAAAATTCAAGTGCTGAAAAATAATTTTATAATGAGGTTATGGAAACATTCAAGAAATTACATGTCAACATTCCTTTGCTCGATGCTTTGAAACAAATTCCATGGTATGCTATGTTTATGAAAGACATGTTTACCAATAAGAGGATGTTCAAACGAGTTGAAAAATAAACTTAGGATGGAATGTTTCATTCATGATTCAACATACCCTTCCTATCAAGTTTAAAGGCCTAGGATCATTTAAAATTCCCTATACCATTGGTAAATGAAAATTCAAACATGTTATTCTTGATCTAGGTGCCTCCATCAATGTCATGTCACATTCTCTCTACTCATATCTTCAGGTTGGATACTTGAAACACTTTGGAATTATCATTAAAATTGCCAACTGAAGTACCACCAAACCTAATAGAGTTGTAGAGGATATTAATTTTCAAGTGAGAGACATGATTTTTCTAGTTGACTTATATGTTTTGGATATGGAAGATGATATCTTCAGAACACATGCTCCCCTCATCCTTGGAAGACCATTTCTGAAAATAGAGAAAGTGACCATAAATGTTCACAAGGGAATACATTCACTAGAATTTTGAGGAGAATTTTTTCATTTCAACATTATTCATTAAATGAAACACCCATTTGAGGATCATTCAACTCACCATGTAAATGTGATTGATTGGTTTTCCTATGACATATTACCAGATTGTTTCTGTGATGAAATACCAACTGATGAGAAAAAAGATGGAAATTTTTCTGATACAAAATCAGATCAACAAGATGTTGAAATTGAAGACTGTGAAGAGTATTGAGATGTTGAGACTGAATATCTGAGAATTGATGAAGATGAATTTCTAGAAACTACTGAACCTATGTAGTGGTATCCCTAGAGAGGTTTCCAATTTTTCACATGAAACAAGTCATGAGATCATGCAACTAGATCACTATGATGAACATGGATATTCACTAAACAATATAACTATTGAGTAGTTCCCTGTGATCAATGAAGCCACCCCACCTGAGATAGAATTGAAACCCCATCAAGAGAACCTCAAGTATGCCTTCTTCGGACATATTGAACAATTCCCTGAAATTATCTTAAAATATTTTTTAGAAGTCCAGGAAAACCAATTATTGTAAGTCCTCAAGTCCCGCAAGGAATCTATAGGATGGAATCTCTCTAATATAATAGGAATCAGTCCCTCAGTTTCATGTACAAAATTCTACTGGAAGAGAATGCTAAACCATTAAGACAATTTCAAAGGCGATTGAACCTGACATTTTTGGATGTTTTCAAGAAAGAAGTAACCACACTACTGGATGATGAAATTATTTTTCCAAAACATGATAGTCAAAGAGTCTATAAAATACATGTGGTTCCCAAGAAAGGTGGATTTACAATTTTAATTAATTAATTTGGTGATCTTTTCCAAGCGAGGCTTCCAAATAAATGGATAATGTTCATTTATTACTGAGAAATAAATTTTCTTACAAGGAAAGACCACTTCCCATTACCCTTCCTTGATTAATTACTTGAAAGACTTGCTGGGAAAAACCACTATTGTTTTCATGATAGATTCTCTAAATATTTTCAAATTCACATTTCACCATAGGATCAAGAGAGAACCACTTTCACATGCCCCTTTGGAACTTTTACATACTAAAGGATTCCCTTCGGGTTGTGTAATGCTCCCAGAACATTTCAACGGTGTATGATGAGAATATTATCTTATTTTTTGGAAACCTGAATGGAAGTTTTTATGTTTAACTTGACTATGTATGGATCATATTTTGAAAGGTGTTTGAAAATCTTGGCATGTTTCCTTGAAACATGCATAAAAAAAGAAACTTGTTCTAAATTATGAATAATGTCATTTTATGGTTGTTAAGGGGATCGTTCTTGGAAAAGTTGTGTCACATGATGGAATTCAAGTTGATCAATTCAAATTTGAGTTCATTTTATCATTACCATCCCAAAAAACTATGAGATATGTGAGATACTTCCTTGGGAATGTTGGATTTTATAGGAGATTCATTAAAGATTTCAGTTTGATTGCACATCCATTATCCAAATTACTCCAAAAATATGCTTTATTTGTCTTTGATGAGAATTTTAGGAATTCCTTTAATGAGATGAAATAGAGATTGATAACCCCTCCCATTGTTCAACCACCCAAATTTGACTTTACCTTTGAAATCATGACCGATGCATCTAACATTTCTCTTGGGGGAAGTCTTGAGTCAAATGATAGAAAAGAAATCTCATGTGATTTCCTATGCCTCCCAAAATATAGATCAAGCCCAATAAAACTACACAACAACTAAAACGGAACTTCTGGATGTGGTCTTTACTCTAGACAAATTTAGAAGTTATCTGATGGGATCCAAGGTGATTGTTTTCTCCGATCATTCTTCAATCAGATTCTTGATGAATAAACATGAAGAAAAACCAAGACTTTTGAGATGGATCTTGTTGTTACATGAGTTTAATGTTGAAATAAAAGATAATAAAAGCCATAAGGACCTTGTTGTTGATCATTTGAGTATGATACCATATGTTGAGAATGGAAAATTTCAGATCTGTCTGCTAATTAAGGAAACCGTTCCAGATGATGAGTTATTTTCTCCTCAAAGTGAATGACCATGGTTTTATAATCTTGTGAACTGTTTGGATTCTGATGAACTTCCTCACTATTTTTCCAAAAAAAATATATAAACTTGTGAGTGTTTCAAAGAAATACAATTTGGATGATCATTAATTATGGTACATTGGTAGTGATCAAATGATACAGAGATGTATTCTGAACTCTGAATTTAAATCCATCCTACATTTCTACCACACTTTAAACTGTGGAAGACACATTGAACCATAGAAAACATCAAGAAAAGTTCCTGATTTTGGATTTTATTAGACCTCCATTTTTATAGATGATTTCTAATTCTGTAGAACCTATAACAATTGTCAATTCAAATAAAACATTTCCAAGTGGAATGAGATGCCAAAAAAACCACTTTTGTTTTGTGACTTCATGGATGTATGGGGAATGGATTTTATGTGTACTTTCCCCAATTATTTTGGATATCACTAAATATTGCTGGCTATTTATTTTGTGTCTAGGTGGGTAGAGGCTATCCCCACCCGAAATGATGATGCAAAGATTGTGTCCAAATTTGTGAAAGGAAATTTATTTACAAGGTTTGGATTTCCAAAGTTTCTGATTACAGATCAAGGTACCCATTTTTATAATAGGACTTTGGAATCTCTATTAAATAAATATGGTGTTCATCATAGGGTCTCTATGCCCTATCATCCTCAAACAAATGTCATGGATGAGTTTTCCAATAAAGAGATCAAACAAATTCTAGAAAAAACAATGAACCGAAATTGAAAGGATTGGAGTATGAGAATTGATGATGCTCTATGGGCCTATATAACTGCTTTAAAAACCCCAATTATAATTTCACCATTTATATTAGTGTATGGAAAATCTTTTCACCTTCCATTTGAGTTAGAACACAAATACTTTTGGGTTGTCAAAACATGTAATATGAATCTTTTGTCTGCTAAGAAAGAATGAAATTTTTTTATAGAAACTAGAGGAGATAAGAAATAATGCATATGAAATCTCCTAGTTGTACAAAGAGAGAACAAAATCCTCTCATGATGGTGTGATTCTCAAAAAAAACATCAAGGTGGGAGACAATGTTCTGTTGTTCGATTTTAGATTGAAGCTGTTCCCATGTAAATTTTGTTCCAAATGGTCTGGACCATTTCATGTTACTCATGTTTTTTCTTTTGGTGTAATACAGATTAAAGATCTTGAAAAATGGATACCATTCACTTTCAATGGGCATAGGCTGATGCTATTTCGAAAAAAATTTCAAGATCCTCTAGGGGAGGAGATTTAACTTCATGATGCGGGATACAATTGATGTCAAGTAGTGTCTTTCCTTATCATATATTTTTCTTATGTATTTAATTTCCTAAATTTAATTCTCAAATAAATTTGCTAAACAATGAGGAAATTTTATATAATAAGTGTGTAGGAGGCACAATGCTGGGCAGATTAGGATTTTACGAGCTTTTGTTTGATTTTTTTGTTTTCAAAATTATTTTCCATTTTTGGTGTGATTATTTTTCAAATTTAATCTATTTTCTATTCAAATTTATTTTTTTAAAATGTTTTGCAATTTCTTCAATTTTTGTTGAAATTCATACCAAGGAGTGAACTAATTTATCCTTTGAAACTGAACATAAATGAATGATTAAAATGGAATTGTTTCAAGTTCAATAATATGGAAAATTGTTGAAAAGACTACTGATTTTTAAATATCATGGAACATATCACTGCATTTTTAATTGAAATTATCACTCCTGTTAGGTTTCTAGATCAATTTTTACATCTTATTCACATTCACCTTTTTCTTGAGAGAACCAATTCATACTTGTTTGAACCAGCACCTAATTTTTTTCTATCAAAACATGAGGGTTGGGATACTTGTGATTAAAATAATTGAGGATTTTTTTGGATATTAGAGCCCCTTTTTTCATTATTATTCTTTTCATTTTGTCCTTAAATGCACATTTTATCTCTATTTACCCTTAGTAACCTTTTATAGCCTATTAGGATAGCCACAATACAATCCAATTTCCCTATCCAACCTGCTCTAGAAGTATTAATGAATGATCTGGTTGAAATTATGTGTGGGGAGAAGATATCTCGTGATGTTATACCTCATTTGGTTTTTCATTGGGAGGAAATTCAATCATTGAAGACATATTTGTGATGTTGGAATATATTTTTCTGAGATTTGTGCCTATCTAGAGCTCTCAAATGAAATGGAGTCGTGCTTGTCTGGAGCTCAAAATGGGAGGATGTTGTGCCCTATCTGGAACATTCTGAAAAAAAATTCAAATATACTACTCAAATATTGATGGAATGGAATGGAAAATAGATTATCTGAGATGATTTTCTTCAGTAGAGAATATATAGGAGACCATACATGATTGAAAATTAGAATCATGCATTTCTAGTTCAAAAAAGAGCCAAACCCTCCTTATTCAGCCTTAGAATTTTTCACATTTGAATCTTACTAACCCCAATCCAAAGAAAAATCGTATAAATTCCTCATGATAATAAAATGTTTTTGGATCACATTGGGTGGATATGTATAAATTTATCAAGCCAACGGTAATTATTTCATGAGTTGGATGAGAAAATCCTTGTTGCAAATCTATACAGTGTGTAGAGATAAAATAAATGTGAGGTAAGTGTGTTGTGTGCATGGGAATAGGAAAGAAGTGTAAATGGATTGAATTATCTAAATTGATAATTTTAAGTATTTGTTTTTAATTAGGCATGATATCTTTTTGTTTCTTTGTGATAAATTGGTAAACTCCATTGTTATATGTTTTTGAATTTTCCTTGATTCAGTTCTCACTTGTCCGGGAGTCCAAGTGCTAAGTGTGGGGGAATTGATAATGCTAATATTTCCACTATTTTTCATGACAATATAAATTATATAATTCCCACCAATTTATCAACATGATCTTATTTGTAAAAAAATTGGATTTAGAGTGTGTTTTTATATAAAATATTAAAATTGCATAATACTGTATTTTTAACAGATTTTTATCATAGGGTTATTATGGTCATTTTTCATAAAATATATTTCCAAACATTGTGATTAGAATTTCTCTATAATCCTTATTTTATTTCCTTCAACTTTTTATCATGAATCAGAGGCTTATTGGATTATCTAGATGCCTAAACAAATGAATTACATTGAAGTTTTTTTCAGGGGGACTGCGTGGACCGTACCACTGTAACAGAAACACATTTCGGTCTACACACCTCTAAATGAAGGTATTCCAATTTTAAATAAACTATAACGCAAGGTTTCATTCACAAATTAAATTTAATGGATTTTTGAATCCATTACGGTGTTCATTGAATGACATATGTTTGAAAGAATCTTCCTAGAACATGAATCCATAAAAAACCCTCCAATGGAAAATTAATAACTCATACATCCCAAGGAAAATTAATCTGAGATTAGGAGGGTGAACGTAAAACATATTTATGAATAGCTTTTATGAAGGGTTTCGTGCGTGAACTGGCCAATTAATGGGTCAAATATGAGACAACATTTGGAGGATTAAATCTTTCTTTAAAAGGAGAGGAACTTCAACCTTTCAAAGTATCTCATTCATCACTACACCATCCATCAGAAAGGGACTTGGCTTGAGAGAGAAAATGGGAATGTGGAGATTGATATCCTTAATAATATTTCATTATTTTAGGATTAAATATATGCAATGAAGGCTTATCAAGTGATGCACTATTAAGGGTAAAGTGATTGAGGACGATGATACCCGACAGACACTCTCTTCTTAGTTTTGATCTTAATGTGTAATCTCTTTTTAAATTTATCTTGAACCCATTTTTTTAATTAATCTAGTTGTTTTAATTCTTAAATATATTTTTAAAAAAACTGTTTTGATCTTTGTTCTATCAATAATGTAAATCAATTGATTTCTCTATTTAAAATTTTTCGGTGAGGTCTTTCCATTAAGCAAAGCGAGTTCAATTAGGTTTAATTTCTTAGAGAACATTATGTAATTGAGTCATTTCTATAGGCAGAACAATAATCATATTGATGTATTAATATGATGTCAATTCAAATTTTAGTTTACACATGGGGTTCCTTGGGGGTATATTTAAGAATTTAAATTAAGGAATAATTATATATACAAGGATGATGGGAGTGTCTGAGACAGTGAAGTTTGTCCATGACTACTATTTTAAATATGATTTTAAAACCCATTTTATTCTATCAATTTTATTTTTTGTTATTAAATTTTCATTCAATTTAGTATTTAATTAAAATTCTATTTTCAAACTGTTAATCAAATCCCCGTTTTCATTTCTGAAAAAATAACAAATTTGAAATTTTTGCAACTCGATCTCCAACCTTCTTGACAGATAACCCTATGGTCACCATTGTGCTACATTATAAGGGGAAAATATTAATTGAGTTTTTTGAGGAAAAAAAACGATCACATCATCCCTAAAGCTTCTTCACCATCACCATAGTGTCCCACAATTTTCTACTTGGTCCTTCCATCATGAATGTGGCACACTTTACCTTGATTTCATCATGTGTGTCCAAGAACCCGAAAAAATGCTTCATCCTGCTCAACCAATCCTCACCCTCTTGAGTATCATTGGATCCTTTGAATGGTGATAGCATTTTGTGAAATAATTATTGAGATATTTTTTTAGAGAAAATCCATTTAAGGTTCCACAGATGATGCATGAATGGGAACTAGTGGTTGTCCATGTCCTAGAGTTGGACAATACACATAATCACCCCAACCAGATTAGGTTCCACCGGAGGATTTTATCACTAAGAATCGATATAATCATACACCTATATCTGATTCACATGGATTATCAGATTCATTATGTTGAAAAACATCATAATATAACAAGGAAGGCATCATAAGAACACTCAAATAGAGCAACAATGGAAATAAATCCAAACTGATAGATAAGAAAGATTTTTCTTTCATTCCAATCCAAATAAGATATAAGGAAAAGAATATAACTAATACTTGTGATATCATTCCCTAACCACCCTTAGCAACATAAGGGTTTTTATAGTGATATCTGGCTAGACACTCGATCTTAACTACCTCCTAAGTCCTGAAATGATTACACAAATGCATACTTATTTTAAGATAAAAATATCAATCTAGAGGTATAATACAACATTGTCCGGAACCAGCCCAAGAAACCTAGTAATATGATAATAAATCTGGTACTAACATTTCTTTAAGGTAATTCTCTATCTCAATGGGTTGGAAACTAGTACCTGGCATCATAAGAAATGATAATGGGAATAGTTTTCCCACAAACAATGTGGAAGCAAGATAAAAAATCAGCATGCATGCAAAAGAAACTCCATTGGGAGAAGTGTACCATAAGTCAAACATGTATTAACATCCAGAGTGCTATAGAAGATTTCCAATAAAATATGAATATAAACATCCCAATTCCCAAAGGATTCAACTCTCCAAGTCCACATATCAGTATCTAGAAACACCTCTAAGTGTTTTTTTACCCCTGCTTGAACCTAGAAGAAGATAATCTAAAAACACCCAAAGTCACAGGTAGGGTCTAATCCAAAATCCCACCAGGGTCTCACTAAGTATTCCATAATAAATTCCTATATAAAATTAACCAAATAAAGTTCTTTCAATATTAAAATAAATAGGTTTTTAATTTAAAAATAATATTTAAAAAATCATACTTTACATTTTAAAATATGGAAATACTTTAGAAATTCACGCTACACATTTCAAATGATAGAAATACATTTCAAATTATGGAATTATCTTTAAACAATATTTTCTTTACAAAAATGTATTATATAAAGAAAATTATATAAAATATTTAGTATAAATTAGAAGTCATGTAAAAAAGTTCACAAAAACTGGCATACATTTATATCCCATATATAAAAAAGTGAGCAACATGGTTATATGCCTATAAAGGTACGATAGTTCTAGAATAAAAGGAATCCACACACTCTTAAAGTGACAAGAAAATATTTAAAAAAATCAATTTCAGATGAGGTAAAAGAGGACTCATTACCATCACCTTAGGGATGTGACATGCTACATTTATGTTTTGGAAAATTGGATTATCGTAGAGTTTTTTCCAATTAATACAATAACTACCTAAGGCTTTCAAGTTCTCTAGTAAATTTAATTTATGGGAAATTTAATTTATGCAACCTCAAAATAAAATTAAGTCTCAATCCCTAATGTCAAAAATTTTAATTTACATCTAAAAAATAGGTTTTTAATCAAATAATGGATTTTATCCAAGGTAAAACATTATGGTTTCTATCAAAACCATTTTAAAATATTTTCAGAAATAGGGATCTGAAATAAATTTACCATTTAATTTAACAATCCAATTCCACAATTTAATTACATAATTCTATTTTCAAACAAATTCCATCAGTGTCACAATAAACCCCCAATTAGATGGAATTGGGGTTTTTCACAATTTTCCATCATATTCATTCAAAAATTTAAATTAAATCAATAAAATTTCATCAATTTCTGTAAAAACAGCCCAATTAAATTTAATTGGGGGTTTTCCAATTTCATTCCAAAAACCCATTTTCTTTAAAAAAAAACCCAATTCAATGGAATTGAGGTTTTCCCAATAAAACAATTGAAATATATTTACTCAAAACCATGAAATTTAATTTAATTCAAATAATAAATATTAAAAAAAATCAATTTAGGGTTAACAAAAATTGGGAATCATGATGGAGACACAAACCACAGGATCAATAGATCTCACAATGCCAAACCCTAATTGGGATTTTTCAATTAAGAATGATGATCACAAAATCCATAAAATGATGTCCAATCCTAGGTTTAAGATCCCAAAAATGCTGTTATTATATATAGAATTCAACATGAGGATCCATAGGGAAGAGAGTTCATGGGGGATAGAGATAGAAATTTGGGTTAGTAAGCCAACCAAGAAAAGATTGAAGGGTTTTCTTCAAGCTTTAAATCACTTCTAGGAAGTATTTTAGGGGTAAAAACTCTTCTTGCGTTCTACAAGTAAGCTAGAAATTGATTATGGTTTGTTCCAGTCTGTTTGAAACCAAAAAGGGTCATTTTCGAATTTTTAGTCAAAATTTGGATTAACTAAATAATCGTACACACTGTTTCTTGGGCATATCTGCATGGTTAGACCGAACTATGTGGCCTATCCATGTGACTAATTTAAATGGGATACATAGTTTCTCCTAGGAGGGATCACTCCGTAACTAACTGTGTTTCAACCGTGCAAAATCTCATTTCCTTGGGTTTCATGGTTTTCTCTATGGGGTCGCATGGTTTGGAAAAACCATTCCTCAACCATGCACTAAACCAAAATTCTCAAAACTCTTAAAAATTTAACCTACAATAACCCCAAACAAAATCCAACCAACTCCTGGAAAAATAGGGTTTTAGGAATACCTTAAAATAGTAACAAGATGTTACATATCACAATTTAAACTATTCTTCATAACCTGGGTAAAGGAAACATAAGAAAGGTTAATCTTAGATGATTAGTAATTTTAGATGAGGGAGATATCAATGATCACTTAAGAATAACATGATCATAAGGTCATGATAAAAAAATAATAACATTTTAAAACTAATACTTTCATACCATAGATCATAATCATATGTCATGGAATAAAGATTTATTGTTCCAAAAATAGGAATTGTAAATGAATCAAAGATCATGATCCTTGAGAGAAAAAGATTGGCATAATATATACTTTTTTGGCATATACATAAGCATAAAAAATAATTTCCTTTGTCAAGGATCACTGCCAATTCTATCATAGTGTATTCGGATAACTTTCCATTCTATCATATCCTTAGTTAATGTTTAATATGAAGATTACCATATTGGATTTCTTCCTTTACCAAACTAGGTTCACTCTCTATTCTCATCCTTATTATATTATGAGATATTGATCTTTAACCAATGCATTAGAGGACTATATAATTATGGTCCCAAAAATAATGTAATGAAAATCATATATATGTATTCTAAAATATTATAAAGTAGTAATTATTTCATAAACCAAGAAAAATAAATTGGTTTCATATACACTTCATCATATTATCATATAATATCCCATGGAAATGAAACAATTTTCATAAAGGTTTTATCATAAATGAATAAACCCAGGGTAAAGAAACAAGTTTCATAGAATCTTCCTTAAATAATCCTCATCATAACCCATCCAAAGAATGAAATTGGATGGTATCACTGGATATAACCCCCATAAATCATATGCAACATTATAGGATGTTATCATAGTTGAAAATTCCATTAGAATATCACTCAAACATTTCTTTAGTAAAATACACTTTTCAATTTAAAATAAAATATTTAAAATATTAAAATTCTAGAAAAAATAAATAGGCAAAAATATATTTATAAAAAAATTGTAAAATTTTAAATAAATATTCAATAAATTTAATTTTCATGGTGGAAGTAAATTACATTCATGTAATGTATGTTAAGATAATTATTATTTTCAAATTTTCAGTAAAACATCAAAAGTAACTTATTTATAAAATGATAAGAAGATTAATTTTAAACCATTTTTTAAAATCTCAAATATGGATAAAAATTAATTTTAAAAATAATAAGATAATAGTAAAAATATTCTTGAAAACATTTTTAGAAAGCATATCCATGGAAGAAAAATTATTTTTTACTAAAGAGATATATAATGTCACATTTCCATGAAAATATTTTTTTGGTATCATTAATACATAAGGAAATGAAAATGAATGGAAAACATGGAATTTATAGAAATAAATAGTAGCTAATAAAGTGAAATGGTTTTAACATAAAATGTTCATAAAATTTTATTCAATGTATATTCAAGCATAAACAATCCCGATTGAAATGAGATTGAAACATAAATACATCACCTCGAGTTTGATTTGCTTGGAGAGGACTGTATCCTCTAGTATAAAAAATTTAAATTTATTATTTTTTTATTCTAGATCCAGTTACTTACTTATAACACCATATATTATCCACCTATAACATTTCAACACTAATTTATTAATAATTCCTTATTAAAATCTTCATTTCTCGATGTTAATTATTTTTTTCATGAAGATTTCGATTTGGTGGTCCTTGTCCTTGTACTTTGATAATAGTTACATTATCTAAAAAAAATTAATAATGATATAAATATCATATATATTTATTATATATATATATATATTCAGATTCAACCACAATGTACATAGATAGAAAATTGAATTACACTATTCATGAAGATAGTAGCTCGAACGTACGCGTGAGAGTTGTTTTAACTTTTCGATGGATGGAATGAAAGAAAGGTAATTAATAATTAAACTCCAAAGAATAATTATTTTATAATATATATAATATATATTCCTCAAATATATCATGTTTACCTTCCATGTAGAGAGGAAATGAAAAATGAATCACATCGTTTCGGGGATGTGGTAGTCCACAAGTATGCATGAGCGACGTTATCATTTTCCAACGAATGGAAAATTAAGAAGTAAGTTATGATATAATAATAAAAGAATATTAATTATATCATAAATATTATATATAAACATTAAAATGATCATAATAAACATCCTTGAAATATGGTTATGGAAAATTAATTGTATCCTTACGTGGAGGCAGTAGTCCATACGTACGCATGAGTGATAATTTTACATCCCATTTGATTGAATAGGGAGTGGATAATTGTCGTTAATACTAATAATAACATATCATTATATTTACTATAGATAATTAATTATTTAATTATGAATAACATATATTTATAGGTTGTAGGAGAATAAATAAAATGAAATATTTCAGGTAATAAGATTACCTCTTCTTCAGTATTCCTCCTTTAGACCCCTTCTTATGGACCATTAGAATGGAATTTTAAGAAAAACTAAACATATAATTCTTATATACTGATGTTGAGAATATAATTTTTTAGGTATTGGTTTATATTGATGGCTCAAAGTGGTGTAAAGTAAATATAGAGTAGGTTTCCTTTAATAAGTGAGAGAAAGGAAACACTTGGTATTTCATAAAACTTTTAAATATAATTAAAGAATTTATATAATATAATGCTTAAAAATACATTAATTTGAATTATCCTTTAAAAACATTAATTTGAATTAAAATATTCTATGGTTTAAATATAATCATAAAAAAAAATTATATATATTTTTGTGTCATTTTAAATATTATCTTTTGGTTTAACCTATTCATTATCCAATTTTAACCTTATCTACAGTATCAACTTCTTTAAACTTAAAGGGTTATAATTTTTCTTATAAGATAATATTTTTCTCATAAATGGTCAAGGGATGAAATATTAGAAAATTTATAATCATAATTTTCTTATTCAATGATTTATATAATTTTTAAATATTTTAATAAAATATTATTTTTCACAAAATATCATGAATGTCATTTTTGACTCAATTCATTTACTTTGAATTTACAATCATCAAGATAGATGCGGAATTTGAATCTAATCCTTTAACACATCATGAATATGTTATATTTATCTATTTTTTTTAAATAATAATGGACCAAAATTTTATTACTTTTAATATTTTTAAAATCACTAAGATTATTTTTATACAAATTGAATAAATAATGTGTCGGTAGTGCATGAGAATTTAAGGAAATTTTTTAATAACTAATAATTATAAATAAATTTGAGTAATACAAAAAAATTAATTATTATTTAAAATAAATATTTTAAAATTAAATTACCCTCTTTTAATCCTATGAAAAATTATTTGAGATATTAAAGTCAATAGAGTGACATTTTTTAATCTCCTTTTTTTAAAATAATATAAATTTCATAATCCATGATAAATGGAACCATGCTGAAATATTTTTTAAACATGGTTAGAAATGGAAAAAATCTACTCATAAAATATGACAAAGGTAAGTCTTATAGAAATTTCAAGGCCTTCTCCCAATGTTTTAACCCTGTTTTACTAGTTTTACCCCTGCCAAGTTGAAAAATATATACTATGCCTACTATTCAAATTGAACAAAACTAAAAGGGACATATTTACCAAATATTTTTCTCATAATTAATAATATGGAATAAAATTTTCAAGATTCAATTTCTATAATTGGTAGACATTATTTTTAAAATAAGCTCGCAAAACATGACAAAATGCATTTTATAGAAAAATATATTTGTATGCATAAAACGGAATTTATTCTTATCATATGACTATTAAAAATCCTTATATGAATTTCTAAATATTTTTTTGAATATTTAATCTTTAAATTTCATTAAAATTATTCATAAATAGTGCTTAATTTAATTTATTAATATAAAACCACATTTTGTGAACAGAAATACTTTTTTATGAAAAACATCTTTTTTTACTTTCAAATGATTTTATTTTCATTTATAATCAATTGATAACCCATGATTTCATTTTATACATGTGTGAACCAAAATATTTTATAATTCACTTAGACATGTTCATGCCCTCCAACTTAATGTCTAGATAGAAACTATCAAATTAAATAATAATATTTCAATAGTATTACATGGGTTTTTAAACTCTATGTTTCATGTAAAGAAAGCTATAAAATAAATAAAATTTATTTATATAGAAATATATCATAAAATCATGGTTTGTTAAAGGTTTGGGACATTAAAAAGTGGTATCGTAGTGTTGTTTATTTTTCGTACTATTTTGGATGTGGTAGACAAGAGATAGGAGTGGTCAAAACTTATAAGGGACATTATGTCGTGTGTCTGGCCAACACCTATATGATCTAAGTTCCATGTTACCAGGGTTTTGGGATTAACGTTCCTAATTTTCAATGTTATATTTGAGTTGATTATTATTAAATATGGTTTTATGAATTTACTGATTTTAGTCCTTTTCTATTTTCATATAGTGGAAAGACAGTGTGTGTTCATGCATCATATCATAAATTTTGGTTCACATGATAGGTGTTTGATTTTTTTTTGTGATTGAGACACTAGTTAATAAAATAAAATAAATAATTGAATGAAAATATGGATTGGTTAATTGATGAGTTAATAATAACCTACATGGTGTTTTTGATATAGATTCTTATTGGTTTACACTTAACTAATTGGAGTAATTTTTATTTCCACTGATGGGTGGCCATTATATGTATCATATAGTATCAATTAAATAAAATTATAATAGTAACTTATAGTATATTTCCTCCATAAATTTTGAATGGAGTATCATTTAACTAAACCATAGATATGACTACTAAATATGAATCATCATGGGGTAATGTCACTATATGTGAACATGTATGATATCTTAATACTTAGGGGGATAGTTCAGCCTATAAATTCCTGGCGAGGATTAGTAATGAAGAGTGGGTTGTAGATTGATTATGATATGGCTAATATGAATATGAGAAACATGGGTAGCTGTGGTGTAATGTGATCTTTCTTGTTCTACTTGATATGACAAAAGGGGTTTTATCATGTTAATAATGGACTATCTCGGATATTTTTATGGACTAGGTGGGACAACCTAGTGAAATTAATATATGACTTGTGATATTATTTAGTTTGATGTTATCATAGAATATTATGATGTTGTCTTATTATTGGAAAGATGATTTATAATATATGCTGATATGTTGAGAGAGGGTCTAACCAGTCTTGTGAATTCCTTTAGGGATGAGAGGCATGGGTGTATTCTTTAAATTTGAGATTAATAAATGGGAGGTGATATTAGAAATGTACTATATGCCTAGAGGTGACTTATGTAAAGTGGATGTGTAAGCGTGGTTGGTTCTTGTGTTGATGTGTTTAACTTGCACATGAGGCATGGTAAACTGAGTAAATTAGAAGGTATTACTATAATTTATGAGAAAAACATGTTTATAATGCATGATTAGCTGGGTAATTTGATGTTTTTGACTAACAATGATAAGATGTGAATCGAAATGGTCTGAGATAAGTGGTAGGGAAGGGTATCATCGGGGTGTACACCTTGTTGGGTTGATTTGGTTTACAACGTGAGCTATTGAGTACCATTGTGAGTTTTGGTTATATGGGTAATTTCTTACCATGGGTAAATAGATTCATCATTTTCTTAGATTATGTGGTCAGTGTCCTTTATATTTTATTCAAAACAGTCAACCTTGAGTGATATGTGAGACATGTCGTTGTGTTAATTTTGGGATATATCTATAATAGGGAGATTAAGTTTGGTATGTTGCATGACTATATTGGAGAGGTCACAATGTTATATTGAAATTCATGGTGGTGGAATTTTAATCCTTCCTAGTGTATGTGTGAAATGTTATATAACATAGATTCACTTGAAATAGATCATAGAGATAAATATTTTGAGTAGTTTTTGTATGGGTGAATGTTTCCTTAAGGATGTGCATACGATAAATGGGGTGGATGAAATTTATGATAATTTCCATGAGTTTTTATTATAAACAACTCTAAGTATTTTGGAATTAATTTTGGTTTTTGGATGGTATGATTAGTTGGATTCCTAGAATTGTGGGTTTCAGTAAATTTTTTGATGGGGGAGGTAAATAGTGGATTCTATAAGACTCTTCTGGGAATATAAGGCCATGGTTCGAATGAGAATGAATGGTTTTACACCTTGTGGTGCGAGGATTCCTCATATATGGATCCGTATACTATGTTACGGTTTATTTGAGCTTCATCCATGATAGGTGTTGTCAATGGATGGGATAAATGTGGATGAAGGGGAGTGACACACATGTTACGTTGGAACATGCCAGGAAATGTGATCAAGGGGCTGTGTAGGGGAATTTCTATGGTGAGGGTCACATAATAGATGATATATGTGTGTGGCACTTGTTTCAAGTAGTTTTACACAAACATCATGAATTTCATTTTAATATATGCAACTAGAAGGTGGTTTCAGTTTTGTGATGGTAGTTGGATGCAAATAGCTGGGTTATGTGTAGAAAAAAGTAAAAATATTAATTTGTGTGTATAAATGATGAGAATAAAATTATATCAATACATCTGATAATTGAAATCCATTAGTCATGGGATGATAGTCTTGTGGTATGACCAGTTATGTGATTTACAGAACAAGTTGGGTAGTGACCGAGTTAATGGAATATTGGTGAAAATGGGAAACATGCTGATCTATACAACAATGAGAGTATTTTTGATATAGATATGGTCCTCGGATTAAGGATTCAAATTCCAATGAGGATGGTTAGGTGATTCTCATGTGAGGTACCAAGAGAGAGGTGGTACGGGGTAGACCAATAATGTCAACTGATGGGGTGCGTTTTTGGTTAATTAAAAGATAAAAAATTCCATCATAAATAGGGAGTCATCATGGAGTTGGTGGAAATCGTCGGTGTTGTGATTCATGTCCTAGAAGTGTTTTGATTCATGGATCTGTTTTAGGTGTGGTGTGAGAACGACCATGACCATTGGAAGATATATTATTTACATAATTCATTTGTATTTTGTGACCAATGTAGTACTTGAAAGATGAATGATGATACTTCACAGGGATGATAAGTGTATTGGTGGGGAGTTTATAATGACTTTCATCATAAGGCTTGGTGAAAATCAAGGGAAATTTTACTTTTTGGTCCCAGGGCAGGGGATATTTTGGGAAATGGGATTCTGAAAAGGAATCCAAGGGTTGGAATAAATATAGGATATGTTTATAGATGTGATCATAGGCCCATGAGTATAGTAAAAATACGCATTTATGCATTATAACAAGGTCCTTTTAATGGACATATTATGTTGAAATGGAAATTTGGGGCACATTAGATGTGTTAGGAGTTCTGGAATACGTTAAGAATCAATTCTTAGGAAGTGATTGGTATTAGGGATATAATTTAATATTATTTTTAGCAGATAGTATGTTTAAATAGGCCATATATGTGCTAAAATAAAATAGAGGAATTTTAGATTAATTTTGGGTATTTTTAAGTTTTACCTATTTTTCAAAAAAAAATATAAGTCTAAAATATTACACACCTATGAGGAGAGAAAATAGACATTATGTATGGATTTAAAATAATACTTATATGAATAAAATATTTTGGATTAATTTTTGAGTTAAGTCATAAATTGTATGTTTGGATAAAATATATTATGTATTAATCAATATATATTACATAATGTTTTCCGTCAAAGTGAAAAAAAATTACACATGAAATATATATTACTTATTGGAATAAAAAACACATGTATTATGTGATAAACTAGTATTTTTAAAAATAATTTATATATTTACTTTAAACATGTATATTTGCTTATATCAAGTATCAAATAATGTTATATTATAAATTAAATACTCATTCCATATTTAAATTTCATATGTTTAAATTATTTCATAAAGGATGTTTTGTTTGATGGTTATGTAAATTTGGTCAACATAGTTTCTAATTTTTAACTATTAAGAATTATTTATTTATTAAATATGTTAAAAGTAGATATTAATTTTATTTATATAAAATCATATTTATATTTATTATTTTTATAATCTTATAAATATTTCTATAAAAACAAGAATATGTTTTTCATTTGAGTGAAGAAGAGTATTATTTTAAATATATCATTTTCCTATATATTAAATGGTTTTATTTAAATGTCAAATTTATAAATTTTATAATTATAATTTGATAAAATAGAATTAATTTTTATATTAACCATGTCAAAATTATCTTATGGTGAATTTTGTTGATTTTTTTGATATAGTTGATTTTTGGGTGAATAATGAAAAATATAGTTTCTATAAATACCATAACATTTATAAAATTATCATGATATAATAATTACCTAAAAAAATTTATAATCCTTTTTACTAATAAAAAATTTAATTAATAAGTATAGTAATTCATATAAAAATACTATGTTGAATTAAAGAAGCTTTATTTTACGTTTTATAACCTAAGATATATTTCCTTAAAATAAAAAAAAGTTATTTTGGTAATTTTCCATTAATTATGTATTCATAATAATCAATTTTATTTAAGATTACATTTAAAGCCACATAATACTCCATTATTTATGAATATAACAATAAGTATCACGGTAATCAATACTAAACATTAATTTAGTGTAAATTATTTTTTTCTTAAGAAGGGATTTTTTTTCTAAAAATGATTTTTTTCATTAAGATCACTTTTATTAAAATTTATATTTAACACCACTAGAAGTTGAATATTTTAAAAACAATCATAATATCAAAATAATATAATAAACTTTATTTTATTTTTTTCATAAAAATAAGATACCATAGTAAATATATGAGTTACTATTATAAAAATAAATTAAGGACAAAATTTATTATATGGAGAAGAGGCCTACAATATATCAATAATTATCTTTTATTTTTTTTATGATAGGTGGATCAACCTAAAATTACCCTTGTAGCATTTGTTTTCCTTTATTATATCCACTTTCCATTGATGGTGGTGTGCCTTTAATATAAGGTAATGAGTATTTAAAAAAACACCACCCCTCTCGTATATAAAAGGCTCCCTTCACCACATCACTTTTCCTCACATATAAATGATATTATTTTGAAAATTTTCTATAAAAATTAAACCCTACACTTATATCTACATTATATTGTTTTTTACCTCACCAAAATACCAATCTAAGAAGACTCAATGAGTTTCCATGAGGCAAAAAGTGAGAATTCTTAATCACTCCTTTTTCATTTAAGTTTTTTTCATTCATAATTTACCTATAAAACAATATTCTAATCATAATAACACAATTAAATTATTATCATTTATTGTACTGAAATTTAATAATTTTTATGTAATATTAATTTTCAAGATTCCTTCCATCCATTCAAAAAATGAAAATATCGCTCATGTTGTGTGTGTACTACCACATCCATGAACGACGTGTTCATTTTTTGTCACCATATTACATGGATAATTGTAAACATGTATTTTTTGATTATATATGATATTTAAGAGTAATATTTTTAATTAATATGGTTCCATAAGTACAACACAATAATTAATTATCATCGTAATGTAATCTTTTGATAACGGTAAATTAAATAAAACAAGCACGACATGGATTCCATTCTCACAAAAAATACCCATAATTTGCATAAAATGAACAAGGGGATTCATAAATAATTGAAAAAATATATTTAAACTTATTTTATAAATTACTAATGATAAATTGTGTTTCAAATAGTGGAATATGACTCCACTATTTTGAAACTCATACGAAAAAGCGAAATTAGTAACTTCCAATGATGAAAATAATCATTATCTATCTAATATATGTGTAATTAATAACAATATTTGATAAATATAATAGGTAATATATATGAATAAGTTTTTTAATTAAGTTTTTAATATATTTATATTTATTATAAATAATCCTTAATAGTTTTTTTATAGTTTGGAATAAAAGGTCAGGGTTTTTCATCTCAATTTCACTTCATTGAGACATATTTCATAATATGAACCTATTTAATTTACAACATTTATATATTATATATTTTACTTATGATATCATGAATTTATTTATGATCATGTAATTTTATGTTCCATAACAAGTTATTACTTTCATGGGGTTTTGATTTAAAAGTTACCAAATCTATAAGAGTTTATTTCTGAATCTCGCATATTTTTGGCTAAAAATATTTCTATTCCATACACATATTCTATATTAGGTTTCATTAATTCCATTATCAATAAATATATGAATTTTAAAATTCCATTTATATTTCCCTTAATTTTTTTACAAAATTTTTAAAAGGAATATTTTTAATGTTTTCTACATGGGTTATTTTTTACTTTCTTTGTAAAAGTTAGAAAAGAATGTTTTTGTTTCTTAAAATTTTATGCATGGAAGCCTTTTTTTATTTTATTGAATATTATTAAATATTAAAATTCCTTTTTATATTCAAATTGTAAAAATAAAATTATATTCTCCTTATTCTATGAGTTTTTAGTTTTTAAAAGTTTCCAAAAGGAAAGGATATTTATTCTTGCTTTTTAAAAAAATAATACATATTTACAAAGGTGTTTTTCATCTATTTAGACATCCTTTGATGTTTAATATAATTAATTGTGTTATTCTATAATGATTCCATCCATTATCATTATCAATATGGTTTAAGATCATATTATTCTATTTATTTATTAGGGATATATTTAAATTATATATACTTTTTATTTTAATAAGAATATTTATTGATTAATAAATCATTTTTATTCTGTATTTTAATATTTATTAAATCCATCATAAGATGAATTCATTAGACTTAGTTAGTGTTGTTCGGGGATTGGAATTATATATCCCCTTGATTCAGCGATACTTCTCCTAAGTTAAACTATCCTGAGTATTTTGTGTATGTATGCCCATTTATGTATCATATCTTGGCATGATGCCTTGAAAATATATATGATGTATTAACATAAGGCCTTGACAGTATATAAGATTTCTTGAAATCACACTTAAAGGTAATTTTAATAAGTATGACATTATGTATTATATAATAATGAAATCAATTAATATTATCTATGTGATTATTTATTTATTTTTGTTATACAGGGATATATTACTCATCCATGATTTTGGTTATGGAATATTTTTTTATTATTTATTCTTACCATACTAAACAATCCTTTTGTATTTTATGATAACTTTCCCAATACACTACCCATTACTGAGCATCCTAGATCATCCCTTTAATTTCATTTTCCTTCCCTTGGGGACCAAAAAGAGAACTATTAATGATTCACTTATATACTATAAAGAATAATAAATTTCTCAAGGGTATTTTAAGTAGTATTTAATATTTTAAAATATAATGTGAGAATTACGTTTGTATCTAGTCTCATAAGTGGACTAAACTATTAGATATTTCATAATTTGAACCTTGTTTAAATGTATCAATGATATAAATTAACCACTAGCTCGAGGTTATTGGAGTTGGAGTTATTATTATTTGTATCAGATAAATTTTAATTGGAACCTTAGGAACAATATTATAGAAAAACATAACTAGAATTATCATTATAATAAACACATATAATTATCAAGAAATATTACCTTAAAAGGAAATTTATGGCTTGATATTCATAATGTTATGGTTTATTTAAGTGCATGCCATTGTTTGGAGATGGATCATAGTGGAAAAAATGGAAAACATATCAATAATTGTAACATATATTGGGATTTCCATCCCATGTAATTATATAAGGCTAGACTTAGAGATGATAATATTATAAATATGTTGGGAAAGTTATGAATAATAACCTTGGATATATGGATAAACATGTTTCTTCACAACATTAAAAAAAGATATTGGATAGCTTCAGGTGATAGAATTATCCATCCATTAATGAAAATTCAAATATACAAGTAGATGAATAATGGATTAAGTCCATAGATTATATATTTATCACTTTTTAAATTAGTGAAATTGATAAGGTTATTCTATAAGTTTATTGTTTAAAGTAAATTTTAATCAATGGTGGTTATTGATTTAAAATTCTAAAAATTACGAGGAGACAGATAGCATGGAATAGAATAACTTTAAGGTGATATTATTTGAGAAATATTTTCCATATGAAAAATGTGTTGTGCTTGAATGTAAATTATTAAATTTGATAGAAAGGGAAGATTAAAATTTTTTTATTAGGAGGATAAATTTAAATGGTTATAAATACCTGATACGAACTATGTACATAATTTGGAAATCAATATTTGTGTTTCTTTGTTGTGACAAATCCCATACTTGAAAGGGTGTTACTCTCATAGATATTTTCAGCATATGAAGATATAATATCAAGTTCACTAGAGGTGGAAAAGGAATTATCCAAGTCTTATATTTTCAAAGGATAGTAATAGAAGGAGATAAAGGTTAATCTTTATATAAATAGAAATGTGGAAGATGAGAAAAGAGTAAGGGTGGAATTTTCTGCATTTTATAATTTCGGAAACAAATACCTTGGTATTTTCATGATGCAAATAAAATACAATTACATGCATAGAGATAAATTACATAAGACTCATTAATTTAATCTTAAAATAAAATTTCTTAATGCTAAATGATTCACATACATAGGGATGGGGAACTATGTGAATAAATTCCCCAATAATAAATGTAATTTACCTCTAAAAGGTAATAGGGTAAAAGGATGAGCATTTTTAATTATCAAAACAAATGTTGAAGAACCCAATAATGTGATAGTAGGTACATTTATCATAAAAAAATTAGAAAATTATTTGTTTTATACCAGATATTCATGAACATTTATATATTTCATGTATTCTAAGGATACTGAATCATCCACTAACTCACTATGGATAGGGTTGTCAATCAAGACACATATGGAAAATATGGATGCAATAAGAATATATCGGGTGGCTTGGGATAAGATACATAGATATTTCCTAGTTCCAAACTTGGTTGTTATATATATAGTTGAATTTGACATTATCTTGATTTTGGGATCTAACTAGTTTTACATATTAGGTGATGAGGAATTATTATATAAGGAATAAAATAATATACAATGAACTAGTGGTATTTTTGGAAGATTAAAGTATTATAAAATTTATTTTGGAATTGTATTTAAAAACACTCACCATTTTGGTTTTTAGTGAATGACTAGAAATAGGTGGAATAATTTTTCATAAAATTAATCATATAATGAAGAAAACTATCCTCGAGAGGATATCATGATCCATTGGGAATTATTTTTTGTACATTGGGAACGAAAAAAATCATAATGGGATTTTACTGTTTGGAATATGAAGTTAATTGGTGTGGAAAATGATTAAAAAAATCAAAGTTTGTAATTGAATAATGGAATGGATAAAAAACAAGTAATTGTATATTTTCTCATAATATTTATATTAATGTAAAAATATTCCCTCAAAATTAAGATAAATCTAATGAGACTTATTTGGAAAAAAATATTTGACTATCTGGATATGACTTTGGAAACTCATTCTAAAGTATGAGTTATATAAAAGGGTTTAAGAAATTTTTATTTTAGAAATGATAATTTTCCTTGAATTAAGATAGAAATTAATTTTTTTTATAAAATATACATATGATATTATTCCTTTTTCAAGATATGCTTATTTTTTTACAAAACAATTAAATTGTGTGGATGTAATTTCATCATGGGGAGAGAATGTAATAGCCCATGAATTTTTAATAATAATTTATAAATTTAAATTAAAAATTTATATATGTTTATATAATGTAAAAATTATTTTATGTAATTAATTATATACTCATTATACATTTATAGTTATTATGTTTACTTTATCTTATAAGGGGTGTTTTATTTAATGCTCATGTAAATTTCATTAACATAATTTCTTATTTTAAACTATATAGATTTATTTATTTATCATATATTTTAAAAATGGATATTAATATTAATTATATAATTTCATATTTATATTTATTATTATGATATTCCCAAAAGTAAATTTATCAAATCAAGAATATGGTTTTATGTTTGAGTGAATAATAGTTTTATTTTAAATAAATTTTTTTCCTATGTATTAAATAATTATATTTAAATGATAAAATTATAAATATTAGAATATTAATTTTATAAAATTAAATTCATTTTAGGATTAATCATGTTAAAATTATCTTCTGGAAAATTGTTGGAATTTTTCAAAAAGGCTTGATTTTTGGGTGAATAGTGATAAATGTTGTAACATTCGGGACCCAAATGTCACCCAATGGTGCCCCGAGCATGGTTGGCCAAATGGAATAAATTTTATCTCCCCAAATTCAATAGGTTGCTGACTAGATGTGAGGGCCTAGGTGAGTTAGTAGGGAGATTATTCCCACATTACTAGAGTATCATAGTGGAAGTCAAACATATAATAAATACTGAAAGTGAAATAAGCAGTAGAAAACTGAAAGTAAGATAATATAGCAATACAAATCCATAACCAGAAGTATCTCATATACCAAATGATTCAGATGGTATAAGTATATAAAAAATATCCAGAATAGTACATGTAAATACTATACAATACATGTATCCCAATAAGAAAAAAAGAACAAAAGGTATCCCAACATCGCAAGCCTTAGCTTGTTCCTATGCTCCCCTTCTCCAAAGCCACAGTCAACAACATGTACTAGGGTTCTTGACCCTATCATCACCGACAACCGTATAATCTTTTTGGGTCCCCGAGGAGGCCCAAACTGGGTGTGAGATAAACATCCTAGTAGGAAACCACCCAAGTCTATACAGATCTAACAGAAATTCTATAAAAGTCCTTCAAGTGTAACAACCAGTAAGTAAGTGAATATTACCATTGCATAAGCCTACTATAATAAGTAAAACCAAAAATCCCTCAAGGCTACCTGGAAAAGATATTCGGCTTCTACTAAGATATCTATAACAAAGTAAACAATCAAGTCACACAACCACATCATACATCTATATTTATCTTGTAATCCACAACCACGCTATAGATAGAATTCAAGTATCCTATAGCCACGCCGTATAGTGAATTCAAATATCCCACGTTCACACTATATAGTGAATTATAGACCACAAGTACCAGATCCAAGGTGTCATCAGACTAAGGCATCCATGTAATAATTCTAGACCACAGAGGGTCGGAACTAGGAGCTTGTCCAAGGAATACCGTCGATTCCCATGGGATTCCTTGGTAGAAACTCGGTTAAGAACTGTTTGGGGTCCTAGGATAATGGAAATAGAAATTCCTACGTGAGCCCAAGCAATCAGGATCCTCAAGGTAGCAAGGCCCAAGGAATCCCATAGAAACAAGACCCAAGGAGTGAGTCAACCCAAGGCGTCCACTACCACATTCAAGATCCTTGAATATCAGTCCAAGTCATCTATCAAACCATTCACTCAAACATTCAATTTACACAAACATTCCATGTGAGTTTACTCACTCACATCAACCTGCACAAGGCATGAGTATACCAAACATGCAAACCATTTATAAAAATAAGAACATAGGCCTACCCTCCCATATAAACAATTTAACATGTCATTAGTCATTTCATATAGTTATATCCACCCATATTATCCATTTAACATGAAAATCTATCAAAATAGACAAGGCATAACATGATATTCATTAATCAAAGAGGTAGTACATCTCCTAAACAAGCTACTCAAGCTATCAAGGCATCTACGGGCTTCCTTTAACTAGGAAAGCACAAGCACACACCACTTGGGTGGTTTAAACTGATATTAGAAGCATGTTTCATTAAGGCATACCCCTTGGGTGACCTTTAATAATGTAATGGGTGCCAAATCACCTAAACGGAACCCACAAGAATCCTCACTAGGTCTTACTACAGCTACAACAAAAACTCGCTCAAAAACAAGGCCTCTCCGGAAAGTTTGACGGGAAGCATATTGGATGAATGCCCAAAAAACACAAGAAAATATGAAAGAATGTATATAACACCTGCCTCACCTTGGTACTAGACAGCTCATCCAGTATAAAGTCCTGATTCATTCTACTTTGGAAGAAATATTAAGAACGAACAAAGAATGGGATAATATGGCATATAGGCATAAATCCAAATAGCACAGCTATTGTTCCAAAGAATCAATAATGACTAAAAATGAATTGAGTAATTACTGATGTGGTTCTACAATGATTTAATGTGCTTGAATCAGATTCCATATGGATTTTATATCACAAAAACTAAAATAGAGGGGTTTTGGATGTCAAAAATGGAAAAAATAAATATGTCTGTCAAATAATGAGGCTACTACCTCTTTTATAAAAAAACCCCACTGGGAATGTTCACATAGTTTACTTAAAGTAAGAAGGGTGTATTGCACTATATATTTTTTCTGAGCCAGACCGGATACACGTCATGACAGGTGAGTACATGACCTGTACTGGAAGTACATGGCGTCTAGACCAAGTACATGATGTGTACCTGGTCTGGAGCCATATTTTAGCCTATTTTCCCATTTCATTCTGAAAAACAACCAAACCGTCCCATGACCCGACTTAGGGAATAATCCAAAAAATGAATGTAAACAAATTTGACCAAAAAAGAAAGATCCATACCTTATGAAAAATCCAGGATCTTATAATCTTCCCCCTTATAGCAGTTCATCCATGAATTTCTCTCTAAAGGGTGGTCAAGATTCATCTGAAAACAACTCCGTCCACTGAGCACGTACGTCAGTCTCCCTCTCTCAAGTCTTGTTCTCTAAATGGTCGTGTTGCCATAGAACCCATATTAGAGGAACTTATTATGCCTAGAGAAAATTTATGCTCCTGTCAACTTTATGAATCGGATTCTCCTATAAGGATGAATCAACCTAAATATCTACCTCCTCAGGGTGAAAGACATGACACAAGTATGAGTGATAGCGACGTAGTTGAGATACATGGAAGATGTCGTGCATGGCCCAGTACCTCTAAGGTAACTTCAACCGATAGGAAACCAACCCGACTCTCTACAGAATCTCAAACATCCCAACATATCTTGGTGTATGTTTACCCAATATCCTGATCCGCCTATACCACAACCTCGGTGAAACACTCATAAAAACCTAATCCCTGACCTCGAACTCTATATGTCATCTGTAGTGATCGACGTATGATTTTTGACAAGATTGTGCAGTATTCATCCACTTCTAAATCATCTATAAATTCTCAGAAGTCTTCTGCATGAGACGCGGTCCAAGTAAAGCTCCATCACCTGCCTCTAACCAACATAGGGTAGAACGACATGGAAAATTGTATAAATACTTGTAATGTGACATCTATATCTTCTTTGGATAACTATTATTTTAGGAGATCCCAACCTGGGGAATGCACCTCTCCCAAGAGACCCCAATATCTAGGACGCATGCTCGCAACATTTCCTCTAGAACCTATATCGTACGCTCTAACTGGACATCAGTCTGAGGGTGGTATGTTGTGCTTAAAAGAACTTGTGTACCCATCTCCATCTAAAAAATATTCCTAAAAAGAGATGTAAAGGGGGAATCCTAATCTGAAATGATATTGTGTGGGACACCATGAAGTCGTACCACCTCTCAGACATACAACTTTCAAATATCATCAACACTGAAGGTCTACTTGATTGGAAAGGAATGTGTGACCTTCATAGGCATGTCAACCACCACCCACACAACATCATTACAAATGGGTGACCTCAGTAAACCAGTCACAAAATCCATCATGACATCATCCAATTTCCACTACAGGATAGGTAACTATTTTCAAATCTAAGTAGGTCATTGATGTTCTTCCTTCACTTGTTAATAGGTGGAACACCTAGTAATAAATCCAGCTGCTTCACACCTCATTCGCGTCCACTAGTACTCTATTCACAAGTCACGGTACATCATGGTGACCCTAGGATGAACATACCAAGATGAATCATGAAACTCCCACATCAACTTCTCACGTATGTCCACTAGAACCCATACATGTCCATGGATATGCAGGATCTCATCATCACCTACTATTCAATCCGGATGAGGGTACTCACCTGCCACAACTTTTAGTAGAACTAGGACTTCAAAATCTGATAGTTGTCTCATCATAACTCTGTCCAGCATGGTAGAGGTCATATCTATGGATGAAAGAAATGTTTTCCCCCGACTGTTGTCCACCTCTAAAAGAATCTCAGAGAACAACGCCATAAGATTTCGATCTCTACTGGCATAATTAACTACATGTATCTGGGTACTCCTGATTAGTGCATCAGCTACTATATTTCCCTTACTAGGCATGTATGCAAGTTAGAATTCAAAGGACTGTAGGTACTTCACCCACCTTCACTACCTCAAATTCAGATCACACTGCGTAAAGATATACTCGAGGCTTTTGTGATCTGTGTACACCAGAAAATGATCTCCCAGTAAATAGTGCCTCCAACAGTGCAACATGTGACTAAATACATCTAACTTGATATCATGCATAGGGTAGTTCTTATCAAGAGGCTTTAGCTATCAAGACCCATATGCCACGACTCGAACTCCCTGCATCGTCACTACCCCTAGCCCAATACATGAAGCGTCAAAGTACACCATGTATCTCTTTCCCTGCTCTGGCAGTATCAAGATTGGTGTTGATGTCAACCTACCTTTTAGCTCCTAAAAGGCTATCTCAGAACCTAGTGCTTGGATCCACGACCATGACCACCACTTCCGTATCCTGACCAGCCTACATTTCTCCAGATCCCAGCCAAAAGCGGAGCTGGAGAACGTTCTCCTGAACCCAATGTTGGAGCTGAACCCCTACCACTCGCAGCTGGAGGGAAGGTCCTACAAAACTGTTGCATGTTCCCCTTCCTACCGCAATATTGACACTCTTTTGGGCCATCATCACACTGATTTATCATGTGTCATCACCTTCCACACTGATGGAAATATACCAAGCTACTTGCACCCATAGCCTAACTTTCACTCACATTATGGGAACCCTCAAAATCATGATTCCTTCCTAAAGATGTAGACCCACTGTGGCATAAACAACACCCCATATTCTGTACCCCCAACTTCCCTCAGGTTCCACTCTGTAATCAGTGCCCATTTCACAATCTCAGTGATATAAGGAAACCTAAACATGTTGACCTAAGATTTGATAGAATTTTTGAGACCTTCCTCGAAGCGCCTCACCCTTGATAACTCAATAGTAAGATACATAGGCACAAAAGGCTAAAGTTTTGTAAAGTGTGTTGAGTATTCCATAACCGTCATTGCGCACTGCTCCAGACACATAAACTCAGTAGACCACACTGCTAGTAGAGTCATGGGGTAATATTAGTCATAGAATAAGGTTTTGAATTCATCCCAATCAATATCACGCAACCCATCTGCCTAGTTCAAAATGTCACACCAACGCTTTGTCTCTCCACGTAGCATGTATTTTTTGAGCTTGACCCTCTTCTCTATAAGCATATTAAGATGTTAAAACATATCTAATGTGATCTCTATCCATAGCTCTGTAGCATTTGGTCCTCTATCCCCTAAAAACATAAGAGGATGCTGCTACTGGAACACCCGTGATAACATATCCATAGTCAAGGATGGCTACAGTGCTCCCTGGAAAGTCCACAAATATCGAAAGAATACCTTATAGAACTATGCCCCAACACCTATGTCTAGAATGACCTCTTGTGCCTCTACATTCACTATAGAAGGATCAACCAGCATCTTGTGGCCTACTATCTCCTATGTATGGTCATCACCTCCATCATGGCATACTTATGGAGGTCTTCATGGTGTCATATCTCTATAATTCCAAACACATGCCTTGAGAAAGAATAATATCAAATCACAAAGATAAAAAGAGTAAGACATGTCAAAACCCTCCTAGAAACCAAGTCAAACCCACAACCATCTCCTAAAGCTATAATTGCATAAATAATAACAAAAGAACCACTAGAAAGTATGCCTCTTTCCCACTAAAAATACAGATCTAGGTCAAGTCTCTATTCACCATTAAAGTTTCAATTCCATTTCACATTTAGTTATTCTGGAATTTCCACCAAAATATTACCAATTTCTGAATCCTTGAGGGCCCATAAAACCTCATGAACCCAAAACAAGGATCCCATTCAAACAATACATGTAACAAGTTCATACAATAATTACATTGCAATGGTGCATCATCTCCAAATTCATAAGGGACCATACTCTTTAATAATTGAATGATGACATCATCCCATTATCTACTACACCTGACTAACACAATAGTAGGAACAACTATCACATCAACTATCACAAAAGAATGGAATATCTAATGCATCCTAGATGTCATAGAACAATTCATGGAATGTGATTCTAACAAGTGTCTATATGATGCATGAGATGGAACACCCTCATATAATAAGGTTTCAACTGAAATAGAACCCACAATTGCATCAATAGTAATATCAAAAATCAATTGAGTCACCCAATGGTGAAATTAAATAAACTGTAATAGTCAAAATCCAAGAAATTAGAACTTAATTCAAGGAAATTTTTCTTTTCCTTGTATATAGGTAGCTACTCCTGGGCACAGTTTGTTACCAAATTCCATTTCCTTCCAATCACTGTCTAATATCACCAAACATTAAGTCAAACTAGAAAAAACACATCTGATACCACTTTGTAACATCCCTGACCTGGATGCCACCCTATGGGGACCAAGCCCAGTAGACCATAAGGCCTCAAGCGCAACTCACCAGATTCCAGAGGCTACCAACTAGCAATGAGGTCCTAGGTGATTCAGTAGTGATACTATGCCCTCATTACCAGAGTATGACAGTAGAACTCAAATATATAATAAATAGCAGAATCTAAATAAATAGTAGACAACAAAAAGTAATAGAATACATGAATACTTATCAATAACCATAAGTATCTCATATAAAAAATGATGAAGAGGGAACAAGTATCTAGAAAACATCTAGAACGGTACATGGGAATACAATACAATACATGTATTACAAAAAGAAAAAAAGGCCAAAAGGTATCACAACATCAAAAGCATCTATTTGGTCCTATGATCCCCTGATCCAAAGCCACAATCAACAACCTGTACTAGGGAGCTTTCCCCTATCATCACCTACAACCTGAAAATCTGTTTGGGTCCCTGATGAGTCCCAAATAGGTTGTGATATAAACATCCCAGTAGGAAACTTCCCAGGTCTATATAGTTCTAACAACAATTCTAAAAAAGGTCTTGGAAGTGTAACAACTAGTAAGTGAGTTTATATGCACATGGAAGAAGTCTATTGCAGTAAGTAAAATAAAAAATCCCTCAAGTATACCTAGAAATGAGATCCATCTCCTACCAAAGTTGCTATAATAATGTAAACAAGCAAGTAATATGACCATTCCATATATCCATCTGTATCCTATAACCCATAGCCACGCTATATAGAGAATTCAAGTATCCCATGACCACATCGTATATTGAATTCAAATATCCCATGACCACACCGTATAGTGAAGTGTATACCAAAAGGGCGAGATCCAAGGTGTCAACAGATCAAGGCATACATATAATAATTCTAGACCACATAGGGATGGATCCAAGGAGCTTTTCCAATGCATCCAATCGAGTCCCATGGGCGTCCCTAGTGGAAACTCGGGTAAGCACTAGTTTTGGGTCCTAGGAGCATGGAAATAGATAGGCCTACATGATTCCAAGCATGCTGGATCCACAGGGTAGCAAGGCCCGAGGCACCCCACAGAATCAAGACACAAATGGTAGAGTAAACCGAAGGCATCCACTACCACATTCCAGATCCATGGAGAGCAGTACAAGGAATATATCAAATCATTCATTAAAAAATTCATTTGAAACATTAAATTTTCATAAACATTTCATGTAGGTATACCCCCTCACATCAACTTGGGCAATCCATGAGTATACCCACTCATGCAAACCATTTATAAAAACAAGAATATGGACCTAACCTCCCATATAAACCGTTTAAATATCCATTATTCATTTAATATAGGTATACCCACCCATATTATCCATTTAACATTCCAAACTATCAAAATATACAAGTCATAACATGATATTCATTAATCAAGGAGGCAGTTCATCTCCAGAACAAGATACTCAAGCTATCAAGGCATATAAGGGCTTTTTCTAACTAGGAAAGCATAAGGAAACACCTCTTGGTTGGTTTAAATAGGAATAAGAATCATATTTCATTAATACACAACCCTTGGGTGACCTTTAGTCATGTAATGGGTTTTAACTCACCTAAATAGAACCTACAGGCGTCCTCCCAAGGTCCGACTACAGATACAACAAGCAACTCTCTCAAAAACAAGGCATCACTGAAAATTTTGACAGGTGGAATATCAGAAGATTTTAAGAAAATCATAATAAAATCATAATGAATGTATATACCACCTAACTATCCTCTATAGTAGAGAGCACGTGCAGTACCAAGTCCTGATTTTTCCTGGTTTGGAAGAAATATGATGAACGAGCGGTGAATGAGATATTATGGAATATGCGCCTAAATCCAAATAGTGCAGTCATTGTTTCAAAGAATCAATAATGACTAAAAAGGAATTAAGTACTTAACTATGTAGTTCCAACATGATAGACCACACTGGAATTAGATTTTGTGTGGAATCAATATCTGAAAAACTAGAATAGATGGGTTTTGGCTCTCAAAAATGGAATAAATAAATCCACCCGTCAAAAAAAGTAGCTACTGCCTCTTTTATAAAAAAAACCTTGATTGGAAACTTCATGGTGTGTACTTCAACTACCTAGCATGTACTTACCTATATATGTTTTTCAAAGTCAGACTGGTTAGACATCGTGGTGGGACAATACACAGTGTGTAGGCTAAGTAAAAGATGTGTACCTAGACTACAGCCAAATTTCAGCATTTTTTCCCCTTTTTTTCTAAAAACATCCCAATACAGCCCATGTCACGACTTATGGTCTAAGCCAAAAAATAAAATAAATGCATTTATTCTGAAAATAAAGATCCATACCTCATGAAAAACCTAGGATCTTACAAATTTAATTTTTACGAATACCTTAACATTTATGACATCATCATTATATAATCATGAATTAAAAATTTATAAAACATTTATATAAATCAAAAAATTATTTATTAAAGAAAAATAATGAAATTATAAATATTATTAGGATTATAGAAATCTATTTTTTACATTTTAGAACCTAGGATATATTTTATTATAACATAAAATTATCTTTGTCATTTTCCTTTAATTATGTATTCACAACAATACATTTGGTTTTTTCTTGATTTTGAAGCTAAATAACCCTAATGTTTTTTAGAAATATTCCAATAAATATAATGGTAATCAATAATAAACAAGATTTTGGTGAAAATTAATTTTTATACATCAAAACAATTCTATAAACTATTTTTGTTGCGTTAAAAACACTTTTATTAAAATTTATTTTTAACACCACTATCATTTGAATATTATAAAATAATTTTTATAATTTTAATCAAAATATGTAAATTAATTAATAGTTTAAAATTAATTTTTTTACCATAAATATAATTTACCAAGGTAAAAAATAAGTTACCATTATAAATGAAAATTATGCTAAAATGTTAAACTAAGGAGAAAAGGGATAAAAAATATCAAATTTTATCCCTTATTTATGTGGTTGTGAGGTGTATTGAAAAAAACTTACCCCTTATCCATTATTTTCTACGATTGGATCCACATTTATTTGAATATTAAATTCCATTAATATTAAGTAATGAGTATTTAAAAAAATGTCTCCCCACTCATTTATAAGATTATCCCTTAACAAAGACAGTTATCCTCATATATAAATCCTCTTAGTTGTATATATATCTATATAAAATCATCCTCAAAATCCATATCCACATTAAAGAGGTTCTAGTCACACCAAAATATCAATATAAGATTAATCAAGGAGTTTTCTCGAGGATAAAGGTGAGAAATACTAATCCCTCATTTTTTCTTTATATTATTTTCATTCTTCTTCAACCTCAACCAAATATATTTTATCCATATGAAATTAATTACATTAGTATCATTAGTATACTAAAATATTATTATGTTGATGTAATAATAGATTTTTAACTTCCTCCTAGCCATTTGTAAAATGAAAACTTCAGTTGTGTTATGTGAGGACTACAACATACATGAACATATACCATTATAATTATCAATCACTATAAATTAATCTGATGATATCAATAAATTACATGAAATAATAATGTCATTGATTCTATTCTCACAAAAAATACCCATAATTTCCATCAATAGAACTTAGAGATACATAAATTACTGTAATATAATAATTTAAGATTATTTAAACTATATTGATAATGAAAATTGTATGAAATTACAAGATCTGACATCACCATTACAAAACACGTATGAAACAGCTGAAATTACTAAAATATGATGATAAAAATAAACATTATCTAACTAATTTATGTGTATTGAATGATTATAATTGAAGAATATAAAAGGTAATAGATATTAATTAGGGTCTTTAATAACTTATTAATAAGTTTTTTTTATTATATATTATGTTAAATATCATTCATGGATGTTGAGAGAAAAAGGTGAAGGTTCTTTATCTCAATTTAACTTCATTGAGACATGTTTCATATTATAAAACCATTTTCATTTTAAAGGTGTATATATTTACACTTTACCATAATATATCATGAATCTATTTATAATCCTAGTATTTCAAGTTATATTTAATGTTCTTAATTTAAAAGGGTTTTCATTCAAAAGTTACCAAAGCTGTAATGGTTTATTTTCTAGTATCTCTTATTTCTAGTCATGAATATTTTTATTTTATATACATATTCATTATTTTTCCATAAATATTCTTATAAATACTTATACGATTTGTGATGTTCATTTTCTATTAGCTTTTATTTTATATATTAAAGTTTAAAAGGAATATTTTTAATGTTTTCTACATGGGTTATTTTTTTATTTGGAAAATTGGAGACAATGTGTTTTGTTTCTTATCATTTTACACATGACCATATTTTCCCTCCATCATAAATATACTTCACTATTATGTTTACTTTTTAGGATTCCATGTTTTTAAAATAAAATATTATTCTTCATGTTATTTAAAATTTTAATATCTATAATTATCTAAAAGGAAAGGATATTTCTTCTTATTTTTAAAAAAAAAAATCTAATATATTAATAAAGGTGTTTTCATCTATGTCAACATACTTTAGTTTTTCTTATGATTCACTAGGTTTATGTTATAATGATACAATACACCATCTTTCTCAAGGGTGATTAATATCATGTTATTCCATGTATTGACTGGGGATATATTGGCATTCTATGTACTTGTTATTTCAATACGGATGATTATTTATTATTAAATAATGTTAAATATTTATTGTAATGTTCATTAATTTCTTTATGTGATAAATTGATTGAAATTATTTATTGATGGATGGTTCATGGAATTATATATCCCCTTGATGCATGGATAGGTCTCATGAGATGAACTAACCTGTCTATTGAAGGTATTACATATCAATTATGTATGATGTCTTAGTATAAGGACTTGATGATATCTATATTTTCTTGTCATGATCCCTTAATACCATGTATGATCAAATTGTATGTGGCCTTAATGAAAATTTTAATAAGTTTGATGTTATGAATTTCATCACAATGAAATTAGTTATTATTTTCTATGTGATTATTATTTTTATCGATGGATATATTCCACTCCCATGCTTTTTGTTATGGAATATATTATTATTATGTATTCCTTCAATACTAACCATGACTTGTGTATTTTATCATATATTCTGATATACTCTACCCATTACTGAGCATATGATCTCACCACTTTCATTTTATTTTCCCTCCCTAGGGAACCAATAATATAACTATGAATGATTTCACCGATATACTAAAAAGAATAATAATGTTCTCAATGTAATTTTATATATTATTTAATGTTTTCAAATTTAGTGTGAGTATTTTTCATGTATCTAGAATCCTTATAATATTATACTCTTAGATAATATGGGATGTGGACCTTTTATTTTTTTCCAATGTAATAAAGTAACCACATGCTTTTGGTTACTGAATTCAAAGTTGTTATAGTTGTTATTAAAAAATATTTATATGAACCTTAGGACCTATATTTCATAATAATATAACTAGCAGAATCATTATTATAAAACATTATAATTATCAGGAGATATTATCTATATAGAAAATTTATGGATCAATATTTAGAATTTTATGAGTTAATTAAGTGTATGACATTATTTAGAGATGGAACTCATTGGAAGGAAAGGAAAACATATCAATAATTGTAACCTATATAGGGATTCCCCACCTAAGTATTTACATAAGTCTAGAGTATGATTTAAGAATATTTTAAATATATTTATAAAGTTATTATAAAGAAACTTGGATATACAGAGTATCCTATCTATTCACAACATGATAAAACGATGTTGGATACCTTTATGTGGAAAAATCCTCCATCCTTTAATAGAACTACAAATCTACTGGTATCTTAATACTGGATTAATTACTTATAGAATATGATTTTGAATTTATAGATTAGTTAAAGGGAGAAGTTTTTTCTAGAAGTGTATTTATTAAATGGAAATACTAATGAATATTTGTCATTGATTTATAGTAATAATGATAAGGAGGAGACAAATAGCATGGACTGCAATACATTTAATATGATATTCCTTGAGAAATATTTTCCTCATGAGAAATGATTTTATTTAGAATTATTTTTATAAATTTTATATAAAGGTAAGGGGAAAATGTTATTTATTATAAGTATATATTTACAAAATTTTCAAGATATTCTACAAATAACGTACGGAATCCAAAAATTAAAATTTATTGTTTCTTTGATGGGATAACGATAATTCATTGAAGGGTGTTACTCTCTCAAAAAAAATCAACATTTTAAGATAAATTATCATGTGTTATCAAGTAAGGAATTTAATTATTCAAGTATTATATTCTCAAATGAAATAATGATAACAAGATGAGGATTAACCACTCTATCAAGAGAAATGTGGAAAGTGGGAAAAAGAGGAGGGTATTGTAACTTCCCAGGTAAATGAGGAATAAGACATATTTCATATTTATTAATATTTGTGAATTAAATATTAATTTTACTTTAAAAAGGGTTGCTATGTTCGATAGCATACCTGATACGCAACAACGGGTTTCTTTAGAATCTTACGTTGCACACTAATAATATAATATTATTATTTTAAATGGTAGTTAACTCCTAGCCGTTGTATTGGCAGGAATGAATGAAACTAACTGTAATATGATTATACATGTTTTTTAAATGTATTTACATTTATCCAATAAAAGTTAGAGGCTTAAAATGTGAATGAATCTAATTTTAAGCATAATTTACATTAAAAGGCTGATTTATCACCTTTTAATGGCGAACCCTTTTTAAATATAGTTTTGGTCACTTTAATACATTCTAATTGACCAAATAAAATCCTTCTTTAGAATGGGGACATCAAAATTTACTTTGTGCAATTTTTTGGAATTTTTCTGATAAAGTTCATTTTTTATGAATAGTGAAAAATATTGTATTTTTATTCAAAAGTTCCTTTTAATCTAATTTATTTATATGGTTAGATTATCTTTTTAATTGGTTTTAAAGTGAAATTAAAATATATTTTTACCATTTAATCCAATTTTGGTCATTGGAATTAATTTCACTTTGAAATTAGACATAAATAAGTATCAATCTTTTGATAGTTATTGTTTCTTAAAAACACGCTATTTGTTTTAACAGCGGGAATTAATTTTTAAATTAATTAATGCCACTTATATGTTTTTAATTTGTAAAAATAGACATCAATTTTGAATTCCTAATATCAAATAATTCTTAGGCTGAATTTTTTGTTATTTTTCTGAAAAACCTCAATATTTAATGAATAGTGAAACCACTTAGTGGTAGTTAAAAAACTGACTTTTTCATTTAAATGAAATTTTACCACTTCTGTGAATTGAATTTAAAAAATCTGACATACATGGTTGTTATCAAGAAGTAAAATTTGGTTCATTAAGATGAAAATAATTTTTGGTGAATAGTTACTTTTGACTTTTAATTACTGCGGTTAAAGGTAAATAGGGTAATTCAAGGTAATATGAATATTATAATAATTCAAAATTACCTTAACACTTGTCAAAACCTTATTGGTTGAGACATTAACGACCGTGGGCATCTTTGGGTCGATTTTGGGACCCCATTGATCCACTTGGGAGTGATAATGACAATTTAGACTAATTAATTTAATGTAAAGGCAAAATAAACATAAACAAAAGTCTTTTAGTAATTAATTTTTATATGGTGTTATATAAGTCCTATTTTCGTCTATAAATATTCATTGGAAATATAAAAATATTTTCTACAAGATAGTATTTTTTTTATAATTTTTAGACATCGAATAAATTAATTCATTTACGACACAATAATGATGCAATATTTACCTCAATAATAAATGATTAAAATAAATAATATTATAATGATTAAAATATTATCCAAAACATTTCCAATTTTGATTGGATGATTTTATTTAGATTATGAGTCATCTTATGTTCTACCTTAATGATTTTTGGACCATTAGAAACTGAATATCATTATATAATAAAATAATGTTTTCACACTTTTCTAAAGAAAGGAGACCATTTCTATCCAATTCCTCACACCTCTCAAGCCATTTGGCTCGTCAAAAATCTACCCAATTAAGCTCCCTACATCTCTATCTTCCTCCTAGAAAATATAATAGGATGTTGTTATGAAAAGGATTTTAACTACACTTACACACACCTCCATCTAATGGATGAAGAACATAATGTTTCCGTAGATGGCAAACTAACGCCTCACAAAACGATGATTGTTCAATTACATCTTACCGCATCTCATGGTGGCCATTATGATGGAAATATATTTATATATGATATATATTATGTTTATTATTTCCTTATTCTTCTGTACTTCCCATTTATTTCACACCTTTATGGTTTCCGTAGTGGGTAAATACGATAATCTCATTTGAGGAAGCGCGGACTACCGCCCCCTCAAAGTGATGTGATTCGTTAATGACTTATGTGGGATGTATAAATGATAGATTTAATGATATTATATATGATATTATACTGGAATTATAATATACCTATGTATCATTATGTTTTATTTCAATTAAAATAAGAAATAGAAACGAAAGTAGCGTTCATGCGTACGTACGGCTTACCGTCTCCATGAACGGTGCATTTCATTTCTTACCTCAGAATGTCATGTACTATTATATATACATGTATATACTGGATATATATGATATATATGATATCTAAATGATGAATTTAATTCTGGATATAATGAACTATTGACCACATGGACAACTTGTAAATATAAGGTGTTCATTTTTTACTCAAGTACCAAATATCGACAAAAGGAACATTATTAACTTAAATGATTACATAATATTTATAACATGGTAATAAGTGATATAAAAGGAATAATTAACTTGAAAAAGGTTCTTAAGCAAGTAGAAATTATCTTTAGTTTATTATTCAGGATATTAAAGAACGATCGAGTCAAGTTGGACACGAGGTAAGGGACTTCGTCTCAATCTCCTTTTATTGAGGCACATTTTGTTTTAATACACGATTTCATTTTATACGCTGTATAAACACCTTTTAATTTTCATTTCTTTCAAAGTGAATCTTTTTATATGAAGCATTTTACTAAATGACAAAATGGAATGTTTTTTTTACGTAAGCGGTGACAACGACCTTTCCGCCGCCGCGAGTATTATTTGATCTTTGGCTTCCTTAACAAGTCGGAATGTTTTTAAAAGGAACAATAAATACCATATACCCTTTTTACATATTTTGGTATTGAAAATGATTTTGAGAATGGATTTATTATTTCAATATCTTGAAATGATATTTTATTATTGCAATGTGGATACGTTATCTTTCCTTTATGCTTATGTAATGTGTTATGATCATGTTATGGTTCTTGGGCATTATTTACATATACGGGTGGTTCCGTGATAAACCTAGGGTGGGTGAGCCCGAGATATCTCTATAATGAATTGGGTAACGTGACGGAGGTAAACGTGAATGTTTCTCCTAATAGATTTATGGAATATACTTTGATGTGTATTCCAAAGTTACTCCCTATGTAGCTGTGATAGCTACAATGTAAGTATGGTATGGATGCCGCAAGTTACCTTTATGATTTATGATTTCTATGTGTCTTTCATAAATCTTATGATTTCATGAGGTAAGTAAAAGAGTTCATGTTTTGTATGTAATTATGAACAAATGTTTTCATTCACTGTTTTATAACCCTTATTGATCCTTTTATGCTCATCCTAAGTTTTGAAATGTTTTTCACAGGACTTAAAGATGAATAGGGTCAAGGATGGGATCAAGGAAAATACATTCTCTCTTTAACATGGAATTAGACATGAATTTTTTTTTCAAGAGCTTTTATTTTATGAAAAAAATGGATTCTGGGTAGAAGTGTCTACTTTGTAATATTTTGAGATGTAATAGTTATGTACTAATTCCCTAAAACTCTAAACCTGAAAAGATCCTCAATGTGAATTATTCATTTAATTCAATATTATGTAATGTTTAAGGTCGGGTCCTTATAGTTGGCATCAGAGGTCGGTTTAGATAACTTTAGGTGTTAGTGTATTGTTAAAGTAATATCCATAAAGTAATTTATGTTAATATTGAAATCATATAGCATTTCCAGATTACCATGTTGCTTCGCCTAAGATATTTCTATGTTCAGAATGGTTTTCCGCAGAGGAAACAGGGTAGCTATGTTGGGAAGACATCAGGAGGAAGACAACCTTCCAAATCAGCAACCTGAGATGGTCGGAATCGGAACTGAACAGTTTGTTGTAGTGATGGAACAGTTGACTCAGGCTATAAATGGTGCTGTTATTCATGCACGAGATCAGCCAGATCAACCACAGAGGAACATGTCAGTAGTTGAGAATTTCATGAGGCAACATCCCCCATCATTCAGAGGATCATCTGACCCTATGCTAGCTGAAGGATGGATCAAAGCACTTGAAAATATTTTCAATGTCATGGGATGTTTAGAACATCAAAAGGTTAGTCTTGATGTTTACTGTTTTGAAGGTGAAGCTGATCAGTGGTGGTTGATGGTGAAAAATATCAGGGATAGTGAGGAGATTGATTCCCTTGATTGGGATCAATTCAAAGGTTTGTTTCTTGAGAAATATTTTCCTAAGGTGGTTCGTCTTAGAATGGAAAAACAATTCCTAGAATTGAGGCAGGAGGATGACTCAGTGGCCGCCTATGAAGAAAAGTTCACTCGAATGGAAAGGACTAAAGCCACGATATCGAAGAGCATTAGCCTCTCGTGAGTTCAAAAGTTATGAAAAACTTGTTCGATGTGCGGAGAAGGTGGAAATGGAGTTTTCCAATGAACAAGTGTTCTTTGAAAAACAACAGAATAAGAGGTCCAGTTGGCAGGCAAAGGGGAAGAATTCATCAAAGAAGCCTGGAGGTAAGAAAACTAAATATCCATCTTGTGATAAGTGTGGTAAAAAGAATCCCAGAGAATGTTTATCAAATACTGGAAAGTGCTTTCAGTGTGGTAAGTCTGGTCATATTGCTCGTAACTTTAAGGAATATGAACAAGCAGGCAATGAAAATCTATCGGTAAGATGTTTTAAGTGTAATGAAATGGATCATTATGCAAATGAGTGTCCAGAGAAGAACTCAACTGAGGGAAATCATCTAGACTACAAGCAGAAAGGGGTGGAAAAATCTTTTGCAACTACTTCAGCATAAGTTGGTTCATCAACTGAAGTAGTATCAGGTATACTGTTTGTTTGTTCAGATTATGCCAATGTGTTGTTTGATTCAGGGTCTACACACTCTTTCATTTTTGAGAAGTTTTCTAGTAAATTGGTAATTCCATCTCATTATATGAATATTAAACTTATGGTAAAAACACCTGGAGGAAATTTAGAAACAAAAAGAAAACATAAGAACATTTCCGTCCTTGTGTGTGGAAAGAATCTACCTGCAGACCTTATTGTTTTGCCTCTAGTAGAGTTTGATGTTATTTTGGGCATGTATTGGCTTTCTGTTTATCATACTAAGATTGACTGCAGAGATAAAGAGGTTTCTTTTCAGAATGATTTTCAATTTGTGTACAAAAATGAACCCTTGTTTTTTATAACATATCAGGAAGTTAAAAACTGGTAAAATATGGAAATGAATGTTACCTTTCACATATTGTTGAAAACAAAGGAATTGTTCAGATTAAGAATGTGTCAGTGGTAAATGAGTACCTTGATGATTTTCCTGATGATTTTCCTAGTATTATACCTGATCGGGAAGTTGAATTTACTATTGACTTAGTTCTTGATGCTAAGCCAATTTCAAAAACCCCTTATCGAATGGCTCAAATTGAACTTTTAGAATTAAAGAAGAATTGAAGGAATTATTAGATAAAGGTTTCATTCGACCTAGAACATCACCATGGGGTGCTCCTATATTTTTTGTTAAAAAGAAATATGGTTCAATGAGACTTTTCATTGATTATAGAGCATTGAATAACATTACTGTTAAGAACAAGTATCATTTGCCTCATATCGATGATTTGTTTGATCATCTCTAGGGAGCTCAATATTTTTCGAAGATTGACTTGAGATCGGGGTACCATCAGATGAAAGTAAAGGAAGCATACTTTTTGAAGACCATGTTTCATACTAGATATGTCCATTATGAATTTGTAGTTATGCCTTTTGGGTTAACCAATGCACCTATTGCATTCATGGATCTTATGAATAGAATTTTCCGTGAGTTCTTGGATATGTTTGTGGTTGTGTTCATTGATGATATTTTGGTTTATTAAAAAAGTAAGGAGGAACATGAAATTCATTTAAGGGTTGTCTTTCAAACCTTAAAAGAAAATAAACTTTATGGGAAATTCAGCAAGTGTGAGTTTTGGTTACAACAAATTCCATTCCTTGGTCACATTGTTTCAAAAAAATGGCATAACTGTTGATCCTGCTAAAACGAAAGTTGTTGAAGAATGGCCAAGACCCACAAATATAACCGAGATTCGTAGTTTTCTTGGTTTGGAAGGTTATTACCGGAGTTTTGTTGAAAATTTTGAACGGTTATCTATTCCAATGATTAAGTTAACTCGAAAAGGTGTTAAGTTCATCTGGACAAAAGAATGTGATGATTGTTTTTAGGAATTCAAAAGAAGATTGGTGAATGCTCCAGTTTTGGCACTGCCTTCCAGAAATGGTGAGTTTGTTATCTATAGTGATGCTTCGTTGAAAGGACTGGGTTGTGTCCTAATGCATAATAATCTGGTAATTTCTTATGCTTCACGTCAGTTGAAACCACATGAGTTAAATTACCCTACACATGATTTGGAATTAGATGTTGTTGTTTTTACATTAAAAATTTGGAGGCATCATTTGTATGGAGTGAAGTGTGAAATATATAATGATCACAAAATTTTGAAGTATATATTCACTCAAAAAGAATTGAACATGAGACAGAGGCGATTGTTTGAATTAATCAAGGATTATGATTGCACGATCCATTACCATCCGGGAAAAGCAAATAAATTGGCCGATGCTTTGAGTCGAAAAAGTAATGTCTCGTTATCCATGTTATGTTTGGAACGAGATCCTTTGGTTTTTGATTTGATGAATTATGGCATAGAAGTTGTTGGTGAAGGAAATTATTCTGTTTTGTTTTAGGTGTCAGTGAGATCATCTCTATCAGACAGAATAAAGAAAGCGCAGAAAGAAGACAGTGAGTTGCAGAAAAAGGTAGAGTTGGTTCAAAAGGGTAAGTTGCCTGAATTTAATGTTGATAATGATTGTGTTTTGAAATTTGGAAAGAGATTATGTGTTCCTTGTGATTCACAGTTGAAGAATGAGTTGTTATGTGAAGCTCATAGTTCTTCGTTTTCAGTTCATCATGGCAGTACTAAGATGTACAGAGATCTTTGAGAGTATTACTGGTGGGATCAAATGAAAAGGGATATTGCTGATTTTACTGTGAAGTGTTTGAATTCTCAGCAGGTTAAAGTAGAGCGACAGTTATCGAAAGGAATTCTTCTGCCTGTACCGGTGCTAGAGTGGAAATGGTAAAATATATCCATGGACTTTGTTGTGGGATTACCAAAGACATCTCGAGGTAATAATGCAATCTGGGTTATAGTTGACCGATTGAATAAATCTGCTCATTTCCTTCCTATTAGAGATACTTTGTCTCTAGATCAACTTGCTTGGTTTTATATTAAAGAGATAGTCAGGTTTCATGGAGTTCTCCTCTCTATTGTATATGATTGTGATCCCAAGTTTACTTCTAACTTTTGGAAAGGCCTTCAGAAGTCATTGGGTACTGAATTAAATTTTAGTACAGCTTTTCATCCTCAATCAGATGGGAAGTCAGAACGAACAATTCAAACCGTGGAGGATATTCTATGTTCTTGTTCACTAGATTATCAGGGAAGTTGGGATCAGCACCTTTCTTTGGTTGAATTTTCTTATAATAACAGTTTTCATTCCAGTATACAGATGGCTATATTTGAAGAATTATATGGAAAGTGTTGTCGAACTCCAGCTTTTTGGGATGAAGTAGGTGAAAGGAAGCTGATGGGACCAGAATTGGTAGAAGAGATGGTAGAGAATGTTCAGTTGATTCAAAAGCACATGAGAACAGCTCAGAGCAGACAGAAAAGTTTTACAAATAACTGGAGGAAGGATCTTTCTTTTGAGGTAGGTGATCATGTCTTTCTCAAAGTTTCTCCATGGAAAAGTGTGATCCGTTTTGGTAAGAAGGGAAAGTTGAGTCCGAGGTTCATTGGACCTTATGAAATTATGGAGAAAGTTGGATCAGTTACGTATAGAGTGTCTTTACCTCCAATTTTATCCCAGGTACACAATGTTTTTCATGTTTCAATGTTGAGAAAGTATAAGCCAGATCCATCTCATTTTTTGAGCCCAAAGGTAGTTCAGTTGGAAGAGAATCTCTCTTATGAAGAACAACCAGTCCAGATTATTGACCATAGAGAGAAAGTGTTGCAGAATAAGGTAATTCACCAGGTAAAGGTTTTTTGGAAAAATGATATGATTGAAGAGGCAATGTGGGAATCTGAAAATGCAATGAGGGATAAATACCCCCACTTATTTTGATAAGTGAATAAAAATTACGAGGACTCAATTCCCAAAAGGGGGGAAGGATGTAACATCCCAGGTAAATGAAGAATAATACATATTTCATATTTATTAATATTTGTTAATTAAATATTAATTTTACTTTAAAAAGGGTTGCTATGTTCGCTAGCTTACCCGATACGCAACAACGGGTTTCTTTGGAATCTTACGTTGCACACTAATAATATAATATTATTATTTTAAATGGTAGTTAACTCCTAGGTGTTGTATTGGTGGGAATGAATGAAACTGAAATATGATTATACATGTTTGTTAAATGTATTTACATTTATCCAATAAAAGTTAGAGGCTTAAAATGTGAATGAATCTAATTTTAAGCATAATTTACATTAAAAAGCCAATTTATCGCCTTTTAATGGCGAACCCTTTTTAAATCTAGTTTTGGTAACTTTAATACATTCTAATTGACCAAATAAAATCCTTCTTTAGAATGGGGACATCAAAATTTACTTTGTGCAATTTTTGGAATTTTTCCGATAAAGTTTATTTTTTTATGAATAGTGAAAAATATTGTATTTTCATTCAAAAGTGCATTTTAATCTAATTTATTTATATGGTTATATTATCTATTTAATTTGTTTTAAAGTGAAATTAAAATATATTTTTACCATTTAATCCAATGTTGGTCATTGGAATTAATTTCACTTTGAAATTGGACATAAACAAGTATCAATCTTTTGATAGTTATTGTTTCTTAAAAACAAGCTATTTTTTTAACAGTGGGAATTAATTTTTAAATTAACTAATGCCACTTCTATGTTTTTAATTTGGAAAAATAGACATCAATTTTGAATTCCGGATATCAAATAATTCTTAGGCTGAATTTTTGGTATTTTTCTGAAAACGTCACTTTTTGATGAATAGTGAAACCACTTAGTGGTAGTTAAAAAACTGACTTTTCATTTAAATGAAATTTTACCACTTTTGTGAATTGAATTTAAAAAATCCGACATACATGTTTATTATCAAGAGGTAAAATTTGGTTCATTAAGATGAAAATAATTTTTGGTGAATAGTAACTTTTGACTTTTAATTACCACGGTTAAAGGTAAATAGGGTAATTCAAGGTAAAAAGAATATTATAATAATTCAAAATTACCTTAACACTTGTCCAAACCTTATTGGTTGAGTCATTAATGACCATGGTCATCTTTGGGTCGATTTTGGGACCCCATTGATCCACTTGGGAGTGATAATGACAATTTAGACTAATTAATTTAATGTAAAGGCAAAATAGACATAAACAAAAATCTTTGAGTAATTAATTTTTATATAGTGTTATATAAGTCCTATTTTCATCTATAAATATTAATTGGAAAGCTAAAAATATTTCCTACAAGATATTATTTTTTTATAATTTTTAGACATCGAATAAATTAATTCATTTATGACATAATAATGATGCAGTATTTACCTCAATAATAAATGATTAAAATAAATAAGATTATAATAATTAAAATATTATCCAAAACATGTCCAATTCTGATTGGATGATTTTATTTCAATTATGATTCATCTTATCTTCGACCTTAATGATTTTTGGACCATTAGAAACCGAATATCATTATATAATAAAATAATGTTTTCACACATTCCTAAAGAAAGGAGACCATTTCTATCCAATTCCTCACACCTCTCAAGCCATTTGGCTCGTCCAAAATCTGCCCAATTAAGCTCCCTACTTACCTATCCTCCTCCTAGAAGCCTTAATTTAGGCAGAAGGCACTTCAAGAAGTCCTTTTTGTTTAAACCAAAGGAAGTTACCCAAATTAAATGTAATGGTTTCTCTTAAATTGTTTTCTTTTATTTTACTCATCCAACCCCTAAACTCTTTTTATTTCCTTTATTTTGTAACAACACCAGTATCCTAAATATACTAGGATGTTGTTATGAAAGTTATTTGAAATACACTTACACACACCTCCATCTAATGGATAAAGAACATAATGTTTCTGTGGATGGCAAACTAACGCCTCACGAAATGATGATTGTTTAATTACATCTTACCGCTTCTCATGGTGGCCATTATGATGGAACTGTATTTATATATGATATATATTATGTTTATTATTTTCTTATGCTTCTGTACTTCCCATTTATTTCACACCATTATGGTTTCCATAGTGGGTAAATATGATAATCTCATTTAAGGAAGTGCGGACTACCACCCCCTCAAAGTGATGTGATTTGTTAATGCCTTATATGGGATGTATAAAGGATGGAGTTAATTATATTATATATGATATTATACTAGAATTATAATATACCTATTTATCATTACGTTTTCTTTCAATTAAAATAAGAAATAGAAACGAAAGTAGCATTCATGCGTACGTACAGCTTACCGTCTCCATGAACGGTGCATTTCATTTCATACCTCCGAATGTTATGTACTATTATATATACATGTATATACTGGATATATATTATATATATGATATCTAAATGATGAATTTAATTCTTTATATAATGAACTATTTACCACATGGACAACTTGTAAATATAAGGTGTTCCTTTTTTACTCAAGTACCAAATATCAACAAAAAGAACATTATTAACTTAAATAATTACATAATGTTTATAACATGGTAATAAGTGATATAAAAGGAATAATTAACTTTAAAAAGGTTATTAAGCAAGTAGAAATTAACTTTAGTTTATTATTCAGGATATTAAAGAACGATCGAGTCAAGTCGGACATGAGGTAAGGTACTTCGTCTCAATCTCCTTTCATTGAGGCACATTTTGATTTAATACAAGATTTCATTTTATACGTTGTATAAACACCTTTGAATTTTCATTTATTTAAAAGGGAATATTTTTATACAAAGAATTTTACTAAACGACAAAATGGAATGTTTTTTTTACATAAGCGGTGACAACGACCTTTCCGCCGCCGGGAATATTATTTGATCTTTGGATTCCTTAACAAGCCGGAATGTTTTTAAAAGGAAAAATAAATACCATATACGCTTTTTACAGATTTTGGTATTGAAAATTATTTTGAGAATGGATTTATTATTTCAATATCTTGAAATGATATTTTATTATTGCAATGTGGATACGTTATCTTTATTTTATGCTTATGTTATGTGTTATGATCATGTTATGGTTCTTGGGCATTATTTACGTATACGGGTGGTTCCGTGATAAACCTAGGGCGGGTGAGCCTGAGAAAGATTTCCAATGCATTGGGTAACATGACGGAGGTAAACGTGAATGTTTCTCCTAAGAGAATTAGGGAATATACTGTGATGGTTATTCCAAAGTAACTCCCTATGTAGCTGTGATAACTACAATGTAAGTATGGTATGGATGCCGTAAGTTAAATTTATGATTTATGATTTCTATGTGTCTTTCATAAATCTTATGATTTCATGAGGTAAGTAAAAGAGTTCATGTTTTGTATGTATTTATGAAAAAATGTTTTAATTCACTGTTTTATAACCCTTACTGAGCCTTTTATGCTCATCCCAAGTTTTGAAATGTTTTTCACAGGACTTAAAGATGAATAGGGTCAAGTATGAGATCAAGGAAAATCCATTCTCTCTTTAACATGGAATTAGACATGACTTTTTTTTCAAGAGTTTTTATTTTATGAAAAAATGGATTCTGAGTAGAAGTGACTACTTTGTAATATTTTGAGATGTAATAGTTATGTCCTAATTCCCTAAAAACTCTAAACATGAAAAGATCCTCAATGTGAATTATTCATTTAATTCAATATTATGTAATGTTTAAGGTCGGGTCCTTATAGGTATAATTTCTGACATGTAATAATTATGGGAAGAAACACCATTGGATTCTCTTGAAGAGACTAGATTCTATAACATGTGTAAAGATAATGTCCATAAGGATCATAAGTATAATAGAACAAAAGAAAATTCATCAATGTTCAATGCTTCAACTATAAGTATATGAGGAAATATATGAATAAATGCCTCAAGAATCAAGGAAATTTACCTTATAAAAGGTCTAAGGTGAAATTATAATATTATGAAATTACTATAGTTAAAGTTGAGGTACTAAATGATGTTATAGTAAGTAATTTTATCATAAACTCAATGATAGATATTACTTTATTTGATACGAGATCTATGAAAATTTTTATATCTTTCGTGATTTATAAGGATATTGAATCATCCCATTAAACTTTGAGGAATGAATTTTTAATCAATACACCTAGTGGAAATTTTTATTTAATGATAATATATCGGGTCACCTAGTTTAACATTCATATATATTAACAAGTTTCAAACATAGTTACTATACCTATTGTACAATTTGAAATAATTTTAATTTTTTGATTTAATTAATTTTATGGTTAAGAAAATTCAGAATTATTAGATAAAGAATAAAATAATATATATTTAACAAGTTTTATTATTTAAAGGTAAAAGTAATATAGAACTTCTTTGGGTATTTTTGTTACTCACACTCACCATTTTTTGTTTCTAGGGAATGAATATAAATAAGAGGAATATATTATCATAAAAATATTCATACAATGAATAACAATATCCATCAGTGGATCTCGTGATCCAATAGGAATTAGTTTTGTTATATAATGTAAGAAGCATTCGTCCTCAGTTTTCACTGTTTGGAATATGATTTGAATGAATGGTAGAATTTGGTATAAATAGAAACTAAAATGATGAATTTGTGTGTACAGAATGGATATAAATCAAGTAAGTATATATTTCTACATACTAACTCTGTTTATGTGAAAATAACTCTTTAAAATGAAGATAAACTTTTTGAGGTTTATATGGAAGACATTATCTCACTAACAATGTACAACCTTGGAAACTCATTCACATGTATGACTCTTATAAAATAACATACATGATTTAAAAAATATTTATTTTAGAAATGAAACTTTTCCATTTCTTAACCAATAAATTAACTTTTCCTATAAAATATACATATTATATTATTTTTATATAAATAAACACTCATTTTTTTAGAATAAATTAATCTTGAGTGGGTAAAATTTTTTTAGGGTGGAATGTGATAACCCATGTATTTTTAGTAATAATTTTTTATATATAATTTAATCTTGTGTATATTTTTTTATCATGAATCAAAGGATTTTATATAATCAATTAGATACTCATTATACATTTAAATTCATTATGTTTACTTTATCACATGTGGGATGTTTTGTTTAAAGATTAATTAAATTTCTTTAACAAAACTTCCTATTTGTGAATATTAAGAATTATTTAATTATTTAATATCTTATAAATGGAAATTAATTTTAATAATATAAAATAATATTTATATTTATTATTATGATTATCTAATAAATAATTTTTTCAAAATAATAATACGGTTTATCATTTCAGTGATGAATAGTTTTATTTTAAATAAATTTTTTTCTTATGCATTATATGTTTTTATTTAAATGATAAATTTATAAATTTCAGAATTTAAATTTGATAAAATTTAATTAATTTTTTATTAATCCTTTCAAAATTATATTAGGGTGATTTTTTTGGATTTTTCTAAAAGGGTTGTTTTTTATTGAATAATGAAAAATACAGTTTCACAAATACCATAACTTTTATGAAATTGTTATGATATAAGAAAGAATTAAAAATTTATGGAACCGTTTAATCAAAAAAACAATTTAATAATGTCAAATACCACATTTAAAAAAAGCTATGGAAAATTTAGAAATCAATATTTTATATTTTTGAACCTATGATATATTTTTTTAAATAAAATGAAAATTTTGGTCTTTTTCCATTACATAAGTATTAAGAAATATATATTTAGTTTCAAATTAATTTTAAATGCACCCAAATATCCTTTTTTAAATAGACAGATAAAAATCATGGTAATCAAAACTGCACATGATTTTGGCATAAATTCATTTTTATGCATAAAAAGACATTTTTTTCTAGAAACAGTTTTTATTGTGTTAAGCGCACTTTCATGATAATTAATTTATAAAACATCTATAAGTTGAATATTATAAAAAATATTTCATTTTTTAAAATTTAATATTAAAATTTTATAATAATTTCCTTTTAATTTTTAGTCATATATATAAGTTACCAATGTAAAAAATGAATTACGACATTAATGGTATGTTTTGGTAAAAAGATAAATTAAGGGGGAAAGGTATGAAATATCTAAAATCATATCCCTTATTTATATTTATGAGAGTGGATCTACCAAAAATTCCTTTTGTCCAATATTATATACTATTGGATACACTTTCCTTTAAAAGTGACAAGCCTTTAATATAAAGCAATGAGTATTTACAAAAATGTCACCCCTATCACTTATCAAAGGACCCTACACTACGTCACTTCTCCTCACATATAAGGCCTGTCATTATGAAATATATCAACCAAAATGCATTCCAAACACTCATATACATGTTCTATAGGTTTAGATAACACTAAAATTCTAATATAAGAAGACACATGGAGTTTTCCTGAGGTGTTAGGTGAGAACTATAAATAAATCATATTTCATTTTTATTCTTTTTATTATTCTTGTAACTCAAAAAAATATATTATACCAATACATAAATAGTTAAATAATTATCATTATTACACTAAAATATTATTATTCTAATGAAATAATCATTTTCTACCTTCCTCCAAACCATTAAAAAAATAAAAATGTTGCATGTGCTATGTGCATAATACCGCCTCCTTGAACATCATAGTTCATTATTAATCATTATAAATGGATAGTTGGAAATATTTATTTAATGAATATATATGATATTAAATATTATTATATTTCTTTAATATGATTTTTAAGGATATTAAAATAACTAACAATCAATATAAATTAACCTGTTGATTTTAGTAAATTACCAAAAACATGCTCGATATGGATTCTATTCTCACGAACTGTACACATAATTTCAATCACATGACCATGGGGGTTCAAAAATATTGAATTTAAAATATTTTTATAATATTTTTATGTTATTAATGATGAATATTTTATCAAATATTGGGGCCATACATCTCCATTACGAATCACATGTGAAAAAATTGAAATTACTAACATCTCATACCCAAAATAAACATTAACTAACTAATATATTTATAGTGAAAATTTATAATTTAAAAATATAATATATAATATATATGAATAATTTTATTAAATAAGTGATTAATATGATTATGTTTTTTATAAATAAGGTTAGAGATATTTTTTGAATGCTAGGAGTAAAAGGTAAGGGGTTTTCATCTCAATTTCACTTCATTGATACATGTTACATATTATGATCCTATTTTAATTGAAAATATGTATATACTAAATATTTTTCATAGGATATTATGAATATATTTATAATCATGGAAATTTATCTTCCATTAAATATTCCAAAATTAAGTGGGTTTTGAATCAAAAGTTATCAATGTTGTAAGGGTTTCTTTTCTAATATCCCCTCTTTTTAGTCGGGAGTCTTTCTCTTCCTTTTCCATATTATTTATATTTTTATAAATTTCCATATTGAAAATTATATGACTATTTAATTTAATTTTATAATATACATTACTTTCTATGAAATTGTTTTAAAAGGAATGTATTTAATGACTTCTGAATTGGTCATTTTTTTACTTTCTTTGTAAAACTGGGAAAATATTGTTTTTTGTTACGTAAAATTTTCCACATGAATTCTTTTTTCATTATTAATTACCTTTAATTATAATTAAACTTCATTTTTAAGCTTTCATATTTTTTTCAAAAAATTGTATTCCCCTTGTTCTGTGAATTTTTATTTTTCAAAATTTATTAAAAGGATATTTATTGTTTATTATAAAAATTTATAATGCATTTATAAGGGTGTTTTTCATCTATTCAAGATCTATTTAAATTTTATTATACTTTTATAGGGTCAAGATCTAATGAAATCATACACTAATTTTCTCAATATGGCTTAATATCTAGTTGATCCATATATTTATTGGGGAAATATTGTCATTATGCATACTTGTTTTTTCAATATGGATTCTTATTGAATAATAAATCATGTTGATTATGTAGTTTATTTTTTATATATTCCTCTATATGATTAATTAATTGGAAATTTTTAATGACTATAGGGTCCAAGAATTATATATACCTTATTTCATCGATAGATATTATGAGAAAACTTGATCTGGGTATTTGGTGTTAGCCTATCCAATTATATATGAACTTTTGGAATGAGGCCTTGATAGTATAAATGATGTCTTGAAATGAGTATTTTATACTATATATTATGTCTTAGCATGAGGCCTTAACGGTATGTTTAAGATTTATGATATTATGCATTCCATCCTAATTAAATTAGTTACTGATGTACATGTGATTGTTTATGTTGGTCAGTTATCCATGGATATATTCCACACTCATGGTTTCAGTTATGGAATCTTTGATTATTTTTTATTCAAGCCATATTAATCATTACCTGTGTATTTTATGATATCAGAAGTAAACTACACTTTACTGAGTATCTAATCTCACCCAATTCATTTTATTTTCCCTCTATAGGGAATGAGGAAGATAAATATGAATGATTTCATGGATATTTTATAATAAATAATAAAGTAATTAAATTAAAATTTAAGTAATATTTCTTATTTTAAAATGTAATGTGATAAATATGTATGTATCTAGTCTCCTAAAACTAATTAATTTTTTGACCATACACGATGTGAACATTTGTATTCTATACCAATTTAATAAATAAACCACTTACTCCAGGTTACTAGAGTCGAGGTTGTTACATATGAAGTGAAATTATTACATAAGGTTTTTCATTAAAGGAAGAAAACATTATTTATAATCAAAAATATATTACATATCAATATTTTTCTATGTAAAATATACTATGTATGAAAAATATTACGTATCAGGTTTTTAGAAAATGGAAAAACATTATGCATGGAAAAAATATTATGTATAAGTCAAAATATATTTCGTGTTGATTTTTCGTAAAGGAAAATATCTTACGTATCATAGGGTAGTTGTGAATTATCTTATATATTGGATATTTATCTAAAGAAAATATCTTAAATATTTAGATATATACTATGTATTATAAATTTATATAAGGTTATATCTTAGCAGTTGAAAATATATTACATATAGGTTTTTCTCAATGGGAAAACACATACATATTGAAAGAATATATTGACCATTCAGTAAAAATGTTATATCAGAAAATTTTGATAAGTTAAAAACCATACAGAGGGAGATATATATTATATTTGGGTAATATATATTATGTATTTAGGAATATTATATATTCAATTCCTCTTAAGTTAAAAACATTACAAATGGGATTTAAAAAACCTTATGTGTATCCATATAAACAAAATTATTTATTTATAAAAAAGAAAAATAAATTTTGGATTTAAAAATCATGAGAGATTTCTTTTCTATTTCACAATAGTGTGGTTTCTTCCCCCACATCCCTCTTGATCCATCAACTTCTATGGTGGTTTCAACTTTGATTCATGACAGAGTCGAGTGTCATTTTTTATTAGTGACAGCTTGAGTTAAATATATCAATATCCTTTGAATACTCCTGAGTTTCATCCCTTGTTTCTTGATACTAATTTTTTGTAACTCATTCTAGGGTTTGGTAATGATTCCATTGAGGCGTGGTGTTATAATCTTGATATAAAAGGGATTCTACTTGGCCTAGTAAAAGAAGATCCCAATAGGATGATCACACTATGTTTTGTAAAAATTTAAATAGTTATGTTACTACCTTGATTTTTTAAGTTTGTTTCATTTTGTAGAAATTGATGGATTCACTTAAATGAGAAATCATGGCCTTTGTGTGTTAACAGTTTGGGTAGATACATAACGTGGTTCAAATTTTTTACTTGAGGTTTTTCCATGTGATAATACTCGATGAGTGATTACTTATAAATACCCTTACACTTAATTATATATTTAGGTTTTTAAATATAAATTAATCATAATTTTTTTATAAATAATTTGGGATGATTATTAATGGGGTTATAGTTTAATGATGATGGGTGATGGTCGGTTAGAATTAGACTATCTTAGCCAAGGGTGTTTGAGATTATATTTAAAGTGGGATAACTTTGAATGATGTAGGTTGTCCCTAAACATATCCATAAACTATTCATTTTTTTATGTGTGGTTGATATGTTGTCTCACCCCTTTTGGGTGATTGACCCATAAATTGAAAATGAATTGTTTCTTTTAAATCCCCATTTGAATAATGGAAGTGTATTGGGCCTCGGTTGACCCATAAACACTAGTTTTATATCTTTATCATTGATGGCCTAGTGTCAAGCAATAATTATGTGTTATGTTTTATAAAGGCCTTAAGGGAATATTAATTAATTATTTAAACATAGTGGACCATAGGTAGGTTCCTTCAGTCCTCCCTAAGTGAGGAGGTGATATATTTGGAATGGATAATCTAAGGGATAACCATATGGAACCATGAAATGATTGAGAGTCTCATGGATAGTATGTTTTTATACCCCACTAGTATGTTTGTGCATCCTCATAGGGATTCCATGGTGCATAGTGTGTGTAGGTTCAGTGAGAGGAATTTCCATGTTTTTATGGGAAAAGATATGGACTTTATGCCACTTCCATGTGCTCGATCCATATTATAATACACAGCAGGAAAATTAGGCCTTGATGTTATTAGACATGTATTAGGGGATGATGTTTTCTATAAAGAAATTTTTTGGGTCATAGAATGTGGAATGAGGGAAGAGAACTCATGTGGGGTGTCCAGGAAAGCGATTTAACCTAGGGGACATATATGTTTCCCTAGTTTTTAGTTGAATTCAAAGAGTGTTAATACATTTGGGATGGTATGGTTGTGGCCTAGTGTGGACATAATGATAATAATAGGTTTCATGCTTATAATGCAAACCAAGGAATTATGTGGTTGGTTAAAGAAAATATCTAACCCATGTGAGGACCATGTATGATACTTGATGGTTTTATGGGTAAAGTGTACTTACCTCGATATGATATAGGATATTAGATATAAAATTTCCCCCTGATGGGATGATATATGTTTTCAGAGTGGGGAGTGGTCATACCCTCATGTTCTTGAGAATGTGATATGTGTTTCCTTAGAAGAGAGTGATTATACTATTAGGTTTCTGATGATGTGATATATGTTTCTTGGGTGATGATTGAGTATTACCCTAGGTGAATAATGAGATAATGTATATTTTTTGGGTGCGGTGTGAGTATACCATTGGGTCCTGAGGATTTGATCCATGATTATAAGGAGTGGAGTAAATATTCCCCTAGGTACTTGATGATATGATATACAGATTCAGGGGTGAGGTGCCTTCCCCCTAGATTATAATTGACTTTTGATTCCTGAGCGGGGCATCTTCCCTCCTAGATGATGATGAGATGCCTAATTACAAGGAAAGACAGGGTTCCCATGATGGGTTTTTCACTTTATTAGAGACATCTATCACTCAATGAAGTGGTTAGTGTCGATCCTAAGTCTTGACTTTGTACATAAGGATCAAATTTGGTTTATTATATATCACTTCCATGTTTAATTTATTATAATGATCATATCACAATGTGTATACACTATATTCATTAAATATGTTAGGTACACTATTAGTGGGGGCCAACTTAGTTTTACTCACACCCAGCTTAGGAATCCCTAATGCATTGGTACTCGATAAAACCACATGGTCATAGGTATAGGTAGGGAAGAATCCCAATATTAAATGGTTCTTCTAGATAACTTGGATAGAGTCAGAAGAGGGGAATTTGTAGTGACTCAGGACCAAGTTATGGTAGCTCAGTTTTATTTATTTCATTATAGAATGTATATGGTTTGCCCACAGGGGATCCGGTTGATGTCCTTCTAAATCATGGAAATAGTGGATAAAATACATTCATTGAATGTGAATATTATTTATCTTTGGTTGTATTTTTCTATTATATTATCTTTCATTCAATTAATTATTGTGATGAAAAAATAAATATTATTTGTGTTTTGTTTCATAACTCTGATATAAGGGTGTAGTCTCTCCATGGTATTACTTTAGACCCACATTAATATTCAATAGCCTATAGTGTACAGTGAGGGGACCCTATATTCCAACATTTAACCATTCTGGTTATTATAGAGTGAGCTAGACTAGGATGTTAAATTATCATATATTATATGATTTATGGTGAAATTGAATGAAAATATTTTAGGATTTGGTTCTAGTGGTTGATTGAAAAGAGATATTCCCCAAATCCATATGAATATATGTATTATGGAAATACAGTAGGTGATTATTGGGTATATCTTAAGGCATGAAAAATAGATTTAATGTGACTTTTTTAACCAACAATATTGTATGATTAGGTGATATCATATAGAGTATTATAGGTATAATATTAAGGTGTGATATACACTAACATATTATAATATTGGAAGTTGAAGGATAATAGTTATTACTCAGGAATCTTCCATGTTTAGATATCATTAAAATTAGATCTTTCATAAGATGAATCATATGGGAATTTATACGGTCCAGTGTCACAATAGATGTAATTGATAACATCATTCCCACATACATTTCATAATGTAAATGTGAATATATAGACACTAAAGGAGTGTCCTCAAGGTATATTTATGTGGAAAAATCCATTTAATGGTTTGTAATCAATCCTACCCAAGCCTTTTTTGAATATATCCCTCACATATCTCTCTTCTTCAACCTTCATTACACCATAGGGCACTAGTATGTCACGTAGGGTGGAATAATTCCACTCATACAATGTGTAATTAAGAACAAAACATTGATACCTATAGAGGAGGGATGTCATCTAGTTTCCTCTCATGTGATCTTCATAAAGCACATTGGGTGAGAACAAATACTATAGTGACCTTACATTTTCATAGATGACTATTACATCATTTTAAAGATAAACAACATAATAGTGTTACAAATAAAGGATTCAAAGTTTTAGTGCCTTGGAAAAAATTAGGCTCATACATAGATTGTACATAATAAAGCATAAAAATTTATTTAAAACCTTATTCTATGTCCTTATAAAATCTTTCCTTCTCTTTAGTACATGTAATCACCATAGGATATACATCAATGAAATGGGTGAGCTAAAATCCCAGTAAGAGGACGAATAAGGAATATGAATCAATATAACAAGGGTGAGAATATTAATAATCTTCATATCATTAGCATAAGATCAACATAAAAATTATAAAGGTAACATATGATAATGTAAAGTAATTTGTAAATTCAGAAAAATTAAACATCATGACGTAGTGGTCAAATAACAAACATAGTTGTGAACAATGTTAACATCATGCTCACTCATAACATATGGTCATAATCATAAATTCATCTTGTGAAAATATATAGTATCATGTCATATCATAATACACATTGTCTCATGAGATACATGAAATTACCCATTGAATTGGAGGGCTATATATTTCTGGTCCCAACCATCACATCATAATATTTACATAATCATGCATGCCACATAAAACATATTACAATCATAGTCATGAATTAACCCATGGAATGGAATGTGTTTCATAATTATTTATTCAATCATGATTTCATGACTATACTTGGGTTTCCTAAATTAAAAAAGGAAAATATATTTGTAATAAGAATCATCATTCTTGAGTGAATAAAAAATAACTCATGATGAGTTAAACATGTGTTTTGTAAAGAAGAGTTATTATGGAAAATATTTGAATTTGTCATAAAATCAAGTTAGAAATATGTATATCCCTAAAATGAAAAATGGAAGAGTGATGAAATTAAATTTAGGTAACAATGTATTAATATGCATGCCAATGATTTCATGAAATAAGGATAACCAAAGAAAATGAGTTGCATTTGAGAATCCCCTTACCTTAATTTCTTGTTTATTTCGTTACATCTATGCTTCCTGAATAGTAAACATAGATTTATTAAATCATTGAACTAGAAATGAATTATATTCATTTTTAAAACTATTTATCAACTATAATCATTGGATTATATTTCTTAATTCTCATTGATGAAATTAAAGCATTTTGATCTCATTTGTTTCTTGGTAATTTCTCATTTCTCTTTCCTTTCTCTATTTTCATTCAAAGGAATTTATAGAAAATTAAGAATAACTCCAATAACCTAAAATAAATTTATATTATTATAGATAAAATATATATAATTAATACTATCCACCCAATATGGTGGTTATAGTAATTGTTTGGGAAATTTCTCTGTAGGTTGTTAATTAGCCGTTAACGAGACATTGTCAAAAGGGAGGGAAATGGAAGTATCAAACTTATATTTTTCATAAATATAATAATTATACTATGTAAAAATCATTAATATAATGTTATTGGAATTAATAATTAATTTTATAGTATATGGTTTCGAAATTAATTTGGAAAAATAAGAAAGAGAAGAAGAAAATAGGGAAGAGTTAATAGAGACTTGCTTTATCCTTGATCTACCTTCTATTGTGAGACACTATAACACCCTTAGTTATTGGAATTGGATTTCTAAATATTTACTCTATGTATTATAATGGGTTTTATAGGGAGTATTTTGGTAGATATTTTACTTTTTAATGGGTGGGAGGAGTGGATTTATAGGGGAGGGGATATGGGTTATTTATACTTGAGGAGTGGGTTATTTTTAGAATAAAAATATTGAATGAAAAATTATATCAAATCTAAAACATGTAATAGTGAATGTTTTATAATATAAATCATATATAAATATAATATAATGGGATTAATAATTTAAATCCCATTTAAAATTTAAATTGATTAGTTTATTAAAATAGAAATTGGAAAAAAAAGAAAAATTGTTTTTAAGGAATCTCTTTTGACATTAGGTTCTGGAAAGATATATTCATCATTGGAAATTAATTATATTATATTTTAATGAACCATTTATGAAATAAAACATATTTTGGATGAAAATTATGTTCTAGAAATGGTTATAACATTTTTACATCATGAATTATGCAATTTAAGATACATCTGTTATGTGAAAAAACTATATTTTTATTACTCACTGGAAAATCGAAGTATTTCATAAAATTACCAAAAGAATCACCCATAGAAAATTTTGGAATTATTATTTATAAATTGAAATTTATTTTATCAAACTAAAATTCTAAAATAGGTAATTTTAATTTTTAATAAAAAAATATTTTTTTTACAAATTATATTAAAATAGAGTTTAATGTGCTTATATTTTCATTGAGTTTTTTAATCATGATATTTAATAATTGGAATTATAATATTTATATTTACTTATATTAATCATAATAATAATTACTTATATCCTAATTTTTTATTTTGAGGAAAAATTATTATTCTAACAGTAAGGATACTATTTCCAAAAGTCATGTTACTATACCCAATGGTAATGTTACTATTCCAACAGTCACATTACAATTCCAATGGTCACATTACCTCTTATATATACCACTGAATTATTTCACTAAATATTAAACTAAATTAATCTTAAGGTTATATATTTACATTTTATAAGATGTTGATTGGTTTAATAATATTTTGTTTCTTTTTTATTATGTTTGCATTGGGGGTGATAATTCTACTAGATTTGGGAAATCCATATTTTCCCATTTAAGATTTTATATTTTATAATTTTTATCCTCTTGTAATTTTTTGAATTTAAATTTGTTTCATTCTTGATTAATGTAAAAGTATTTATTAATGAAATATGGTCTATTGGTTTCTCTATATTTTTTATGTGTATAATATAACACAACACACATTTACTTAGGAAACAAATCTTACTAATAAAAACCAGGCCATTATATTCTTTCCCCTATTATAAATTTCATCCCTAAAATTTCAACTCATATTCTTGATTGATAATAGATGAGGGTAATTTTATTTCTTTTTTTCCTCTGGTTCTTGTGTCGCCTCTTCAAACTTATGGTTCCTCCACAACACGTTGACAAGTTGAGTTATCTTTTCTATATAGAACATTGTCTATATGGTACAAGATCTTCACAGGTTGTTCTTAATATGAGAGTTTCATTATACAATTATACCTCATCTGGATTTAGTACACATGATGGATCATGTATGTACTTCCTCCAGAGTTATACATAGAACACGTCATGAATTTGAGCCATACCTGGTGGAAGTCTAAGATGATAGGTTATTTCTTATATGCAATCATGAATCTCAAAGTGGAAAATGTACCTTGGTATAAGATTCACTTTTTTTCCAAATAGAATGACTCTCTTCCATTATGATATTTGAAGGAAAGATATTCCTACAAAATAGAACTCCAAGTCCCTTTGCGATTTTTAACATTACTCTTTTACCGACTCTGAGTAGATTTTATATATTTTTGGATGGATTGACCATTATCTATCATATCCTATACAATATTAGGTCTAGTTAGATTTTGTTCCCCAACTTCATCCTGACGATTTAGAGTTCTACATCGCTTCCCATATAGATCTTCCCATGGATTCATTTGAATACTCGAGTGAAAGTTGTTTTTATATGATAAATCGATAAATGGGATATTTTGATGGCAACCTCCTTTAAATTACATTAAATAGGCTCATTTAATTTCCTCAAGTGTCTGAATGGTACATTGAAATTTTCCATTAGTTTGGTAGTGATAGTTGATGCTAAAATTCTATTCAGTACTCAAATCATGTGGAATACTTCTCTGTAATTTAGAGGTGAAACTTGGATCATGATAATTTATTATATAAATATAACCCCATTCCGCATCACTAATTTCTTCACATATATATTGGCAAGTTGTTCAAGTGAGAAATCATCTCGAATGGTGATAAAGTGGGAATTCCTGGTGATTCAGTCCACTACAACCCATATCAAATTGTTTTTTTTGGATGTTTTTGGGAGACCCATGACAAATCCAATAGTGACATTCTCCCATTTCCATGTGGGTATAAGAAATTTTTTCATCATCCCATTGGAATTTTTCACTTTTCTTTAACTTTCTGACATACCAAACACCATGAAATATAATTTGTAATCTCCTTCTTCATGTTATCTCATAAGAAGTGTTCTCTAAGATCATGGTATATCTTGGTACTTCTATGATGGATGGGGAAAGGTGAGATATGTGAATTATAAATTAACTCCTTATTTATCCCATGTGATGAATATACACAAAGCCTCATTCAAAATTGAATCACACTATAATCATTGATGTGTAACTAATGTAGATTCTATTGTTTTAATAATTTCACATTATTTGGTAGCCTAAAATCACCCCTATGTGCCTCCATGATCTTCTATTGGATATATAGTTGGTAAATAATTTGGGAAAGGTCATATGTATTCCATATTGTTATGATTTTAAATTCCATCCTTTTAATATCAAAGAAGATAGGGTCTTTCTCAATCCACATCATGGATAGAATAGCAGGATCAATTATTCTTATAGCATAAACTACCTTGTTCACCTTTCCTAGATGGTAGTGAATAGATTAATCACTGCCCTTGATTATCTCTAACCATCTTATTCAAAATATGTTGAGATACTTATATGTGAATATGAACTTTAGATACTAATTATATGAATATATGTCACCCTTTTACCTATAGAGATAGTTCCTAAAAATAATTAGAGTGAAGATCATAGCTTCTAATTCCATATCATGTTTCAGGTATTTATACTCATGGATATTCAACTTCTATGTGCCACAAGATATCACTTTATCATTTTTTGTGAGTTCCCACCCCAAGCCTTTATTTGAAGAATTATTGAATATCTCAAAGCCTTCTCTAATTGTAAGTCATGTGAGTACAGAGGTAGTGATTAGCCTATTATTTATCTCCTTAAAGCATCCCTTACATTCTTCCATACAAACATAATTTACCAATTTCCATGTAAACGTAGTTAAGAGGATATAAAGTTGTGATAAAGTTCTTACAAAAACTCAGTAGTACCCAGTTATGCCAAGAAAACTATGGATTTCTATAACACTAGTGGGTCTGGGCCATTCCTTAATTTCATTTATCATCTAAGGGTCCACCTAAATTCCCTCACATGTGATCATGTTCCCCAATAATGCGACATGTTTCATCCAAAAGTCACACTTTCTTAACATAGAATACATTTTATCCTTCCATAATGTTTCTAGAAAAATCCATATATTTTCTTCATGTTCCTCCCTTAAATTGGAGTAAATGAGAATATATAAAATAAAAACTACCAAAAATTTGTTTAGGTAGTCTCTAAATACTCTATCTATCAGATCAATGAAAATTGTAGGGGCATTAGTAAGTCTGAAGGGAGTCATTTGGAACTCATAGTGCCCATAACTTGTATGGAATGTAGTCTTCTAAATATCATCTTTGTTCACCTTCATTTGATGACGTCAATAATTAAGATAAACCTATTAGAATTACTACTCTCCTTATAGTTTATTGAACAACAAATAAATCTTTGTTAGGGGATACCTTTTATTTATGTTGATCTTGTTGATTTTCTGATAATCGATACAAAGCTGCATTGATCTTTCCTTAATCTTAAAAAGAAAAGGTGCACCCCAAGGTGATGCACTAGGGTGAATGAACCCTTTTTCCAAATTATCTTTCAGATTCTTCTTTAACTCTCCTAGTTCGATCGGGTCCATTATGTAGGGGATTTTTTATATTGCAGTGGCTCTGTGTATGAGATCTATTGATAACTCTACCTCATGATCTGGGGAAGTCCTAGTAACTCTTCATGATATACATTAGTGTATTCTCTAACAATTGACATTTTCACTAGGTTGATGCGTTACTTTGACTCAACCATTTATGAAAGGTATGCTTCTCCATAGGGTATCAACACCTACACCGTTGATGGATTTTCAAATGGAGATTCATGATCTTCCTTTATTTCTTGAAGAGCATGGGATGGTTTGGAATATGAAAATATATTTCCTTTTCCAAAAAATTGATGTGTTATCTATATAATGAGAATAGATCCATGTTCAGTATTGAATCAAATTCCACCAAGGGATGTATTATGATATTTGCTTGAAGAATCTTCCCATAGACACTTATAGGAGAAGAGTCCAACACTTGGGTTTCAATGATCTCACCACTAAGTGTTCTATGGATGTCTTTACTTCAAGATGTTAGGGATTTGATTCAATAGTTTTGGAATACTTTCATTATATAAATTAATGCGTAGAACCATACTCAAGTAAGAAATTTTCCATTATTGAGTGAATAGGATGCGTACAGTGTATGACTTCATTCTCATGCTCCAATTTAGTAGTAGTGATGGAATAAACTTTACCTTTATCCATTGGCTTTGGTGATTGTTGATGATGACTACCCTCAATGACCCATGGTTTAGTACACTTGATTTAATAGTTTTCTTGGTCCCTACAATTGAAGCATTGAACCATAGTTGGTTCATTAGGAGGTTCCATCCGTTCCTCCATCATGTTGTTTGATTCATTAGGTATCTTTTACATTTATGATCTGTATGTCCTTATCTCATACACTTAAAAAAACATCATCCCTTTGAGTAAATTCCCATGATGTTTATTACCACATTTTTGACATGTGGGTAGTTGGATCCTCTTTCCTCCATTTTCATTTAAACAAGCTACATGAAACTCCATTATTCTCTTCTTATCTCCATAACCATGGAACCATTCTGGGAAATCTATCACTACATTGAGAGAACATCAAACAAATTCTTCATAACTCTCAAATTCTCGGATAGCTAGATCCTTTCAAAGGTGTGGTTTTAAACAAAAAAAATAATCTATCTATTTTTATATCATTGTGGAAAAGAAATATCGAGGCATATATTGAAATCCTTGTGAAGTTTTTGGGATAATACCTGATAGGTTCACCTTACTTTTTCTTAAAAACTATGAATTAAATCTCCATATTTGTTTGAAGGGTTCAGGGGAAATACTTAGTATGAAATGTTTTCTTAAAATCTTCCATTCCATCTCATCCATTTCATCCTTTGGCTTGGTGTTCTTTAAAAATTCCCAAAATTGGTCACCTTCTCCATCTAAATGATAAATGTCTAGAGTCACCTTATCCTTCTCAGAACAATGAATCACATTAAAGATATTATCCATTGGGTTAACCCACTATTATGTGACAACTCGATCAGAAGTTATTCTAAACATTAGTGGTATTTGTCTCTTAAATGACTCAATGGAATATTGATCCTTCTTAGATGAAGGCGGAAATTCAATATGGTTCAGGTTATTATTCATATTCTAAGATGACTAGGTAATAATTTCCATTAAGTTTTGAACTCCACCTCCCATGATATTGGGGATTTTGTTCAGGAAATCATTGCATTGTCCCTCATAGTGTTTGTTGGCATGGTTTATATAAGTTCCCACTATTTACAAAAAAAGGAATGTTTTGAACAAAAATTGAGTCAACAAATCATGAATAATTTATCTTTTTAACAAATTTAAATTTATGGTATATATTATGGTATCCCTATGTATATCCTTGTTCTAAACCAATGTTTCTTGGATTTTTACATATACTTAGTCTTATCCTATGTGTTGTCACTAACATTCTCTAATTATAATTACCAAATTAACTAAACCGCACTCTAAAACAAACTATAGTGACCCTACTATTTCTTAAATGTCTGTTAAATCATTTTAAAGATAAACAAAATAATAACATTAAAAATCCAAGATTCAATGTTTTAGTGTCTTGGGAAAATTGGGATCACACATAGCTTGTACATAATAAACAATAAAAATTTATTTAAAGCCTTCGTCTTTATCATTATAAAATATCTCCTTCTCCTTAGTACACATAATCACCTAAGGATATAAATCAATTAATGGAGTACTCTAAAAGTCATGTAATAGGATGAATAAGGAACATGAATCATTATAAAATAGGGGAGAATAATAATCACCAACGTATAATAATCATAGTACAAATATAAACATAATTAAGATAACATGTGATAATGTAATTCAATGTGGTAATGCATAAAAATGAAACACCATGTCAAAGTGTTCAAAAAACACACATAGTTTTGAACAAAGCTAGAATCATGTTCATTCATAACATATGTTCATAATCATAACATGTTCTTGTGAAAAAATATTGTATCATGTTAACACATAATACACATTATCTCATGAGGTACATCACATGAACCAATTAATTGGAGGGATATAAAATTTTTTCCCCACCTTTCACATCATTATATTTACATAATCATGCATTCCGCATAGAATGTATCACAATCATAGTCCTAAATTAACCCATGGAAGTGAATGAGTTTCCTAAGGATTTAATAAATCATGATTTCCTAATTAAACTTGTGTTTCCCAAATGAAAAATGGAAAAACATATTTGGTATAAGAATCATAATTCTTGAGTGAGTAATAAATAACTCTAGATGAGTCAATGATGTGTTTTGGAAGGAATAGTTTTTTTTGGAAACCATTGAATTTGTCAAAAAATAATGTCAAAAACATGTATATCACCAAAAAGAAAATGAGAGGGTAATTAAAGTAAATTGAAGGAATATTAGAGGAATATTAATAAAAATTATGTTATGAATGAGGGATAAGACATAGAAAATGATTTGGGTTTGAGAATCCCTATACCTAATTTCCCGCTTTATTTCATTGATTTTACGCTTCTTGGATAATAAAACATGATTTATTAAAACATTGATCTAGAAATAAATAATATTCATTTATAAAACTATGAATAAAATATAATAATTGGATTATATTTATTAATTCCCATTTATTAAGCTGATGTATTTTAATATCTTGTTTTTCTTATAAATTTCCGGTTTTGATTTGATTTCTCTATTTTCGTACAATGTCATTTATTAAAAAGTAGTATTAACACTATAGGATTATAAAAAAATAATTATTTATTTATATATTATATACAATTAATAATATACATCCATGAATTTGGTTATATTAATTGTCTTGACAATGTCGGCATAGGTGGTTAACCAACCTTTAACGGGACGTTATTGAAAGAGAAAGAAAGGGAAGTATGTCATTTATTTTTCCCAAAAAATATGATAATTACAGTATGTTAATAAAATTAATATAATGCTAAATTACATTATAATTAATTTTATATTATATTTTTTCGAAATGAATTAGGAAAAAGAATAAAAATAATAAGGAAATAGGGAAGAGTTAATAGATACTTACTCTCTCCTTTGTGAATCCTCTCTTGTATGACACTATAACTCCCTTGGTGAATGAAGTTGGATTTCTCCATAATGTCTCTAAGTATTCTAAGGGGATTATAGGGAGTATTTGGGAAGATCGTGGTATTTTAAATGGGTGTGAGGAGTGGTTTACAAAGGGAAGGAAGGATTTTTTATATTTGAGGAGAGGGATAGTTTTGGAATAAAATATTGAATAAAATATTATATCAAATGTAAAACAAGTAACAATGAATTTTTGAAAATATAAATCATATATAAATACTATATAATGGGTATAAGACTTTAAATACCCTTTATAATTCTAAAAAATTATTTTATTAAAAAGGACAGTGGAGAGAAATAATCATTTGTATTTTAAAGAATAACTTTTGACTTTAGGTTTTGGAAAGTTTTTTGTTAGGTTTGGAAATTATGTTTATCATATTTTAAGGAATAATTTATGAAATAAAATATTTTATGGATGAACATCATTTTATAGAAATTATTATTCCATTATTACATCATAAAAGATGTAATTTAAGATACATCGGTTATGTGAAAACCAATATTTTTTACTATTCACCAAAAAAATTGAAGTATTCCATAAATTTAGAAAAAAAATCACCCTGGGAAAATTTTGACATGAGGATTTAAAAAAATATTCATTTTATCAAAATAAATTTCTAAATTAGTTAATTTTATTTTTTTTAATATAAAAATAAATATTTTTACAAAAAAATATTAAAATATATTTTATTAAAAATGGGATTATATTTTATTTGAGTTTTTTATCATGATATTCATGATTTTGAATTATAATATTTATATATGCTAAAATTAATCATGATAAACGATATTTATATCATAATTTATTATTTTTATGTAAAATTATTATTCCAACAGTCAGGTTACTATTCTCAACAATCATGTTACTATTCTCAACAATCAGTTTACTATTCCAATGGTCACATTACTATTACAATGGTTACATTACCTCTTATATATCCCACCTCATTATTTAACTCAATATTCAACTCAATTCCTCTCAATGTTCTATATTTCCATTTTCTAGGATGTTGACTGGTTTACAAATATTTTTTTTCCTTTTTTATAGTTTTTTCTCTGGGTGTGATGATTCTAGTAGATTTGGGCAATCCATATTTTCCCATTTTTTATTTTATATTTTATATTTTTTATCTAGTTGTAATGTATATAATTTTATTTGGTTTCATTACAGATTAATTTAATATTATTTACAAGTGAAATAAATTTAATATTGGTTTCTCTATATTTTTTATGTGTATAATATAATAAAACACACATTTATTCAAGAAAAAATTACTAATAAACATTGGGTCGTTATAAATACAGTGTCCATCTTTGGAGAATGTTACACAATTTCTTCATTTACGTCACACTTGATTTTAGTTTCTAACATGGTTGATCATGGAATTAGGTTTCTATTTTTTTCTCTATATTTAACAAGTGTCTTTAGATCCTTCTAAATACATATACTATTTAATCCCAAGTTCAAAATAGGTATTCAATGAAAATAATTATCAAACAAGTCAATCTATCTGGATATACTGAGTCTTTTCCACCATTGATAACTCGTTTATCCGTGATAGTGGTGTCGGAACTCATGTTTTAAGTTCCTAAATATTTTAGAACCACGGGGGGGGGGGGGGGGGGGGGGTTGAATCAATGGTGTCATTTGTAAAAAATTTAAACATTATGAAATTTAATCCCTATAACTTGTTAGAGTTATTTTCATAATGAAATTTTATTACAATATCACAAGCATGAATGTTTGAGAAAGTAAACAAGGAACACATGATTTATAATGTTTTCCCTCAGTATGAGAACCTAAATCTTTTTCATGGACCCTCCCATGGGTCCATGAGAATTAAATATTAGGGAGAAGTGAATATGACTTCTGAGCAAGTCCTTTTATAATCCTATGTCCTAATAGGTATGTGTATACTTACTCTCATTTGTTAAAAAAATTTCTCACAAAAATATTAGTCAAAAAATGTGAAACATTATAGAATAAGATCCATAAAAAGTTCTTCTGGATTTCTAAATCCATTTTCATATATCCAGAAATGTATATTTGGTTCACGCATTATTTTTCTAAAAAATTCACTCTATTTTTCTTCACTAAAATTTTTTCCACTTTATAAAAAAAATTCTGTCTGATTAATAAAATCAATGCCTTAAAGACTTAATATGTAAACATTGCCCAATATCTCTATCCAACTCTATTAAATAAATTTTTTATGATTCTTTAGATCAAAACTCTCTCTTTCCAGAATATTTTTTCAACCAGAAACTGATTTTCAATTGGAAACACACTTATGAAAAAAGTTCTATAGTGAATCAAATTTTTTTACTTGTGAACAGTCATAAGTAAAATGTAATTTTCACCCCTTTATATTGGTGATCCAGTAATGTAAATGGTGGGAAACAATTTTCATTTTCAAATTAATTCATTGAACTCTTCTCATGACTTATAGAAAATATCAAATATTCTTGAGACTTCAGGAATTATCTAGAAATTCCATCATTTATTAAAATTTATTCAACTTAGATAAAATACAACCCAATTAAAATAATTAATTCATCATAATAATTTTTTAACTCTATAAAATCAAATCTATTAAGTTTTTTTCAAAATATTCTTTAAGAACTCTTCATTTGATGAATCAATATTTTTTAGTCAAATCATTTTACCTCATCTCAAAATTATACATCACAATGATTTTTATTCTCTTAAAACATCCTTCAATGAATGTCGTCATGAATGTTCATCTGATGGACTTTATTTGGCAGTTCACTTCCTACCTTTACAGAATTCAAACTTCATACTTTATAAAAACAACAATCTTTATACTTCATAAAAGTTTTCTGTTCATTTTTCTTAACCCACTTAAATTCTTCAAAAAAAATTGAAGACGTTTGAATAGATTATTTCAACTTATAAAGTCTTTAATTTAATGAAAACTCTTCAACTCAAAACTATAGATAAAAACTCTAAATTATCCTCCTTTTTATTGAAATATTCATTCTTAATTACATCCTCATTTTAAAAAACAACACAGACTCAACAAAAAAACAGTTACAAACTTTTATAAAATCCTTTTTTGAAGAATATAATTTTTTATATCTGATAAAAAAGTAGGAACTTCTTATGAAAAGTTTTATTGAATATTTAGCTTAGTAAAACTTATTAAAATTGATCTTCTAATGGTAAATGTAAATAATTAGGAAAGATAAACCATATATATCCTATCATATAAAATATTTTTAATTAATTCAACCCCTAGATGTTAGAAACCTATGAGAAAATATTTTCTGGTAATTTGTGTGTGAACTTCCTTACAGAAAGTTCATACAGTTTTATTTCTATAATAGGGTTCATTCTGAGACCTTTGTAAAATAACTTCCTTCCATGAAACTTAGAAACACTATATTTTAAAAATTCTTATTATAAGATGCATTTATGGAAGGTTTTATCAGAAAACTACATTTAGTACGTCTTGTATTGTTTGATCAGAACTCAATTAGACATCACGTTCCTTCAAAAAACTCAGAAATAAGTACTCTGACTTATGTGTTCATCCAGAAGAGTCACTCTGATGTAAAACTATGTTTAAATATTTTCATTATAAACATCTTAATTTGTTCACCTTCTTTTTGGAGACATGTCATAAAACTTCAAAAATATTCTTTTTTCGGAATGTTGGTCTAGTAAGGCTCATCCAAAAGTTTAATGTCTAGAAATAATCTGCTCCCCCTTTGATCCAAAGATTATATCATATATTTTTCCATGATGTTAGGAACTTTGAGAATATCATAGAATCATATAACTTACATATAAAGTTCTTTAACAATGTTAAGGATATATTCAATCGTTCTGACTTTACTCTTCTCAAGAAGCATCAAAATAGAATATTCTTAATAGTGTTTCTTATCAAACCATCTATATACTTATTAACAAAAACATTCTTTAATAAAATTTAATTACTATCAAATAAAAAAAATTGTCAAAGTGACCTCACAAATTATATTCAATATCACCATTTGGATTTGTATACAATAATCATTGACAACTTTCACAACTCATAGTTTTTCATCATTAACATTTTACAATTCATTTTTATGACAATATTTTTTTCTAAAATTTTAACAAAACATAGAATTTTTAAAAAATAATGTCTTAGACCCACACTTCTGGATAAAGTAATTATTTTAAAAGAATCCCATACCTTAATGAAAATATAATTTATGAGCATGTTATGTTGAAATCCGGGTTTATTTTCTTCTCTTAATTTTTCTTTCTCTGTCATTTTATGATAAACCGCATCTTAATATTCATTTTTCAAGAAATGTACTTACTCTACCCCTTCTAAGGAAAAATTTTACTTCCAGATTTCGGGAAACAGTTTAATATTCTATCCCCCTTTTTCAAATTAATTCAAATCATAGTGGTGGAATTCATTCATAACTTTTATAAAGTATTTGGTGAAGGATAAACATAAAGCTACAAAATAAATTCCATAAATCTCTCTATTGGCATGAATTTTATGAAAACATTGGAAATTTTATTTTTTTGTAAAAAATTATTGCAGAATGACATCTCCACCATCAGAGATTCATTTTTACAATTCATTTTTTGAATGATCAATTGAACATTGATTGTTACAATGGATCTTTGATAGTGTGGAAACTTTAACTTTTAGATCTTCCAAATATAATTTTATCCAAATAAGTTTTGTGAAAAAATGGGTGGATGCAACATATTATGCTTCTATTGTACTCAATGTTACTAAAATATGTGTTTTATTGTTCCAACTCAGACAAAATTCTCCCAAGAAAAATATTACACCTAAAAGTGTATTTTATTTCATTGCAATCTCCATCCTAATCAACCTCAATATATCCATGAATGTTTCTATCATCACTTATTATGTAAAAAATCCTTTGTGAAGTTAATCCTTTAAAATATATCATAATTATTATTGCTTTCAACATATGATAATCCTTTAACTCACTATAATAACTATTAAAAAAAGTAACAGCATACACAATGTATGAAACTGAAGCTATAGGATATAGAAATATTCCTATCATCCTTCAAAATACATTATGATTCATAAATTTCCCAGATTCATCTTTACTCAACTTTACACCAATATAGATAGGCGTATAAACTTCTTTATAATCTTCATTGAAAAACATTTTTAATAATTCCATAGTGTACTTTTCTTGATATCAGAAAATTTATTTTTCCTCTTTTTGATCTTTGAAATCCATAAATGATGTAAATTATCCTAGCATTGACATTTCACTTTTTTCTTAAAATATTTAGTAAACTATTTATAATAATTTTCTCTATCTCTTTAAAAAATTATATCATAAAAATACACAATAATAATAAATGTACCAAAGATCAAATTCGTTATATATAAGTTGTTGTGAACTTTCATTTAAAAAAATAAAATCTTCATGAAAACTATCAATTTTTTAGTCCCAGTCAAGTAGATATTATTTAAAAACATACAAGGATTCATTTAATTTAAACACCTTAGTTTCATCTTTAGAATATGAAACCCCATAGGGTTTCCTAATGTAAACTTCTTCCTCAATTTCTATTTTTAAGAAAGATGACTTTACATGAAGTTAATAAACTTTATAAAAATAATGTGCAGGAACTAATAAGAATATTCTAATAGGTTCCAATATTGCAATGGGGAAAACATTTATTCATAATCTACACCTTCCACCTATGAATAGAGTTTAAAAATAAGTTACTCATTATATTCTGAAACTTATCCAAGTTCATTCAACATCAATCTGCACACCCATTTTTTCCTAATAATATTATTTTCTACTGGACACGAAACAAGTTCATAGGTGTCATTTTTCTATATTTTATCAAACTCTTCATTCTTATAATCACCCATAATTTTAAGTTAATACGCTTCTAAAAATAATTCTGGATCAATCTATGAGAAGATTGATGTTTGGTTATTTAATCTCAACATCCTTCTAGTCTAAATCCAATCTTTATAATTTCCATGTATATTTTTATTTTAAACCTATTTTTATAGAGTATGAATTTTATAGATCTTATTCCTATTTAAAATTAAAAAACACATGATTCTTATAAATATTTATTCACCTTTATTGGATCACTTTTATCATTACTTTTATTATTTTCATTTTATGTCTTTAATTTATCTTCCACAATATTTAAAATAACCATTATTAAGAAATTTTTATTTTTAGCAATGTTTATATAATAGGAGTCCATCAACCATTCCAGAAGGTTGTTTCAACATTTATAGGATCTTAAATTGGGCGAATATTCAATGATAATTCCATCCTCATCTTTGTCATCAAATTTTCCCTGATTCGGATTTTTTACCACTAATAAATAGGGACTTTGAAAACCATATAATATTTCTATGAAGTTTTTTATACCACATTTTGATAGAATTCATGTTCAGTTTGAGCCTTAATAAAAAACTTTTTTGTACATGTACATCAGTTCTAACAACTTCTCCCTAGAGAAACATAGAAATTTTATACTCTTATAACATACTTCTTCAAATTTCCACTGAATTTATATTTTCCCTTTCTAAACCTCCATTTTTTGGGTTTATGGAGCACTGTACGGATGTTTAATTCCATGTTACTTAGAATATGATTTGAAGTAATTATATGTGTACTTATTTCCATTGTCAGTTCCAAGAATAAAAATATTAACACCCATCTCTAATTCTTCATCTCTTTTGAAAAATCTAAACATATCCATAGCCTCTGACTTATGATTCATCAAATTAATGTTTTTCATTGACTAAAATATTCAATAAAATTAAAAAGGAAAAAATACCCTTTAGTGGATTGATGTCTCATTAGTCTATATAATTTTGAGTAAATAATATCAAGATTTATTATAGACTGAATTTCAACATTCTTATGAATTCTTCCAATCATTTTCCCATTCAGACATGTTATAGAATCATCATCATCATTACTTTTATGCATTATAATTTTTCCTATAGCATATAATTTAGAAATTTTGTTCATACTTACCTAGCTATGATTCCCAATCCATTGATGAAACAACTTTATCTCATCTTTAGAACTCAAATAACATGTGTAACCAAGTTTGCCAATTTGAAAGAGATCTGTACTGCCTCTTTATTCCATGATAACAACATTACATTCTTCTACAATTTTGATGATGTAGAAATATTTTCTGAAAATCATTTTCTTTCCATAATTAGAAAGTTAGACTACACTAAGTATTTTGTTCTTGATCCCATCAACATATAAAATTTACTTATATTTCAATTTCTGAAATTCAATCTCAATTTTTATAGTTCCTATTTTTTTTAAGGAATAATAATTTTTGAACATAAGTACTCCTCCATCATGATTTTAAATATATTTTTATATCACCTATCATGTGTAAGGAAAACCACTATCAAGATTCTATGGTTTTTCCTTTTTTCCTTCCATTATGGATATCTCAAAAAAGGCAATTTTCTCAACTTTTCTCTTTACAATCTCCATGTATTTTATAGCATAAGAAGTTTTTCCTCAGAGAGTTTTTAAACATTATACAGAAAAGTGTCTTGGTTTTTCACATCTTCCATAAAAATCATCTAGGTATCATAAGTAATTTCTCATTGGAACTTTTCTAACATCTTGATATTTTTTTCCAACATATTATGACTTAGGAATGTTAATTTTATTCCACTATTACACCCCTGTGTGAATTCCTATTTCTAAGGAGAGATATGTTGTTTCAGACATTATAATATTTGTTCCCATAAGTTCCACAACACTAAAAAATCATTGAATCTTTTTTTTCTATAAATGAAAGATCTTTCCCTATAGAATTTCTGTTGAGGATCTTAACATATTTGATATTTTGTTTCATTGTGACATGGGGAATCTTTTTTAAGAAGTTTTTTTCCAACTTTAATTGAGGTGGTAAAATTTTCAAATTCTTATTAACCCAATATTTCCAAAAATATTTCATATCATATGTTGGGTTAGTAAAATTAGATAAACTTTTACTTTTAATATATGTGGATTTAACTCGATTATTGGGATGATATTTATCAATAACTTGAGAATTTTCATATTTATCTTTTAATATCTGTTTAAATTATATTTCTTTATTCTTAAGGTAATTTCAACGTCATGAAGTTTTTATTGGGTTTTACAAACCTCGTCTTCATTAGCTGTTTCATTTGAACTATGATCCTCCACTATCTTTCCACATTTAGGAACTTTTAGATTGTGTTTTAAAATCTTCAGGATGTACTCATCCTCTGTCTTGAAGAAATATTTTATTCTTTATTTATCTGTTACACTTTATCTCTTCATATGCATGATTTCACTAATAAGTTCTATTTTTTTTTCTCAAGACACGAAAGTATTTTTTATCTCAATTGATATTCTCTATAACATTATTCACCTCCTTATTCATTATCAGTGTTTGAGGAATATTTATTTTTCTCAAAATTTTCAAAGAAGGTTATGAATATATGTGAACATTAATCTTCTAATGAATTGTTTATGGAATATTTTGATTCTACATTCTTACTCAATATATTTCTTTTGTTTCCAGTGCACTTTTTGACAAAACCTACTTATTTTTTCTTCCTTTGATTATTTTTTTAACTTCTTAAACCAAAATATTTCTTCAAAATGATATTTATATTCACTAACTTTTTTATTAGTTCAATTCATTGAAAAATTACCAATACCACCATACCAAAAGAATTTTAGTGGAAGTTTTCCTTAATAAATTCACATACATCTCCTATTGTTTTTAGAGATAAGAGACATAATATTCTCATTCATTTAAACATATTAATTTTTTTCTAAACCACTAATACTATCATTATGAAAATATTGTATTATAAACATTATCATAGCTTCAAATTTCATTTCATCCTTGATATTGTGTTTAAATGTTATATATTTTATCATCTCATAATAAACAAGAAGGTTGTGTAAATTTTCAAGTGATAAATCCTATTTACCTTCTAAATATGTGATTTTAGATTGAAACCTATCAGGGAATTTTTATTATAAGTATCTTAAAAATTGTAGAATACTTTAAGATATATCCAAAACCTCTGATGTTTCAAATGTACCCATTTATTATATTGAAATATCCATCGATATTTTCACAATATATCATTCAGATATCTTTAAACTTACTTCAATATATTTGTAACTTTTCTACTTTCACTTTGGTGTTTCCCCCGAAGATACTTTTATAAAGACCCATACTTTACATACATGGTTATTACTTTAGAATTGAATCATAATTATTACAAAATATAACAAAAACATGATAGGACCGTATAAGTATAGAGTATTTAGAAACTGGGAAACATAAATAACTGGTTCATAAATCATCTACATTGTATCCCATTTATTTCATCATATATAGAGTCCCTTTTGGAATATCCTACTTAATACTCTTCTTCCTGACATGGGGAAAAGAAAACATACAAAAGGGTGAGCTCAAATGCTCGGTAAGGGTAAACAAAGGAAATATCAATCATATCATATTCATAAGAACATAACATTTTGAAAATCTTAACCTGCAAAAGAGTTCATAATATCATGACATGGGATAAATCATAGTAGTGAAATGTAATCCCAACAATCATAACTTAAAACATGAAACTATGTGTCATAAACACATAATCATATAAAATCATTTCATTAGTCAAGACTCATTTCTAACTCCATCATAGCGGACAAAGTCCATTACTGAACCGAGTTCACTCCTCATTCCAGTCATGTATCACTAAACTGGATTAACTTTTTATTCCATCCATGTCTATCTCATGAGATATAAATCTTTACCCAATTAATTGGAGGGAGATATAGGTCCCACCCATCTCATAATGAAACCATTCTTATGTGTGCCACAAAATAAATCATACATCATAGCATAACCTATGTAATAAAAATGGGATTCTTAAACATCATGCCATCATAACATAATCCATATAAGATAAAAGTACTTCATAAAAATAATTCCATAATAACATAATAAAATCAATTTAATAATAGGGATAGAAACATAACCCTATATTATCTTAGATGGAAAATAATTTTGATAAAACACTTGAACTCCATTCCTGAGGAAAATATCCTTTCTTCTTCAAAAACATTTTTCCTTTATAAACATGTCATACAATATTAAACTAAAAGAAGTTAATTGAAAATAAACATGAAAACTTGTAAAGGAAGATTCATGGAAATAATGTTCTATCAAATCATAAAAATTCATTCTTGCCGTATAAGTTAAAAATAAACATTTTTCTCGTAGTTTGGCCGGAAAAGTCAAAAAGTACCTCGTACTGCAAACGAAAAAATATTCCTTTCATATATTTTACTAAAAATTCACCAATAGGTAAAATTGGATTTAAAAAACTGTAGGAGGATAGAAATAATATTACATATTAGGGAAACATGGATGTGGATGATAAATATTCCCCAGTAAATATCAAAGTATAAACAATCTCGGATAAAAATTGAGATTGCGAAATTTTCCCTTACCTTAGGTCTGATATGATTTGTACATATCTGAACCTCCTATATAATGATTTAAACAATGTCATTGACTTATTACAGAATCATATTCATTGTTATGATATCATATATGGTCTTATTCTTATCTTCTAATTAGTAATATTTCATTGCTACTTGTTATTCGGGTGTTTATTGCTTTATGTTCTTATGGGTGTTTTGTCGAATAAATTCTTATTCCTCTTTTTAGGTTATAGATACATCATTTAAAGAATGGTATTAGTATAATATATATCATATTTATTCATTCAATGCTTTTATATAATCATGGTTTAATGAAGATCATGTAGAACGAATCACATCGCACCGTGGAGACGGTAAGCCGTACGTACGCACGAGCGACGATATCGTTCCCATAATTATTGAATTGTATTGGAGTGGATTATAGAATATCTCAGAATTAGTATCATGTTATAATAATCACATATATAGTTATTATTTAAACCATTATACCCATCCAAGTAAGGTGGTGGTGGAAAACATATTACACCACGGCGTGGAGACGGTATTCCGTACGTACGCACGGGCAGTGATTTCGTTTTCCGTAGGATGGATAGAAGGTGAAATAGGGTTGTTTCTAATTTATAATAATATATCAGTATATGAGTGATACTGATGTTATTACTTTATTATGAAACAACAAAAGAAGAGGAAGAAGAATAAGAAATGAATTTGAAAGAATCGATAAAGGATATTACCTCTTCTTCTACGCGCCTCTTCTAAACCTCCTCTTAGAGCACTAAAGTTGGTCTTTGAAGAAGACAAGGAATTCTATTATGTTTCTAGGGAAGTGGATAAGATAAATTGGCAGGGTTTGTCCAAGCTTGAAGGCTCAAAATGGTTTGAGGAGAAGAGGAGGAGGTGCCCTTTTATAAGGGAGGAGAGGGGTACTTTTGGAAACCTCTAAAATATTAATTTATAATAAACTCAAACCCCACGTAAAAACATCCAAAATTACTCAAATTTGAAGATTAGATGATATAGGGTTGTAATCCCATCAACCAATAAAATTTATACATGTAGGGAAATTATTTTAAACATTATCAACTTGATTTATCCTTATTTAATCTATTTAATTTTATTTGTGGTAATAATATTCTAAATTTTAAATTGTTATAAATAATTACTTATGGGTTGTGAATTGTCCATAATTGGATACTTTGTAACATTTTAGACCATATAAATTTCAATTTATAATTTTTAAATATTTTTGTGATTTTTAAACAATTTTATAATATTTTATTTTTATAAAATAACAATAGTGTAAATTTTGACACTATTCATTTACTTTAATTTAAATAAAATATAAATTGAAGATATATTCGAACTAAAAGATTTAATAGATTCATAACATTTCATATTTATCTAGAAAATTATTTGATAACATTAATTAGTTCATATATTATTTATTTTAATATTTGTAAAACCATTTATTTGATATTTCAATCAATAAAATAATTTCAACATCACTATTGTGTCATCATTAATGATAATTTAATAAAATTACATGATGTGGATAATTTTATTAGATTTCTGGAGACTATTCATGTTCGATGTTTTATGAATATTTTCACTAAATTAAAATTATTACACTTATAATATTTAAGAGAGTGACATGTTGTCACCTTCTTTGGTTTTAATAATAATTAAATTATTTTCATGGTCAAAAGTCCATGAAATGTATCTATTCCGACCCTTAGGTGATATGGGTCAACTATTATTCATCCAATAGAATTTTGGCAGGTGTTAGGGTAATTTTATAATCTTATTTTGACCCTTAATTACCCGATTTACCTATAACTACAGTAAATAAAAAATACCATAGTTACTATTCATAATATCAAAAAAATAAAAGTAACGTATTAACAAAATTTGGACCCAATAAATCCCAATTTTAATCCATTTTTTCAAAATTCAAAACACAAAAGTTGTAGTAATTAATTTTAAATTAATCTCATTGTTAAGAAAACAGGTTTTAAAAGTTAAAACATTGCCAAAGATTGAAATGTTTTTACCTATGAATTCAATGTGAAATTAATGATAATGACATACATTATATTAAATGGTAAAAATATATTCTATTTATTCTTTAAAACCATTAAATATTATATTTTAACCATATAAATTATTTTGATGAAAAATTTTGTTTTCAATTAAAAATTAGCATATTTTTACTATTTATCAAAATATGAAAGTTATCAGAAAAGTATCAAAAATTTATCCAATGTAAATTTTTATATCCTGATTCAAAAGAATAATTTTATTTTTTTCAAATTAAACTCATAAAATTTTCAAAAAATTATACTTAAAATGGGTGCGCCATCAAAAGGCAGAAAACTGCATTTTTTGAAGAAAAAAATAATTCCTTATCCGAAAAATTGATTTTTTTTTTCTCATATCATATGTAAAATGAATCCTAATGTTATATAAAATTCAAAATGTGGTTAATACTATTTATAACGGCTATTTTATATAATATTTTAATAACATATCGTTGTTTAGTGAAACTCGGTATTGTGTACAACACAAGCTATCGAGGAAGGTCACTATTGTGAGTAATGCAAGCCAAGTCAGTGTTGCGTGTAGAGAAATATTCCTTTGGTATTGCGTATAACATAAGACATAAAAAAATTCTCATAAAATCTCAGGGTGTTACATTCTACCCCCCTTAAAATGAATTTCTCCCTTGAAATTCTTTACTTCGTAACAAACAGATGAGGATAACTCTCCCTCATCATATCCTCAAGTTCCCATGTAGCTCCTTCTAATTGGTGGTTCCTCCATAAAACTGTCACCAGGCGAGTGGTCTTGTTCCGTAGAAATTTTTCACTATGATCCAGAATCTCTATCGGCTGTTCTTCATAAGAAATATCTTTCTCCAGCGGTACAACTTCTGAGCTTAGTACATGTGAAGAGTCGGGTATGTACTTTCTCAGGAGAGATACATGGAACACATCATGAACTTGAGAGAGATTTGGTGGAAGTGTAAATCGGTAAGCTACCTTCCCTACATGATCCAGTATTTTGAAAGGACAGATATACCTAGGGCTCAGCTTTCCCTTCTTTCCAAATCTCATTACTCTCTTCCAGGGAGATATTCGTAAGAACACTTTATCACCCACTTCAAACTCTAGGTCTTTTCTTCAGTTGTCGGCATAACATTTTTGTCGACTCTGAGCTTCTCTTATGTGTTGTTGAATAGATATGACCTTTTCTTCCATCTCATCAACAAGATCAGGTCCTAATAGCTTTATTTCTCCAACTTCATCCTAGAAAGTTAGAGTTGTGCATTTATTTCCATAGAGAGCTTCATAAGGAGCCATATGAATACTGGATTGAAAGATATTATTATAAGAAAATTCCACCAAAGGTATTTGTTGATCCCAACCACCTTTGAAATCCATAGAGAAAGCTCTAAACATGTCTTCTAGAGTTTGAATTGCTCTCTCAGACTGACCGTCTATCTGAGGATGATAAGCAGTGCTGAAACTCAACTCTGTATCTAGAGCATGCTGAAGACTTCGCCAGAACTTCGAGGTAAACCTCGGATCCCAATCAGATATAATGGAAAGTAGTACTCCATGAAATATTACCACTTCCTTTACATATATATTGGAAATCCAATCAAGAGAAAAATATTCTCTAATAGCAATGAAGTGTCCCGACTTCGTAAGACGATCAACTATAACCCAGATAGAATTATTGCCTTTAGATGTTTTGGGAAGTCCAATGACAAAGTCCATAGTGATGTTTTCCCATTTCCATTATGGTATGGGTAATGGTTGTAACATCCCCTTAGACTTCTGTCTCTCAGCTTTAACTTACTGAAAAACCAAGCATCGAGAGACATATTTGGCAATATCACTTTTCATGCCATCCCACCAAAAGTAATCTTTCAGGTCCCTGTACATCTTTGTACTTCCAAGATGAATAGAGAATGAAGAACTATGAGCCTCATCAAATAGCTCCTTCTTTAATTATATTATGGGAGGAATACAAACACAGTTCGTGAACCTTATTATCCTATCACAATCAAGGTTGAATTTAGGAACATTTCTCACCTTTTTTTGTAGCCCAACATCCTCCTTCTGCGCCTCTTTAATCCTCACTTGTATAGATGGTTGAACATTCATATGAGAAAGATAATATATCTACCCTTTAATTAAAATTTCAAGATCCATCCTTTGTAAATCCATAAATATTGGATCTTTTGTGATCCTCATCATGGATAAGCTAGCATGATCTTGTCGACTTAATGCATCTTCCACCTTATTTTCTTTCCTTGGGTGGTAATATATTGAGCATTCATAATCTTTAATCAACTCCAACCATCTTCTTTGGCACATATTCATCTCCTTTTGTGTTAAAATATAATTTAAACTTTTATGATCAGTATAAATATCACATCTTTCACCATAAAGATAATGCCTCCAAATCATTAAGGCAAAGATTACTGTAGTTAACTCCAAATCATGATTTGGGTAATTTTTCTCATGGATTTTCAACTGTCATGAGGCATAAGCTATAAACATATCATTTTTCATGAGAACACACCCCAGTCCCTTCTTGGATGCATCACTGTAGATCACAAACCTTTCTCCACTATAAGGAAGTGTGAGCATAGGTGCACTGGCTAACCTTCTTTTTAGCTCTTTGAAATTCTCTTCACATTCCTCTGTCCAAACAAACTTAACTCATTTCAAGTAAATTTGGTTAGTGGGTTAGATAACCTTGAAAAATCTTTCAAAAAACGTCGATAATATCCATCCAAGCCAAGAAAACTTTGGATCTCAGTTACTGTTGTTGGTCTCGACCATCTTTTGATAACCTCTGTTTTTGCTGGATCCATAGATATCCCCTCTTTTGAGATTATGTGACCCAAAAATGAAATTTTTGAAGCCAAAATTCACACTTGGTAAATTTGGAATAAATCTTCTCCTTTCTTAGGGTCTTTAATACACTTTTCAGGTGATCTTAATATTCTTCCTTGATCTTTGAATACACAAGAATATTGTCTATAAAGACTACCACAAACTGATCAAGATAGTCTCTAAAGACTCTATTTATTATATCCATGAAGATAGCAGGGGCATTAGTAAGAACAAATGGAATCACTATAAATTCATAGTGTCTATACTTATCCATATTTGGTATATCCTCCCTTTTGACCCTTAATTGATGATACCCTGAATGAAGATCAATCTTGGAAAAGTATTGAGCTCCATGTAGTTGGTTAAATAAATCATCAATTTGTGGGAGAGGATATTTGTTCTCGATAGTGATCTTGTTAAGTTCTCGATAATCAATGGAAAGTCTCATTGATCCATCTTTCTTCTTAACAAACAGAACAGGTGCTCCCCAAGGTGATACACTAGGGCATATTAATCCTTTATCAAGATTCTCATGAAGTTTCTTCTTCAATTCCTGCAACTCAATTGGGTCCATTCTATATGGTGTCTTTGAAATAGTTAAAGCACCCGGTATAAGTTCTATTGAAAACTCAACATCACGATTTGGTGGAAGACCTAGATATTCCTCTGGAAAGACATCATAAATCTCTCGTACAATGGGTTTATTCTTAATCGTGGGTTTCTCGCCAACCATTTGAGATAAATAACCTTCATTTTGTGGAATCAAGACCCATAACATGGAAGAAATTTCCACTAGAAGGTTATGTTTGTCCTTGAATCGATAGATGGTCATAGATTGATCTGAAATATGAAATGTGACTTCCCTTCTTTGGCAATTGATATGAGATCCATACAAGGAAAACCAATCCATTCCAAGAATCACATAAAATTCCACTATAGGGAGGACCATAAGATTTGCAGGAAGCATATTCCCACAAGCTTCTATCGAAGAAGAATTGTAAACTTTTGATGTGACCGTTGTACCATTAAGAGTTGTCTCAGCTAACTCAACATGTAATTGTTCAGGTAATACGGCGATACCCTTATAGAATTATTTAGAAATAAAAGAGTGGGTGGATCCAGAATCAAATAAAACATTTTCTACTTTAGAGTGGATGGTAAGTGTACCTTTCACCACATCTTTATCGTACTCCACATTGCTGATAGAAATTGCATGTGACTTTCCTTTGTCTTTGGACTTAAGAGTTTTTTGACGTTGATCATGATCAACAAACCTTGTATTTGGGCATTTATTGGCATAATTCCCCATTTCCTTACACTTGTAACATTGAAGTGTAGGAGGTGCATTCTGTGTATCCCTTTCTTTGTTCGCATCATTAGACATCTTCTTCCCATTACTTCGACATTCAATTGCCTGATGGCCTTCTTTTCCACACTTAAAACATTTTCTTTTCCCTTTAAGAAAATTCCCTCCATGTTTCTTTCTACACATTGAGCTTAAGGGAAAACTCATCTTCTTTTCAGTGTAGTCTTTAGATTTTCCTTTGAATTCAATTTTCCTCTTATTATCAAACCCATATGACTGATGGGTTACTCCAATCTCTATCTCAACCTTGAGAGCACATCAAACAATTTCCTCATAGCTGTTGAAGTCCCTTGTTAGTAATGCCCTTCGGAGACTTGGTTTTAAGCCACTAAAGAATCGATCGATCTTACTCTCAGGTTGGATAATAATCCCAGAAGCGTACCTTGAAAGTCTTGTAAAATTTGCTTCATAGGTACCAACAGATTCATCATCCTTTTTCTTCAGTTCAAGAAACTCTTTCTCCATCTTTTTTCGAAGAATACGAGGGAAGTACTTATGAAAAATAAGTTCTTGAACTCATCTCATTCCATGGACTCAATTTCATCTCTTTGCCTTGTATTCTTGGAAATATTCCACCATTGATCAGCTTCACCTTTCAAATGATACACTACTAAGATGACTTTATCATGTATAGAACATTGTATAACTGAAAATATCTTTTCAGTGGTATTGATTCATTGCTCAGCCACTAATGGATCAGAATACCCGCTGAATGAAGGTGGACGCTGCCTCATGAAGGATTCAATTGAATGTTTCTCCTTACTTTGCTCGTTTGGAAGTCCTGCATGATTTATGGCTTGAGAAAGTTGTGTGAGAATAGCTACAAGATTTTTCATTCCAACTCCCATAACATTTGGTTGCTCAGGGGGACAATCATTTCATTTCCTATCGCATTCAGCATTAACATGGTTCCTTCGGGTTCCATCCATTGACTAAAACCAAGAATCATAGTGTGAGCAACACTAATTAAAACAGGAAAACCACATAATTAGTATTAAAATTTCACACTTTAGGTATTATCATAGGTTATTCATGGTCATTTCTAAAACACTAATATTTTGTTCTATGCTTAGACATATCCTTACGGTTCTTACTAAGGATTTCACATCCTAGTTTCCAAAGGTTGACTATACCTTTCCTCTGATACCAATTATAACGACCCATACTTTACATACATGGTTATTACTTCAGAATTGAAGAAAACTTATTCCAACATATAACAAAACCATAATAGAATCGTATAGTTATAGTGCCTTTAGAAACTGGGAAACATAAACAACTGGTATATAAATCATCTACATTGTCTCCTGTTTATTTCATCATATCTAGAGTCCCTTTTGGCATATCCTACTTAATACACTTCTTCCTGACATGAGGAAAAGAAAACATACAAAAGGGTGAGCTCAAATGCTCAGTAATGGTAAACAAAGGAAATATCAATCATATCATGTTCCAAAGAACATAACATTTTGAAAATCTTAACCTGCGAAAGAGATCATAATATCATGACATGGGATAAATCATAGTAGTGAAATTTAATCCCAATAATCATAACTTAAAACACGAAACTTTGTGGCATACACACATAATCCTAGAAAATAATTTCATATTAGTCAAGACTCATTTCCAAGACCATCATAGTGGACAAAGTCTATTACTGTACCGAGTTCACTCCTCGTTCCAGTCCTACACTACAACAAAACCGCCGTTTAGCAGCGGTTTTGTAGCGGCGGTTTATAATAAACCGCCGCCAAACAATTTTTTTTCTTAAACGGCCCCGACCCTTCCCCCACCCCGACTCTCATTCTCACCCACGCTCCCCCAGCCCCCCGCTTTCCCTGCGAGCCCGGCCCCCCGCGACACCGGTGACACCGGCGACCCCGCAACCCCGGTGACCCTGCTTCCCCGGCGACCCCGCGACCTCGGCGACCCCGACCCCCTGCGACCCCGGCGACCCCGCGACCCCGGCGACCCGGCTTCCCCAGCGACCTATACAAACCCTAGGGTTTGATTTCTAATTTTTTACTTGTTTTGATATTAGTTTTTTTTATATTATAGTTTCTTGAAGTGACATGATGTGCTAGATTTCCCTCAACATGTGATTTTTGATCTCATTGATCTTACTGATTAATCATACCAATGTGTATTTACTGTTCCAGCTTCATAATCCTTTAAAATTAATTATTAGTCGATGGTGATGACAAGTATGATGAATTAGGATGTATGGGGATCATCTATGTGGGTTAAGAATATAACAATTATACTCAACTTCCTTATTTAGTTGATTAGGAATTGTACCATTTTTATAGATGAAAAGTATTGGACATAGTGTTGGATGTAGTGGTGGGTTTAGATGTCTTACCACCGTCATGATTTTGTTTATGCTTTCACCTTTTACCAAAGACGTATTGATGATTACAAGAGTCACTTCCTAGATTATGGAATATGAACCTGGCTTGATAAGACCCACTTTCAATTTACCAAATGTGCTTCATAAGAACCGATTTAGTTTCCCTTTTACTCATATATTTTGGAATCCCATATGTACATTCTGGGGTCTGGCTTCTAAGAAATTTTATTTTATTTTTATAATATTGGGATACCCAATCATACATCTTCGAATCTGGCTCTTGAGATAATTGATTATGACGATTTGGCATAACATACCATGTGATTGGATGCTCATGGATGATTATGCTCTCTTGAGTGATTGGGATTATTATGATATCCATGATATGTCACATGGACATAGTGTTGGACCTGGCAATCCACATCATTGATTGGAAATCATGGTTGATTACTCTCTCCTAAGGGAAGTGGTCAATTACCCTCTCCTTGATCAATTACATGATTGAGGTGGTGTACATGGTGAACATCACCATTGATGTGACATATACTCAACAGATAATTATGATCTACTTGAGTGATTCTGAGGATACTCTTTAGTGTTGGGTGGATGAAACATTACTATATATCCTAGATGTACTTCTTGATGATGTGTATATTTATCGTTATTATGAATAGATTCTGATCATGTACTTGTGTTTGAATAGAATTCCTTTTATATATCACAATAGGGATAGCCCATTAGTGTTCATCTATGTTCCAATATAAGGATAGGCTATGGATCATGGCCTAGGTCTTAGACCTCAGACAATATTTGCTTAATAGGATTTTCCATTAATATACATCATCCAAAATTATAGTTATTGGGGGAGAGTATAAGGGAAGATAGTTCTAAGACGTGTATTCCCCTATAGTGATATGGCTTGCTCAAACATATTTATGGCACCGAATGGAGATGGTTTTGTCAATAAGGATTATAGACTTGAGGATTCACTAATTATGAATGTTTTGATTGGTATGACATCTAGCTCAACACCATTTTCTAAGGACATCCACATAATAATGATTACAGATCCAAGAATAGGCTCCTATTGTTTCATGAAATTTTTCACCTAAATCATATATATACATGTTTATGTGTATACATATACATTTATCGGAAAATATATATTTTCCCACATATAAATATAAATATATATTTATAATTCCACAGTAGCTCACTGAATAGGATCACGAAGCCAGGGGTTGATTGTGGTTTCACTTTATTTATTTTATTTATTCATTTCTAGTTTTGTCTCAGCTAGACTGATCACATTCCTTGACCATACATTATATGAGTTTTTATTTTATCTTAATTCTAGAAGTTATTACTAGTATTACTGAAATTTTAATGAGTTTTTAATATATACATAAACTATATATTAATGGATATGTGTTGGACTGTATTGGCGGTTCCCTACTGAGTATTCTAATCACAACCTGTTTGGGAATCGATTTCACTATGTTACTCGAGAAGAAGTTTGCTTGATTGAAAGACCAAGATAAGGTGCTGACCTAGAGTAATTGAACAGATGGCTCATATATGTATGTGGAGACCGTATAGGTTATATTCCATAGATATATTATTGTAGATTTGTATTTCATTTCATTTTCCTTTATGTACTCCAACTTATATGTTCATCCATGTGGATGACTGGTGTTATATGTATGACATGGTTGTTCATGCTTTTAAATATTTTCATTTGTTATTGTATCATGTTCTATTTCAATTTTTACTACTTCTGTAATCGGTTTATTACATCTATGGATGATCTCCTTTCATTTCATCATTAGATACTCTAATATAAGGGTATAATATCCCCAATGTATCACATTTACACCCTCGCGTCTAGTCGTCAACGTATGGAGTACAGGGAAGCACACATATGGCCTTATGGATAATTGGCTCGAGGGACCTATTTAGTGTCACCCAGCATGGGATGTTACAGTCATAAAATCTAATTCGAAAAAATTAAATTATCTAATTAATACTATTATGCATATTTAATTTTGATATCATTCTAAAAGAAACCATTTTGATAATCATAATACTTCATTAATTATGTTACGTTCTTGTTTAGGTATGTTAGATAGTTATATAATGTGTTTTCCATTACTATATCATGATACTAAGGATTTAGCAAGAATTTTACTGGTTCCTGACATTATCTTTCTATTCAGTCTACACCGAACAAAATATGTATCCAAATATAAATTTTAATTAAAATTAGAGGGTTTTGAAAAAATTAGATAAAGGAAAATAGTTCATTTTAAATATCTCAAAATATTTTTAGCATCATTTAAATTAGATTCTATTGGATTAGATTTAAATATTTCACAAATAAATAATGAAAATATAATGTACAAATTATTTATAATAGATTTATTCGATATGAGAGTTTTATATGAAGACTCTATAGAGAACTTAGGTTGGGGTTATTCCAAATTAACAATGTGTTTTTGTTTTCATGGTAAAGTAGCTACCACATTGTTAGCACACTGTTCCTCTTTACCAAAGAAACTTCCCCTATCCCAAACACTAAGGGTTCATATCTAACTCAGGGGATCATCTTTATTATATTATGTTTCTGTAATCTTATACTATCGTATATATGAATCTCTTTCTCTATTTAGTAGTAACTATGTGTTTTAATTTTTCTTATTATTGTGTAGGTACATTGTGATATACATGGATAAAAGTTGGATCACATTACCGAGGAACACACCTCAGTATGTTAAGGGTTTGAATGAGTTTTTAGATTTTTCAATTTCTAATCGATCCGTTGAAGGGAGAATAAAATGTCCATGTCCTAAATGTAAATTTAGAACATGGTTGAAGGGAGATGAGGTTTATGAACATTTAATACTGAAGCAATTCCCTGATCAATATTTGTGTTGGATTTGGCATGGAGAATCGAACGTTACAGAAAGATTGAGCACTGATGTTAATCCACAGAATGAGGTCCCAAGTTCGTCGACAATGGAAAATGAAATGAAAAACCTAATAAATGATGCATTCGGCACTGCAAGGCACCACTATCAGCATCAAAACATATCAGAACAACCAGAAGAGGGTGCTACAAATTGCAACGTGACAAGTGATGTTTTTGAGACTGTGACACAGGCAGATCAAGATTGTCACATATCATTGGATCCTCCTCTTGATTCTGTGGAGCCAAATGTAAGAGAAAACTTCACTGAGGAAAATGTGTTTCATGATTTAGTTGACGATGGAAATCAAGAGTTGTATTGTGGGTGTTTGAAATATTCAAAACTTTCATTTCTGCTGAAGTTGTATCACATCAAATGTCTATGTGGAATTAAAAATAAGGAAATGTCCATGATATTGGAATTGATACGTGATACATTTCCTGAAGCAAAAATCCTAGAATCTTTTTATGATATGAAAAAAATTGTTAACAAGATTGGTCTAAATTATACAAAAATACATGCGTGTCCCAATGATTGTATGCTTTATTGGGGAGAGGATTCAAGTAGACAAAATTGCAAGAAATTTTCTTCTTCTAGATGGCAGACAAAGAGTGATGTTGGAAGTCTGAATGAACATAATTTCATGGAGAAGAAGAAGAAAAGGAGCACACCTGCAAAGGTTTTGCGTTACTTTCCTTTGAAGCCTCAATTGCAAAGATTATTCATGTCATCGAAAACCGCCGAACACATGAAGTGGCATTCTGTAGATAACAACAATGATGGGTTAATGAGACATCCACGAGATTCTCAATCGTGGAAAACATTTGATTCATTACATCTCTATTTCTCAGCTGATCCTAGGAATGTTCGATTGGGATTGGATGCAGATGGATTCAACCCATTTGGGACTTTGAGTACCAATTATAGCATTTGTCCAGTTGTTTTGATCCCTTATAATTTGCCTCCGTGGATGTGTATGCAACAAACATATTTTATCCTTTAGATGATTATTCTTGGAAAACAAATGCCTGGAAATGATATTGATGCATACATGCAGCCTTTGATTGACGAATTGCAGGAGTTATAGAGCAACGGTGTTGAGACATTTGATGCTTCTTCTAAAACAATGTTCACAATGCATGCTGCTTTAATGTGGACCATTAGTGACTTCCCTGGGCTTGGGAATTTATCTGGTTGGAACACTTACACGGGTTTGGATTGTACCGTTTGTAACTTTGATTTTGATCCCAAACGGCTACCTCACAGTAGAAAATGGTTCTTCTTGTGTCATCGAAGATTTCTCGATGCATCACATAGATTTCGGCTGAACAAATCAAAATTTAATGGTTCCATTGATCGTAGACCACCTCCAAAGATGTTAAATGGTTTTGAAATATTGAAACAGCTTGAAAATGTTGAAACAGAATTTGGGAAGGTTCATCATTTGAATGATAGCGGAAAACGGGTCCGAAGTGCATCGTCAAGTGAAACCGGAATGCAACAATGGAAGAAAAAAAGTATATTCTTCAAACTTCCGTATTGGGAATTTAATTTGTTGCAGCATAATCTTGATGTGATGCATATTGAGAAGAATGTCTGTGAAAATTTGATTTTCACATTGCTTAATGAGCATGGAAAGTCGAAGGATAATCTCAATGCTCGCAAAGACTTACAAGCAATGAACATAAAACGCGATCTCTGGCCAGATGAGAATGAAAAGTATCCTCCGGCAATTTTTGTAATGAAAAATAGGGATAAAGATACATTCCTTCGAATGTTAAAGAATGTCAAGGTATCTGATGGGTATTCAAGTAACATCTCGAGGTGTGTTGACTTGAAGAATCGTAAGTTACATGGATTGAAAAGTCACGATTCACATATTTTGTTACAATAGTTACTACCATTGGCATTGCGTACATTATTACCTGAAAAAATTACTGCTGTTGTACTGCAGTTCTGCACATTTTTCAGACAATTATGTGAGAAATGTCTACATCCATTTCAGCTTGACAACCTCCAGAAGAGGTTTTTATTGACCCTTTGCGCTATGGAGATGATCTTTCCTCCGTCCTTTTTTACTGTAATGATGCATTTAACTGTGAATTTGGTTGAGGAAGCTAAATTAGGAGGCCCCGTTCATTATCGATGGATGTATCCAATTGAGAGGTACTTTATTTATATGTTTTCTAGTTAAGTAAACAATTTTTGGTACTTAATTAAATGCATAATTATGTTTATTTTATTTCACAGATATCTTGGACATTTGAAATCATACGTGAGAAATAAAGCTCAACCAGAAGGCTCAATTGTTGAAGGCTATTTGGCTGAGGAGTGTCTTACCTTTTGTTCTCGATACTTGGATGATATTGAGACAAGATTTAATCGAGTTGGACGTGTTGATGACACATCGACTCAATCTGAAATACATCAGAAATCCAAAATATTTCCTGCTATTGGCCGATCAGTTGGGAGGACCTCAAATGCGACACTGACTGAATTGGAATTATTATAGGCACATAGATATGTGCTGCTGAATAGTAACATTGCAGATCCATTTATTGAAGAGTTGAGGATACAAACAAAGAGACGAATGAGAGGCTGAACACGAAATGAGAAATATATAACGAAAACTGTTAATAAAGAGATTTTAGAATGGTTTGCACGACGTGTAAGTTCATAAATATTACAATAAATACGAATATTAGTTTGACACATACATTTTGTGAATCTAATAAAGTATATTTCTTTTTTTAGATCATGAATACTGATACTCAAGCAGAGGTGTCAGAAGATTTGAAGTTTCTTGCTAGAGGTCCTCTAAAAGAAGTTAGAAAGTTCGACGCTTATAATGTGAATGGCTTTAGATTTCGTACAGTCGATCGAGAAGTGGGTTTGAAAACACAGAATAGTGGTATATTTACATTTGCTGAAGTGTAATACTATGGAAAGATGTATGATATTATTGAATTAAACTACCACGGACATTTTTCGGTTGTTTTATTCAAATGCAAATGGGTCGATATTATCAGAGGTGTTAAAAGAGATTCCTTGCAATTTACTTCTATGAACTTCTCTCGCTTGATGGATGTTGGTGATCATGAACTGCATGATCCATATATCTTAGCATCGCAAGAAAAAATGGTATATTATGTGAATGATGTTGCCGATGAAGGGTGGAGTGTAGTTGCTCATGTAATACAAAGAGATTTGTATAATATGGGTGATGAAGTGGAAAATTTGACCTCTGAAATTGAATTTAATCAGCAATAGGAAGCAGAATTAGTTGTCAATCATGATATTGAAAATATTAGTCTAGCAAGGATGAATGAAGTGGATGAAGAAATGGAGTAGGAAACCGACATGATTGAAGGAGAAAATGATTGTATGTACAATTTTTTATTTATTCAGCAACCACTTGTTTCATTTATGCACTCTTCGTTATCATTGTTATATATATTTTGTTCGTTAGTACTGGGAATCTATTATCATTTTTAATTTTTTTTCTGCATAATTTTTTTGAAATATATATTCTGAACTAAATTTTATTTGATTAAATGACAGGAATGCCAAGGAAGAAGAGGTATATTGTTTCATCTAGTTCTGCGACAGATGGCGATCCATTTTTCTCCCTCCCCGCGACATCTGAGACGCCAGGTGTCGACACCCCTACACCATCCCCCCCTGCACCATCTCTCACACCTTCCGTGGATGTCCCAGTAGAGGGTGAGTCGTCGACTCCCCTTTCAGAAGGCTCAGCAGTGGGGCAGCGTCGTGCCCCTTCCAGTTCATCCCGGACACACTGGAGTGTCACTATCATAGGTACAAATTTTAATTAAATAAATTTATTGCATTTTTTTTATACTAAATGTTTTCTCATTGAAGATGACAAAAATGAAACCGTGATGAAAAATATAAAAATTTAAGATGTTTGGAATCTGAATGGCGAGAAGATTGTTGTGCCATTTGATTCTTACGGGGTCCCTACGGATGATGTCGCAGGGTTACTTGGCCAGATTCTAGGCCAGCTGGCAGCAGAGCCCATTTCCCTTCCCATTTCATATGACGATTGGAGACATATGCCTTCAAGTTGGATAAATGAAGTGTTTGATTCTCAAATAAAGGTAAATTTATTACATTATGGTTCAATTGAATGTCATGTTACTAATATGTTCAAAATGAATTTTTGTATACAAATGTTCTTCCACTTTACCATTGCTGATGTGATAGCACAGAAGTGGACGTTGAAAAATCTAGGTAAGAAGTGGAAAGATTTCAAATGGAAATTATGGTGTGATGTCAACGATACTTCGTTGACCACGCAGCAAATGTATGAGAAGCTACCCAGTGGGGTACCAAAAGAGCAGTGGAAAGTGTTTGTTGACAGACATCGTGATCAGAAGCGGATGGTATTGAAATATATATTATTATATGATCCTCATTTTACATTTATACATGTATATGAAAAGGAAATGGCATTCAATACATCAGTATTAAATTGCATTTTATTTATTTCAGGATCTTTCAAGACAAAATGCATCAAACCAGGCAAAGCAAGTCATCCAGCACACTGCGGGCTCAAAAAGTTTTTCTAGAAGCCGAACGACATTGGTAATCTTTTAATTAGTTTAAATATTTATAATACAATATTATCTGTTTAATATATTGAATTATTGATTTATCTTTGTTTAATGTAGTCACAGAGTTTAGGGCATGAAGCATCCAGGACTGAACTGTGGTTGGATGTTCATAAGAAATCAGATGGAATTTTTTTTAATGAGCCTGCTAAAGAAGTTGGGGTATGAAGTCAATTTTTCATCATAATAACTTATTATCAGTTTTTACTAGGTTAATATATTTTGATATTTGATTTATAGGTAAAAATTAAAGAGCTATGGGATGCCAATCCTGTGCAGTCCTACTCAGTCTCCCAGAATGACCGGGTTGCTCAGGTCCTTGGGAAGGAGCATGCTGGGAGAGTGCGCGGGATGGGTTTGGGACCCGTACCATATGAGATTTTTAGCAAGCCATCGGGGATAGAAGCTGTATCTACTCCTGACTTTAGTCAGCCCATACCCAGAGATGATAAGAGAGAGATTGTTTCTTTACGAAGCACAGTTCACCAGCAGGGGGATCAGATATCTGCATTGCAGAAAGAGTTGATTTAAATACGTCAGCAGATGAGAAGATATGCCCCTGGTGGTAGTGCATCGACTGGTGGTATGCAGGTAAATCACAAAAAATCAAAATCATTTAGTTTGCTAACTTTCATTGGTTTAAAGTTTTAATATAAATATGCAATCGTATTTAATTTTCAATATAATGTTCTTACAAGTGACAGCACAAAGTGGAGATGAAGGTGGAGAGGGTGATGATGCATCATCAGACCCTGAGTAGTTGTATTGTTGATTTGTAATATGAAAACAGTTGGTTTGTATATGTAACATTTGTGGCACATAGTTGCCACCACACATTTTCATGTCCTAAAATTTCCTTGATTTCTCATTTTCCTTTTATGCATTTTATTGATTTCTGATGTTTCTTTTTAAGTCTTGATTTCTCGAGTGTGATATACATCATTTAGGAATAAATTGTTTGATTAGCCTACTGAGTAGTTGTATGTCTTGATTTCTCGAGTGTGATATACATCATTTAGGAATAAATTGTTTGATTTCTGATGTTTCTTTTTATGTCTTGATTTCTTGTTTTTATCATCTACTATGCATTGAATCTTATTGATTGACAATTGATGATATGGATTACTTCTTGTTTTTATCATCTACTATATCTACTAATTCTAGAATTTCCAGCATCCACGTGTACAATTATTTGGATGTTATAAGTTGATAGGGGGGATGGAGCAGGGGGGAGAGGGGGTGTTGGTGCTGGGGGTAGGTGTGTGTGTATATGTGGGTCTAAGATTATGAAACTCAATAGGGTGGTTATAAATATTATAATTGTTCATGAATCAAGGTTCACCCACAACTCCTTTCTTGGTTTCATTAGATTTTGAACAGCATTGGACTTATCTTCAGGAGGGGACTCGCAATGCTTGCTCATGGCTATGGTTGGATCAAAAACATGGACCCCAAAAAACAATGATCCATCAAAAGGTACATGCTTCAATATTTGTTAAGAATATTTCAAAACAATCCCTATGTAAATGATGAGGGAGATGTTTTGGTGGCTATGTGAATTATATATCTTCCCAATTATGTGGGAAGAAAATGTATATGTGTTTTAACTGTATATATGTTTAAACTGTTATTGACTTAAAACTCCATTTTATCTCTTCAGAAGGTTTGTCATTTTGAGTTGGTTCCTACTCTTTATCAGGTACACAATATACCTCAATCATCCTTTTTATGAGATTCCTTTGGAATTGAAGCCCTTATATTGTCAGTAAGGATGAACATAGAACTTATGCAAACTCATGCACTGTCAAAGGTTTATTCTGGTATGGATTTCCATTTTCTATTCAGTTGATATAATCCTTAATTTTGGATACTTTAAGAGGAGATCATTGAATTTATTTTGGGTATTTCAATGAAATGGGCTTCTTTTTTTCTGCATTTTGGCTTCTATATGGCAGTCCTATGTTCCATCATATGTTCTGTTCTCTTTTTAACCATTTTTCATCTTTGCTATTGGCCAAATTGATGATAAGAAGTATGATACTCCATTGTTTTTCAGTAATTTCATAGTATTCCGTTACTCCTTTTCACTAGTTGTTTCAGTTTGCTCTTCCAATATCTGGAAAACTAATTTTTGCTATGTATTAGAGCATGTATCTCAAAAGGTATGTGTTTTCTGAAGCTACTATTTTGTACCTATTCCTACCACTTATAAACAATATTTATGTCTGCTATTTTGGTATTTTGAAGCAACTGTTTTGTCTTTACCTCCTGCAAATATAGCCATCCTTATAAGTCCCCATCAATTTGAAGAAAAACAAAACATTTGTGAAGAAAAACTGGATATCAATCTGAAACATTTTTTGATGAACATCTGTGATAATCATTCGAAAGCTCATGAATTTTGCATCCAAAATCTGCAAAATCAGAATTGGAAGATGCAAGAATAGCTACTATTTTTTACTTTCTCAATTGTAATTTTTTACAAAACATAGTCCATGTTTTGATAATATTCATTTTACCATTGTGTTATAGATACATCAAGTCACTCGATCCTTGGGATTAACCAACAAATACTACAGGTTTGAGTTAAAGAGTATTGACATGATGGTTCGTCCAAAAATATAGATATTGGTGGTTAATTAAATCTAATAGACCATTCTCACTCTCTCTAATGTGAATTCATGTTCACACTAAAACATCCCAACCAACAGAAATAATAAATAAAACTATTTTTCTAAGATGTTCATCATGTTTACATCAATTCCTACACTCACATGACCATCTATTTGATGTCTATGATGATCATGTGTAGTACTGTTGTAGATCATTTGATTTAGATGATGATATAATGGATATAATTTACTATTACATTCTTAGATATGCATTTCTCTTTTAGATGATGACCATAAGCTCTATGTTATGTTGATGATGTATAGTTCCCAGTATTTTGATCATGTGCAGTTCCCAGTATTTTGATCATGGGCACTTCTGTTGATCCTGTAAAATTCTATTGTAGATCATTTGATCATGTGAAGTTCTGTTGTAGATCATGGTATATCATTTTATTTAGATGATGACACAATGGAGGTAAATTTGGAGTTTCTTGGAACACTAAAACTGGGTAAGTTACAACAATCTTGTAGTATTTCTTCTACTCAGGTATGTGTTTTCTATTTTCAATCACCACTATTTTTATAAAATCATTGCAACCAGAAATACTGAATTTTTTCATGTCATATTCATTACCCCTGACTAACATATATACTGCATTTATTCTGAACTAATAGAAACTGTTAGAAATCTGCTTCAATGAATTCATTTTTCAATAATATATGCTACTTATTCATTAAATCAAGTGTAGCTAATACATGGTCATAAGATAGAGTGACATACAGTTGGTTAATGGATTCTATATAAAAATATAATTTATACATCATTTTCATAGTGAACCAATGATGATTTGGTTGCTTTATGTTAACCCTTGATGCATTATTTTTAGAATATTCTTCCATGATTGTGCCCTTGGACCCAAATGATGGTTAAACCTTGTTCTAAATTTTTATAAATTTTTATGGGTTTGAAATATATTTTATATCTACCACTATATTGTCAGTACGGTTTGAGATTTTTCAATTGGTTATCTATGAATTTTGGGCATTGTGATTTATATATACTTCCTTGAGTATACCCATATACCTCAATGTTGTGAAAAAAATTCTGAGTTTTTATAAATGCTATATTAAATTATATGATAATTTTTTAGTTACCTTAAATTAAACTAATGGTTACAACTTTACCCTAGTATGGAAATAACCTTATTACACACAAACATATTTCTATGGCTCTTGGGACATCTTCCTTTGATGTTAATGAATCAGATACTAGAAAAAAATGATCAAAGATAAAATTTGATAGGGAATGAACATTTACTGAATAAAATGTGCACTAGAATATGATATTTAAATTTATTTCCATGCCTAATGTGATATATTTAGGGATGAAATCTTTAGATGTTATTTGAAGTCTTTCCATTGGACTAAATGTTTTAAATGACAATGTTATGTGGTGTAGGGGATAAATGTTTCATTTTTTCAAGTTTTCTGGTTGTGGGCTTATAGGTTAGAAGGTTTGAAGAATTGTAGGCTATGTGATATATTTCTGGTTGTGGTCTTATAGGTTAGTGGACCCCAGGTAGGGGACCTTATGTCTGCGGGGAAACTGTTTATTCATAGCAATCCAGGACCTTAATACCATGTTAAGGATAGGTGTTTGTATAATTATTAGAACCTATATTTTATATTCATGGTTATTAATATGGGTTAACTTTACTTTTTAGATGTAATCTAATTATAAATCCACATTTATGTTTCATTGACCTCGAGCAGTAGTTGGGATGGGTGGCTTCCTTGGAAGATTCCCTAGGTGTGTGAAAGTGAGGAAAAAGAACAATTGAAGTAATGTCTGTTGGATTGTATGGATATTTATTAGTTTGATGATCCATCTGTGCATGTGGGTAGGCCTCATGTAGGGGACCACCTATCTATGGGACAACTGGTGGTGCCTGGGAGGCCAATTTCTGAATACCATGTTAAGGATGAGTATATGTACTATCAGCGGGGAACATTTTTTAAATGGATGGTCATGAGTATGGGATTAGAAAATTAATATTATGATAAATATGAGTAGCATTCGAATATGATTCTAGATATCTCGATGAGTGTCCATTTTTATGAAATTATTTTGAAATATAGTTTCTGGGTCCATGAATTGGAGTTTCTGGTACATGTTGTTTTTGATCATGAATATCCAGCTTATCATAAGAAGGGGAATCTATTTTTTCATGGGGAGATCCATGTAACATCATTGATATTTGAAGCTTCCTTGGCCTTATAGTACACTAATGATAGTTCATCACAGATTTATCAATGTATATTCACCTTTGACAGTAATTACAAGTAAAGGGGTTAAATAAATATGGTATTTATTGTGTTTGTCTTATTTTGATGATCTAAAATTACTTATGTCATCAGATCCTACTCTGATCATACATGACCTTGGAAAGGTGTTTGTGGTTTTATTTTATTCCTCTGGTATTTTTCATGTTTGGGTTCATATGTAGGACAATAATTTATTGGAATGCCTTTATATGTCGGACTTCGACATTTCTTACACCTCGGGGAAGAGGAATATAGTTTAAGACACTCTTAGATGTGGAGTTTCATCACAGGATACTATGTAATCATATGACTAGAACCTTATGTGGATCTATTCTATGTTTTACCTTCATAATAGAGTATGTTCCAGGTATGATTCTTACAAGATTTTAGTTATCATCATCTCTATTTGTGTCTATCTAGTAGAGTCGTTATTAGGATGATGATTTCATGATAATTTAATAAACAATCTATGGTGGGGAGACAATTTTTCGTTGGTCTCTCCCTTCCGATGGTACTATCCATTTTGGGTGTTGATTTTTCATACCAGCCTCTACAAGGAGCCTAATTTTTCTTGAATGTCATATTTCATTATGAGTCATATTATACTTTCTGTCTTTGTTATATGTGTTTTGGTTTTGTTTTCAGGCTCTGGGGCAGCAGAATCAGGTAAATTTTTTTTTTCTGGGAAACTTTTTAGCGGCGGTTTAAACCGCCGCTAAATGAAAGTTGGTGGCTATTTAGCGGCGGTTTAAACCACCGCTAAACGTTTAAAACCGCTGCTAAAGGTAAAATATAATATACGTTTAGCGGCGGTTATAACCGCCGCTAAATAGTCGCACCGTGGCAGCCTCATCTTGCGGTGGTTCTTCTGGATTTAGCGGCGGTTTTACGGTGCTGGATATGAATTTATTCGCGGTGGTTATAACCGCCGCTAAAACCGCCGCGAAATGAGGCAGCTACGATGCTTCCCTAAAACCGCTGCTAAACGAAAATAACCGCCGTGAAAATATTGGCGACGGCGTATTAGGCGGCGGTTTCTGAAAACCGCCTCCACACCATTTAGCAGCGTTTATAACCGCCACTAAATGAAAATAAAAACTGCCGCTAGATGCCTAATCTGTTGTAGTGCTATATCACTAAACCGGACTAACTTGTCGTTCCAGCCATGTCTATCTCATGAGATATAAATCTTTACTCAATGCATTAAAGGGAGATATAGGTCCCAACCATCTCATAATTAAACCATTCTTATGTGTGCCACAAAATAAATCATACATCATAGCATAACCCATGTAATAAAAATGGGATTTTTAAACATCATGCCATCATAAAATAATCCATATAAGATAAAAGGACTTCATAAAAATAATTCCATCATAAAATAATTAAATAAATTTAATAATAGGGATATAAATATAATCCTATATTATCTTAGATGGAAAATAATTTTGATAAAGCACTTGAACTCCATTCCTGAGAAAAATATCCTTTCTTCTTCAAAAACATTTTTCCTTTCTCAACATGTCATACAATTTTAAATTAAAATAAGTTAATTGAAAATAAACTTAAAATCTTTTAAAGGAATATTCGTGGAGATAATTATATAGGAAATCATAAAAATCCATTCATGTCATATAAGTTAAAAATAAACATTCTTCTCGTACTTTGGCCGGAAAAGTCAAAAAGTACCTTGAACTACAAATGACAAAAGATTCCTTTCTTATCTTTTACTAAAAATTCACCAATAGGTAAAATTGGATTTAAAAAATTGTGTGAGGATAGAAATAATATTACATATTGAGGAAACATGTATGTGGATGATAAATATTCCCCAGTAAATACCGAAGTATAAATAATCTCGGATAAAAATTTAGATTGCAAAATTTTCCCTTACCTTAGGTCTGATATGATTTGTACGTATCTGAACCTCCTGTATAATGATTTAAACAATTTCATTGAATTATTCCAGAATCATATTCATTGTTATGATATCATATATGGTCATATTCTTATCTTCTTATTAGTAATATTTCATTGCTACTTGTTATTCAGGTCTTTATTGCTTTATGTTCTTATGTGTGTTTTGTCGAATAAATTCTTATTCCACTTTTTAGATTATAGATACATCATTTACATAATGGTATTATTATAATATATATCAGATTTATTTATTCAATCCGTTTATATAATCATTGTTTAATTAAGATCATGTAGAACGAATCACATCACACCGTGGAGACGGTAATTCGTACGTACGCACGAGCGACGATATCGTTCCCATAATTATTGAATGGTATTGGAGTGGATGATAGAATATCTCAGAATTAGTATCATGTTATAATAATCATATATATAGTTATTTTTACACCATTATACCCATCCAAGTAAGGTGGTGGTGGAAAACATATTACACCACGGCATGGAGGTGGTATTCTGTACGTACGCACGCGCGGTGATTTCATTTTTCGTAGGATGGATAGAAGCTGAAATAGGGTTGTTTCATATTTATAATAACATATCAGTATATGAGTGATACTGATGTTATTACTTTATTATTAACCAATAAAAGAAGATGAAGTAGAAGAAGAAATGAATTTGAAAGAATCGGTAAATGATATTACCTCTTCTTCGACGCGCCTCTTCTAAACCTCCTCTTAGGGCACTAAAGTTGGTCTTTGAAGAAGACCCGGACCTCTAGTATGTTTCTAGGGAAGTGGAGAAGAGAAATTGGCAGGGGTTGGCTGAGCTTGAAGGCTTAAAATGGTGTGAGGAGTAGAGGGAGGAGGTGCCCTTTTATAAGGGAAGAGAGGGGCACTTTTGGAAACCTCTAAAATATTAATTTATAATAAACTTAAACCCCCCATAAAAACATCCGAAATTACTCAAATTCGAAGATTAGATGAGATAGGGTTGTAATATCATCAACCAATAAAATTTAGACATATAGGGAATTTTTTTAAACTATATCAACTTGATTTATCCTTATTTAATCTATTTAATTTTATTTGTGGTAATAATATTCTAAATTTTAAATTGTTATAAATAATTACTTATGTGTTGTGAATTGTCCATAATTGGATACTTTATGACATTGTAGACCATAAAAATTTCAATTTATAATTTTTAAATATTTTTGTGATTTTTAATCAATTTTATAATATGTTATTTTTATAAAATAACAATAGTGTCAATTTTGACACTATTAATTTATTTGAATTTAAATAAAATATACACAGAAGATATGTTTGAACTAAAAAAATTAATAGATTCATAACATGTCATATTTATCTAGAAAATTCTTGGAGAATATTAATTAGTTCATATAATGTAACACCTCGAGATTTTATGAGAAATATTCTTTTTAATTTCTTTGAAATCTTGTGTTGTATGCTTCACCAAGAGTATCTTGCGCTATACGCAACACCGTATTATCTTGTAGTATAGGCAAACACTATTCTTGGCTTGTGTTGCACACAAGAGCGACCTTCCTCAATAGCTTGTGTTGTACGCAATACTGAATTTCACTAAACAATGACATATTGTTATGAAGTAGCTGTTATGAATAGTATTAACTACATTTTGAATTTTATAACATTATTATTCATCTTAAAAATTTTCTAGAACATGGTATGAGAACAAAATAAATTTTTCAAGTAAAATAAGTATTTTTCAAAAAAAATGTTGTTTTTTCACCTTTTGATGGCGCACCCACTTTAAATTTAGTTTAGACGTGTTTATAAGTTAAATTTGAAAAATAAAATTCTTATTTGGAATCAGAATATACAAATTTACTTTGGATAAATTTTTCATATTATTCTGATAACTTTCATATTTTAATGAATAGTAAAAACACGCTATATTTTAATTAAAATAAACTTTTTTCATCGTAATAATTTATATGGTTAAATTACAATATTGAATGTTTTTAAAGTATAAATATAATATATTTTTGACATTTAATTTAATTTATGTCATTAGCATTGATTTTACATTGAATTCATAGATAAAATCATTTCAATCTTTTGCAATGTTTTAACTTTTAAAACTCATTTTCTTAACGACGGGATTAATTTTAAATTAATTTCTTCAACTTCTGTGATTTGAATTTGGAAAAATGGATTCCATATTTGGAATCATTAGGTCCAAATTATGTAAATAGTCTACATTTTATTTTTGGACACTATGAATAGTAACTACGGTAAATTTTATTTACCATAGTTAAAGGTAAATCGGGTAATTAAGGGTAAATATAATATTATAAAATTACCCTAACACTTGTATTAATATAATTGGATGATTATATTTCTTCTTAAGACATATTTTTGTCAAAATGGAATCCATTGGAACCCACTTGGATGTGATTAACACCTTTAATTTATTTTATTTTAAAGAAAGTGAAATATGTCTCACTCAAACTTTAATAATTAAAGTATTTTTAATATAAGGTTATATAGAATATAAATTAGATTATAAATAATAATTTTAAATCTAAATTTTTTTTTATTTTTTTTGGTAATTTATTTGTAATTTTAATGAGATATTTAATTACCTTAATATCTTATACATTAAAGATGAAGAAATTATTTATTTAGTGAAAAATCAATAATATAGTTTTTATTAAAATAATAATACGCATTAAAAGGTCCAAAAACTTGACCAAAACTTATTGGTCATATATATATAAACCATAATCATCCAATGGTATAATTTTTGACCATTGAGAGATTTATAAAATCGATTATGCACTTATATTATTTTATTTCAAATGATGTCAAAGTTGTCACCTTCATAATTTAATAAATATAACAATTTACATGTTGTGATTTTAAGATGATAAATTCAAGTAAAAGTATTATTTTGAAATATATTAGATTTATCAACATCATAGTATTTTATTTTTAATTTTTATACAATTAATAAGTATATTAAATGATTATTTAAAAATGATGTAGTAATTGTTTTATTAAGAGAAATATCAAATAAATGGTTTTATAAATATTAAAATAAATATTATATGAACTAATTAATGTTCTCCACAAATTTTCTAGATGAATATGATATGTTAGTAATCTATTAAACATTTTTTTTCGAATATATTCTCTTTGTGAATTTTATTTAAATTCAAATAAATAAATAGTGTCAAAATTAACACTATTGTTATTTTATAAAAATAACATATTATAAAATTGTTTAAAAATCAAAAAAATATTTAAAAATTATAAATTGAAATTTATATGGTCTAAAATTTCATAAATTATCCAATTATGGACAATTCACAATACATAAGTAATTATTTATAACAATTTAAAATTTAGAATACTATTTCCACTAATAAAATTAAATAGATTAAATAAGGATAAACCAAGTTGATAATGTTTAAAATAAATACCCTACATGTCTAAATTTTATTGGTTGATGATATTAAAACCCTATCTCATCTAATCTTTTAATTTGAGTAATTTTGGATGTTTTAAGTGGGGTTTGAGTTTATTATAAATTAATATGTTTTTGAGGATTCCAAAAGTGCCCCTCTCCTCCCTTATAAAAGGGCACATCCTACCTCTCCTCTTCACAAAATTTTGAGCCATCAAGCTCAGAGAAACCATACCAATTACTCTTCTCAACATCCCTAGTTATATCATAGAGGTTATGGTCTCCTCAAAAGACCAACTCTAGTGCTCTAAGAGGAGGTTTAAAAGAGGCATGTCGAGGAAGAGTTAATCTCTTCTACCGATTCTTTCTTGTTTATTTCTTCTTCTACTTCCTATTATTTAGTTGTTTCAATATGAAGTAATAACATAAGTATAACTAATATAATAATATGTGATTATAAATATGAAACAAACCTATTTAACCTTCTATCTATCCTACAGAAAACGAAATCACTGCGCGTGCGTACGTACGGAATACCATCTCCACGTCGTGGTGTAATCTGTTTTCCACCACCACCTTACTTGGATGGGTATAATGGTGGAAGTAATAACTATATATGATTATTATAACATAATACTGATTCTTATAAATTAAATCATCCACTCCAAATCCATTCGATAATTATGGGAATGATATCATCGCTCGTACGTACGTGCGGATTACCGTATCCACGACGCGATGAGATTCATTCTCCATGATTAACCATTAAAGTATGATTATAAAGTATATATAATAAATAATAATGAAATATATGAAATAATAATGATACTGGATTTATGCACATATATTTTTCATTTACATAATTCCATTCAATTCAATAAGGAAACGAAAACAACGTTCATGCGTACGTACAGCCTACCGTCTCCATGAACGGTGTATTTCATTTCATTTATCGATCTATCATATATATTTATATGATGAATATATATTATATACAAATAATTTTTTACATTCTAGAATTAATTAAATCGGGATATAAGTAATAAAATCAAGAACAACAAGTCAAAACACGTACGATAAATGAAACGATTTTACCCAAAACGTTGCTTTAACATAGAATTGAAAAAATAACGAGTAATATAAAGTTCTAAGTGAATAATATATGATATCATAAATATTATTATGGTTCTGTTAAAAGTTAATAATATGTTTAAACCCACTATACAGGAGTTTCGGACATGTACAGAAGAAATTTGACCTAAGGTAAGGGATAACTTTTCCAATCTCATTCTATCCGAGATTGTTTATTCGTAAGTTTTTACTAGGGATATATTTATCATACACATCCTTGATTTCTAAAAATATGCTCATAAAATGTGTACTATTCTTCTATGTATTCTTAAAGTCATTTTTACCCTTTTTGACCTTTACTACATGGTATGGAAGGAATCTTTCTTTTGTTTACCATACGAGGTACTTTTTTACTTTTCCGGCAAAAGTACGAGGAGAATGTAATTTTAACTTATATGGCATGAGTAGCTTTTTAAGGTTTTATAACACCTTATTTTCATGAAGCTCCCTCTAAAATATTTTGTGATTATTTTCAATAAAATCCTTTTATTTTAAAATTGCGTGGCATTTTGTGAAACGAAAATGATTTTGAAGAAGAATGGATATTTTCCTCAAGAATTCATTTCAAGTGTTTTATCAAAACTATTTTCCATCTAAGATGAAATTATTTAGTATGTTTATGTTTCAAGTATAATGTCTCTATTATTTACATGATTTGATTTTTCTTATAATGAAATTATATCCATTTGTTTTATATGGATTATGTTATGATGGAATGATGTTTATGAAACCCATTTTATTCTTTGGGTTATGATGAATGATTTATGATTATTTTGTGGAACACGTAAGAATGATTTCAATATGAGATGGGTGGGAACTATATCTCCCTCAAATGCATTGGGTAAAGATTTATATCTCATGAGATAAACATGGCTGAAACAGCAAGTGAATCTGGTTCAGTAATACAGGGCTGGAACGGCAAGTAAACCCGGTTCAGTAATGGACTTTGTCCACTATGATGGTCTTGGCAGCAATGCCTTGGATACTATGGAAATCATAACATGTGATTAATGGATTCCACAATTACATGTTTTATTCCCATGCTATTTTATCTTGGTTAATGTTCCTTTATGATCTATGCCTTATGCACTGCCAAGATTTATGTCATTACTCATGATTTTGATGTTTTATGTTCATGTTCTTACGTTCAAATGTTTAGGGATTGTTTTATGTTTTCCATGTTTACCCTTACTGAGTATTTGAGCTCACCCTATTTATGTTTTCTTTTCCCCATGATATAAAGAAAGGTTTTAGGTAAGAAAACAAAAGGGGAAGATCTTTATGGGAGATGTTGAGGATATTTCACCAGGATTAGAAGATTATGTTCCAAGTTTCCAAAGACACTAAACCAATACAGTCATTGGGCATCTGTTTTTTTTATGTATTAAGTATTTCGCACAAGTAATGTAATGTCCATGTACATAAAGCTTTGGGTCTCTACATATAATATTTATTTTAATATTTTTAGAACCATTTATTTTATATTTCAATCAATAAAATAATTTCAACATCACTATTGTGTCATTATTAATGATAATTTAATAAAATTACATGATTTAGATAATTTTATTAGCTTTCTGTGGACTATTCATGTTCAATTTTTTATGAAATTTATCACTAAATTAAAATTATCACACTTATAATATTTAAGAGAGTGACATGTTGTCACCTTCTTTGGTTTTAATAATAATTAAATTATTTTCATGGTCAAAAGTCAATGAAATGTATCTATTCCTACCCTTAGGTGATATGGGTCAACTTTTATTCATCAAATAGAATTTTGGCAGGTGTTAGGGTAATTTTATAATCTTATTTTGACCCTTAATTACCTAATTTACCTTTAACTGCAGTAAATAAAAATTACCGTAGTTACTATTCATAATATCAAAAAAATTAAAGTAATCTATTAAAATAATTTGGACCCAATGAATCCAAATATGGAATCCATTTTTCAAAATTCAAAACATAGAAGTTGCAGTAATTAATTTAAAATTAATCTCGTTGTTAAGAAAAGGGGTTTTAAAAGTTAAAACATTGCCAAAGATTGAAATGTTTTTACCTATGAATTCAATGTGAAATTAATGCTAATAACATAAATTATATTAAATGGTAAAAATATATTCTATTTATACTTTAAAACCATTCAATAATATATTTTAACCATATAAATTATTTTGATGAAAAAAGTTGTTTTCAATTAAAAATTAGCGTATTTTTACTATTCATCAAAATATGAAAGTTATCAGAAAAGTATCAAAAATTCATCCAATGTAAATTTTTATATACTGATTCAAAATAAGAAGTTTATTTTGTCAAATTGAACTCATAAAAGTTTCAAAAATTAGATTTAAAATGGGTGTGCCATCAAAAGGTGGAAAACTGCATTTTTTGAAAAAAAAATAATTCTTTATCCAAAAAAATTGATTTTTTTCTCATATCATATGTAAAATGAATCCTAATGTTATATAAAATTCAAAATGTGGTTAATACTATTTATAAAAGATATTTTATATAATATTTTAATAACATATCGTTGTTTAGTGAAACTCGGTATTGCGTACAACCCACGCTATCGAGGAAGGTCGATATTGCGTGTAATGAAAGCCAAGTCAGTGTTGTGTGTAGAGAAAGATTCCATTGGTGTTGCGTATAACATAAGACATAAAAAATATATTTATCATAAAATCTGAGGGTGTTACAAGGAATGAAATATTTACATGGCTTGGCCTTAATGTAAAAACCCACATCCTTTCCATGGTCACTCTCATCGATCTATAGAACTTCAATATTAAAATAAGTGAGTTTATCTTTTGAGATAACTAACATTAGACTCCATATATATCCTTATGGGTAAGTTTATAATGGATCTTTTTTAGTTTACATGTTTTTATTAAAAAATATTGAGCCAGAAAATGTTAAACATTGTAACATAAACTCCACCAAAAGGTCGTCTGGATTTGTCCCTCCATTTTCTTATGTCTGGAAATGTGTGTCTAGTGAAACCTTTCATCATTCATAAAAGTTTTTCTATTTTTATTTATTTAAATTTGTGACTCTTTATAAATTATGTTCTATTAAATTAAAAATACAAGTTCCTAAAAACCTCTATATGGAAACACTGTTTGATGTCTATGTCTGATTTTTTGTATTGAAACTCTGTCTAATACTTATGATAAAAAATCTCTATATATGGAAAATTTATTCAACCAGGATCTGATATTTCGTTTGAAAATCACATACAAACCTAGTTATGTAGCTACTATTATTTTTTTACCTATGTCCAGTTATAAGTATGATGCAATTTTCACCACATTATATGGGTGCTCCCAGAATGGAAAATGTTTGAAACACTTTTAATTTTACCAATCAAACAATTCATTGAACTATTATCAATCATTCCAGATTCATTTAAAATATTATTTAATCCTAAAAAATTCTATTCAAATTAAGACCTTTATTGATCTTTCATAAACATGGATAAAATGAAAACCAATTGAATGGCCAAATTCTGTACAACAATTTTGGAACTTTACAGAAGAATCTTTGCCGAGATTATGTTTTTTTAAAACTTCTTTAGGAACTCTCCGTATGATGAATCACTATTTCTATGATGTGTTATTTGTACTCAAATAAACATTATACATCACAAGGTTTACTCATATTATAAAATATCACATGGTGTAATTTTTCATGAAAGTCCTTCTGATTGACATTCCTCAACAACACATTTCCTAACTTTAAAGACTTTGGACATCATCATGTAACAAAATTATTCTCTTTAAAATTCATACAAGTTGTATGTCCATTGCTCTTAACCAACTAAGGATCTTCTCAAAAATACTTTAAAGGCGTTTCACTACATTTTTTTCAATATCTGATCTCTTCAGTTTCATGTTTCCTCCTAAAATAAAAACACTTTCTACAAACTCTCAATACAATAAATTCATATTATAGTAGTGTTTTTTCAATAACCATCATGAAATTTTATACATTAATTAAAAAAAGACAACTTTTACCAAGATCCCTCTATCCCCCAATACCCCCACCCTCCCTCGATCACCCATACCCTGAGCCCTAACCAACACTACATTTCCCCCCGCATCGGCACTTTGGTTTACCAAGACCCCACCCCCCCTCGTGAGCACTCACCAGTGCTCTGGTTTACTCTGAGCCCTCTGATCCCCATTTGTCATTAAGGCTCTAATTTACCCAGATTACCATAAACCATCGCTCTTTCATGTTCTACGTTTTATCCTAAGCCCCCATCTCCCTCACACTCATCATATTTCTAGTTTCCTTAGAGCTCCACGAGCACTCTCCCTCACCCGTACCTCCTGTAGCCTCTTCTCCAACAATCCATCCCCACTAGGATGTCATCTAGTACAATCTAGATTGGGTACCCCTGTAAATTCAAGGGAATGGGATTTCAGTATTCACTTCATTTTGGATGTCACTTAAACCGGGTATGATATAATCTTCAAATCACTTGGATTCCTTACCAAATAGAAGCTACATAGGAATTAATAAGGTTAATCTAAGATACGTGTTGGGTTTTTCTTCCTAGATTTATTGTCATCATGTTCCAATAGTGTTTACCTAATTCCAATCTCGTGATAGGTGGTTGATATTAGCTATTGGGTGAAATATATTATCTTCCTAAGGCCTCAAAGATATATTCTAAAAAAATTGTAGGGGTTTGATGAGACCGGAGGTCGTCACGACCCTCAAAATCACATTTATTAACCTACACTAGAATAGTGGTGCAGGGCCAATCCATAGAGAAGGAAGGTGAGTCTTACTAAGGTTTTTTAATTTTAAACCCCCATTATTGTCAGCAGTGGGGAAAAATATTCGTACTTTATATTTTTTTTAATGATGTGGTACAAACAATATGGGAAACTAGTTTGAAAAAGTAACTAAAACTACAGTAATATAACTATAAACTATAGAAGAAACAATGAATTAATCTTCCTCGCAGCAAAGACAAAGGAGCACAGATCACATGAAATTCTAGGGAGATTTAATCTATTGGTTGAAATGGTTTACTCCTTCGCAACTTTTATTGACTAACACTTCAAGACTATTTGAAGAATCCCCCTCACCAGGAAATTCAACAGGCAGAGGATCAAATATTGGATTTCTCCACACCAAAACATAATTGAACTGCTTCAATGTTCAAAAATCACAACAATTTGAAATAAACACACCGTAAATTTCCAATTTTGTAGATAGTAAAAGCATCAATCAAAGTATTCAAAACCTACTTCTGCAGTTGATCTTGAAATAATGAATTTGAAAAACAGAAATTGAGGTGTGAATAATTAAACATGGAATCATAAATCAATCACTCTAATTGATTATGATTCTGAAATATTGAAATAAATGTGAAGAAATCAAAAAGAAAATTCAGTAGTATAAAATTCCCAAGCTGAGTACATATCAGCTTATGATCATGTTGATTTCAACACTAAAAACACATGAAGACAGAGTACTAAATCTAAGCACAGAAGGAAGTAAAACTCCCCTAGAACAACTCTTCTTCTAGGCTCCTTCGTCTCCTGCTCTTCTCATATGCTGCTCTCGGGCGTCTCCGCTCTCAAATAGTGTGTTCGTGGAATGAGTAAGAGTATATGGATATGCTCTCCAATGGCGTGATCGTGGAAGGAGAATGAGCATTTTTCAATTTCACTGTTTCTCTTCTTTATATATCAACTGTCACCTACTGCACGTGACCGCATGTTTCCACCAACTTCAAATATTCTTCACATGTGCACCCCACATGTTCATTTTTTTCTACAATGCACGTCACGCTATCTTTTCCCATGTAACTAACTTCCAGTGAGTTAGTTGAGTGAACCCAGATGTGTTTCCGACTCTTGCATAAACCTGCACAGCTAAAACAAAATAAAATAGTTAAAACACGAAGAAATTTAAATAATAGTTATTTTTTAAAGTCAAATGTTATAATACATAATTAAAAAGTTAACTAAAGTTAATTAATAAATATCTTAATTATTATTAAATATTATTATTATGATTATTAATTTATTATTAAATATTTAATTAAATAAAATTATTAAGTTTCTAATATATTATTATTAATTATGGTCTTTAATTATTATTAGTATTATTAACATTTAGTTGAAATAACTAAATTACATTCTTAAATTAAATTATCTTAATTAACATAATTATTATAATTATTTTATTAAGATTTAAATTAAATAACCATTTAGTTTAATTAGATAATTTAATTAGTTTAATAATTTAGTCAATTTATTAGTAATCGTTAATTTATTATAAACATTTTTATTAATTTATTATTTATTTTTTTGTTTTTTTGTTATGTTATTTATTTTTGAATTGGTTCTATCCTAATCCCCCCCCCAATTTCGGCACAACGACACAAAGGGGAAAGGGGGGTTCGTCAGATTTTTTTTTTTACGTTTTTCAAAAAAAATATTTTCCAGAAAACGCTTAGGATAGAAATATTTTTAAAAATATGCCTCAAAGGCGGCATCCGGGATGCCGCCTTTGCATTTCGGGGGCAAGGCGGCATCGCGGATGCCGCCTTTCTCCTAAAATTTTTTTTTGAAAATTTTTATTTTTATTTTTTGTTTTGTTTTGTTTATATATATATATATATATATATACATATATACATATACATATATATATAAACAAAACAAAAAATTTCAGCAGAATCTTTGCTATTAAAGATCCAGCGGTACAGCCATTACAGCAATCTGGATTCTGACAGAAGCTCTCACCCAGACCTCCCTTTTATAAGAAAGCTTACCCTAGGAAATCATTCTGCATTTCTGATGTGGGATTCTGGTTCTTCATTTCCTGCATAGAACATTCTGCATTTTTGATGTGGGACTCTGTTTCAAGTATGTGACTTTGAAAGACTATAAAATATAAACTATAAGACCAATATAAATGAAACTTAAAACATGGATTAAACATAAAACAAATAGTTGAAAACAAAAAGAATTTCCTCAAAGATGTTGATGAAAAATAATCTATAACCTCTCAAAACCGCATACTTGAAACTTAAAAATGTTTCAAGTACGTGACTTTGAAAGACTATAAAATATAAACTATAATGCCAATATAAATGAAACTTAAAACATGGATTAAACATAAAACAAATATTTGAAAATAAAAAGAATTTCATAAAAAATATTGATGAAATATAATTGATAAGCTTTCAAAACGACCAACATGAAACTTAAAAATGTTTCAAGAATGTGACTTTGAAAGCCTATAAAATATAAACTATAAGACCGATATAAATGAAACATAAAACACAGATTAAACATATAACAAATAGTTGAAAATAAATATAATTTCATAAAAAATGTTCATGAAAAATAATTTATAAGCTTTCAAAACCGCCTACTTGAAACTTAAAAATGTTTCAAGTACGTGACTTTGAAAGATTATAAAATTATTACTAATTAACTGATTAATTATTATATAATTAATAGTTAGATTAATAATTTACTAATTAATTATTATATATGTAATAATTAATGAGTAATAATTAATAATTAATAATTTAATGAATAGTTATAATTAATATTTATATTACTAATTAACAAATTAATAATTACTAATTACTTATTAATAATTATTAATTAATAATTACTAATTATAATGAATAATTATAATAAATATTTATATTACTGATTAACTAATTAATAATTACCAATTACTAATTAATTAGTTATAATTATTAATTATATTTCTAATTAACTAAATATTTATTATATATGTAATAATTAAGTATTATATAATTGATAATTTTATTACTAATTAACTAATTAGTTATTATATAATTAATGATTAATAAACACTAATTACCAAATTACAAATTATATACTAATTAATTAGTTATTTCGTAATATAAATATTAATTATATACTAATTAAATAGTTAATTAGTAATAGAATTATTAATTATATAATTTGTAATTAGGTAATTAGTAATTATTAATGTTTTATTATTATGTTCGTATGGTTATATAAATATATATAAATAAAACCTAATTTACCCCCTCCTGAGATTCCACTCTGACCAACAAGTAAAAATAGTATTTTGATTTCAGTACACATAAAACATGTAAACAATAATGTACAATCAATGCATATGTATGTGGCGAGGAGATTTCGTCCCACATGGTGGTCTGCGAATAGGACGTCCGCGTCGAGTGCGCAGTGGAGTCTGATGACCTGGAGAAGGCTGATCCTCGGGCACTGAAATGTCGATTGTCGCATCCTCCATCTGTGTTTCAGTGGGAGGAGCTGTCAACTGCATCTCGTACTGCCATTTGGATCCTTCTCTCACTAGGGTGGTAGAAGGACCTGCCTCCATCGCAGAGGGGAACGAAGCCTGTGATGGAGCTATACCCCAAGACGACGACGGCTCTAGAATCCAAGGTTGTGAAGGATCTGGAACCCAAGATGGAGAGAACTGCTGATATCCTGTCAGGAAAGACGGATCCCATGCCACCTGAGGCACGTCCTGAATAGGCTGATCCTGGACTACTAGAGGCCCGACCTCTGCCTGTGGAACAGGCGAGGCCTCACGTGCAGCACGATGCTGTCTACGTCGCCATGGTCGTGGATCCTCAGCACCAGCAGCAGCTGCAGGATGTTCCTCTGGGGCAGGAACCTCCTGTCTCCGAGCCAGACGTGTGAAGATGCTCCCGGAAAGCGCATGAAAAGATGCCCTCGCCTCCAGCTCTGTAGCATGGACGGCTGCCCGGCTAAAGACCCCCTCCTCCTCTTCATCACTCATGCGAACAAGCTGCTCTGTGTGACTTCCCTGTAAGTAGATTCAAATGGAATTAGAAAATAATTCAATAAACAAAATAATAGGAATTTATTAACTTACCATCCTCTGCATCTCTATGCCAGCTTGGGTAAGATACAATATAGACTTCAGTTTATACCATGGCGCATAGTCAACCTGCTCTGAAAGAGAGAATCGATTTGTAGGAACACCCTGAATACGTAACTCTACACGTCTGTGCCAGTAGTTGATAAAACTCGCATGTACTTGAGACCAGTCATCATCCTGCCTCCCTGTCAGCTTCATCCCATGAAGCTTGTCTATCTGTCTAGATGGTAATGGAATCGACTGAGTACGAAAAAATTGGCGCATGAACCTGTCAGGCAGCTGCCACTCAATAATATGAAAGTGAATGAGGGGAACTACAACCATAGCATCCTCAAGACCAATAGTGCAGTATGCTGGCAACTGGTCCATAATACTCCAGTATGGAAGCCATGAAATCTGAAATGACAAGTGATTTTGTCAAAAAAACACCCAACTAAAAACCAAAATTGATGTTATTATTAAAAATGTTAGACAGTGATAGGTTGTATATACATACCTGATCAGGTAAGAGACAGTCCAACTGTAGCCGATATACGCCCAAATGCTGTCTCGGAACCACGTCAAAATTGTGTCACTGACACCACCTGTAAAATACAACGATAATGACAAATAATGAGAAATTATAGTCAATAACTCATAGTAGAATCAAAAACCAATAGAAATGACTTATCATACCAGCGTCCACGCGGAGCGTCATGCAGCACCTCCATCTCGACCGGTGGACCAGCAAGGTCAGGGCGGAATGCTGGGATGCGCTCCCATGCCCACATCTGAATAAGGATGACGCATCCTCCATGACCTGTATGGTCCCTATGGAATAGTCTGTATAATGATTTGTACGTGTATGCCAAGTAGGCTGATCCCCAACTGTACGTCCCAGCCTGATCAAAGTCCTCTAGTAGGGGTAGATACATCATATGCACGTGCATCCCCGAGTGATCAGTACACATGGTCCCACCAATGAGTCGTAAGATATATGCACGGGCATAACGCATGACGGTCTGCTCATCATCATCATCCTGTAAATATGGAATCTGTGACTCCAACCAACGCATAGATATGGACGATCCATCTGTTGCCCTACGGTCGGACAAAATATCAACGCCTAACAAGCGTTGAGCAAGGTCTGGCCAAGCTGCACGAGTGGGTCCAATAACGGGTCTCCCCTGGATAGGCAGACCGAGAAGCACTGCGACATCCTCGAGGGTGATGGTCATCTCTCCCTCAGGCAAGTGGAATGTCTGTGTCTCTAGTCTCCATCTCTCAACGAGGGCAGCAAGTAGGTAATGATCTACAAATGTGAAATCTGATACGGCAAGGCCATATAAGCCAGCACGGTGCAAGTAAGGTCTAATGGCATGTGGAGGCTCCATGTGATGAAAATGGTGCGCTCGACGCACCTTCACAAATCGATCTGGATGACCCTCTAACACGGCCTGCGAAATATGGGTAGGCTGCTGAGTGAGTAGTATGGTATCATCCATCTTCATATAAACAAATAAAATGAGTTGTAAGTGTAAAATGTAAATATAACATTATGATGTTTTTATAATTTAACTAATTGTATGTATTCAATATCTTATGCTAATTATTATGATACTATAAATTTTTTATAGAACAGTTTGCTAAAATATCCTGCATGTTTGCATTGGGGTTTAGGTTGGAGGGTTTAGGGTTAAAATTTTTAATATTAATGTCCAGGAAACATGTTAATGGGTTAACTGACATTTACTTTTCAATATGGGTTAAGTGTTCCTCTTTCGGAGTTTTGAAATAAATTATATTATCTCATATTTAAAGTTATTTCTTAAAAGAATGAATATTAATATGAAATAAGTTATATTATCTAAAATATTGAGTCTTGAATTTGGTTACACATATTTTGGGGGAGCTTTATGATTAACTACTTATGGATTGGATTAAGATAAACTATGTCAATTAGTAATGATGTTTTTAGAATTTATCTAATTGTATGTATTCAATATCTTATGCTAATTATTATGATACTATAAATTTGTTATAGAACAGTTTGCTAAAATATCCTGCATGTTTAGATTGGGGTTTAGGTTGGAGGGTTTAGGGTTAAAATTTTTAATATTAACGTCCAGGAAACATGTTAATGGGTTAACTGACATTTACTTTTCAATATGGGTTAAGTGTTCCGCTTTCGGAGTTTTGAAATAAATTCTATTATCTCATATTTAAAGTTATTTCTTGAAAGCATGAATATTAATATGAAATAAGTTATATTATCTAAAATATTGAGTCTTGAATTTGGTTACACATATTTTGGGGGAGCTTTATGATTAACTACTTATGGATTGGATTATGATAAACCATGTCAATTAGTAATGATGTTTTTAGAATTTAACTAATTGTATGTATTCAATATCTTATGCTAATTATTATGATACTATAAATTTTTTATAGAACAGTTTGCTAAAATATCCTGCATGTTTGCATTGGGGTTTAGGTTGGAGGGTTTAGGTTTAAATTTTTTAATATTAACGTCCAGGAAACATGTTAATGGGTTAACTGACATTTACTTTTCAATATGGGTTAAGTGTTCCGCTTTCGGAGTTTTGAAATAAATTCTATTATCTCATATTTAAAGTTATTTCTTGGAAGCATGAATATTAATATGAAATAAGTTATATTATCTAAAATATTGAGTCTTGAATTTGGTTACACATATTTTGGGGGAGATTTATGATTAACTACTTATGGATTGGATTATGATAAACCATGTCAATTAGTAATGATGTTTTTAGAATTTATCTAATTGTATGTATTCAATATCTTATGCTAATTATTATGATACTATAAATTTGTTATAGAACAGTTTGCTAAAATATCCTGCATGTTTAGATTGGGGTTTAGTTTGGAGGGTTTAGGGTTAAAATTTTTAATATTAACATCCAGGAAACATGTTAATGGGTTAACTGACATTTACTTTTCAATATGGGTTAAGTGTTCCGCTTTTGGAGTTTTGAAATAAATTCTATTATCTCATATTTAAAGTTATTTCTTGAAAGCATGAATATTAATATGAAATAAGTTATATTATCTAAAATATTGAGTCTTGAATTTGGTTACACATATTTTGGGGGAGCTTTATGATTAACTACTTATGGATTGGATTATGATAAACCATGTCAATTAGTAATGATGTTTTTAGAATTTATCTAATTGTATGTATTCAATATCTTATGCTAATTATTATGATATTATAAAATTTTTATAGAACAGTTTGCTAAAATATATTGCATGTTTAGATTGGGGTTTAGGTTGGAGGGTTTAGGGTTAAAATTTTTAATATTAACGTCCAGGAAACATGTTAATGGGTTAACTGACATACACTTTTCAATATGGGTTAAGTGTTCCGCTTTCGGAGTTTTGAAATAAATTCTATTATCTCATATTTATAGTTATTTCTTGAAAGCATGAATATTAATATGAAAACTTATCTCAGATGTTTGGGGTTTAGAAAACCGAGGAATAAAGAAGAGATAACAACATTTAGTTTACAATATGGGAATGTCACAATGAAGAAAATACATCATTATGAATGAGACTGTGAAGTCGACCCAACAACGTTAGGGCATCGCTTCCGGTTATGACCTTCTTTATGACATATTGTGCATCACAAACTCTGTCCTTGTTCTTGAGGCCAGTCCATCTCATTACGCATCCTACTCGCCTTTGGTCTCCCACAAGGACATAACTGATTCATGTCAGGTATCACTATCGGCTGGCCTTCAGGCATTGGGAAATAACGATACTCCCCAATAGGTGTCCATGGTGCAGCATAACAGTTGGCAATGATATCCATCTGGTACACTGGATCAACATATGCTTCCCATGAGATGTTCACAGAGGCACATGCTGCGATGGCGTGTGTACATGGAAACCGTAAGGCCTGAAATTTTCCACATTGGCATTGCCTTGTTTCCAGTAATACCACCATTTTTTCACCGACGCGATTTGTGATGGGGTCTGAATGCTCTTGAACTTCAAATCGAGAGTCTTCTCTTCGAAAGAGATAGATGTGATAACCAGAAGCTTCTTCAATATTTTTTTCAATCTCTCGTTGAAAGTGTCTTCCATATCTTAGCCCTTGATGTATTCTGTCTGATGCTAGTTTTTTTCTATCCACAAAGTACTTCACGCATCGATATAATGTCTCCTGAACTAAGGCGGTTATAGGTAGCTTGCAAATTCCTTTGAAGATACCATTGATGCACTCCACAATGTTTGTAGTCATGTGTCCGTACCTCTTTCCTCCGTCATATGCCAATGTCCATTTCTCTTTTGGAATCTGCATCATATAATCATAAACTTCTTGATTAGCCTGACGAATTTGTTCAAAACATTCTTCAAATCGTCGTTGGTCCGACTCATATGCTACAAAACGTAGATGATATTTCACATAAATTGATTTTATATTTATATTGAAACAGTAAAACAGAACGAATAAAATAAGTATCAAGCTTCGTGATTGCCTTCTTCATCGGTTCGTTGTGGAATTTTTTATGCACATTGCTAGCAATGTGTCTAATGCAGAACCAATGATGTGCATTTGGGTATCTCCATGTATCAGGATCTACATTGATTGCCTCATTAATTGCTCGATGGCGATCAGATATCAAACAAACTCCCTGAATGTTGGTGAAATGGTTGCTGATACATGCCAGAAACCAACTCCATGATTCATAGTTTTCTTTCTCTACAATGGCAAAGGCAAGCGGAAGAGGTGAACGGTTTCCATCTTGGGTTGCCGCAATCAACAATATGCCCTTGTATTTTCCATATAGAAATGTTCCATCAATCTGAATAAATTTTTTGCAAAAACGAAATGCGGAGATACAAGGAAAGAATGCCCAGAACAACCGATGAAATTGAACACGAGATGGATCAAGTCTATTATCAGGAGACACATGTTCGTTTGTATCCAGATGGAAGACAACTTGGTTATGATGCCTCAGTATGGCTAGCAATTGCGGCAATACTCGATATGAGTCATCCCAATCACCATATACCTTCACAATTGCCTTCTGTTTCACCATCCATGCCTTATTATAGGAAATCTTATAACCGAATGTCTGTAGAATCCTCTCTTGCACAAGGGATATTGGAACATCTTGGCATGTCCTAATCATCTCAACAACAATAGATGACACAAATTCTGCATCCAATGAAGTATGATCTTGTGTGAGACTTGGCTGAACGCAAGTATGAGCCGCCTCAATCCTTGAGATTCTCCAACCTCCAAATGTAATGTCTGGAATAGCCCTTAAGCGAAATCTACAATCATCCCCATACTTCACACACCGTATAACATATTTACTACGGCATGATTCGTGAACTACATAGTTGAAGTTTCTCTCAATATGAAATCTCTTTAACATGCTTTTTAAGGCATCTTTACTGGGAAAATTCCTTCCAATATATAAGGTTTTGTCCACCTCACTAAACCTATCTGGTACAACTCCAGGGAACTCAGTTGTCGGTGTGAGAACAGTATTATCGAATTCAGGCACGTGTGTCATTGCTTCTGACCAAGATGAAAATAGTGGTGGATGATTTATTGACCGAGGTTGATGTACAGCAATTGCATTTCTCAAAACCTCCTCTCTATCTTCTGTTGTTCCCTCCTCATCAGCACTGTTGTCGCCATCTGATCCATCATTACGAAACTCCTCATCAGAAGTCGGATTGACATGTATATCCGGGAGATCATCTAGGTTGTCCTCTTCTACTGCATCATTTAGAATAGGCTTAATGTTATGGGGTAGACTGTCTTCAACCACTCTTGTATTTCTACGTCTTTGTACAAGTGGACGTTGTTGTTGTACAGTAGCAACAACAACGTATAACTCCATCATGGTACCATCTAACCGTTGAGAAAATAAATTAATTGCTTGGACCCACTGCGCATCAGCAACCAATAGACAAGCTATATGCCACTGTGTTGTTGGAAATTGCAAATGTCTATAGCCCATAGACATGATCTCTTGATCGGGTCCCAGATTTAATGAAATACGAATTCTCTCTTGAAGGTCACTTATGGTAACACAATCAACTGTACTAACCACCGTAATTGGTTGTGTACTATAAGAAGCTCCTTGCTCAGTTTGAATAATCTCCCCATAACAATACACACAGGCAAACATGGCTCTTTACGTCAAAAATGTTTCTTTCATCAAAATTATGATAGTGTAACAAAATATTAACAATTATGTTTGACGATATGATGTTTATTATAATGTAATTTTAGTGCGCCTTTCTATACCATAAACTAAGCTACTGATATTTGACCATATGATATTTATTAGAATGTAATTTTAGAGCGCCTTTTTATTTAGTTTGTTTGTTCTTCTTCATTTCACTTTATATGTTCATTAGTATCGTTAGCTAATCATTATATGAATTCATGTTTTAATCCTATGTTATTTATTAATTATTCTAAAATTAACTAATAATAACTAATCGTTAATTATTCTATTATTCTATAATTAACTAATAATAACTTTAATTCGTTAATTCTTATGTCCTTATTTGATTCTATAACATTATATTTATCATTTATCATTGATAAATATACTGATCATTAGTATCGTTAACTAATCATTATATGAATCTATGTTTTAATCCTATGTTATTTATTAATTATTCTAAAATTAACTAATAATAACTAATCGTTAATTATTCTATTATTTTATAATTAACTACTAATAACTTTAATTCGTTAATTCATATGTCCTTATTTGATTCTATAACATTATATTTATCATTTATCATTGATAAATATACTGATTTGTTTTTTCTTCTCTTAGAAATTTGTGTAGTTTATAAAGAAAATATGAATCATCTTAAGCATATTCCCCGGGAGTGTCAAACCAGGATGCAGCAAGACCCGTTATCGTGCACCAGTTCCCGTTCGAGTCTAGCTCAAAGCGGTGTTTTCGGGTTTTACCCCTATGTACATCTGTGCCAGAGCCACATCCACTTGTTTGTATCCAGACAGGAATTTAATTGCGTAGATAACCACATAATCTTTAAGCTACCAAAATTTCTAAATACTTAATCTTAGGTTAATCTATACTTAATCTATACTACCTAACAGTAATTATTTAAAACTATATATAACTAATTACAAAAACTAAATAACCAAATATTAAGAACTACCTAAACTACTTAACAAATGAAAGATTTAAAACTAAACAAAATTAAATTAATTAATTAAAAACATTAAATTAAATAAAAAAACATACCTCTAATTGAAGCTTCGTAAAAACTCGCACAGCAAAGGAATTTTTTAGAGAGAGAGAAATTCGGAGAGATGAAGTGAGGAGGGAGAGAGGAAGGCAATGAGCAAGTGAGGAGAGGGGAGGGGGTGGCCGCCCTTTTATAGGGAGTTCAGACGAAGGCGGCATCGCGGAAGCCGCCTTTCGCTTCTGCGTATGGCCAAAGGCGGCATCGCGGAAGCCGACTTTCGCCTTACCCTGAGGCGAAAGGCGGCCTCCCCCGGCCGCCTTTGCTATGTCATCGATCCGGGCCAAAGGCGGCGCGGGGGAGCAAAGGCGGGTAACGTATTTTTTTAAAAAAAACTGACCTAGTCAGTTTTTCAGGATTTTTTTTTTAGAAAAACGTATTTAAAAAAAAAAATCCGGGGTTCGTCTGTTAATCTTCTTCGTGGGAGGCATTGCAGTGGTTGCTTTACACGGCGCGACTCGAATATCCAGCAGCGACTCGCGGCACACTGATTTCAGACTCCTCTCCTCAGCGCCATGACATTAGGGCTCATCACCAGCGATGCACGGCTCGGATCTGCTCGCGACAGCTTCACTCCAGATCTGGAACTGCAGCTGAAGTCTCGGTCGAACTCCTCACGCAGCTCCAGTTTTCCACGGCGACCGACGGACCCTTCAGCGGATGAGGTGAACTCCTCGAGCTTCACAACCGTCAACTCAATTTCTCATTCACGGCTTAGTTTCAGTAGATCTCATGGGCACCGTCCGTCCTCTTGTGATTCTCCACCAAACAGTAGCTCGGGTCCGAATAGTGACTAAGGTACGGGCGACGATGGACACTTCGTACAATGGATTCAAGATGAATTTTAGTTATTTTGTTATTGTGATATGTGTTTCTCTGTTATTGATATTTTCTTGTTAAATCTCAGTTTGGATATGGAAATGGTTTGTGGCGGCATGAGGATCATCGGTGGCAGGATGGGTTTGCGGTGTGACTGTGACTGATTGCCGTGGCACTGGTTTTTGAAGGCTGGCGGAAGGATGTTTGACAGTGTCAAGGGCTGGAATGAGGATCACTGGAGGAATTGGTGAGCGGGAGTGAGTTACATGGGAGGTTACCGATAGTTGAAAAACAAGTGAGGAGCAGCAGCGCGACAGAGGTTATCCATAGATATAAAAAAAGGTTACCGATATATAAGAATCAAAGGTCACCATTATCCATAAAAAAAGAAAAGGTCACCGTTAGTTTAAAATAAAATGTTACCACTGGTTATAAAAATATAAGGTTACCGTTAGGATAAAAACAAAAGATCACCAATAGAACAAAATTAAAAGCTACCATTAGTTTAAAATTATAAAGGTCACTGTTAGCACCAAGGGTCACCGTTGAAAATAAGGTCACCGATGCGAATCATAATCAACATCGGTGATATTAAAAAAAAGAGAACTAACGGTAAGACAAAAATAAAAATTGAATAAATTAAGCTTAAAATTAAAACATAAGTTAATTAAAATTAAAAATTAGAACAAGACTAAACAACATATATCAAAAAAAGGATTATTATTAAACTTTAAACATAAAAAATACAATTTAAATTATTTATTGATAACAAATAAATTGAAAACTGGATAATTGTTAAACTAAATTGATAGAATAAATAAATTAAAAATTATTAAAGTGTATATAATGAGTTGAAAAAGATCGCATCGGTGACTAAATAAGTCACAGATTTCTCATATTTGTCTCACCGGTAGACTAAAAACAGTAGTTAATGAATAAATAATCTAACTGTATACTTAGGATTAAATAATTAATGTTTTAAAACTCTAAATTAATTAATTAGAAAACTAATTGAATACTTAAAGTTAAAATTGCGCAGTTTCATTTAATTTAAACTGAAATTCTTAACTTAATTAATTTTCTGTATGATTAAACAAATTAATTAATGATGTTAATAAATTTTAATGAAACTAATTTAAAGGATAAAATATTATAATAAAGACTTTAATATAAATAAAAATATGATGATTATATAATTGTTTAAAATAGATGTTAATTTATTAAAAAGTCAAGCAGATTTTAGTTAACAAAACTAATTAAGAAATAATTAAATTAGAAATGTAAAGTAAGATTAAAATAATTAATTTAAAGATTAAAAATACATAATTAATTATAAAAATTTATTAATTAACAAAATTAAAAATAAAAATACAAAAGTACAATTATTTAGTAAAAAGTGCTTAAATAATTCATTGAATCATTAAAAATTAAGTAAAAAGATGTGACAAAACTATGTAAAAATAGAGCCGCATCAAATTCCCCCACACATAAACAACGTTTATCCTCAAACAATTTCATGTTTTCTTATCATTAAAAAACATATTGTAGTATTTATGATTCAGCTCAAACTCTAACATGTCCAACACTTAAGAAAAGAGAATAGAACATGAAAAAATTGAAAAGATATTTTCAAATCAAGTTTTTCCTCGAACGAGTACTCAAAGGGTAATAAAGAAAGCAAAGATTCCTCAATAAAGAAAGTATCATGCCTCATATGCGACACTGTTAGTGATCATTTCAATCCAAACTCATGTTCTAATTTCAAGAGTGACAAGAGATAAAACATCAGTGAAGTTAAGAATTTAATAGTAGGAACTATGTATAATGACTCTTTCTTAAGTTCCAAAAATAATTAATTTTTTTTGAATTACCTTAATGAAACAACCTAAATGACTTCTATATAAACCAAATGATCATTTCTTCGTCTGGCGGTCATCATTCCCTTAACCTTAATGAACTCATTTTTGACCCTAGACACTTTATTTATTTATTCCCAAGTCATGTATCATGTGCTAAGTATTGTGCATATGCACATATTCAAGGTGTACAAATGGCTTATAGTAAACAGAAATTCACCCAACATCTAGGGTCTCAGAGACTCACCGTGGGATCCCAGATGCCCAGACTACTCAAGTTTCAAAAGATTATTATGAAAACCATTTACATTGTCTCATTAAGGCAATTACATTAATAATTAAAAGGAAAAGAGTTCCTGTAACACCCCGAGATTTTATGAAAAATATTCTTTTAATTTCATTAATGTCTTGTGCTACACCAAGATTACCTTGCGCTATACGCAACACCGTATTAGCTTGCAGTATACGCAACACTATTCTTGGATCGTGTTACACACAATTTTGATAATAGTTATTCTACGCAACATTGAGTATATATATATATATATATTCAATGTATAAATGAAATATGGTTGAATTCTGTTATACGAAACAACGAAGGATTCTTGCGCAACACGCAACCCTGACTTGGCTTGCATTACACGCAATCGCGACCTTCCTCGATAGTGTGTGTTGTACGCAATACTGGGTTTTACTAAACAACGATATATTATTATAATATTGTTATGAACTAGCCGTTATGAATAGTGTTAACTAAATTTTGAATTTTATAACATTATTATTCATCTTACACATTTCTAGAACATGGTATAAGAACAAAATAAATTTTTCGGGTAAAATAAGTATTTTTCAAAAAATGCAGTTTTGCCGCCTTTTGATGGCGCACCCACTTTAAATCTAGTTTTTGACATGTTTATAAGTTCAATTTGACAAAATAAAATTCTTCTTTTGAATCAGGATATAAAAATTTACATTAGATAAAGTTTTGATATTTTTCCGATAACTTTCATATTTTAATGAATAGTAAAAACACGCTATATTTTAATTAAAAATAACTTTTTTCATCGTAATATCTTATGTGGCTAAATTATAATATTGAATGGTTTTAAAGTATAAATAGAATATATTTTTACTATTTAATATAATGTATGTCATTAGCATTGATTTTACCTTGAATTCGTAGGTTAAATCAATTCAATCTTTTGCAATGTTTTAAAGAAAAACTCGTTTTCTTTCGACAACGGGATTAATTTTAATTTAATTTCTGCATCTTTTGTGTGTTGAATTTGGAAAAATGGATTCCATATTTGGAATCAGTGGGTCCAAATTATGTTAATAAGCTACTTTTTATTTTTGGGCATTGTGAATAGTAACTACGGTAAATTTTATTTACTATAGTTAAAGGTAAATCGGGTAATTAAGGGTAAATATAAGATTATAAAATTACCCTAACACTTGGAAAAATCCTATTGGATGGCTAAAAGTAGACCCATATAACCTAAGGGTCGGATTAGATTCATTTTATGGACTTTTGTCCATGAAAATAATTTAATTATTATTAAAACCAAAGAATGTGACAACATGTCACTTTCTTAAATCTTATAAGTATAATAATTTTAATTTTGTGATAAACTTCATGAAACTTCGAACATGAATAGTCTCCAGAAAGCTAATACAATTATCTACGTCATAGGAATTTATTTAGAATTTTTAGGGATTAAATAATTATCATTTATTATGACACAAAGATGATGCAATAATTGTCTTATTAATGAAATATTGACATAATTGATGTTATAAATGCCCAAATAAATGTAATTTGAGACTTTTTATGACTTACATTAATTTTCTAGGTTAATATGACATGTTATTGTTGATATAAGTAACTTGGTTCGAACTTATCATTCTGTTATGAATTTCATAAAAATCATGTACCAAATAGTGTCAAAATTGACATAAATTAGTTTTTAAAACAAATATTATATTATTAATTGTTATTTAATTCCTAAAAATCTAAGGTTCGGCCAAATGACTTATATAAGGATAGATATATTAATAATAAACAACTTGGAGTTCGTTTGGGTTGTTATGGTAAGTTTATCAACCATACAGTGTAAGAAAACAAAAAGACACGGTAAAAGTTAAATTATTTAACTTAGAGTTAAATCTAATTGATAAGGTTAAAATAATAACCTGAACTTGTCTAAATCCTATTGGATGAGAGGATTTCGACCCATCCCCACTTTATCTTTGAAATAAGACCCTTTGGAACCATTATAAACCGAATTTGACCTTAATATAAAATAATATTTTGAGATTTTCCTAAGGTGCCCCTCTCCTCCCTTATAAAAGGGAACCTCCTCCCTCTCTTCCTCACACAACTTTGAGCCTTCAAGCTCGGCCAGACCCTGCCAAATTCTCTTCTCCACTTCCCTAAAAACATCCTAGAGGTTCTGGTCTTCCTCAAAGACCAATTTTAGTGCCCTAAAAGGAGATCTCAAAGAGGCGCTTCAAAGAAGAGGTAATTTCTGTTACCGATTCTTTCACCTTTATTTCTTCTTCCACTTCTTCTTCTTAGGTTGTTTCATTATGAAGTAATAACATAAGTATCAATAATATACTGATATGTTATTATAAGTATGAAACAACCCTATTTCACCATCTATCCATCCTACGGAAAACGAAATCACCGCGCGTGCGTACGTACAGAATACCGTCTCCACACCGTGGTGTAATCTATTTTCCACCACCACCTTACTTGGATGGGTATAATGGTGTAAATAATGACTATATATGACTATTATAAAGTAATACTAATTCTGAAATAGTATACATACACTCCAATACAATTCCACGATCATAGGAACGATATCATCACTCGTGCGTACGTACAGAATACCGTCTCCACGATGTGATGCGACTCGTTCTACATGATCTTCATTTCCTAATGATTATATAAATGAATTAAATTAATTAATATGATATATATTACACTAATACCATTCTGGAAATGAGTTATCTATAACCTAAAGATAAGAATAAGAATTTATTTGACAAAACAAGCATAAGAACAAAAAGTTATAAACACCCAAATAACAAGTAGCAATGAAATATTACTACTAAGAAGCTAAGAAAATGACCATATATGATATCATAAAAATAAGTATGATTCTGGAATAAGTCAATAACATTATTTAAATCATTATACAGGAGTTTCGGACACTTATGAAGCAAAACGGACCTAAGGTAAGGGAAATATCACAATATCATTTTTATCCGAGATTGTTTATACTTTAGTATTTACTGGGGTGTATTTTATCATCCACATCCATGTTTCCTCAATATGTAATATTATTTCCATTCACCTACAATTTTTTAAATCCTATTTTACCCTTCGGTGAGTTTTTAGAAAAAGATATAAAAGGAATCTTTTGTCGTTTTTCGTACGAGGTACTTTTTTGACTTTTCCGACAAAAGTATGAGAAGAATGTTTTTTTTAACTTATACGGCATGAATAGATTTTTAAAAAATTATTTCCAAGAAGCTTCCTTTAAAAGTTTTCAAGTTTATTTTTAATAAACTTCTTTTAGTTTAAAATTGTAAGACATGTTAAGAAAGGAAAATGTTTTTGAAGTAGAAAGGATATTTTCCTCAAGAATGGAGTTCAAGTGTTTTATCAAAATTATTTTCCATCTAAGATAATAAAGGGTTCTATTTATATCCCTATTATTACATGGATTTGATTATGTTGTGATGGAAATATTTTTATGAATTCCTTTATCTTATATGAATTGTTTTATGATGTCATGTTGTTTAAGAATCCCATTTTTATTACATGGGTTATGCTATGATGTATGATTTATGATTTTGTGGCACACATAATAATGGTATCATTATGAGATGGGTGGGACCTATATCTCCCTCCAATGCATTGGGTAAAGATTTTATATCTCATGAGATAGACATGGCTGGAATGGTAGGTTATACTGGTTCAGTGAAACAGGACTGAAACGAGGAGTGAACTCAGTTCAGAAAGGGACTTTGTCCACTAAGATAGTCTTGGAAATGAGTCTTGACTAATAAGAAATGATTCTCTATGATTATGTGTGTATTCCACACAGTTTCATGTTTTAAGTTATGATTATTGGGGTTTACATTTCACTACTATGATTTATCCCATGTTATGAAATTATGATTTTTTTTGCAGGTTAAGATTTCCAAAATGTTATGTTCTTATGAATATGATGTGATTGATATTTCTTTTGTTTACCCTTACTGAGCATTTGAGCTCACCCTTTTATGTTTTCTTTTCCCCAGGATATAAAGAAAGGTTTTAGGTAAAAAAAGGGAAGATTTTTATGGGAGATGTTGAAGATCTTTCACCATTATTAGAAGATTATATTCCGAGTTTGCAAAGACACTAAACTATTACGATCCTTGTGTGTGTGTTTTTGTTATATACTAAGTATTCCGAAAAAGTAATGTAATGTCCATGTACGTCAGGCTTCGGGTCTCTACAGTTGGTATCAGAGGAAAGGTTTAGTCAACCTTTGGAAACTAGGATGCGAGAACTTTAGTGAGATCCCTATAGATATTTCTAAGGTATGTCTAGGGATGTCTCTAAGGTTAAGTATACGTATAGGTTATAGTCCTAGAATCGCGCTAACGATCTTAGAATTTAACCTAAGATGTTAGATATTGAGGGTACTCCCTCTTTTATTATGTTGTTTTCCCTAGCATGATTTTTGCCTCTCACACTATTATTTTTGGGTTTTAGACGATGGATGGAACCCGAAGGAACCGTGTTGATCACTGTAATGGACAATGCAATGATTTTCCTCCTGAACAAACAAATGTTATGGGAGATGGAGTTCAAAATCTTATTGCTATACTTACACAAGCTATGAATCATTCTGGACTTCCAAATGAGCAGAGAAGGGAACAATATTCTATTGAGTCCTTCATGAGGCAACGTCCAACTTCTTTCAGTGGGTCTTCTGATCCACTTGTTGCTGAACAATGGATCAGTACTACTGAAAAGATATTTTGAGTTCTTCAATGTTCTGAACATGATAAAGTTATCTTAGCAGTATATCGTTTGGAAGGTGAAGCTGATCAATGGTGGAATCTTATCAAGAATATGAGGCCAAGAGATGAAATTGAGTCCATGGAATGGGACGAGTTCAAGAACTTATTTTTCAATAAGTACTTCCCTCGTATTCTTCGAACAAAGATGGAGAAGGAGTTTCTTGAACTAAAGCAAAAGGATGATGAATATGTTGGTATATACGAAGCGAATTTTACAAGGCTTGCAAGGTATGCATCTGGATTTATCATCCAACCTGAAAGTAAAGTTGATCGATTCTTCAGTGGCTTAAAACCAAATCTTCGAAGGGCATTAGCTATAAGAGACTTCAGTAGCTATGAAGAAATTGTACGTTGTGCTATCAAGATAGAAATGGAAGTTAGTGTTACTTATCCATCTCATAGTTTTGACAAGAAACGAAATATGGAGTTCAAGGAGAAATCTCAGAATAATGGTGAAAAGAAGATGAATGTTTCCTTATGCTCAAAGTGTGGAAAGAAGCATGGTGGAGATTGTCTTAAAGGGACAAGTAAATGTTTCAAATGTGGAAAGGAAGGTCATAGGGAATTTGAATGCCGCAATGATGGGAAGAATATTCCTAATGATGCAAACAAAGGAAGGGATACACATAATGAACCTACTACACTTCAATGCTTCAAGTGCAAGGAAATGGGGCATTATTCTAATAAATGCCCTAATCCAAGGGTTAGTGATGATCGACATGAGAAACCACATAAGGCAAAGGACAAAGGGAAGTCACATGCGATCACCATTGGCGATGTTGAATATGATAACGATGTGGTGGAATGATTAAGTGTATATGTAATGGGATTACAAAATAATGTTGTATATAGTATCGTGGAATATTGGAATATTTATGTATTGGTCTACTGTGGTTTTCAATAATTTTATGGTACCCGTAACCATGGAAAGTGATTGAGATATTTTTGGAAAAAAGATTATATGTGCATAATGAAGGGAAAACGAGAAAATGAAATATTTGACAGTATTCATGAGCTCATGATTAATATAAGGACTAAGTGATATCATGGTTTGAGTATATAGAATTTTGATGATTTTAGTATGTGGAAAGTGTTAACTTTTAACTGCATTCATGTTTTCACTAAGGTTCAATGGGTATTCAAGAGAATACATGATTAAGGCCTTTGAATGTTTGGAATGTGACCAACAAAACATATCTTATGATATATGGGGATCAACGATGGTATTAAATCTCTATTAATCATTTTCACTATATTATGAGAGTGGACTACAGTATTATGGATAAGCCTAAAGATTGGAATGGATTATGTTGGACATAAGTTAGTATTGTTTAAGGATAGAAGTTTTTTCGATATTATTGATGGGATGTTATAGTAATATAGTTTTAGAAAAAGGACAACCTGCAGGACGGGTGACAGCCCATCGCGTCGGACAAGGCTGTGGGAATCGAACCCACAACCGAAGTGCGACTGGCCTTTATCGCCTACCACTAGCCTACAGGAAGTCCCTGGTTAGTATAAACTAGTTTTATTTTATTAAGCGGTATGATATATGAAGTATAAGTTCATTTTTGGAACCATATATGATTAATCTAACCATAAGATGGACTTATAACTTTTGCTAACCTTTTGTTTGAAAGAGATGGAATGACCCATCATTCTATCACATGATCTGCTAACACATCACGAATAACAAATTCAACTTCATTTCTTTAAGGGATGAAGTGGAGATTGTTCAATTCACGAACAACAGTGAGATTGTACCAAAATCATGCAAGTATTTATTTTAATTCATCAACTTTAGGGAAATGATCTTGAAAACCAAAAAGGTTGTCCTAGTTCCCTTATATCTGATTAATCAGATGGTACCTTAGATCATCATAAATCAATAGCTTTGTGATTGTTGGCTTTTTCATAGCCATGTTCTCTACCACTCTCCATCAGAACTTGATGGTTAGATTTTTCTTCCATATCCATATTTTCACCTATGTTCTCCTACGTGGAAACCCCGTGATGAGTTAATTTGAGTAACCGTTAAATTTCATACTTTAGTTTTTAAAAGCCATGTTTTGATATTCCTTTTTACAATGTGGGTTTCTATTAAACAAACTTTTGAGTAGTAAACCATTTATAACCCCGACAAATTTTGAGGGCGAAATTCATTTTAAGGGGGGTAGAATGTAACACCCCGAGATTTTATGAAAAATATTCTTTTAATTTCATTAATGTCTTTTGCTACACCAAGATTACCTTCCGCTATACGCAACACCGTATTAGCTTGCAGTATACGCAACACTATTCTTGGATCGTGTTACACACAATTTTGATAATAGTTATTCTACACAACATTGAGTATATATATATATATATATATATTCAATGTATAAATGAAATATGGTTGGATTCTGTTATACGAAACAACGAAGGATTCTTGCGCAACACGCAACCCTGACTTGGCTTGCATTACACGCAATCGCGACCTTCCTCGATAGTGTGTGTTGTACGCAATACTGGGTTTTACTAAACAACGATATATTATTATAATATTGTTATGAACTAGCTGTTATGAATAGTGTTAACTAAATTTTGAATTTTATAACATTATTATTCATCTTACACATTTCTAGAACATGGTATAAGAACAAAATAAAGTTTTTGGGTAAAATAAGTATTTTTCAAAAAATGCAGTTTTGCCGCCTTTTGATGGCGCACCCACTTTAAATCTAGTTTTTGACATGTTTATAAGTTCAATTTAACAAAATAAAATTCTTCTTTTGAATCAGGATATAAAAATTTAAATTAGATAAAGTTTTGATATTTTTCCGATAACTTTCATATTTTAATGAATAGTAAAAACACGCTATATTTTAATTAAAAACAACTTTTTTCATTGTAATATCTTATGTGGTTAAATTATAATATTGAATGGTTTTAAAGTATAAATAGAATATATTTTTACCATTTAATATAATGTATGTCATTAGCATTGATTTTACCTTGAATTCGTAGGTTAAATCAATTCAATCTTTTGCAATGTTTTAAAGAAAAACCCATTTTCTTTCGACAACGGGATTAATTTTAATTTAATTTCTGCATATTTTGTGTATTGAATTTGGAAAAATGGATTCCATATTTGGAATCAGTGGGTCCAAATTATGTTAATAAGCTACTTTTTATTTTTGGGCATTGTGAATAGTAACTACGGTAAATTTTATTTACTATAGTTAAAGGTAAATCGGGTAATTAAGGGTAAATATAAGATTATAAAATTACCCTAACACTTGGAAAAATCCTATTGGATGGCTAAAAGTAGACCCATATAACCTAAGGGTCGGATTAGATTCATTTTATGGACTTTTGTCCTTGAAAATAATTTAATTATTATTAAAACCAAAGAATGTGACAACATGTCACTTTCTTAAATCTTATAAGTATAATAATTTTACTTTTGTGATAAAATTCATTAAACTTTGAACATGAATAGTATCCAGAGAGCTAATACAATTATCTACATCATAGGAATTTATTTATAATTTTTAGGGATTAAATAATTATCATTTATTATGACACAAAGATGATGCAGTAATTGTCTTATTAATGAAATATTGACATAATTGATGTTATAAATGCCCAAATAAATGTAATTTGAGACTTTTTATGACTTACATTAATTTTCTAGGTTAATATGACATGTTATTGTTGATATAAGTAACTTGGTTAGAACTTATCATTCTGTTATGAATTTCATAAAAATCATGTACCAAATAGTGTCAAAATCGACATAAATTAGTTTTTTAAAACAAATATTATATTATTAATTGTTATTTAATTCCTAAAAATCTAAGGTTCGTCCAAATGACTTAGATAAGGATAGATATATTAATAATAAACAACTTGGGGTTAGTTTGTCTTGTTAGGGTAATTTTATTAACCATATAGTGTAATAAAACAAAAAGACACGGTAAAAGTTAAATTATTTAACTTAGAGTTAAATCTAATTGATAAGGTTAAAATAATAACCTAAACTTGTCTAAATCCTATTGTATGAGATTATTTAGACCCATCCCCACTTTATCTTTGAAATAATACCCTTTGGAACCATTATAAATTGAATTTGACCTTAATATAAAATAATATTTTGAGATTTTCCTAAGGTGCCCCTCTCCTCCCTTATAAAAGGGCACCTCCTCCCTCTCTTCCTCACACAACTTTGAACCTTAAAGCTCGGCCATCCCCTGCCAAATTCTCTTCTCCACTTCCCTAGAAACATCCTAGAGGTTCTGGTCTTCCTCAAAGACCAATTTTAGTGCCCTAAAAGGAGATCTCAAAGAGGCGCTTCAAAGAAGAGGTAATTTCCGTTACCGATTCTTTCACCTTTATTTCTTCTTCCACTTCTTCTTCTTAGGTTGTTTCATTATGAAGTAATAACATAAGTATCAATAATATACTGATATGTTATTATAAGTATGAAACAACCCTATTTCACCATCTATCCATCCTACGGAAAATGAAATCACCGCGCGTGCGTACGTACGGAATACCGTCTCCACGCCGTGGTGTAATCTATTTTCCACCACCACCTTACTTGGATGGGTATAATGGTGTAAATAATGACTATATATGACTATTATAAAGTGATACTGATTCTGAAATAGTATACATACACTCCAATACAATTCCACTATCATAGGAACGATATCATCACTCGTGCGTACGTACGGAATACCGTCTCCACGATGTGATGCGACTCGTTCTACATGATCTTCATTTCCTAATGATTTTATAAATGAATTGAATGAATGAATATGATATATATTACACTAATACCATTCTGGAAATGAGGTATCTATAACCTAAAGATAATAATAATAATTTATTCGACAAAACAAGCATAAGAACAAAAAGTTATAAACACCCGAATAACAAGTAGCAATGAAATATTACTACTAAGAATCTAAGAAAATGACTATATATGATATCATAAAAATATGTATGATTCTGGAATAATTCAATAACATTATTTAAATCATTATACAGGAGGTTTGGACACTTACGAAGCAAAACGGACCTAAGGTAAGGGAAATATCACAATCTCATTTTTATCCGAGATTGTTTATACTTTAGTATTTACTGGGGTGTATTTTATCATTCACATCCATGTTTCCTCAATATGTAATATTATTTCCATTCACCTACAATTTTTTAAATCCTATTTTAACCTTCGGTGAGTTTTTAGTAAAAGATATGAAAGGAATCTTTTGTCATTTTTCGTACGAGGTACTTTTTTGACTTTTCCGACAAAAGTACGAGAAGAATGTTTTTTTTAACTGATACGGCATGAATGGATTTTTAAAACATTATTTCCAAGAAGCTTCCTTTACAAGTTTTCAAGTTTATTTTTAATAAACTTCTTTTAGTTTAAAATTGTAAGACATGTTAAGAAAGGAAAATTTTTTTGAAGTAGAAAGGATATTTTCCTCAAGAATGGAGTTCAAGTGTTTTATCAAAATTATTTTCCATATAAGATAATAAAGGGTTCTATTTCTATCCATATTATTACATGGATTTGATTATTTTGTGATGGAAATATTTTTATGAATTCCTTTATCTTATATGAATTGTTTTATGATGTCATGTTGTTTAAGAATCCCATTTTTATTACATGGGTTATGCTATGATGTATGGTTTATGATTTTGTGGCACACATAATAATGGTATCATTATGAGATGGGTGGGACCTATATCTCCCTCCAATGCATTGGGTAAAGATTTTATATCTCATGAGATAGACATGGCTGGAACGGTAGGTTATACCGGTTCAGTGAAACAGGACTGAAACGAGGAGTGAACTCGGTTCAGAAAGGGACTTTGTCCACTAAGATAGTCTTGGAAATGAGTCTTGACTAATAAGAAATGATTCTATATGATTATGTGTGTATGCCACAAAGTTTCATGTTTTAAGTTATGATTATTGGGGTTTACATTTCACTACTATGATTTATCCCATGTTATGAAATTATGATTGTTTTTGCAGGTTAAGATTTCCAAAATGTTATGTTCTTATGAATATGATGTGATTGATATTTCTTTTGTTTACCCTTAATGAGCATTTGAGCTCACCTTTTTATGTTTTATTTTCCCCAGGATATAAAGAAAGGTTTTAGGTAAAAAAAAGGGAAGATCTTTATGAGAGATGTTGAAGATCTTTCACCACGATTAGAAGATTATATTCTGAGTTTCCAAAGACACTAAACTGTTACGATCCTTGTGTGTGTGTTTTTGTTATGTACTAAGTATTCCGCAAAAGTAATGTAATGTCCATGTACGTCAGGCTTCGGGTCTCTACATTTCCCTAGAATCAAGATCAAACTTCCAGTTCCAAAGATTATGATCATAACTCCACTAAGAGGTCACCCATATCACTTCTCAAAAATATTCCCTAAACTAGATCTCCATAAAACCACTTAGCAAGACCACTCATCAATCATTCATCCTCAATAATTTCAGACTCAAAGAATTTCTTAACTACTAGAAATGCACTTTCCTTAGGCAAGACTCTTTTGAGAAACAGAGTAAAGCCTAAAATTATGAATGAATTTTGAAAAAATTTAAGCATTTTTTTTCAAAATGTTTAAAGTGAAGTGGGAATTAATGGTCTTTAAATTTATCACAATTTAGCACAGTCAAGAATTGACCCCCTCCCCCACACTTAAAACCAAAATTTTTCCTCTAAGTTGACTTCTAAATATGGAAAAGAAAAATTAAACAATTAAGGTTCAATGCAGATTTTCAATTTAGTAGACTGATGACATGTATAATGGGTCTCTTTGAAGTTCAAAAATATTGTTTTCCACAAAGAATAAGTTTAAAGAAGATCCACGCGCACGTACATGAATTATCATTTAAGTCCAGTGACATAGATTTTCAATTCAGTACAGAAATTAACATATAACTTGTGGGTGAAAAGTGGGTAGGGTGTAGACAATTTGATAATGTATGATAAAAAAGAATATACAATATAGCAGAAAAAAGTTCATGCTAAACACCCCAAGGATACAAGTGGGTTCAATAAAACATAAACACTAGAAAAAAAGTATCCCTCCACACCTAAGTTCATGAAGTGGATGAATTTAATGACAATGAAACTCAGTTTTTTTTTAATAAGGAGGAACATGATGAATTTATTATACAAGAAGAATTTTCTGGGCAAGCAAGACATGCATCAGGTTTTCTTAAAATATAAACAGAAGTTCTTAATTGAAAACAAAAGAAGGAATAAGTGCAAAAGTAAAGTGAAATAAATTTCCTATAAATGTTTGTGAATTACCCTTCAGAATGGGTGTTTCACTCCATAAATGACACAACAACAGCTTCTTTATAACTCTGAGATAGAACAACAAGAGACCAAGAACAATATGTATCAAGGGATTCCCAAAAACAGAGCACAGAAACAACACATTATTCAAGAGTAAAAATGAAACAAAGTGAAGAAAAAAATAACCATGGGTTTCCTCCCATGTAGTGCTAAGTTTTAAAGTCTTCAGCCAGACATTATTCAAGATTAGTTCTCAAGAACAGTGAAGGAAGCCAAGCCCTTTGGTTGTCCCTCAAAATACAACTTCACTCTCTGCCCATTAACCTACATGGGTTTATTTTCTTCACCAACAATTTAAATAGATCAATTTTTTAGCACTCTCACTACAGTAAAAGGTCCAGACCACTTGGACATAAGTTTTCTAGGAAAGAGTTTGAGTCTAGAGTTAAATAGAAGGACCTTCTGTCCAGGTTTGAACTTTTTAGTTTGAATGATAGAATTATGAAAGATTTTAGTCCTCTCTTTATAAATACATGAATTATCATAAATCTCTCTCTTTATCTCATACATCTCACTCATTTCAAGTAATATCCTCTCAACATCACTCTTAAAATCAAAGTTTAGAGCCTTAACTACCCAATAAGACTTATGTTGAAACTCCACAGGTAAATGAAAACATTTTCCAAATAAAAAATGGCAAGGAGATATACCTACTAGGGTCTTGAAAGCTGTTCTATAATCCCATAAAGCTTCATCCAATTTAAGAGACCAGTCTTTCCTATAATTTTACATAGTTTTATCAAGTATTTTTTTCAGTTCTCTGTTTGATATTTCCACTTATCCACTGGACTGTGGATGATAAGGAGTGGTAGTTTTATGAACATAACCATATTTTTCCATCAAATATTTAATCTTATAGTTCTTAAAATGTGTTCTATTATTAGTGATAAATGATTGGGGAACTCCAAATCTAGATAAGATGTTCTTTTTCACAAACTTAATTACAAAATTGTCTTGATTGTTGGGCAGTGCAACTGCCTCAACCCATTTTGACACATAATCTATAGAAACAAGAATATACTCATTCCCATGAGATGATGGAAATGGACCCATGAAATCTAAACCCAAAACATCAATAAATATAACTTATGAAATTACTTTTTGGGGTAACTCATGCTTCCTACCCACATTGCCTAACCTCTGACATCTATCAAAGACAACCACAAAGCTCCAAGAATCCTTAAAAAGAGCAGGCCAATAGAAGCCAGATTGTAGGAATTTTTGAGCAGTACATTCACCACCATGGTGACCTCCCCAAGGTAAGGAGTGACAACTCTCTAATACAGGTAACATCTCTTACTCAGGAACACATCTCCTAAGGATACCATCAACACATCTCCTAAACTACAAGTGGTCATCCCAACGGTAGTATTTAAGCTTAGAAATGAATTTCTTCCTTTGGTTATTTGACAGATTTCTGTGAAAGAAACCTTCCATGAAGTTGAAAAAATCTACAAACCAAGAAGATTACCTGATTGACACAGGAAACAACTTTTCATTAGAAAAGGAAGATTTTATCTCCCTTGGATCTTCAGAATGGCTATGAGGAAGCCTAGATAGGTGGTCATCAACTAGATTTTCGGCTCCCTGCTTATCCCTAATCTCTAAATCTAACTCTTTTAGTGACAGAATCCATCTAATCAGCCTGGGTTTAGTTTTTTTCTTAGACAAAAAGTACTTTAAAGAAGAATGATCTGTTAAAACGATGACTTTTGAGCCTACGAAATTCTGTCTAAACTTCTCTTGAGCAAAAAAATAGTTGGAAATTCTATTTTAGTGGTGCTATAATTCTTTTGGGATTCATCTAGCAGTCTACTAGAATAATACACTACATGTAGTTTCTAATCCTTCTTATATCCAAGGATAGCACCTACAACCATGTCAATAGCATCACACATAATTTCAAAATGTAGTTTTCAGTCAGGTGTAGTGATAATGGGTGATGTAGTGAGTTTCTATTTAAAAAAATTAAAATATTTCAAAAAGTTTTCATCAAAATTGAAAGGTGCATCCTTGACCAAAAATGAACATAAGGGATTACTTATTTTGGAAAAATCTTTTATGAATCTCCGGTAGAAACCAGCATGCCCTAAGAAACTTCTTATACCTTTAACATTTTCAGGAAGTGGAAGTTTTTGAATAACATCAATCTTAGCGGTATCAAATTCAAGACCTCTCTTGGACACCTTATGACCAAGCACAATACCTTCTATGGACATGAATTGAAACTTCTCCCAATTAAGAACAAAGTTGGTTTCAATGCATCTCTCTAAAACCAACTCAAGATTTCCAAGACAAGTATCGAATACACTACCCACAATGGAGAAATCATCCATGAAAACCTCTATGATTCTTTCAATCATATCTAAAAAGATAGCCATCATACACCTTTGAAAGGTGGATGGAGCTCCACACAATCCAAAGGGAGTCCTCCTGTATGAAAATGTCTCAAAAGGGCATGCGAAAGTGGTATTTTCCTGATCCTCTAGAGCAACAGGAATCTGGTTGTAACCATAATACCCATCCATGAAACAGAAAAAATCATTTCCAGCAAGACTCTCAAGCATTTGATCCATGAAGGGCATTGAAAATTTATCCTTTCTAGTGGATGCATTCAGCTTCCTATAATCTATACAGACTCTCCATTTAGTATCTTTCCTAACTTGGATTTCTTCATTCTTTTCATTTTTAACTACAGTGAAATTCCCCTTTTGGGGATAACCTGAACAGGGCTGACCCAAGAACTATCAGAAATGGGATACATCATTCTAGTTTCCATCAGTTTGATCACTTCCTCTCCCACAACTTCTTTCATGTTTGGATTTAATCTTCTTTGACACTCTACCCTAGGTTTATGGTCAGGCTACACAGGTATTTTATGCATATAGAATGTGGGAATAATACCCTTGATATTAGCTATGGTATAGCCTATGAAAGATTTAAACTTCTTCAACACAATCAACAATATTTCTTCTTGATTTTAATTCAGTTCAAAAGATATTTTGACAAGGAAAGTAGAATTTGCACCTAGAAATGAATATTTCAAACGAGAAGGGATTGGTTTTAATTCAAGAGTGGGTGGTTCTACACTATAAGGAATACTCTTAGGATTGGGAGGTCCAAGATATTCAATATATATCTGGTAAGGAGTATTTAATGATGAAATATTTTCAATTTCAAGATCAGTTTCAGAAATAACAATTTTGTGGTCCAAAATGGACAACACACTATCCAAACATTCTAGATCAGAATTCAACAAGTTTATCAAAGTGGAATCATCATGTTGTCTTAAAATCTCTCCCTAAACAACATCAAAGTGTTCAGAAAGGGTGGTGTTAACAGAAAAACCCTCAAATTTACTCAAAATCTCCTAAGATCAGAAATAGAGGAATCTTCTACAGTAGAAACTAAACAGTTGTCCAGTTCTGGAAATTTTTCCAAATTAGGTGTTTGGGCAGAATTTTTAACTTCTAAGACAGATTCAATAGCATTTTCAGATTGTAAATTATTTTCTCCATTAGAGGATCTATTTTCAGATTTTTCAGATTTTCTTATTGAGTTCTCATCTTCTAAGGACTCTACCATTGAATTTTTTTTTTAGAAAAAGTTGATCCTTTAACATTTTTAAACACATTGAACTCTTCTTGTTGTTCTCCAATTTTAAAAATTAACTGACCTTTAGAGACATCAATAACAGCACCACCTATAGCCCATAAGGGCCTACCCAAGATGATGGGAACCTCTTGATCACACTCCATGTCTAATACTAAAAATTCTGTAGGTGGAAATAGTTTCCCAACCCCAAATTTCTAATCATTTACCCTACCCACAGAATGAGTGAAATATCTATCAACCAACTACAATATGACTGTGGTGGGTTGAAGATCACACAACCTCAACTGTCGAAATAGTGAGTGTGGGAGAAGGATAATACTAGCACCTAAATCACACAAACAATTGATCTGATCAGAATTTCTTAGTGTGCAAGGTATAATAAAACTACTTGGGTCTTTCAATTTAGGTGGGATTTTCTTTTGGAGTACAACACTTCACTCTTCAATGAGGCTGTAAGTAGCAAATTCTTCCAAGGTCTTTTTATTTGAAAATTTTTTTTTTTAGAAATTTCAAATAAGATGAGATTTGTATCAAAGGTTGGATGAATGGAATGTTCACATGGCATTTGGAAAGGACACCAAGTAACTGAAGAAGTTCATCCTTGGTGTTACTTTGAGGATTCAGCTTCTCAGGGAAAGGGATGGGTGGGGTAATTTTTTTGAGAAAAATGGGTATATCCCTCACATATTCATCAACTTTTTCTTTTCCTTTATTCTTTTGTTTTTTAGATTAATTTTAAGCTTGTGTTTCAAGTGATAAATTCTGATTTTTTTCATTTTCAATATCTTTCTGTGAATTTCTAGCATGTGAACAGAGCATATTTTTAGTTCCGGAATGAAGAATATTTTCATTTTGGGATTTTTCATGGTCTTTTTTAGAAACGGTTTGAGTATTTATCCCACTTATAGTTACAAAATCCATGACATTATCTCTTGGGTTAATCTCATTGCTCCTTGGAAGTCTACCTTTTTCCTAGATGAATAATCTCTAGAAAGTTTTCCAAGTTTTGTTTCCATGTTCTGTATTCTCACATCAGTTTTCATTTTATATGTCTCATATTGATTTTAATGTTTGGATAACTCATTCATGTATCTTTTCTCTTGATATTTCATATTGTTTAAGATTAGATCAAGCTTAGAAGACATTTTATTATAATTATTACCTTGTGCATTTAAAGACTCAACCAATTATCGATTTTGTAAATTTGGTCTTGGTTGATTAGAGTAATTAGGGGCATTGGATTGTTTAATTAGGCCTTGATATTTACAGGACAATATTGGATGGTTCCTATAGCCTTCATTATAATTTTTTGAAAATGGATCTTCTTTAGGAGGCATTATAGGACCATAGTTGACAATGTTAGAATTCTCTTGTTGGTGGGACAACATATCAAAATTAAGATAGAAGTTTTTAGTATGCCCAAAAATAACGCACTGGACACACTGTTCCCTTAAAGATTGGTTGGTGTTTTGACATCCAAGATGATTAACAGTTTGTTTAGAGTTCTGGTTCATTAAAGATTACAATTGGTTGGTGATTTCAGAAAGTTGTGTTTGAGTTTCATTCATTGAACCAGTGTTTTAATTAACATTTTTATTGAATCTTTTTATTATTGAATTTTTATGTTGTGAATTTAGGGCAATATTATTGAAAATTTTCCTAAGTTATTCATCTATATTATCATTTTAATTTCCCCCAGAAGCCTGATCAACTAGATTCTATCCAGAGGATGACATCCCATCATAGAAGGTGTCCATGAGAAGGTGAGATGGGAGTTGATGATGGGGAAAATGCCTAAGTTGGTCCCTAAATCTATCCCAAGCTTTGTGAAAATATTCTCCATACTCTTGATAAAAACTAGTTATTTTAGTTCTAAGTTCACCATTAATTTGTTGGGGATAAAATTTCATTATGAATGAATTGTACACTTGATCCCAGTTTTCAAAAATATTCTCATCTTGAATCAAAAACCAATTCCAAGCATTCCCTTTAAGGAAAAAGGGAAATACTCTCATTCTTAGATCATTTTATGTGATTCCTAGAATAGATAGTTGCTGGACAGTATTATAGAAATCTCTAATGAAGGTTAGAGATTCCTTATTAGAGAGTCCATTAAAAGAAGGAAAAAGTGAGATGTGTGACTATTTTATCTCATAATTTCTGGCCCTAGGAGATAACCTGACTGAAGAAGGATTACTTGAAACTTGAGGAAGTTATAATTATTTCATACTAGGCCATTCATTTTAATCTATGAGTTATGAATGATTTTGGAAGTTGTTAGGTGCATGAACTCTCTCATCTATGTTCTCCATTTCTATTTTGTTCTTTTTTCTAAGAGTAGTTAAATGTTTGTCTATTTCTACATTCAGTGGCTCCAGACTAACAGAAGAATGTCTTTTCCTCATACATAGTATATCAAAAATTTAAGTAACACAAAAAAAGAACTAAACAAGATCTCCACAATATAGAAAACAGTAGAAATTCAGTAGAAAATATTTTTTTTTTACTGTTTTCAATTTTTCAATATTTTTGAAATTTTATATGAATTTTTTTAGTTTTTTTAGAAATAATGGATCGTTCCTTACCCTACAACAACACAAAATTTTGATGAGACCAGAGGTCATCACGACCCTCAAAATCACATTTATTAACCTACGATAGTATAGTGGTTTAGGGTCGATCCACAGAGAAGGCAGGTGAGTATTACTAAGGTTTTTGGATTTTAAACCCCCACTATTGTCAGTAGTGGGGAAAACATCTTCTCACTTTATATATATTTTATAATGTCCTGGATTTTTCGTGTATTATTTTAATATTATATGGGAATTAATTCGAGACCAGGATCTAAGGCGGCGTGCAGTTCCGAGGCCCGGAAGAAATGTTGAATTTAATTTAATAACTAAATAAACGCGCGCGTGCGGTTTTCCTGAAAAAGTGGAATAAATCCTAAACGGGTGCTCGGATCAGAAATCCAAGGGCACCATTGCGTTCAGAACGGAGTTTTTACCTTAGGCGAGGCCTAACATCATCCAGCACAGGTCGGTAGTAAAATCTGGGTTTTGGACGCAACCGTAATAAAATATTTAATTAAAATATTTTATTTAAATCTTTGTTACAGCGAAATCCCTCATCTTTTTAAATGGAGATTTCGCAGGGGATCAGGGTTACAATTTCCATAACCCTGAAACCCTTGGAGGCTCTGGAGGCTCTGGAGTAAACCTCCCAACACGGCGACGACAACGCAGCGACCAGATCATCGCCGACGAACGCCGTGAAATCCAGGTAGGATGTTTAAATTGTGATTTATTCCCCGTTCTTGATTTCTAAAATGAACGCGGGCTAATCCACGAACAGATTAGTCCGCGGATCGATCGTTCTTGCGGGATGGGATTTTGCGGGGATTCTGGGAGATTAAATCCATGGTGATTCTTCTATTGTTGATCTTTTCTGCTCCGTTTAATCCTATTAACGGGAGCAGATCAATGTCGTGACGAACGACGGCGGAGGTTCGTTCCTCAATTTTGTTTTTTGGATTTCTCCCCTTTCTATCCTTCACGTTCTTCGCATTCTTCACGGGGTGATGAACAATGGATCATTGTGCATCCGTTCTGTGACGCAACGATCCTAGATTGTGGATCCAACCCCGAAGCGGTGTCACGGAGGTGCGACGATGGTTTCGGCAAGAGATTCGGAGCAGATCGGAAGATACGAGTTTTCAGGCGTTTTTCTTCGGATGGATCGTTCGACATTTATGATCTATTTTTAGAGCCGAAAACACCCGTTACGATGTTCGTGTGACGAAACGAACCAATCCCTGGAGTATCAGGACAAACAGACAAGAAAACGAGATCCGGAGGTTCAGCCGCGGCGCGAGGAAGAAGACGGCGTTTCTGGAAAAATCCCGACTACACGCCGTGTAGTATGGGATACACAGTGTGTGTTTGTCGGCGGACCACATGGCGTGTAATCTGGGAGTACACGGACACGGGCAGGGTACACGGCCAAGGACACGCCGTGTATACCTCTCCCCAGCCAGACCCGACAAGATACACGGGATACCCCGTAAACTGGTACACGGGTAGGCGACACAGACACGGGCAGAGACCGTGTACGGGCACATGGCCAGCGTACACGGAGCGAGGCCCTGGTGCTTGGACACAGCGTCTTATCTTTCTACACTCCGTGTAGTTTCTTTCTAACCGACAAGCCGAGTGACACGGGCCGTTTACACGGGCAGTACCCAGAGTCAGGAACACGGCGTGTACTTTTCTACACGCCGTGTAGTCGAGTTTTCCACAGACCGGACAGACGACACGGGCCGTTTACATGGGTAGTATCTGGGGTCAAGGCACACGACGTGTAATCATACTACACGCCGTGTAATAATTTCTTCAAGGATTGAGCTACTTTCCTTCTGCGACTTGGACTAGTTTTCTTAGGGTTGGTGCCCTTGGTCCTTTCCCTGAAGGTTCTGGTATCATTTCCTTTACACAAGAGTATGATCCCTTCAGTAGAACTTCCTGAATAGAGTTGTTAGAATCCCCTCTGTGAGACATAGAGCCGGATCCTCTACTCATTCCTGCAACCCTAGGTAGAGTTCTTGGTATCGACGTGACCAACTTTACCCGGTCGCCGATCTTATGCTTAGCGGATTAGCTCAGACTGAGTTGTCGGAATCACCCCATGACTTGGCTGTGATCCTCATCTGAGCATCATGTTCCATTAGTACTTGCGGAGTGTGTTCTCTCAGAGCGAGTACTTCGCGTCTCTCTCTCTTCAGACCTAGGAGTGTGTTCTCCTTGTTATGTGCGTATTGGAAATCTTCAAGTTGTATCCTAGTGGTGGTATTCGCGATAGTCGATTGTGCATGAGTATATCTGGATATTCTTGTGGTTTGTTCTTTAGACATATACTGTGTGGATCTGACTCTATCTTTCCTTTGTGGTATTTACTTGTTATATTTCCTTTGTGGTTTCAGGGTGTCCTACTGGGTATTGTTATACTCACCCTTGCACGGGCTTTGCCCGCACGTGTCATGTATTCTGCAGACGAGCACTACTGAAAATCCCATTTTTACCAACGCTTATATCCCAACAGTTTATCAAACTGTTTGGAATGGTTATGTATACCAACGGTTTTAAGAAAACCATTGGCATAGAGGATTTTATGAAGATTTTTACCAACGGTTTATAAAACCGTTGGTATAGGGCTCCATTAAGAGACTTTTACCAACGGTTATACACTAACTGTTGGTATATGTTGGAATCTATACCAACGGTTTGTGTAAACGGTTGGTATAGGCCTTAGTTAAACATACATTCCCAATGGTTTTTAAAAACCATTGGGAAAGTTTTCCCCTAAATCCAGTAGCCCCTTCGCTCGATTGCAGTCCCCCTCCGCTCGATTGTAGCCCTAAATTGAAGCTCTCCCGACGCACTCTCGTTACCCAATCTCTGAAACTCCATCCATCCTCTTCAATCAAACAATTTTTCTGTTCTACACTTCAAATCTATAAGTTCTAATGTTCTTCATCTATTTTTTTTATTTTCTATTTTGATTTGACCTAAACGTCTCGGATCTCTCTATACAAGTACTCATAAACTCGTTCCACTCATAGATCCATATTAAATCAAACAATTTTGTAGTTTTACACTCTAAATATGTAAGTACTACCTTAGTTTTAATGTTTTCCATCTATTTTTTTTTCTGTTTTAATTTGGTATAAACTTGGTTGTGTTGTTTATGGCATGCAAAGGTTAGTGATATTAAGGATGAATTGGATGTTGGTTGGGTGATGGATTGGAATTGTGATGTTTTTTGGATTAAGTTTAGTTAATTTTCAATGAATTATTTAGGGATTTCCTCCCTTTAACAGAGCCCCCACTCCTCATGGACCCTAGACACCCCCCCTCTTGGACCCTGGATAGTCCCCCCTCCTGGAACTTGGACAGTCTGGCCCCCCTCTTTCCTAAAACTTGGACATCCCCCCTCCTGGACCCTGGACAACCCCCTCCACCCTCCTCCCAGGACCTTGTATAGTCCCCCCTCCTTCCTGGACCCTAGGAAGCCCCCCACCCTCCATCCTGGACCCTGGATAGCCCCCCTCCTCGATGGACCCTGGACAACCCCCCCTCCTTCCTGGACCATGGACAACCCCTTCTCCCCTTCTCCTTGACCCTGGAAAGCCCCCGCCCCCCTTCCTGGACCTTGGATAGCCCCCACCCCTCCTCCTAGACCTTGGACATCCCCCTCACCCCCTCCTCAACCACCAAATACCCCCCCCCCCACTTCAAAACATTGACCACCAAACTTGGACATGCTGGATTTTCTCTAAAAAGATAGATTTATCCTCAAACCACCTCAATAATATCCTAAACAATTCTTATAATGTGGTTTTCACCACATAACATCCAATTGTATTCCAAGTCACTAGTCTATCCTCCCTTGGCTAGATTTTACAAAAAGCGTTCAACCTTAAAGATCCAAATAAAAATAAATTGATATAAGACATTTGATAATGGTTTAAAATTTCAAATTGGGATCCAATGAGGAATATTTGAGATATTATTCATCATGTCCATGAGTAAATCCATTTTTATATATCTGATAAGTTATTTTTCACAATTTTCACACATTAATTGTTTGTAAAAATGGGACAAACATTTATAAAGGTTCTAATATATAAAAATGAATCTATTTGTGGATGCAGCTTAACCAACAATGTCTGGCTTGTCTGCCTCTTCCATGATCATCTATATGCACGTCTCGTCTCCATCTGACCTCGCACGACGGGTGACTCAGCGTCTGACTGATGACGAGCTCCAGATTCTCTTACTTCCACACCAGATTCATGCCCGCTACGCTCCTGATGTGATCAATCCCACTCAGCGTCTGGCTGATGAAGAGTGACAGATTCTCTTACTTCCACACCAGATTCACGCCCGCTACGCTCCTGAAGTGATCAATCCCACTAAGCGTCCATGTGAGCTTGATGACACGACCACCAGTTCTTGTAAGAGGTAGAGGAGTTCTGAGTTGATGGACCAAGACGATTGACCAGTGTCCATCCATCTGGCTGAAGACGTAAAACATAGCGCTTCCTGGGAGGCAACCCATATTATATAGTTTCATCATTTTGATTTTTTTACACTGTTTTAGGAAATAAACATGGCATGTATACAACAATTTTTTAGCTGCTTCTGATCTGTATGTGCACTTGTCATTACTCTGCATGACTGCTTATATTTTGTCTGATCCTTGGTATTATTTTTTATGACATGATGCGGCTATGTGATGTCTATGTGTAGATTTTACAGGTACATAAGTATGTGCACTTTTCATTATTCCATTCTTTCAGTTCTTCGGCCGACGGTACGAGGGAGGTTCGTACCAGAGGTAGACGAGCATCTCTGCGTACCCGACTAGACCCTTCCCCTCCGACCGAACACATTCGGATTCTATTGAAACATAAGGTAAACGATCCATGGGTCAAATTTGACGTGTATAAGTCAACCTCGCCTCAATAAAAGGCACGGTGTGGCCAAGATCACTCAAACTGCCTCTCTTTTGTTCAAAATTGACTTATTTTTAAGTGAAATCAACAACTGACAGATGGGAAACCGACCAAACGCCTTCATATTGTGTTGAAACTTTAGGAAAATGATCCATGGGTCATATGTGACATGTAAAAGTCAACTCCACCTCAATCAAATGCGCGGTGTGGCCGGTATCACTCCAAGTGTATGTATTTTGTTTAAAATGGACAATATTTTACGTACATACACCAATCCAATAAAACAGCTTTTGATTGTGTTGATACTTTTTAACAATGATCCATGACTCATATGTGACGTGTAAGAGTCAACCCCGCCTCAATTCGAGACCCGGTATGGCCGATACCACTCAAAGTGCCTCTGTTTTGTTAAAAATGGACTTAATTTTAAGTGAAATCAACAATTGACATAAGGAAAACCGACCAAACGCATTCGTATTCTGTTGAAAATTAAGGAAAACGATCCATGAGTCAAATGTGACGTGTATGAGTCAACTCCTCAATACAAGGTTCGGTGTGGCCAACACCACTCAAAATGCCTCTATTTTGTTAAAAATGGACTTAATTTTAAGTGAAATCAACAACTGACATACAGTAAACCGACCAAACGCATTCGGATTCTATTGATACTATAGGAAAACGATCCATGGGTCATATGTGACATGTACGAGTCAACTCCACCTCAATCCAAGGCACGGTGTGGATGGTACCATTCAAAATGTACCTTTTTTGTTCAAAATGACTTTAATTTTAAGTGAAAATAACAACTGACATATGGAAAACTGACCAAATGCATTCCAAATCTGTTTAAACTTTAGTAAAATGATACATGGGTCATATGTGACATGTACGAGTCAACCCCGCCTCAATCCAAGGCACGGTGTGGCCGAAACCACCCAAACTGTCCCTCTTTTGTTTATAATGGACAATATTTTACGTACATACGCCAAACTGATCAAACGGATTCTGATTGTGTTGATACTTTTTCAAAATGATCCATGACTCATATGTGATGTGTACGAGTCAACCCCGCCTCAATTCAAGGCCCGGTGTGGCCGACACCACTCAAAGTGCCTCTGTTTTGTTAAAAATGGACTTAATTTTAAGTAAAATCAACAACTGACATACAACAAATCGACCAAACGGATTTGGATAATATTGAAACTTAAGGAAAACAATACATGAGTCAAATGTGATGTGTACGAATTAACCCTGCCTCAATACGAGGCCCGGTGTGGCCGACACCACTCAAAGTTCCTCTTTTTTTTAAAATGTACTTAATTTTAAGTGAAAACAACAACTGTCATACGGAAAACAGACCAATCACCTACGGATTCTATTGAAACTTTAGGAAAACGATCCATGGGTCATATGTGATGTGTAAGAGTAAGTCCCTCCTCAATCCGAGGCACTATGGGGCCGGGACCACCCAAATTGCCAGTCTTTTGTTGAAAATGGACTAAATTGTAAGTGAAAACAACAACTGTCATACGGGAAACTGACCAAATGCGTTCCAAATCTATTGAAACTTTATCACAACGATCCATGGGTCATATTTCATGTGTAAGAGTCAATCCCGCCTTAATCCGAGGCGCGGTGTGGCCGACACTACCCAAAATTTCTCTCTTATGTTTAAAATGGACAATATTTTACGTACATACGTCAAACCGATCAAACGGATTCTGATTGTGTTGATACTTTTGAACAAAAATCCATGACTCATATGTGACGTGTAAGAGTCAAACCCACCTCAATTCGAGGCCCAGTGTGGCCGACACCACTCAAAGTGCCTCTGTTTTGTTAAAAATGGACATAATTTTAAGTGAAAACAACAACTGACATATGCCAAACCGACCAAACACACTTGAATTATACTGAAACTTAAGGAAAACGATCCATAAGTCAAATGTGACCTGTACGATTCAACCCTGCCTCAATCTGAGCCGCGGTGTGGCCGGGACCACTCAAATTGTCTCTCTTTTGTTCAAAATGGACTAAATTGTAAGTAAAATCAACAACTGACATAAGAGAAACCTACCAAACACCTTCGGATTCTGTTGAAACTTTAGGACAATGATTCATTGGTCATATGTTATGTGTAAGAGTAAAACCTGCCTCAATCTGAGGCTCCGTGTGGACGAGACCACCCAAAATGCCTCTCTTTTGTTCAAAATGGACAATATTTTACGTACATACGCCAAACCGATCAAACGGATTCTGATTGTGTTGAAACTTTATGAAAATGATCCATTTTTTATATGTGACGTGTAAGAGTCAGCCCTGCCTCAATCCGAGGCTCGGTGTGGCCGACACCACTCAAAGTGACTCTCTTTTGTTTAAAATGGACTTAATTTTAAGTGAAAACAACAACTGACATACGTCAAACCAACAAAACGCCTTCATATTCTGTTTAAACTTTAGGAAAACGATCCATGGGTCAGATGTGACGTGTTAGAGTCAACCTCGCCTCAATCCAAGCCGCGGTGTGGCCGGGACCACTAAAATTTTCTCTCTTTTGTTGAAAATGAACTAAATTGTAAATGAAAACAACAATTGACATACGCCAAACCAACCAAATGACTTCTGATTCTATTGAAACTTTAGGAAAACGATCCATGGGTCATATGGGACATGTAAGAGTCAACCCCACCTCAATCCAAGTTGCGGTGTGACCGGAACCACTCAAATTGTCTCTCTTTTGTTCAAAATGGACTAAATTGCAAGTGAAATCAACAACTGACATACGGGAAACCGACCAAACGCTTAGGATTATGTTGAAACATTAGGAAAATAATACATGGGTCATATGTGACGTGTACAAGTCAACCGCGCCTCAATCCGAGGCACCGTGGGGCCGAGACCACCCAAACTGCCTCTCTTTTGTTCCAAATGGACAATATTTTACGTACATAGTCCAAACTGATCAAACGGATTCGGATTGTGTTGAAACTCTAGGAAAATGATCCTTGGCTCATATGTGACATGTACGAGTAAACCCCGCCTCAATACAAGGCCCGGTGTGGCCGACACCACTCAAAGTGCCTTTTTTTAAAATGTACTTAATTTTAAGTGAAAACAACAACTGACATACGGAAAACCAACCAAACGCCTACGGATTCTATTTAAACTTTAGGAAAACGATCCATGGGTCATATGTGATGTGTACGAGTCAACCCCGCCTCAATCGGAGGCCCGGTGTGGCCGACACCACTCAATGTGCCTCTGTTTTGTTTAAAATGGACTTAATTTTAAGTGAAAACAGCAACTAACATACGCCAAACCAACCAAACGCCTTCGGATTCTGTTGAAACATTCGTAAAACGATACATGGATAATATTTGATGTGTAAATGTCAAGCCCGCCTCAATCTGAGCCGCGGTGTGGCCGGGACCACTCAAACTATCTCTCTTTTGTTCAAAATGGACTAAATTGTAAGTGATATAAACAAATGACATACGAGAAACCTACCAAACACCTTCAGATTCTGTTGACACTTTAGGAAAATGATCCATGGGTCATATGTGATGTGTACGAGTCAACCCCGCCTCAATCCAAGGTGCCGTGTGGCCGAGACCACCCAAACTACCTCTCTTTTGTTCAAAATGGACAATATTTTACGTACATACGCCAAACCGATCAAACGGATTCTGATTATGTTGAAACTTTAGGAAAATGATCCATGGCTTATATGTGATGTTTACGAGTCAACCCTACCTCAATCCGAAGCACGGTGTGGCCGACACCACTCAAAGTGCCTCTCTTTTGTTTAAAATGAACTTAATTTTTAGTGAAAACAACAACTGGCATAATCCAAACCGACCAAAAACCTTCGGATTCTATTGAAACTTTAGGAAAATGATCCATGGGTCATATGTGACATGTAAGAGTGAACTCCGCCTCAATCCGAGCCGCGGTGTGGCTGGGACCACTCAAACAGTCTCTCTTTTGTTGAAAATGGACTAAATTGTAAATGAAATCAACAACTGTCATACGGGAAATAAACCAAATGCCTTCGGATTCTATTGACACTTTAGAAAAACGATACATGGGTCATATGTGATGTGTAAAAGTCAATCCCGCCTCAATCCGAGGCGCGGTGTGGCCGAAACCACCCAAATTGTCTCTCTTATGTTAAAAATGGACAATATTTTATGTACATACGCCAAACCGATCAAACGGATTCTGATTGTATTGAAACTTTAGGAAAACGATCCATAGATAATATGTGATGTGTATGAGTCAACCCTGCCTCAATATGAGGCCCGGTGTGGCCGTCAACACTCAAAGTGTCTCTCTTTTGTTTAAAATGGACTTAATTTTAAGTGAAAACAACAACTGACATACGCCAAACCAACCAAATGCCTTCGGATTTTATTGAAACTTTAGGAAAATGATCCATGGGTCATATTTGACGTGTAAGAGTCAAATCCGCCTCAATCTGAGCCGTAGTGTGGCCGAGACCACTCAAACTGTCTCTCTTTTGTTAAAATGGACTAAATTGTAAGTGATATCAACAACTGACATACGGGAAACGGACCAAACGCCTTCGGATTCTATTGAAACTTTAGGAAAACGATCCATGGGTCATATGTGATGTGTACGAGTCAACCCCACCTCAATTGGAGTCACCGTTGGGCCGGGACCACCCAAACTGCCTCTCTTTTCTTCAAAATGGACAATATTTTACGTACATACGCCAAACCGATCAAATGGATTCTGATTGTGTTGAAACTTTAGGAAAATGATTCATGGATCATATGTTACGTATACCAGTCAACCCCGCCTCAATCCGAGGCCCGGTGTGGCACTTATAGAGTCACAAGTGATGAGACTCCTAAGAAAATACCTTTTCACCATATATTAGAAAAGTGGTTGTCATATGAAGATTGAAATGGGTGTAAATAATATTTGAGTTATTGAAACTCTTATTCAACTATACTGGATGATTGTTGTCATATGAAGATTCAAATGGGGAATTATTCACCATGTATCTAATCAAAGAGGTGGTCTTTTTTTGTTGTTTTAAGTTTTCACTATTTTAAGTGTTGTTTTGTATGCAGGTGTATGCACAGGAGGGGATGCTGTGCAACAATTCTAGAAATACACAATACCAACGGTTTACAACCATTGGTATACTTTGAGAAGAATTATACCAATGGTTTGTAACCATTGGTATATTATTTTTTATTGAACATATGCCAACGGTTTCATTGAAACCGTTGGGAAAAAAACTATACCAACGGTTGTAAACCGTTGGTATAATATCAAAATCATAGAATTCCCAACGGTTTTAAACTGTTGGGTAAACCTATACCAATGGTTTAACAAGAACCATTGGAAAATCAAGACATAGAGTGGGCTATACCAATGGTTTAGTTCAAACCGTTGGTATAGATCTTTTCCCACGCCTTACTTCCCTACGGTTTGGACAACCGTTGGTATAGAATATACCAACTGTTGTCCAGCCTATACCAACAGTTTAGAACCGTTGGTATATCCTCCATTTCTAGTAGTGGAGCGAGCCTTTGACAGGATTCTAAGCGGACTAGGACCGGACGGTACTCAGTGAGAACAGACAGGCCGAGGTGTGTTCCTACGGCTACAGACTACAGTCCTAGCACCTTTCTTACAGGTTGGACTTTGTTACAGACTTTCTTTTTGGTGGGATTGTACTTTTGGCCCAGGGTTTTACACTTGCTGTACATTACTTCCTGTTGTACTCTGTTGGTTGGGATTTTTAGTGTATGCATGCATTTCCATTTTTAGTAGTTTTTACTTTTCAGCTTTGTGGGCTTGGAGATGTGTGTGCTTGTGTACAGGTTTATAGGCAATGCCTCCCATGTTAGTATCAAGCCTACTCGGTGCTAGTCACCAGCCCCTGGCCTATTGGAGGTGGGATTGAGGAGTTTCGGCTCGGGCCCCACTGGGATGGGTCGTGACAGAGTGGTATCAGAGGGGGTCGGTTCTACCTTAGGACCGAGAGTCTGTGAGTTGGTTTGGGGAAACAGTGATAAGTGTTTCAAGTTCGACTTTCAGGCCAGGGACCCCTGTGTTGGTGCGGGCGGCCAACGTATCCATACACCAGGACTCTGATAACTTGCTTTTCGACTCAGAACATGAAAACACTAGTTGTAGGTAAAATAATGGTACATGCATCATATAGGAATGGGTTGTGGTTTCCATGTCCTTCTTGAGTCAGCTTTCCAGATATACTCACTGATTGAGATACATCTTGTTTCCTTACAGGATGCCTCCGCGACGCGAACCCACTAGGATCCAGCAGCTCGATCATGATGATGACCCCCTCAGTGATGAAGCTTCGATACAGGGACCAGATCCCCCAGTTTTACCACCAGTTGGTGTGCCAGTTATCCCGCCACCTGTGGAGCAGTGTTTAGTGCCTGCTGTACCGGTGGAGGAGAAGTGCAGGCTGAGCACACTCCATGAGTTTCAGAGATAGAGGAACCTCAGGTTTCGAGGCAAGCCTGAACCTTAGGCAGCAGAGGACTGGCTTGAGGCGGTGGCCATAGTCTTCCGTTTGGTCAGGACACCAGCATACCAGATGGTGATCCTGGCAGCGAGCCTTCTGTAGGGCTCGGTAGGACGATGGTGGAGCTTGGTTATCCAGACTCATGATGAGGTGACACTCTCTTGGTCGGAGTTTGAGCATCTCTTCAGAGAGGAGTTTTCACTGGTTACCCTGAGAGAAGTATGCATACAGGAGCTTCTTCAGCTTCAGCAGGGAACCATAATGGTGGCTGACTATTTGTCGAGGTTTACCGACCTCTCATGGTACTCGATGGATATGGTCAGAGATCAGTACTTCATAGCTCGGACTTTCGAGCGAGGCTTGTGCATATATACCCGAGATAGCATCGTCCCTATGAGCATTCCTACTTATGTTGGGGTGCTCGAGCGGGCTTTGGTGGTCGAGAGATTCTTGGCAGAGCAGAGACAGTGGCAGCTGTCAGTAGTGGGCGAGCTGGAGCAGAGACCTCGGCAGCAGGGAGCCGACGTCAAGGACCAAGGCGTGGGAGACATTTTTAGAGGAGATCCCAGGATAGGGGATCTGCCGAACAGGGTTCACAGGGCGCATCCAGTCAGCCTCGAGAGAGGTGATTCTACTCATGTGATGGCAGGGGACATCTCACTTGAGATTGTCTGACCCGCCATAATACTAACACAAGAGCAGTGGATGGACCACCGAGGCAGAGGCAACGTGTGGAGCAGGAAGATCCGCGGGGTGGCAGACATGGTAGGGGAGCTGGGAGAGTAGCCAGAGGTGGTCGGCATTTTGATCTTTTACCACCACCACCCCCAGGAGGTCCACCCCAGGCTTAGGGAGCTGGTGGACAGAGGCGGGGACAGCTGCAGGCGGTAGAGGCTTATGACCAAGGTACTACCGGAATGATTAGAGGTACTATCTGTGTCTTTTCTACCTTGGATTCCATATTGATAGACACAGGTGCTAGTCATTCCTTTCTGGATGCTTATCTTGTTCGAGACCTTGAGATTCCAGTTGAGCCTTTGACTCGACCCTTACGCTTAGAGACACCGACTAGAGAAGATTCAGATATCACACACCTCTGTAGATAGTGTGACTTGACCCTTGGAGGCGAGAGTTTTGGTTGGAACCTCTTGGTGGTAGCGTCGAGGCCTTATGATGTTATTCTTAGTATGGATTGGCTATCCATAGTTCATGCCCAGATTGACTGTTTTAGGCGAAGGGTGCGGTGTGTCCGTAGTGATGGAATGAGGTTCTATTTTTTCGGTGAGAGAGAGACCCAGACAGCACATGATGGACTCATGAATAAGAGGGCACAATTGATTTCACATCAGTTGGCTAGCCTAGCCCTTGGCGCAGCAGATGCTACGAGTTTCCAGTTTCCAGCAGTAGTGGCTGAGTACAAGGACGTCTTTCCGGAGGATGTCTCCGGGCTACCTCCCCGTCGGTAGATAGATTTCTGTATTGAGTTGCAACCCGGGACGACACCGATATCAACATCAGCATATCATATGGCTCCTGTAGAGCTTCGTGAGCTGAGGGTGCAACTAGACGACTTGTAGAAGAAGGGATTTGTGAGACCCAGTGTTTCACCCTGGGCGGCCCCAGTGCTGTTTTCCAAGAAGGCAAACGGGAGCTTGAGGCTATGTGTGGATTACTAGCGCTTGAATCAGGTGACCGTAAAGAACCGATATCCACTACCAAGGATCGATGACCTCTTCGACCAGTTGAGAGGGGCACGATGGTTCTCGAAGGTTGATCTACGATCAGGCTATCACCAGTTGTGAGTACAGAAGGAGGATATACCGAAGACGGCTTTTAGATGTCACTATGGTCACTATGAGTACTTGGTGACTCCCTTCGGCGTGACGAACGCCCCGGTGGTGTTCATGGGGCTCATGAACCAGATCTTTCAGCCCTATCTAGACCGATTTGTAGAGGCCTTCATCGATGATATCCTTGTGTACTCTGCATCCGAGGAGGAGCACGCGATACACCTAAAGATGGTTCTGGAAACACTCCGAGAGCACCAGTTGTATGGGAAACTCTCGAAGTTTCAGTTCAAGTTACAATAGGTCCACTTTCTGGGACACGTTATCTCAGCAGATGGTGTAGTAGTGGACCCAGCCAATGTGGAAGCAGTGCTAGCATGGGAGCCACCCCGGAGCGTGACAGAGGTGCGGAGTTTCCTTGGGATGGCAGGCTACTATCGGAGATTCATCCTTGATTTCTCCAGGATTGCAGCACCCATGATAGATTTGACCTGAAAGGGGTATCCTTTTGTGTGGACCGAGAGATTCCAGCAAGCTTTCCCGCAGTTGAGACAGAGTTTGACGAGCGCCCCGATCTTGAGGTTACCGGAGGAGGGTGTCAAGTACGTAGTGTTCTGCGACGCCTCAGGAACCGGGCTTGGTTGTGTCCTAATGCAGAGGCAAGCGGTGATTGCCTATGGATCACGTCAGTTGAGGCTGCAGGAGCAGAACTACGCGACCCATGATCTTGAGTTGGCAGCGGTAGTCTTCGCATTGAAGATGTGGCGGCACTACCTGATGGGTGAGTAGTTTACCGTCTACTTTGATCACAAGAGTCTCAGATATATCTTTTCTCAGAAGGATCTGAATTTGAGACAGAGTAGATGGCTTGAGTTCCTCCAGGATTACGACTTTGAGATCGTTTATACTCCGAGGAAGGGGAACGTAGTGGCGGATACTCTCAGCAGGAAATCCAGTTCGTAGTTTTTGGATGAGGCGACTAGGCAGTTGGCCTCCTTACAGTTATCCTTCGTGGATGGAGATGAGGGAGCTTACCTTCAGTCGATGGTTGTTTCCCCTCCAATCTTACAGCGAGTCCGGGAAGAACAGCGTGAGGACGCTAGCTGTGAGACTCTACGTGCTCAGATATCCACAGGTGATGTTGTTGATGGATATTCAGAAGGTGGGGAGCACGTTGTTCTTTTCAGCGGGTGCACGGTAGTACCAGTGACGTTGCGGGAAGGGGTTCTGAGGGAGTTCCATACATCCCCTTTTGTGGTGCATCCAGGAATGGAAAAGATGTATCAGGACCTCTGACATCAGTTCTGGTGGCCAGGAATGAAGAAGTGTGTGGCAGAGTTTTTTTCTTAGTGCCTTACTTGTCAGCAAGTAAAGGCTAAGCACCAGGTGCCAACGGGTTTGACTCAGCCCCTTGAGGTGCCAGAGTGGAAGTGGGGCGGGAAATCCATGGACATCATGACGGGTTTACCACGTACGTCCAGGGGACACGATGCCATCTGGTTGATCGTTGATCGACTCACCAAGTCGGACCACTTCCTAGCCATACGGGAGCAGAGTTCAGTGGAGAGATTGGGACGCCTCTACGTGTAGGAGATAGTCCGACTTCATGGAGTGCCATCCACGATCGTCTCAGATCATGATGCTCGTTTCATATCCCGGTTGTGGAAGGGATTGTAGGAAGCTTTTGGGACTCAGTTATGCTTGAGCATAGCGTTCTATCCCCAGACTGATGGTCAGACAGAGCGGACCATTCAGGTCCTGGAAGATATGCTTCGGGCTTGCATACTTGACTTCGATCATAGCTGGGAGGATCACCTACCACTGGTGGAATTCACTTATAACAACAGTTATCATTCCACTATTGGTATGGCATCGTTCGAGGCTCTGTACGGGCGACCTTGCAGGTCGCCACTTTGCTGGACTGATCCGGGAGAGTCAGCACTCATGGGCCCAGAGATGGTGAGAGCTACTACAGAGAAGGTACAGGTCATACAGGAGTGGATGAAGACTACGCAGAGTTGGCAGAAGTCATATGCCGACAGGAGGTGGAGGCCCTTGGAGTTTGAGGAGGGAGACCATGTGTTCCTTCGGGACTCACCTCGATGGGGATTGCGGAGATTTGGCCGAGGCGGCAAGCTATCTCTGAGGTTAGTTGGTCCTTTATAGATTCTAAGTAGAGTTGGCGAGGTAGCGTGTCGCTTGGTTCTACCTCCTCAGATGGACCAGGTACACAACATCTTCCATGTGTCGCAGCTACGGAGGTACGTGCATGATCCATCGCACGTCATCGACTGGGGTGAGCTAGACATCGATGATGGAGCGACCTTTGCTGAGTACCCAGTGGAGATCGAGGATCGACAGGAGAAGATCCTTCGTGGGCGAGCTATTCCCTTGGTGCGTGTCCGGTGGCAGCACGAGAATCACTAGGAGAGAACGTGGGAGCGGGAGGCTCAGATTCGCGTGCAGTACCCACATCTTTTTTAGTATCCTTTGTTTTGGCTTTTCGAGGACGTAAAAGCCCTAAGGTGGGTGTGATGTAATGTCCCAGATTTTTCCGTGTATTATTTTAATATTATATGGGAATTAATTCGAGACCAGGCTCTGAGGCGGCGTGCAGTTCCGAGGCCCGGTGAGCCTGGAACAAATGTTGAATTTAATTTAATAATTAAATAAACGCGTGCATGCGGTTTTCCCGAAAAAGTGGAATAACTCCTAAACGGGTGCTCGGATCAGAAATATGAGGGCACCATTGCATTCAGAACGGCGTTTTTTCCTTAGGCGAGGCCTAACATCGGCCGACGCAGGTTGGTAGTAAAATCTGGGTTTTGGATGCAACCGTAATAAAATATTTTATTTAAATATTTTATTTAAATCTTTGTTACAGCGAAATCCCTTATCTTTTTAAATGGAGATTTTGCAGGGGATCAGGGTTACAATTTCCATAACCCTGAAACCCTTGGCAGCTCTGGAGGCTCTGGAGGAGACCTCCCAACGCGGAGACGATGACACAACGACCAGATCATCGACAACGAACGCCGCGAAATCCAGGTAGGATGTTTAAATTGTGATTTCTTCCCCGTTCTTGATTTCTACGATGAACACGGGCTAATACAGGAATAGATTAGTCCTCGGATCGATCATTCTTGCGGGATGGGATTTTGCGGGGATTCTTGGAGATTAAATCTATGGTGATTCTTCTGTTGTTGATCTTTTCTGCTCTATTTAATCCTATTAACGGGAGCGGATCAATGCCATGACGAACGACGGCGGAGGTTCGTTCCTCAATTTTGTTCGTTGGATTTCTCCCCTTTCTCTCCTTCGCGTTCTTCGCGTTCTTCGTGGGGTGATGAACAACGGATCGTTGCGCATCCGTTCTGTGATGCAACGATCCGATATTGTGGATCCAACCCCGGAGCGGTGTCACGGAGGTGCGAAGACGGTTTCGGCAAGCGATTCAGAGCGGATCGAGAGATACGAGTTTTTGGGCGTTTTTCTTCGGATGGATCGTTCGACATTTATGATCCGTTTTTAGAGCTGAAAACACCAGTTACAATGTTCGTGTGATGAAATGAACCAATCCCTGGAGTATCGGGATGAACGGACAAGAAACCGTGATCCTGAGGTTCAGCCGCGGCGCGAGGAAGAAGACGGCGTTTCTGGAAAAGTCCTGACTACACGCCGTGTAGTATGGGATACACAGCGTGTGTTTATCAGCAGACCACATGGTGTGTACTCCATGAGTACACGGACACGGTCAGGGTACACGGCCAAGGACATGCCGTGTATACCTCTCCCCGGCCAGACCCGACAAGATACATGGGATACCCCGTGTACTGGTACACGGGCAGGCGACACAGACACGGACAGAGACCATGTACGGGCACATGGCCAGCATACACAGAGCGAGCCCCAGGTGCTCGGACACGACGTGTTATCTTTCTACACACCGTGTAGTTTCTTTCTAACCGACAAGTCGAGTGACACGGGCCGTTTACACGGGTAGGACCCAGAGTCAGGAACACGACGTGTACTTTTCTACACACCGTGTAGTTGAGTTTTCTACAGACCGGACAGACGACACGGTCCATTTACACGGGCAGTATCCGGGGTCAATGCACACGACGTGTAATCATACTACACGCTGTGTAATAATTTCTTCAAGTCTTGAACTACTTTCCTTCTGCGACTTGGACTAGTTTTCTTAGGGTTCGTGCCCTTAGTCCTTTCCCTGAAGGTTCTGGTATCATTTCCTTTACACAGGAGTATGATCCCTTCAACAAAACTTCCTGAATAGAGTTGTTGGAATCCCCTCTATGAGACTTAGAGCTGGATCCTCTATTCATTCCTGGAACCCTAGGTAGAGTTCTGGGAATCGACGTGACCAACTTTACCTGAGTGCCGATCCTCTACTTAACAGATTAGCTCAGACTGAGTTGTTGGAATCACCCCATGAAATGGCCGTGATCCTCATCTGAGAATCATGTTCCCATAGTACTTGCGGAGTGTGTTCTCCCAGAGTGAGTACTTCGTGTCTCTCTCTCTTCAGACCTAGGAGTGTGTTCTCCCTGTTATGTGCTTAGTGTAAATCTTCGAGATGGATCATAGTGGTGGTATTCGCGATTGTCGATTGTGAATGAGTATATCTGGATATTCTTGTGGTAGGTTCTTTAGACATATATTGTGTAGAGCTGAATGTATCTTTCCTTTGTGGTATTTCCTTGTTGTATTTCCTTTGTGGTTTCGGGGTGTCCTACTGGGTATTTTTATACTCACCCTTGCACGGGCTTTGCCCGCACTTGTCGTGTATTGTGCAGACGAGCGAGCCTTTGACAGGATTCTAGGCGGACCAGGACCGGATAGTACTCAGTGAGATCAGACAGGCCGAGGTGTGTTCCTACGGCTATAGACTACAGTCCCAACACCTTTCTTACAGGTTGGACTTTTTTACAGAATTTCTTTTTGTTGGGCTTGTACTTTTGGCCCAGGGTATTACACTTGTTGTACATTACTTTTTGTTGTACTCTATTGGTTGGGATTTTTAGTGTATGCATGCATTTCAATTTTTAGTAGTTTTTAATTTTCATCTTTGTGGGATTGGAGATGTGTGTGCATGTGTACAGGTTTATAGGAAATGCCTCCCATGTTAGTAGCATGACTACTCGGTACTAGTCACCAGCCCCTGGCCTATTGGAGGCGGGCTTGGGGAGTTACGGATCGGGCCCCACTGGGACGGGTCGTGAAAGAGTGGTATCAGAGGGGGTCGGTTCTACCTTAGGACCGAGAGTCTGTGAGTTGGTTTTGGGCAACAGTGTTAAGTGTTTTGAGTTTGACTTTCAGTCCAGGGACCCTAGTGTTGGTGCGGGCGGCCGACGTATCCATACACCAAGACTCTGATAACTTTCTTTTCGACTAGGAACATGAGAACACCAATTTTAGGGAAAATAATGGTACATAAATCATATAGGAATGGGTTGTGGTTTCCATGTCCTTCTTGAGTCATCTCTCCAGATATACTCACTGACTGAGATACATCTTGTTTCCTTACAGGATGCCTCCGCGACACGCACCCGCTAGGATCCAGCAGCTCGATCACAAGGATGACCCCCTTAGTGATGAAGCTTCGATATAGTGACCAGATCCCCCAGTTTTACCACCAGGTGGTGTGCCAGTTATCCCGCCACCTGTGGAGCAGTGTTTAGTGCCTGCTGTAGCATTGGAGGAGGAGCGCAGGTTGAGCGCACTCCACGAGTTTCAGAGACAGAGGCCCCTTAGGTTTCGAGGCGAACCTGACCCTCAGGCAGTAGAGGACTGGCTTGAGGCAGTGGCCGGAGTCTTCCGTTTGGTCAGGACACCAGCAGACCAGATGGTGATCCTGGCAGCGAGCCTTCTGCTAGGCTCGACAGGACGATGGTGGAGCTTGGTTATCCAGACTCACGACGAGGTGACACTAGCTTGGTCGGAGTTTGAGCGTCTATTCAGAGAGGAGTTTTCACCGGTTACCCTGAGAGCAGTACCTATACAGGAGATTCTTCAGATTCAGCAGGTAACCATGATGGTGGCTGACTATTCGTCGAGGTTTACCGACCTCTCACGGTACTCGATGGATATGGTCAGAGATCAGTACTTCAGAGCTCAGACTTTCGATCAGGGCTTGCGCAGAGATATCCGATCTAGCATTGCCCCTATGAGCATTCCTACTTATGCTGGGGTGATCGAGCGGGCTTTGGTGGTCGAGAGCTTCTTGGCAGAGCAGAGACAGCCGAAAGATGTCAGTAGTGGGTGAGATGGAGCATAGACCTCGGCAATAGGGAGCCGACGTCAGGGACCCAGGTGTGGGAGACGTTTTCAGAGGAGATACCAGGACAGGGGATCTGCCATACAGGGTTCGCAGGGCGCATCCAGTCAGCCTTGAGAGAGGCGATGCTACTCATGTGAGGGCAGGGGACATCTTGCTCGATATTGTCGGACCCGCTGTACTACTGACACAGGAGCAGTGGATGGACCATCGAGGCAGAGGCAACGTGTGGATCATGAATATCCGCGGGGTGGAGGATGTGGTAGGGGAGCTGGGAGAGAAACCATAGGTGGTCGGCGTTTTGATCTTTTACCACCACCACCCCCAGGAGGTCCACCCCAGGCTCAGGGAGCTGGTGGACAGAGGCAGGGACAGCTGCAGGCAGCAGAGGCTTATGACCCAGGTACTCCCGGAATGATTAGAGGTACTATCTGTGTCTTTTCTACCTTAGCTGCCATATTGATAGACACAAGTGTTAGTCATTCCATTCTGGCTTCTTATCTTGTTCGAGACCTTGAGATTCCATTTGAGTCGTTGACTCAGACCTTATGCTTAGAGACACCGACTGGAGAAGATTCAGAGATCACACACCTCTGTAGACAGTGTGACCTGACCCTTGGAGGGGAGAGTTTCGGTTGGAACCTCTTGGTGGTAGATTTTAGGCCTTACGATGTCATTCTTGGTATGGATTGGCTATCCAGAGTTCATGCCCAGATCGACTGTTTTAGGTGAAGGGTGCGGTGTGTCCCCAGTGATGGAACGAGGTTCTCTTTTGTTGGCAAGAGAGAGACCCAGGCAGTGCAGGATGGACATGTGCATAAGAGGGCACAACCTATTTCACATCAGTTGGCTAGCCTAGCCCTTGGCACAGCAAATGCTACGAGTTTCCAGTTTCCAGCAGTAGTGGCTGAGTACGAGGACATCTTTCTAGAGGATGTCCCCGGGTTACCTCCCTATCGGGAGATAGATTTTTGCATTGAGTTGCAACTCGGGACGACACCGATATCAGCATCAGCATATCGGATGGCTCCTGCAGAGCTTCGTGAGCTGAGGGTGCAACTGGATGACTTACAGAAGAAGGGCTTTGTAAGACCCAGCGTTTCACCCTGGGTGGTCCCAGTGCTGTTTTCCAAGAAGGAAGACGGGAGCTTGAGGCTATGTGTGGATTTCTGGCGCTTGAATTAGGTGGCCGTAAAGAACTGGTATCCACTACCGAGGATCGATGACCTATTCGACCAGTTTAGAGGGGCACGATGGTTCTTGAAGGTTAATCTATGATCAGGCTATGACCAGTTGCAAGTATCAGAGGAATATATACCGAAGACGGCTTTCAGATGTCACTACGGTCACTATGAGTACTTGGTGATTCCCTTCGGCGTGAAGAACGCCCCGGCGGTTTTCATGGGGCTCATGAACCGAATCTTTCAGCCCTATCTAGACCGGTTTGTAGTGGTCTTCATTGATGATATCCTTGTGTACTCTGCATCCGAGGAGGAGCACGCGAGACACCTAAAGATGGTTCCAGAAACACTCTGAGAGCACCAGTTGTATGGGAAACTCTCAAAGTGTCAGTTCTGGTTACAAGAGGTCCACTTTCTGGGACACATTATCTCAGCAGATGGTGTAGCAGTGGACCCAACCAAGGTGGAAGCAGTGCTAGCATGGGAGCCACCCCGGAGCGTGACAGAGGTGCGGATATTCCTTGGGTTGGCAGGCTACTATCGGAGATTCATCCTTGATTTCTCCAGGATTACAGCACCCATGACAGCTTTGACTTAAAAGGGGCAGCCTTTCATGTGGATCGAGAGATTCCAGCAAGCTTTCCAGCAGTTGAGACAGAGTTTGACGAGCGCCCCGATCTTGAGGTTACCGGAGGAGGGTGTCGAGTATGTAGTGTTCTGTGACACATCAGGAACTGGGCTTGGTTGTGTCCTGATGCAGAGGCAATTAATGATTGCCTATGTCTCACCTCAGTTGAGGCCACAGGAGTAGAACTACGTGACCCATGATCTTGAGTTGGCAGCGGTAGTCTTCGCATTGAAGATGTGGCGGCACTACCTGATGGGCGAGCGGTTTACCGTCTACTCTGATCACAAGAGTCTCAGATATAACTTTTCTCAGAAGGATCTGAATTTGAGATAGAGGTGATGGCTTGAGTTCCTCCAGGATTATGAATTTGAGATCGTTTATACTCCTGGGAAGGAGAACGTAGTGGCAGATGCTCTCAGCAGGAAATAAAGTTCGCAGTTGCTGGATGAGGTGACTAGGAAGTTGGCCTCCTTACAGTTATCCTTTGTGGATGGAGATGAGGGAGCTTACCTTCAGTCAATGGTTATTACACCTCCACTCTTACAGTGAGTCAGGGAAGCACAACATGAGGACGCTAGCTATGAGACTCTAAGTGCTCAGATATCCACAGGTGATGCTGCTGATGGATATTCAGAAGGTGGGGAGCACGTTGTTCTTTTCAGAGGGTGCACGATAGTACCAGTGATGTTGCAGGAAGAGGTTATGAGGGAGTTCCATACACCCCCCTTTGTGGTGCATCCAGGCGTGTCAAAGATGTATCAGGACCTCCAACGTCAGTTCTGGTGTCTAGGAATGAAGAAGTGTGTGGCAGAGTTTGCTTCTCGGTGCCTTACTTGTCAGTAAGTAAAGGCTGAGCACCAGGTGCCAGCGGGTTTGACTCAGCCCCTTGAGGTGCCAGAGTGGAAGTGGGATGGGATATCCATGGACTTCGTGACGGGTTTACCATGTACGTCTAGGGGACACGATTCCATCTGGGTGATCGTTGATCGACTCAGCAAGTCGGCCCACTCCCTAGCCATACGGGAGCAGAGTTCAGTGGAGAGATTGGGATGCCTCTATGTGCAGAAGATAGTCCGACTTCATGGAGTTCCATCCAAAATCGTCTCATATCGTGATGCTTGTTTCACATCCCGGTTGTGGAAGGGATTGCAGAAAGCTTTTGGGACTCAGTTACGCTTGAGCACAGCGTTCCATCCCCAGACTGATAGTCAGACAGAGCGGACCATTCGGGTCCTGGAAGATATGCTTCGTGCTTGCATACTTGACTTCGTTCATAGTTGGGAGGATCACCTACCACCGGTGGAATTCGCTTATAACAACAGTTATCATTCCACTATTGGTATGGCACCATTCAAGGCTCTGTACGGGCGACCTTGCAGGTCGCCACTTTGCTGGACTGAACTGGGAGAGTCAACACTCATGGGCCCAGAGATGGTGAGAGCTACTACAGAGAAGGTACATGTCATCCAGGAGCGGATGAAGATTGTGCAGAGTCGTAAGAAGTCGTATGGTGACAGGAGGTGTAGGCCCTTGGAGTTCGAGGAGGGAGACCATGTGTTCCTTCGTGTCTCACCTCGACAGGGATTGCGAAGATTTGGCCGACGTGGCAAGCTATCTCTGAGGTTCGTTGGCCCTTTCCAGATTCTAAGTAGAGTTGGCGCGGTAGCGTATCGCTTGGATCTACATCCTCAGATGGACCGGGTACACAACGTCTTCCATGTGTCGCAGCTATGGAGGTACGTGCATGATCCATCGCACGTCATCGACTGGGGTGAGCTGGACATCGATGATGGAGCGACCTTTGCTGAGTACCTAGTGGAGATCGAGGATCGACAGGATAAGATCCTTCGTGGGCGAGCTATTGTCTTGGTGTGTGTCCGGTGGCCGCACGAGAATCTCTAGGAGAGCACGTGAGAGCGGGAGGCTCAGATTCGCGTGCAGTACCCACATCTTTTTGAGTAGCCTTTGTTTTGGCTTTTTGGGGATGTAAAAACCCTAAGGTGGGTGTGATGTAATGTCCCGGATTTTTCTATGTATTATTTTATTATTATATGGGAATTAATTCGAGACCAGGCTCTGAGGCGGCGTGTAGTTCCGAGGCCCGGTGAGCCCGGAACAAATGTTGAATTTAATTTAATAATTAAATAAACGCACGCGTGCGGTTTTCCTAAAAAAGTGGAATAACTCCTAAACGGGTGCTCGGATCAGATATCCGAGGGCACCATTGCATTCAGAACAACGTTTTTACCCTAGGCGAGGCCTAACATTGGCCGGTGCAGGTCGGTAGTAAAATCTGGGTTTTGGACGCAACTGTAATAAAATATTTAATTAAAATATTTTATTTAAATCTTTGTTACAGTGAAATCCACTATCTTTTTAAATGGAGATTTTTCACGGGATCAGGGTTACAATTTCCATAACCCTGAAACCCTTGGCAGCTCTGGAGACTTTGGAGGAAACATCTCAACGCGGCGGCGATGACGCAGCGACCAGATCATCACCGACGAACGCCACGAAATCCATGTAGGATGTTTAAATTGTGATTTCTTCCCCGTTTTTTGATTTCTACGACGAACGCGGGCTAATCCATGAACATATTAGTCCGCGGATCGATCATTCTTGTGGGATGGGCTTTTGCGGTGATTCTGGGAGATTGAATCCATGGTGATTCTTCTGTTTTTGATCTTTTCTGCTCTGTTTAATCCTATTAACGGGAGAGGATCAACGCCGTGACGAACGACGGCGGAGGTTCGTTCCTCAATTTTGTTCATTGGATTTCTCCCCTTTCTCTCCTTCGCGTTCTTCACATTCTTCGTGGGGAGATGAAAAATGGATCGTTGCACATCCGTTCTGCGACGCAACGATCCGAGATTGTGGATCCAACCCCACAACGGTGTCACGGAAATGCGATGACGGTTTCAGCAAGCGATTCGGAGCGGATCAGGAGATACGAGTTTTCAGGCGTTTTTCTTCGGATGGATCGTTCGACGTTTATGATCTGTTTTTAGAGCCGAAAACACCCGTTATGATATTCGTGTGATGAAACGAACCAATCCCTGGAGTATCGGGACGAACGAACAAGAAACTGAGATCCGGAGGTTCAGCCGCGGCCAGAGGAAGAAGAAGACGTTTCTTGAAAAATCCCGACTACACGCCGTGTAGTATGGGATACACGACGTGTGTTCATCGGCGGATCACATTGCGTGTAATCTGGGAGTACACAGACACGGGCAGGGTACACGGCCAAGGACACACCATGTATACCTCTCCCCGTCCAGACCCAACAAGATGCACAGGATACCCCGTGTACTGGTACACGGGAAGGCGACACGGACACAGGCAGAGACCGTGTACGGCCACATGGCCAGCGTTCACGGAGCGAGCCCCAGGTGCTTGGACACGGCGTGTTATCTTTCTACACGCCGTGTAGTTGCTTTCTAACTGACAAGCCAAGTGACACGGGCTGTTTACACGGGCAGTACCCAGAGTCAGGAACACGGCGTGTACTTTTCTACACGCCGTGTAGTTGAGTTTTCCACAGACTGGATAGACGACATGGGCCGTTTACACGGGCATTATCTGGGGTCAAGGAACACGGTGTGTAATCATACTACACACCATATAATAATTTCTTCAAGGCTTGAGATACTTTCCTTCTGCGACTTGGACTAGTTTTCTTAGGGTTCGTGCCCTTAGTCCTTTCCCTGAAGGTTCTGGTATCATTTCCTTTACACAGGAGTATGATCCCTTCAGCAGAACTTCCTGAATAGAGTTTTTGGAATACCCTCTGTGAAACTTAGAGCCAGATCCTCTATTCATTCCTGGAACCCTAGGTAGAGTTCTTGGTATCGACGTGACCAACTTTTCTCAGGCGCCGATCCTCTGCTTAGCGGATTAGCTCAGACTGAGTTGTTGGAATCACCCCATGACTTGGCCGTGATCCTCATCTGAGCATCATGTTCCCATAGTACTTGTGGAGTGTGTTCTCCCAGAGTGAGTACTTCGCGTCTCTCTCTCTTCAGACCTAGGAGTCTGTTCTCCCTGTTATGTGCTTAGTGGAAATCTTCGAGCTGGATCCTAGTGGTGGTATTCGTGATAGTCGATTGTGCATGAGTATATCTAGATATTCTTGTGGTATGTTCTTTAGACATATACTATGTGGAGCTAACTGTATCTTTCCTTTGTGGTATTTTCTTGTTGTATTTCCTTTGTGGTTTTGGGGTGTCCTACTAGGTATTGTTATACTCACACCTGCATAGGCTTTTCCCGCACGTGTCATGTCTTGTGCAGACGAGCGAGCCTTTGACATGATTCTAGGTGGACCAGGATCGGACGGTACTCAGTGAGATCAGACAGGTCGAGGTGTGTTCCTACGGCTACAGACTACAGTCCCATCACCTTTCTTATAGGTTGTACTTTGTTACAGACTTTCTTTTTGGTGGTTTGTACTTTTGGCCCAGGGTTTTACACTTTCTGTACATTACTTCATGTTGTACTCTGTTGGTTGGGATTTTTTTGTGTATACATGCATTTCCATTTTTAGTAGTTTTTACTTTTCAGCTTTGTGGGCTTGGATATGTGTGTGTGTGTGTACAAGTTTTTAGGAAATGTCTCCCATGTTAGTAGCATGCCTACTCGGTGCTAGTCACCAGCCCCTGGCCTATTAAAGGCGGGCTTGGGGAGTTGCGGCTCGGGCCCCACTGGGACGGGTCGTGACATATTTTTTTTATTTTTTTAGTAATGTGGTACAAACAAGACGGGAAAACTAGTTTGAAAAAGGAATTAAAACTACACTAAAGTAACTATAAACTATAGAAGAAACAAAAAATTAATCTTCCTAGAAAAAAAGACAAAGGAGCACAGATCACATGAAATTCTCGGTAGATTTAATCTACTGGTTGAAATGGTTGACTACTTTATAAATTTTATTGAGTCACACTTCAAGACTATTTGAAGAATCTCCCTCTCCAAAAAATTCAAAAGGCATAGGATCAAATATTGGAGTTCGCCACACCAAAACCTAATTAAACTGCTTCAAAGTTCAAAAAGACCAATAATTGGAAATAAACTCACCGTAAATTTCCAATGTTGTTGACAGTAAAAGCATCGATATAAGTATTCAAAACCTACTTATCTAGTTGTTCATGAATTAATGAAGTTGAAAATTAGAAATTGTGGTGTCAATAATTAAACATGGAATCATAAATCAATCTTGCCGATTGATTTTGATTCTTAAATATTGAAAAGAATATGAAGAAATCAAAAAGAAAATCCAGTAGTATGAAATTCCCAAGATGAGAACATATTATCTTGTAATAATATTGATTTCAACACTAAAAACACATGAAGACAGAGTACTAAATCTAAGGACAGAGGGAAGTAGAACTCCCCTAGCACAGCTTTGCTTCCAGACTCCTTCGTCTCCTTCTCTGATCACATGATGCTCCCGGGTGTCTTGGCTCTCAAATGTTGTGTCCGTGGAATGAGTAAGAGTATCTGGATATGTACTCCAATGGTGTGATCATGGAAGGAAAATGAGCGTCTAATAATTTTACTACTGCTCTACTTTATATATAAACTGTCACGTGCAGCACGTCGCTGCACGTTTCTACCGACTTCAAATGGTCTTCACATGTTCACTTCACACGTGAATTTTTTTTGTGCAATGCACATCGCGCTATCTTTTCCCATGTAACTAACTTCAATTGAGTTAGTTGGGTGAACCCAAATGTGTTTCCGACTCTTGTATGAACCTGCAAAGGTAAAACAAAATAAAATAGTTAAAACATACAGAAATTTAAATAATAGCTATTTTTTAAAGTCAAATGTTATAAAACATAATTAAAAAGTTAATTAAATTTAATTAATAAATTTCTTAATTATTATTAAATATTACTATTATGATTATTAATTTACTATTAATTTTTTAATTAAATAAAATTATCAAGCTTTTAATTTTTTATTATTATGTTATTTAATTAGTGTTAGTATTATTAAAATTTAGTTGAAATAAATAAAATATATTCTTAAACTAAATTAACTTAATTAATTTAATTATTATAATTATTTTATGAAGAGTTAAATTAATTTACAATTTAGTTTAATTAGTTAATTTAATTAGTTTAATATTTTAGTTAATTTATTATTAATCATTAATATATTATAAATTATTTATTTATTTATTTGTTTATTTATTTGTTTGTTTGTTATGTTATTTATTTTTTAAATGTTTCTATCTTAATTACCCCCCCATTTTTGACGCAGCGACACACAAGGGAAAGGTGGGTTCGTCTATTCATCTTCTTTGTGGGAGGCACTGTAGCAGCTACTTTACATGGCGCAACTCAAATCTCCAATAGCGACTCGTGGCACACTGAGTTCAGCCTCCTTTACTCGGCTCCATGACATTAGGGCTCATCATCAGCGATACACGGTTCAGATATGTTTGCGACGGCTTCAATCTAGATCTGGAACCGTATCTAATGTCTCGGTCGGACTCCTCACACAGCTCCAGTCTTCCACGGTGAGGGGCGGACCCTTCAGCGGATGAGGCGAACTCCTGAAGCTTCACAACCGTCAACTTGATTCCTCATCCACGGCTATTGGAGCCAAAGTTTGGGAAGAAGAAGAATAAACGGAAACCCTTAAGGACTACCTCGCGGAGCTTTGACGCGGAGCCCCGCATCCTCGTGGTCGTCGCCCAGCTTCCCCTTCGTGACCCTCCGCGACCCTCCGCGACCCTCCGCAGAGCTAGGAGCCGGGATACTCCACAAAACCGTTTGACATTCACGACCCACTGTAGAGAAAGGAGATTGTATGCTCCACGAACCCCTTTGATGTTCGTGACCCACCGCAGAGCAAGGAGGCGGGATTCTCTGAGAACCCCTTTGACGTTCGTGACTGCGGAGCAAGGAGGTGAGATTCTATGCGATCCCCATTGATGTTCGCGACCTGCCACAGAGCAAGGAGGCGGGATGCTCTGCTAACCCTTTTGATGTTCGCGACCCGCCGCAGAGCAAGGAGGCGTGATGCTCCACGAACCCCTTTGACGTTCACAACCCACCGCGGAACAAGCTCTGTCTTCGCACCGAGTGAGCTTTGCTCCGCGACACCTCATGCCTATAAATACAGGGCTCCCCATGAGCCCAAAGGACGGATCATCTGACCTTTCACCTTCTCAGCTCCTGAATCGTGAAGAAATATCTGTTCTGTAAACCATGAGCTCTTCAAGGTACTTTTGCATCGCTAATTGACTTCCCCTTCACTTGAATTCTGCCCCTCTTGAAAGAGGGATGCCATTCGTGGAGCCCACAGACCTTCGCGAAGGAAGGAGATCCCCTAGGGGACTCGTGTCTTCGCGGATCGCTTATGCTTCACGAAGTAACCTTTATACACATGTGACCCGCATGCTAAGGTAGGGTCACTATGCTTCGCGAGACACATTTCTTCACAATACTATGCTTCATGGGAAACCCTTGCTTCACGAGACATTGCTCTGCGAATTCCTTTCCACTTCGCGAATCACCTTCCATTTGCACCTATTCCCTATGCCTAGGCAAGGCCACCTCACTTCGTGAAGCACACCCCTTCGCGAAACCCCTCCACTACATGGAGTACCAGAGCTTCACAAGGCTTCTAACCATGAACCCATTTTCTTTGCAACTCCTTTTCCTGTGCGACCCTTTAGGTTTGCACGGAGAAATTTCAAATACCCTTGGATGACACTACCCGTTGTGTTGCTTCGCCTCATGATTCTTTGCATAGGCACGCTAAAGGCTATTGCTTCTTCGCATAGTCATGCTAACACGGAACCCTTAGTGGATCACTCTCTGACACCCCCTCACCATGGCATTATGGATGCCTTACCTTCCCCAAGGGTGGGTGGGTATCAATTATGTAAGTCATAGGGGTGCAGAGTGAACCCGCATCGTCCGAGCTACAGGATGTTAAACTGCCAAGCACCATCGTCCTCAGCACATGATGTTAAACTATAGCCTCGTCTCATTCATCGCACACGGGGTGCCCCACATCGGACATTCTCCACGCCCACTGGTCTCCAAGAGAGCGAGATCATTCCTCACATGGAATGATATCCTCTTTATCGGAGTGACGTTTGTCCGTGGGGAAAGGGAAATCACCTTGGTGTAAGCCCCTAGATTTTCTTGCAGGAGGCATCGTCCTTGCTCCCCCTCCTCTCTTCCATGCCAAATCCCTCTCCCGTTGGGCTTTGTCGCCACCTGGGCCTCCATCCTGGAGTAAGTCCCAATCTTCATATCCATAGGCTGTGGACCATGCGTAAGCAACTGTTTTCATTTTGGGCAACTAACCTCGTGTAAGCCCCATTCCACTTCCCATAGATGCACCTTTCATGACGTGATCGTCAGGTTTTCACTTTCTCTTGTTTCTCACACCGAGAATTACTCACGTGGGCTTAGAGTAGGCATCGACCATGACATCCTCTATGGGAAAACTATAGTATAAGCCACACAACCCCATCCCGAACTACGTGAACTTTGATCCTTGATAAGGCAAGGTACGTAGGAAGCCTCTATAGCATCCCGCCTTTTTATAACATAAACTTTCATTACATTACACAAAATTGAGGATCTTTAAGGTTTAGTGTCTTGGAAACCAGGAACATAATACATGAAAACAACATAAAACATTCTTCTTAAACACTTGAAAGACTTCTCCTTAAGTTCATCCTAGGTTCATTACTGCATCTCATAACCTGGGGACATACATAAAAAGAAAGGGTGAGCAGAAGGCCCAGTAAGGGAACAAGAGAAACATTTAACATGTGAACTTGAGATACATCAACTATGTCATAAAAAAGAACTTTAAGGCATGAGAAAGAAATCATGTGGCATATAATAATAAAAATAACATTTTTCATAACTTTAAGATGTGGCTACATCATTTAACATAGACAATCATGAACATATCACCAAGGTCCATCCCCAAGGTGTCATTTGAAAATTACCAAGGTTATTCACCAAGATATCGTGAAAATTGTAATCTCTAAAGGTTACATCATTACTCAATGCATTGGAGCGCTATCAGGGCGCACCCTTAAATTTTCCTTTATTATCATGTGATCCACATATATCATCATCAAACATTTCATAAATAACCCATATAACATAAAATAAATGGGTTTCATTTCATAATCATAACGTTTTAAAACTGCTTTAAAGACATGATCTTAATGTCACTTTAAACCCACGGAAAGGGAAATCGGGTCTCATGTATGTAAATCCCAGAATTTAAAATAGAACATTTTGATATATATGTGAATACCCTTGTAGAAATAAGAGCTTTGAGTATTCTCTTTATAAACTAAAATAATTTTGAGAAAAGAGAGAGGCATTTTGAGACGAAAATTCTACAACATTATGACTATGTTTCGGGGTTTTAGAAAACATTGAAAGGAGAGGAGACATGGGTCAAACATTCATAAATGACCCATAAAACAGTAGAGGGACAGAATAAGAAGGATATATGAACATGGTAATGAAATTTGAAGGACATACCATTTGAAATGAAAAACATGGAAGGAAGACAAAAATTAGATTTCTCTTATGAAAATTCGGCAGCCTAACGGCGTCACTTAAACTTCAAAAAAATGATTTGAAAAGATAAAATAGGGTCTCTCATCATGTTAACATAAGAGTTAAATATGATAGATATATATATCATACCCCAACGTAATAAAAAGGAACTTGAAATACTTAATAAGAAAATAGAACTTGAAAATGAGAAGGGTGAAAGAATCCGTTACAAAAATTCCGGCAGCCTAAGGGCGCCACTTAAACTTTCATAAAATGAAATGATGAGAGTAAGAGGGGGTATCTAATCATGTGAATATAAAAAGGAAAGTATAATGAATATAAAATAACATCCTCCAACATAAGAACATGGAGCATAAAATAAATGACATAAGAGATATCACTTGAAAAGAAAGAGAGGGGGTCAGATCCCTTACCTTAAAACGTAACTCTTAAAACTCAAAAGTTTGGACCTTGATGGCTTGGGGGAACCTTGGGAGGACTCCTTGGGAGGTAAGGAGACCATAAATTCGTTTAGAATGATTTTTGGAGTCCAAAGGATGAGAGAATGGCTTGGTATTTATAGGGAAAGTGAGGGGACAAGACATTAATGGCCAAGGGACACCTCATAAGTGGGTTTCTCAAAACCATGTGCTCTCCCAAGATATTTCCCATGAAGTTAGTCCACATGGGGCCCCCAATACAATAATTCATCACCTTTGGTCAGCCAACCCATAAAATATCTCATGACATCATCATGACACAGTTATGATGTCATTAAACATACCGAAACCCTAAAACTGTATTTTTACTATTCACTAAAAATTCAACTTTCTCAGAAAAATCCCAAAATTTCACCTTAATCAAATATCGATGCTCTGATTACAAAAATGAATTCCATTTTATAAAAATAATTTTCTAAATATTTTTAATTTAATTTTTAAATAAATACACTATTCACCGAAAATTCATTTTTTCAGAAAAATCCCCAAAAATTACCATAACATAATATTGATGCTTTGAGTTCAAAAATGAAATCCATTTTATAAAAATATTTTTATAAATATTTTTAATTAAATTTTTAATTAAAAACACTATTCACCCGAAAAAAACTAATACTTGAATAATAATATATGAAACCGTTATTTAACCATTTTATTGAATCACATTACTTAATCAAGGTGCCTAGATTATATTAATATTTTCTTTAAGTGAGATTACTTATCCATTTGGTCACATTACTAATCCTGAGCATAAAATCACTATTCATAATTTACTATTCATAAAAAATTATGTTGTTCTTATTAGACTCTAAATTTCATACTGAACATAATTGTAGAAGACCATTTTTTGAAAATCATTACACAATTTTAATTATTTAAGGTTTACATAAACATTTTTAAAATATCATTTTTCTAAAATTCATCAAAAATATGCATACTATATTTATCCGGTCATTTGAAAATTCATAAACTTCATCATAAGAAGAAATCGAAATTTTTATTTAAAATGAAGGATTACACAAGCCAGTTACGGTCTCCTTACATAGCCCCTTATGACACCAGCATATGACCTAAGTGTAAGGTGTGCTAAGGTGAGAGAATCCGAGGGAGGCTCGGCCAACATCGCACGAGTAGTAATTTCTATCAGTTTGAACTTCTCGCGAAGGCGATTCCGTTCTAACTTCACACGATGAAGTTCGGCTTGGGTTTGGTGTATAGCAAATCCCAGTGGTGCTACCTCCTTCCCAAGTTCTGTTAGATGGGCTTCGATTGGTCCAAGACTATTGGGTGAGGCCATCTAATCTTCTTTCTATATTAATTAACCAAGATTACTTGTATTTAGAGACAATAATCAAAACGTTTAGTTTTCAGCGGTCATATTGACCAATGGTCATATAACAGTCAAAAACCCAACGGTCTCATTTTAATTATACTCATGTTATCAAATGAAACATTTTTGTTGAGTATAAAAAAAAATAACACACAAAATTAGGAAAAAAGATTTATTCCAAATTTTGGGTCGTTACAATCTTCCCCCCTTAAGAAATTGCGTCCTCACAATTTTTAAAATTGGGTTTTGAAATTTCATTGAAAGTCCCACATCAGAAAAGGAGTCAGTAAAACTATTACTTTAAAAGAAAGAAAGGGAAGTACAAAGGTCACCCAAGTTAACCCACACTAAGATTCCATGTAGGAAAACATGGATATGGAAGAAAAAACAAAGGTTCAAGTTCTGGGGGAGAGTGATAGAAAACATGATTAGGAGAAATTTAACCATAAGAAAATCCCAAACTTACGATGTGTGTAAACAGTCTTTGATTACCTAGTAGGAAACGTAAACCAACAACATTTTTTTTTTACGTTTCTTTTCATAATTTTGAGGAATTCATTTACTACATAGAACAAAAACATAAGAAAACATACCTACCTTCAAGTAGAGTTTCATCCTTTAATAAGTCCCTACCAAAACTAATCTTTTCTCCAAACGATGAGCATTCAAAACTACTTGGTCTCATCAAAACACAATAATCATCTTCTTGAGAGACACTTAATCCACAAAAGATTAACTATCAATTTCTTCTATCTTTAACCATTATCCCAAAAACATAAAGGGTAAGATAAAACAACTCTTAAAAAAGAAATAATCCCATAGGAAGGGAAACTACTTTTAAATCTTCAAAGTTCCATGGTACTACCCAAATTTCATCATAGACCATTCCATAAATAACTGTCCTTAAAATTCCTCAAAATAAACCAAACTAAGATTGAAACCCAAATACAAGAAGGATTTGATAACATAGTCTTCCAAGGTAAACTTTATCATTCATCTCCAAACAACATCAACCACTCCTAAAATCTTATAACAAAAGTAACTAACCTAAACATATTTACCCCAAGATAGGTTAATCATTTCCATAAGTAACCTAAATTACTATAAGTCCACCTTAAATTCATCGATTCTTCAAAATATAAGTCAACCTTACTCCTCAAAGAAAATATCGTAGTAATCTATTTACCTCGATCAAATAGGGTTCCCAAAATAGTGAACATCTTCCAAAATAATAATCATCTTTTAATCCCCTAATAATATCTATCATATTAATATGACAATCGTCACATTTTCTATCACATTGGTTGTTGGGACACGTTCTTCCATTTCCCACCATTAACTAAGAAGAGAAAGTATAATTAGGGGCTTAAATACTTAGCCAATAATCATGAAAAGGAACTTAAATCCTATAAGGATAACTTGTAGAAGAAAAGTATACCCTAACTTGTGATACCCTAGGATTCAAACTAGGTTATCCATGATCATATATCCTTATGTGAATATTTATTTTATTTTATCTTTGTTCCTTTAATAATGGTTCATAATAAGCTTATGAATTTACCAAAGAATATCCCCCGGGAGTGTCGTAACCAAGAGTGCAGAAAGGCCCGTTGTCCTGTACCAGTTCCCGTTCGAGTCTAGCTCAAAGAGGTGTTTTCGGGTTTTACCCCTATGTACATCTATGACAGAGCCACCTCTACCTGCTCGTATCCAGACAGAGATGTATTTGCTTGGCAACCCCTTACTCAATAGTCACCAAAATACCAGGAAGATTTCCTATATATAAACATTTCTATAGGCTTCTTTCTAAAGTTTTCATATCCTAATTTCCACAAATAAATAAACCATCCTTTGATACCAACTATAGCATCCCACCTTTTTATAACATAAACTTTCATTACATTACACAAAACTGAGGATCTTTAAGGTTTAGTGTCTTGGAAACCAGGAACATAATATATGAAAACAACATAAAACATTCTTCTTAAACACTTGAAAGACTTCTCTTTAAGTTCATCCTAGTTTCATTACTGCATCTCATAACCTGGGGACATACATAAAAAGAAAGGGTGAGCATAAGGCCCAGTAAGGGAACAAGAGAAACATTTAACATGTGAACTTGAGATACATCAACTATGTCATGAAAAAGAACTTTAAGGAATGAGAAAGAAATCATGTGGCATATCATAATAAAAATAAAATTTTTCATAACTTTCAGATGTGGCTACATAATTTAACATAGAAAATCATGAACATATCACCAAGGTCCATCCCCAAGGCGTCATTTGAAAATTACCAAGGTTATTCACCAAGATATCGTGAAAATTGTAATCTATAGTGGTTACATCATTACCCAATGCATTGGAGCGCTATCAGGGCGCACCCTTAAATTTGCCTTTATTATCATGTGAGCCACATATATCATCATAAAAAATTTCATAAATAACCCATATAGAATAAAATAAATGGGTTTCATTTCATAATCATAATTTTTTAAAAACTGCTTTAAAGACATGATCTTAATGTCACTTTAAACCCACAGAAAGGGAAAGCGGGTCTCATGTATGTAAATTCCAGAATTTAAAATAGAAAATTTTGATATATATGTGAATACCCTTGTTGAAATAATATCTTTTAGTATTCGATTTATAACCTAAAATAATTTTGAGAAAAGAGAGAGGCATTTTGAGACAAAAATTCTGCAGCATAACGACTATGTTTCAGGGTTTTAGAAAACATTGAAAGGAGAGGGGACATGGGTCAAACATTAATAAATAACCCATAAAACAGTAGAGGGACAGAATAAGAAGGATATATGAACATGTTAATGAAATTTTAAGTACATACCATTTGAAATGAAAAACATGTAAGGAAGAAAAAAATTAGATTTCTCTTATGAAAATTCGGCAGCCTAACGGTGTCACTTAAACTTCAAAAAAAAATGATTTGAAAAGATAAAATAGGGTCTCTCATCATGTGAAAATAAGAGTTCAGTATGATAGATATAGAGATCATACCCCAACATAATAAAAAGGAACTTGAAAGACTTGACAAGAAAATAGAACTTGAAAATGAGAAGGGTGAAAGAATCCGTTACAAAAATTTCGGCAGCCTAACTACGCCAGTTAAACTTTCATAAAATGAAATGATGAGAGTAAGAGGGGGTATATCATCATGTGAACATAAAAAGGACAGTATAATGAATATAAAAGAACATCCTCCAACATAAGAACATGGAGCATAAAATAAATGACATAAAAGAGATCACTTGAAAAGAAAGAGAGGGGGTCAGATCCCTTACCTTAAAACGTTACTCTTAAAACTCAAAGGTTTGGACCTTGAGGGCTTGGGGGCACCTTGGGAGGACTCCTTGGGAGGTAAGGAGACCATAAATTCGTTAAGAATGATTTTGGAGTCCAAAGGATGAGAGAATGGCTTGGTATTTATAGGGAAAGTGAGGGGACAAGGCATTAATGGCCAAGGGACACCTCATAAGTGGGTTTCTCAAAACCATGTGCTCTCCCAAGATATTTCCCATGAAGTTAGTCCACATGGGGCCACCAATACAATAATTCATCACCTTTGGTTGGAAAACCCATAAAATATCTCATGATATCATCATGACACAGTTATGATGTCATTAAACATACCAAAACCCTAAAACTATATTTTTACTATTCACTGAAAATTCAACTTTCTCAGAAAAATCCCAAAATTTCACCTTATCCAAATATCGATTCTCTGATTACAAAAATGAAGTCCATTTTATAAAAATAATTTTCTAAATATTTTTAATTTAATTTTTAAATAAATACACTATTCACTGAAAATTCATTTTTTCAGAAAAATCCCCAAAAATTACCATAACATAATATCGACGCTCTGAGTTCAAAAATGAAATCCATTTTATAAAAATAATTTTCTAAATATTTTTAATTAAATTTTTAATTAAAAAACACTATTCACCCGAAAAAACTAATACTTGAATAATAATATATGAAACCGTTATTTAACCATTTTATTGAATCACATTACTTAATCAAGGTGCCTAGATTATATTAATACTTTCTTTAAGTGAGATTAATAATCCATTTGGTCACATTACTAATCCTAAGAATAAAATCACTATTCATAATTTACTATTCATCAAAAATTAAGTTGATCTTATTAGACTCTAAATTTCATACTGAACATAATTGTAGAAGACAATTTTTTGAAAATAATTACACATTTTTAATTATTTATTGTTTACATAAACATTTTTAAAATATCCTTTTTCTAAAATTCATCAAAAATATGCATACTATATTTATCCGGTCATTTGAAAATTCATAAACTTCATCATACGAAGAAATCGAAATTTTTATTTAAAACAAAGGATTACACAAGGCAGTTACGGTCTCCTTACATAGCCCCTTATCACACCAGCATATGACCTAATTTTAAGGTGTGCTAAGGTGAGAGAATCTGAGGGAGGCTCGTCCAACATCGCACGAGTATTAATTTCTATCAGTTTGAACTTCTCGCGAAGGCGATTCCGTTCTAACTTCACACGATGAAGTTCGGCTTGAGTTTAGTCCAGAGCAAAGCCCAGTGGTGCTACCTCCTTCCCAAGTTATGTTATATGGGCTTCGATTGGTCCAAGACTACTGGGTGAGGCCATCAAATCTTCTTTATATATTAATTAACCAAGATTACTTGTATTTAGAGACAATAATCAAAACGTTTAGTTTTCAGCGGTCATATTGACCAATGGTCATATAACAGTAAAAAACACAACAGTCTCATTTTAATTATACTCATGTTATCAAATGAAACATTTTTGTTGAGTATATAAAAAAAATAACACACAAAATTAGGAAACAAGATTTATTCAAAATTTCGGGTCGTTACAGCCTCCCTGAGGTTCAAGCACCACAACCATTGGTCACAAATCCCTTCATGTCAGTTCACCAAACCCATCCTGAACTATGGGGACTTTGATCCTTGCTAAGATAAGGTACGTAGGAAGCCTCTCTGAGGATCAATCCCCACAACCATTGGTCCCGACTCCTTTCACGTTGGTTCACCAAACCCATCCTAAAGTACATGGACTTTGATCCTTGCTAAGGCAAGGTACGTAGGAAGCCTCCATGAGGTTCATTCCCAACAACCACTGGTCCCGACCATCTTCATATCAGTGCACCAAATCCCACTTTGAACTACGTGGAATTTGATCCTTGCCAAGGAAAGGTACATCGGAAGCCTCCCAGAGGTTCAAGACCAACAAAAATCGGTCCCAACCACTTCACATTGGCACACCCTCGTCCTTCATGATGTTAAACTGTATACCCCCCTTTTGTCCTGCATGAAATTAAACTGTCCCTATCTAGTGGTAAGCCATTGTGACCCATCCAGTGGTAAGATGCTGTGACCCATCCAACTGTAAGCTGTTGTGACCCATCCATCGGTAAACTATTGTGACCAATTCAGCGGTAAGCCCTTGTGACCCATGCAACATTAAGACATTGTGACCCATCCAGCGGTAAGTCATTGTGACCCCATCCAATGGTAAGACATTGTATTTCCATTCCAGTGGTAAGCCGTTTTAGTCCCCTTTGTTGGGACCCACATCTCTAGTTTTCCCTCAGGCAATAGACCAACCCGGTCTACTAACCACGCGTATGCCCTGGTATATCATCAGGTCATTTTCCTCTGTGCACACCCCGATTCTATTCCCCTCTTTGAACTATGAGGACTTTGATCCTTTCCAAGGCAAGATACATAGGAATCATCCATGAGGTTCAATCCCATCACCAATGTCTCATCCTGGTCTTTCCTTCAAGCCTATGTGTTTTGGGAAGTTCATGCCCCATCCTAGAGGTTCTATTTCCTCCGGATCCCATCCATGTGTCCATTCTCATGGGCCGACTCCTCAGGTCTCCCATCGTCCCACCAAACTATGAGGACTTTGATTCCCTACCATGGGGGTACGTAGGAAGCCTCTTCAAGGACCAAGACCAACATCACCGTCATCCTCACGTTGGTTCCATCTCATCCCCCACCACTTCATTCAACTCTCCATCACTCATCCTGATTCTTACCCGGGCCGCCACATCCCGATGAGATCATGCCAATTCACCTCTTCACTGCTCCTAGAAGTAGACCGGGTAACTAACCACGTGATAGCCCTGACGTCAGTGTCCCCTCTAGGGGTTTCACCCATATGATCCACTCCAGTCAGTGTTCCGATCAGTCTAATTCGTCTCTGCTAGACGTTAAACTCACAAAATACCCTGTGTTAAACATGATAAGTTTAGGAAAACCTCAGAGACATGCCTATGTCATATAATTCTCCGCATTCTACATGGTATGCCTCAGGAATATGCACCCTTGAGAAGCCCTATAATAAGAGAAAGAAACCTAGATGCTCAAGTGTTCCAACTACCAGACATGCTAGTGATGTCCAACGTGACTACTCCCCCGACCAAAGGTTGCTTCCCTGACTAGAACCTTTGGGAATTTCCTGACAGAAGTAGTTTAATCAATCAGCATCCATGAAGATATGGTGCTAGGAAGAGTTTCATGAAAAACGTCTTAATTCTATAAGGGAGACCCAGACTAGGTGACGAGTCCTGAGGAGGAATCCGCGAAAGGAAGAACCGACATCTCATCGTCCCATTTCGTTCAAAGATCAAACATCCCTGAATAAGGAATGGATGTCGCCTACCTTTGGAAAGTGGGAATGTGATGCAACAAATAGTGTCTTCGTCCTCGAACATACAGATTCACGTACCCCGATGAAAGCGTCAGAAATAGAAATGGTGAACCCGACGTGAATATTCTTCTCCTCAATGTGGGGATTAGTAGTATTTGAGACATCAGTGGACTAGCATGTCACCGAATCCATTTATCCGGCGCCGGGTCCCACCAAGAAAATAGTGGGCCTGGAGTGAAACTCACTAGAAGTTGGTGTAGTTAAAACGTTGGGCATCTCGGTCTGTGACATTGTCAGTGTGGATCGCTCTTTCTAGCAAAGGAAAAAGGAAGGACACTAGGGCACTGGATGCTGATTTCTTTTCTTCATCACTAATGGCTTAATATTTGTACTTTATAGAAACCAAGCTGTTTCATCAGGGACTCGATCGCCACCCACCCACCGACATGGGGGCAGGGGAAACACAAATACGGTAACCCCGCGTGGCTTCGCCGATTCCTTGAGGACCTCCACAACCACAGATGCTGGGAGCCCATGCCCCATCTCCCCTTCTGAAGTCATTCAACGAAGGGTGATACACGACCTAATATGTCGATGCGATGAGGAGGGGATTATACCGACTTGGGATATGGCCAGCGACTCATCACCACCGTCGCCACCAAGGGCCACGCATGGTGCCACTACTCCCCACTCCAACATACAATTATTTTGGGAGCCTCTCCCCGGAATGCCTCGATGACTCCCTCCCCTACGCGAACGAGGTAGGGGATGTTTGGGCCACCCCAGCCGGGATCCCGTTTCAGGGGCCACCAAGGAGGGCTCCCACTAGGCCACGCCAGCACCGCCACCCGGTTCCCTGAGATAAAGAGAAGGTGAGGTACATACCTGCACCACTGGCCCAGGTCTGTCTAACCTGATGCCAGCATCGGGCGCAGGACGAGGAGGAATCCCACAAAGTGGCATCAACGTTGACATCTATTGTGGCTCGGTCCACTGTCGATGTGTATCATCAACCCCCTGTGTATGCTGAGCAGGGGCAGTTACATACCCTGCCCGGATCGAGGCCCCAACCGCCCCACAGGTAGGCTGGGTCAACTCTCTTGGTCGCTGGCACAGGTAGTGGCCGCCTCCAGTATAGAGGTCCTCCCCTTACCGCCACCATGGAGAGCACATGCCATCCCCACTTCCATGCTCAGCATGTTAATCCACCCCGTGCTACCTTTAATCCGAACGAGGGTCCTCCCCACAGCGGTGACACCCAGTACGAAAGCCTATCCCATGCTCATTACATCGAGTATGGAGTCATTCCTACTGAAACAGACCACCGGTGTGGGGACATTGCACATACGGTCAATCTTCTGCATGGGGGGCATCCCCATGTCCTCACAATAGCTGGTGAGGGCCCTCCTCGCCTCAGCAATCAGTGGGGTGAAGGTCAGCTATACTTCACCATCACCCAGCACGGAGGTCCTACCTATGTTCGGATTAATCAGTATGAGGACCCTCCTCGTGCTGACACTGTGAGGGGAAACAAGCACGGGGCTCCCACCCGTGATGCTATCAGCTCGAGTGGATGTCCTACCCGCTCCAACATTCCCCGTGGAGATTACCTCCATGCATCAGTCAATGGAAATAGAGGTCTTCCCTGTGTTCCCTTCGACATTTTCATCAGTGCTCCTTGCACCCCATCTCACTCAGGCAGGATTCCTCCCCACCCCAGCACCAATACAGCCGAAGGCCCTCCTTGTGCCAGGAATCTACCCAATCCCAAAGAACCATCCCAGGGTAGGAGGGAGGGTCGTCGCTACCACAAAAATAATGCTAAGAAGATTCAGAGTGATATCAAACCAGTTTTCTTCTTAGATTATGAGGTAGAATACAACATAGTGATGGAACCCTCCCCTAGGTCCTCCGTGTTAAGGGTCAGGGAAGGAACAAGGCGCATCAGCCTCATACTTCCAGAATGTGAGGTCCATCAGATTCCCACCTCCCTCCACATATATATCCAAGAAGATGAATATTTTGAAGATGCACATGTTACAACAATGAAATCACCACCATCATCACCAGAAGCACTCTCTACCTCGACTAGAGATCACATAGATCTATTCTAGGGACCAATGGTGGATGAGCATCAGCGTGGTCCATCGCTAGCATCCGTATTACATGCACCAGAAACTGTGGTCGTCATCCCTTCTTACAGTGATGTGGTGGCTAAGTCACTACAATCTTCATAGGATAGCCTGAGATGCAGTGGTTTGTCAGTGCGCTCACTGTATTCTCCACCGGACAGCCTACCATCCCAACGATCTGCTTCGGTACCGATACCGAATCCCCAACCGCATCCGGTTGATGAGTGGGGAAATGAAGGTCCATACCCTAAATCTGAACCCAGTAGCTTATGGGATATCCTCATAGTGGACCACTTATCTGAAATGTTTTGGCCGGTTGCAGCACTGAATTTTTGTTCGCCAGAATCCCTCACCCAAGAGAAAGTTGAGTGTTTCTGTCAAACCCTCTGGGAAATTTACTTTCTCCTTTATCACTAGTGAGTGAATTAACCTAAGAGCCAAGAACATTTCTAGGATATCGACGAACAATGTCATCTGGTTGATTTGGCTGTACTCCTCGTGGCCCAGCGCCCGGAGTCACTAGGCCACTGAAGGGCTCTCCAGCAACGGTGCATTCAGAGTTTTAGGGTACTCCACAAGATTATCAAAGAGGTTTCTCCCCACATACAGATCCTTAGCTGGGGGCAGTACGATTCCCTCCTCTTCAGTTCTATCAGGTGAAAACCCAACTTGTTAGGCGACATCGAGGACATGCCCCCAGGTAGAGTCGCGGTCAACATGGCCAGCCTATCGGAAGGGGAGAATGAGTTGGAGCTTCTTGGAGAGGAACTCCCCCCCGAGGGAGTTTCACACCTCTTGGACCCATCAGGAAGGATTACTCATCAACAGAGGAATCTATTGGGTCTTCCCGCGGCCACTGAGGCACTAGTACTCAGCCAGAATCTCAATAAGGGAAAAGAGCACCTTAGAGATGAAAACCCTCGGACCCATCCGGATTAGTCCAGAAAGTGGATGAAGATCCTGAAAAAGTTGTCTTGCGTCAGCAACTCTCCGAACACATGAATATGGTTGATGACCACCTTGCTGAATGCATTGTTGAGAAATGGACAGACTATGGTGATCCACAGCCAGTACAATAGGGGAAGGAAAAATTCCACTTGGCGAACTACCCACAGGTGATCCTGACCATCCTGCTCATGTAGATAGGGTCGATGCCAGAACTTACAGCAATAGGGAATGATATGTCTCTCCAAATCCTCCTGAATGGCGTGAAAATCCTCGAGACCCAGCTCAGGTTCCCCCAGCTGCTCCACAGTTCGTTCCACCAGCCGCCCCACGAGCCGATGGGCCTGCTTATCATGTTGAAGAACCCGCCAACGCACTGGTGGTTTGGGATCCCCATCAAGATAGGGGGCACCACCCATATGATCTAATGGTGGTGCTCATTTCTCACCTCGAGGTGTTGGAAACCTGAAATGTGGCACTCCCACCTGATGGAAAGCCATATCTAGTGTGGGTGGATGATATACCATCACCTTCGAGTTTCAAAAATCCCACCTTTCCCCCATTCAATGGGATGAGGGACCCGCTGTAGCACCTATCCCACTTTATCTCAAGTTGTGGGGCCATTTTGGGAACTCCAGCGTAATAGGAGGCCACCAAACTCTGAGGTTTCTTACAGACATTGGAAGGGCCAGTGTTCTTCTGGTACAACCAGCTCCCCATCGAATCAGTGGCTGGCTGGGAAGAACTTCATAGGCAATTCCTCTACCAGTTCAGCTCCACCACTCGGAAGAAGAGTATCGCGGACCTCTTCAAGTGCAAGAAGAGGCCTGATGATCATGTTGCAGACTTTGTCTCCCAGTGGAAAGGGCTCATATATTCCCTCGAAATGCCATTGACTCAAGAGCAATGTAATTCCATGACCCCAGTTACTCAGAGTCGGTGCATTATTACATAACATTGGCATGATCACATGGGATCAAATCCTGAAAGACCGATCAGTTTAGTTGCGTTGGAAGTACTAGATACATTAATAAGTTTTACATTACATTATAAAATAAAAAACTAAAACAACATAGTCTCCATCGGACACACTCATATCCTTTAGAATATCCCTGCAGGCCAGTCATAATATACTTCTTCACATCCTAGGAAAAATAAAACATAGAAAGGGGTGAGCTCAGATGCTCAGTAAGGATAACAATATAGCGGAAACATTCATAAATAAGCATAAACATTTTAAGGAAATGTATAAAAATAAAACCTAAGCCTTTTAAACATAAAATTCATCATAATATGGAAAAGATAAAATCAAATAATTCCATTTACATATTCACATGGATATTCTACTAGTCAAATAATCACATGCAATATCAATAGACACTTTCATAATGATGGAATGCATAATTCTAGACTTCATAACCACATAGTCAAGGCCTTGTGCCAAGACTACAAAATAAGATTTTGTTAAGCCCTTGTTCCAAGACACTAGTTTATCTCATGATACCTACTGATGCATCGAGGAGCTATAGTAGGCTCCACCCATCACGTACTAAGTCCAATGAATTCCTCATATGAAAAGGTTTAAACATAACATAAACATTCGTATTGAAACTAGCATACTAAATGTCAATACTTTATCCATAAACCATGAATGGTATGAAATAACACATCCACAGTCAAACATATCACAAAACCTTCAATACAATATGGATGTTTTGTATCATAATAAATAAACTTCAAACGAACTTAAAATCCATCAAAGGATGTTGACATTGATGAAATCAAAACCTTTTTAGAGAAATATATCTTTATATTTTTAAATGATTTAAAAGTCTTGTAATTATAAAATAAAACATTTATTTTTGAAAATATTCTTATAATCTTGTAAGGGAAGCTTCAATGATGTTATAATGGCGGAGAATAACCTCACCCGCCGTATAAGTTAAAAAATACATTCTTACCTTAATTTTGTCGAAAAGGTCATAAAGTACCCTGTTTGGAAAATGAAGGAAAGATTCCTTTCAAAACATATAAGGTCAAATAAGGGTATAAATGACTTTAAACCATTTTATAGTAAATAGTAAAAATGTTTTGAAATACATTTTTAAGAAACATGGATGTGGATGATAAAGAAGTCCCAGTAGATTACTTACATAAAAACAACCTCAGATAATAAAGAGATTGTGATTTTAACCCTTACCATGTACTTTTCCTTAGTCGGTGGTATGTTAACCTATTGTATAATAGTTAACTTTTTTTTATTAATTTATACAAGAACTATATAAATAAATATGAAATCATATATGATCTTATAATATTTCTTTGTTAATTATATTTTAGCATTATCATCGTTTCGAGTGTTAACTGATTCATGTTCCTTTATATTATTTTTTATGTGAGTCATGTTTGTTATGGATGGGATGTATCTTATTCATATCCATAATGATATCAAGTCTTTAAATATTATTTTTAATCATCAAATGAAAATTAGTCTTGAATGGATATGATGGGGAATGAATCTCATCACGTTCGTGGAGACGGTACTTTGTATGTACGCACGAGCGACAATATCATTCTTTTGATATTAAAATCGTATATAATTTGATGGTATATAATCCATAATCATAAAAATGTTTTCTTTGAGGAAGTATATACTCATAAACCCTTAATAATGGTTTGTAAATAAAATGAGAACTATCCTAAGCATATCCCCCAGGAGTGTCGTAACCAAGAGTGCAGCAAGGCCCATTGTCGTGCACCAGTTCTCGTTCGAGTCTAGCTCAAAATGGTTTTTTCCAATGTTAACCCTAGGTAAATCTATGCTAGAGCCACCTCTACCTGCTCGTATCCAGACATGGATGTATTTCTTGGGAAACTCACAAAAAATCTACATTACCAAAAATCTAGGAAGTTCTTCCATACTAATCCTCGAAGTCTATGTTTGGGTAATGTGCTCTAATCAGAGTTTATCTAAATCTAGTTTCCAAGGTTTGTACTAAAATTTCTCTAATACCAACTGTAATTCCTAGACCCAAGTTACCCAGAGTCGATGCATTATTACATAACATTGGCATGATCACAAGGGATCAAATCCCAAAAGACCGATCAGTTTAGTAGCCTTGGAAGTACTAGATACATTCAGAAGTTTTACATTATATTATAAAATGAAAAACTACAACAACAAAGTCTCCATAGGACACACTAATATCCCTTACACTATCCCTGAAGGTTAGTCATAATATACTTCTTCGCATCCTGGGATAAATAAAACATAGAAAGGGGTGAGCTCAGATGCTCAGTAAGGATAACAATATAGCAGAAAATTTAATAAATAAGCATAAACATTTAAATACAATGTATAAAACTAAATCATGAGCCTTTTAAACATAAAATTCATCATAATATGGAAAATATAAAATCAAATAACTCCATTTACTTATTCACATGGATATTCTACTAGTCGAATAATCACATGAAATATCAATATCCACTTTCATAATGATGGAATGCATAATGCCAGACTTCATAACCACATAGTCAAGGCCTTGTGCCAATACTAAAAAATAAGATTTTTTCATGGCCTTATTCCAATACACTATTTTGTCTCATGAGACCTACCGATGCATTGAGGAGCTATAGAGATCTCCACCCATCACTTACTAAGTCCAATGCATTCCTCATATGAAAAAGGTTTAAACATAACAAAAACATTCTTATTGAAAATAGCATAATAAATGTCTATAATTTATCCCTAAACCATGAATGGTATTAAATAAAACATCCACAGTCAAACATATCACAAAACCTTCAATACAATATAGATGTTTTGTATCATAATAAATCAACTTCAAACGAACTTAAAATCCATCAAAGGATGTTGACATAGATGAAATCAAAACCTTTTTAGATAAATATATCTTTCTATTTTGAAATCATTTAAAATTCATGTAATTATAAAAGAAAACATTTATTTTTGAAAATATTCTTATAAGATTGTAAGGGAAGCTTCGACGATGTTATAATGGCGAAGAATAACCGCACCTGCCATATAAGTTAAAAAGGACATTCTTACCTTAATTTTGTCGAAAAGGTCGTAAAGTACCTTGTTTAGAAAACGACGGAAAGATTCATTTCAAAACATATATGGTCAAATAAGGGTATAAATGACTTTAACCCATTGTCTAGTAAATAGTAAAAATGTTTTGAAATACATTTTTATGAAACATGGATGTGGATGATAAAGAAGTCCCAGTAGATTACTTACGTAAAAACAACCTCGGATAATAAAGAGATTGTGATTTTAACCCTTACCTTGTAATTTTTCTTAGTCAATGGTATGTTAACCTCCTATATAATAGTTAAATAATTGTTATTAAATTATAAAATAACTATATACATAAATATTATATCATATATGATCTTATAATATTGCTTTGTTAATGATATTATAGTATTATCGTCATTTTGGGTGTTAACTGAATCGTGTTCTTTTATATTCTTTGTTACGTGATTCATGTTTGTTATGGATGGTATGTATCTTATTCATATCCAGAATTATATCAAGTCTTTAAATATTTTTTTAATTATCAAATGAATATTAGTCTTGAATGGTTACGATGGGGAATGAATCTCATTGTGTTCGTGGAGACGGTAATCCGTACGTACGCATGAGCGACAATATCATTCTTTTGATATTAAAATCGTATATAATTGGATGGTATATCATATATATAGAATTATTATCATGTTATATTTATTATTTACATCATTTATACTCATTATTATACCCATCCAAATGATGGAGTGTTTGAATAACAAACTACACCACGACGTGGAGACTGTAATCCGTACGTATGCCCGCATTGTGACTTTGTGATTTATAGGATGGATAGACTGATGAATAGGGTTGTAAAATTTTTATAATAACATCACAATATATATAAGATACTCGAGTTATTATTTTAGAATGGAAACTACAAAGAAAGAGGAAGTGGAAGAAGAAAAGAACTTTGAAAGAGGTGATGAAATATTTACCTCCTCTCCGGGTTCTTCCTTTTGATTTGATCAAAAGTGCTCCTTAGGTTGGCTTTATGACTAAAGAAAGGAATCTAGGATGAAGGTAGTATTGTTCAGACAATAGTTGGGCAGGGTTTGTCTGATCCAAATGGCTTTTAAGGTGTGAATTTGAGAGAAGGGGGAGTGCCCTTTTATAAGAGGGGTGAAAGGCACCCTAGGAAAAGATTGAAATATTATTTTATAATAAAATAATTTTCGGTTTCTAATGGCTCAAAACTAATTTATTTCTAGGATAAGGTGGGTATGGATCGAAAACCACTCAACCAATAGGTTTTAGACAGGTTTGGGTCACTATATTAACCTTATCTTTTAGATTTAACACTTAGTTAATTAGTATGACATTACCATGTCTCTTTGTATTTTTATATTATATGGTTAATAAACTTACTATAAACTTCCAAGAGAACCTAAAGTGGTTCAATAATGTAATATATAATATTATTTAAGCCATTTGGCCGAACCTTAGATTTTTAGAAATAGAATATCAATTAATAATATAATATATTTTTTAAAACACTTTTATGTCAATTTTGACACTATTTGGTATTTTGTTTTTTTTATATTAATAAAAACATTATTACTTCTAAAAAAATTCATTTAATAAACCCTAACATGTCATATTAACCTATAAAATTAGTTGAATTCATTAAAAGTCTCAAATTCGATTTATTTTTATATTTATAATATCAATTATTTTAATCTTTCATTAATAAGGTAATTACTACATCATCTTTGTGTCATAAATAAATTAAATTATGTAATGTCTAAAAATTATAAATAAAATAACATTATGTTGGAAATATTTTTCATATTTCTAATGAATATTTATAGTCGAATTTATCTTATGTATAACCCTATATTAAAAATGTTGTAGTTATTAAACATTGATTTTAACTCTTTTAACTCTTCTTTAAATAAAATAATAATAAATGTCCTAATCTAATCCATGTGGACCTAAAGGATAATATTTTATTCATAAGGTAGTTTTTGGTCAAAATACACTCATCCGAAAGAATTAGGACATGTGTTAGGGTAATAATAGTATAATTTTTAACTTTAATTACCCTATTTACTTTTAACCGTGGTAAATAAAATTCAAAAGTTACTATTCACCAAAAAATATTTTCATCTTATTGAACCACATTTGACTTACTAATATCAACCATGTCTCTAGGATTTTTTAAATTCCACTCACAGAAGCGGTAGAATTAAGTTTTATGCAAATTTGTAAATGCTCCTAGGAGGTGGTTAAAAGACGTTAAAAAGTTCAATAAAATTTTCTATATCTAAACTTATTATAAAAAGACTACAATGAATTATATTGAACTTATATAGGTATTATGTATATATTTTTACCTAATATAAATTTAAATAGAATGAATAACTATTTATATAAAAAGTTGCTTTAACCGATAACGCAATGTTTTTCACTATTCATCAAAAATTGAATGTTTTTAGAAAAATGCCAAAAATTCACCCTAGAATAATTTCGATATTCTAAATCCAAAAATGAAGTCCATTTTGAAAAATAAAATTTATAAAATTTTAAAAAAGTGGGTATTACTATTCATAACAACTAGTTTGATTGGTCGTGGTGTGTTAGAATCTTGAAGTTGCGTACGATGCAAGCTATTACATTATTCAAAGGGAAACACACCATAGAAGCTTGGGGTGTTACATTCTCTCCTCCTTCAAATAATTTAATCCTCAAAATTTCTAAATATTACTGCATAAAAAGATTCGGGTGGTTCTTCATCATAAGTTCCTAGGGTTCCCACGTTGCCTCTTCCATCGTATGGTTTCTCCATAGAACTTTTACAAGACGAGCCGTCCGGTTTCTAAACACTTGATCTTTGGTATCAAGAATCTTGACAGGCTCTTCGCAATAAGACGGATTGGGTTCTAGTTCTAATTCCTCATAGGTGAGTACATGCGTTGGGTCAGGCATGTATTTTCTCAATAGTGATACGTGGAACACATCGTGAACTTTGGAGAGACTTGGAGGCATTTCCAAATGGTAAGCTACAACCCCAATTCATTCTAGAATTTCAAAAGGTCTGATGTACCTGGGACTCAATTTACCCTTCTTACCGAAACGTATAACACCCTTCCATGGAGTTACCTTCAAGAAAACATGATCTCCTACTTAAAAATCCAAATTTTTCCTTTTAGTTATCGGCATAGCTCTTTTTCATACTTTGTGTTGCTTTGATGCGGGTTTGGATAACCTTTACCTTTTCCATCATTTCCTTAACAAGTTCTGGGCCAACGAGTTTTCTTCCACCAACATCATCCCAACACGTTGGTGTGCGACATCTCTTTTCATATAACGCTTCATATGGTGCCATCTGAATACTTGAATGGAAGCTATTATTATAGGAAAATTATACCAAAGGTAAATATTGATCCCACATACCTTGAAATTCATGTGAGGAAGATCTCAACATGTCTTCTATGGTTTGAATAGTCCATTCTTATTGTCCATCAGTTTTGAGGGTGGTAGGCAGTGCTCAAACGAAGTTCAATATCCAAGGCCTTTTGAAGACATTTCCAGAATCTTGATGTAAAATGGGGATCACGATCAGAAACAATCGATAAGGGTACTCCCTGAAGTCTTACAACTTCATTAATATACAGTCTTGCTAAATGTTCAAGTGGAAAATCTTCTCTTATAGCATGTAAATGTGATGACTTGGTAAGATGATCAACAAAGGCCCATATTGCATCATTCCTTATAGGAGTTTTTGGTAGTCCCATGACAAAGTCCATCTTAATATTATCCCATTTCCACTCAGGTATGGGAAGAGGATGCATGACTCCTCCAGACTGTTGCCTTCCATCTTTCACTTATTGAAAAACCATACATCTTGACACATAATCAGCAATATCTCTCTTCATGTTGTCCCACAAAAAATGTTCCTTCAAATATCTATACATCTTGGTGATCCCATGGTGTATAGAGAAATTGGAGCTATGATCATCATCCAACAATTACCTTTTTAGATCAGGTATGTTAGGAACACAATGTCTCTTCCAAAATTTCAAAATTCCATCTTCATATACGATGTCGATCAATCTACCATTGTTCACAGATTTAATCTTCTTTCGAAATTCCTCATCATTAGTCTAAGAACTATTTATCCTTTCTAGCAAAGATGGTTTGAAAACCATTTGAAAAAATATTGATTTTTCAACATCCATGGTTATGCGCATATCCATCTTTACTAGATCCATGTATATATGATCCTTTTCAACTCTCATCTTGTTCAAAACTCCATGATCCTTTCTACTCAAAGAATCTTCCACCTTATTTGCCATCCCTGGGTGGTAGTGTATAGTGAAATCATAATCTTTGAGTAGTTCAAGACATCATCTTTGCCTCATGTTGAGTTCTTTCTGTGATAAAATATACTTCAAACTCTTATGATCATTATATATCTCACATTTTTCACCATAGAGATAGTGTCTGCAAATCTTCAATGCAAAGATTATAGCTGCTAACTCAAGATCATGAGTGGGATAGTTTTGTTCATGATTTTTTAGATTTCGTGATACATAGGAAATAACTCTATCATTCTGCATAAGGACACATCCAAGTCCTTTCTTTGAAGCATCACTATAAATAACATACCCATCATTCCCTAATGGTAGAGTCAAGATAGGAGCATTGATTAATCTTATATTAAATTCTTCAAAACATTATTCACACTCTTTTTTCCAAACAAATTTAACCCCTTTACATATAAGATTTGTTAATGGGTTATCCAAATAGGAATAATTCTAGACAAAACATCAATAATAACCTGCTAAACCAATAAAACTGCGTACCACAGTTATTCTCATCGGTGCTGGAAATTCTTTGATTGCTCTTGTCTTAGAAGGATCAACGAAGATTCCAACCTTGGAGACAATTTGGCCAAGAAAAGAAATCTCCTGAAGCCATAATTCACACTTTATAAACTTCCCATATAATTCATTTCTTCTGAGGGGTTTCAGAATGGTGAGCAAGTGATTTTCATGATCTTTAAAGCTTTTGGAGTATACCAAGATATCATCAATAAATACCATTACAATGTCATCAAGATATTCCTTGAAAAATTTGTTCATTAAATCCATGAAAACAGAGGGTGTATTAGTCATCCCAAAAGGCATTACTGTAAACTCATAATTCCCGTACCTGGTTCAAAGTGCTTTCTTTGGAACGTCTTCCTTCTTTACACACAACTGATGGTATCCATATCGAATGTCAATCTTTGAAAAATATTGAGCTCCATGAAGTTGGTCGAATAAATCATCAATGAGAGGTAGGGGATACTTGTTCTTTATTGTTATATCATTGATCTCCCTGTAGTCAATGCACAACCTCATAGATCCATCTTTCTTCTTGACAAAAGAATTGGGGATCCCCATGGAGAAACACTAGGTAGAATAAATCCCTTATTACTCAATTTCTCTAGTTTTTTTTAGTTACACTAATTCCACAGCGGCCATTCTATAAGGGGTCTTTGATATGGGCCATGAAATATGAATTAAATCAATGAAAAACTCAACTTCTCGCTCTGGAGGATATCCAAGTAAATCCTCTGGAAACACATCAACATATTCTTTCATAATAGGTACATACTCTTTTTGAACATTCCTTTCCTCAACCATAGTTATTTCATTCTCTTCCTCCCTGATAATTTAATTTAGTAGAGCTACTGGTGGTGGATCTAGATAAGAATCATATGGTGACATTTCTTCTCTAATGATAAGGTACTCCTTATCATCATCAAAAATTGTAACCTCCTTCCTCTTACAATAAATTTTAGCATCATGGTCCGAAAGCCAATACATACTGAGGATTATATCAAATTTAATCATGGGTATGACAATGAAATTATCAGATAAATAATGTTTATATGCCTTAATGGTAACTGATTCACAAAACTTTGTTGCAATGATACTTCCCTTAAGAGTTTTTACTGACAACTTCCTTGTTAAATAAAATTGGAAATATCTAATTTTCTTAGCAAACTGGGAAGATATGAAACAATGTGATGATCTAGAATCAAATAAAGCCTTTTCTAAACTTGAGGAAGCCATTAAATTACCTTCCACCACATCTTTTGGAGCTCCAACCTCAGCATTAGTGTTTGTATAAGCTTGGCCTTGATTCCTTGGCCTTTTCTGAGGTAAGTTTCCCTGACGCTTAGGACATTCATTTGCATAATGTTCCATCTCCCTACAATTGTAGCATTGAACATCGATAGCTTCTTTCTTTCCCTTATAATCACGAGCTTGGTGGCCCTTTTAACCACACTTGTAATAGAAGCCCATTCCCTTCAGGCAAGTACCAGGGTGTTTCTTCCTACATTTACTATAGGATAGATATTCCACTTTTCTCTTCTTTCCCTTATTTCCATTTCCAAAGTGTTCATCAGATCTCTTCTTCTCTTGCTTTTCTTTAAAGTCATAAGACTTAGAGAATTCCTTTTCTATCTTGATAGCAAAAGAGACAATATCTTCGTATGATGAGAAGGATTATGAGACTAATTCTTGATGGAGAAATGGTTTTAACCCATCAAAAAAACGATCAATCCTACTCATTGGGTTACGTATATAATATGCAGCATGCCTTGCTAACCTTATAAAGTTAGCCTCATACTTTGCAACATTCTCATCCTCCTTTTGCCTCAGACTCAAAAATTGTCTTTCCATATCCACTTGATGGTCACAGGGAAAGTATTTTTCTAAGAAAATCTCTTTAAACTCCCTCCATTCCATATTTGATACTTCTCCATCTTCCTTTATGTTTTGAATCAATTACCACCATTGATCAACATCTCCCATGAGGCGATAAACTACCATGACAAATTTTTCCCTTTCGCTACTCCCCAAAGCATGAAATATTTTCTCTAAGGAACTTATCCATTGCTCAGGTACCAATGGAATTGCATTCCCATTAAATGTTGGAATTTTTTTCCTCAGGAAGCGGTCTAACATTTATCCTCCGTGTTGTAGATCAGGGTTCTCCATACGGGTAAGGTTATTATTCATAACCTGAGTGAGTTGTCCCAGTATGGTGATAAGATGACCAGCACCAGTTACTTCACCAGCTCCACTATAATTATCTTGAGTAGGAGGGAAATACCTACATGGATTACGTGCATTTATACTGTTTCCATTCCTTCTACTAGGTTCCATTTATAAACAATGGCATACACTAGATTAGTTTATGAGTCACAATACATAATTCCAAACTTGTAAACAATTAACATAAATTGAATAGTTTATGGATATAATCCATAATCATAAAAATGTTTTCTTTGAGGAAGTATATAATCATAAAACCTTAAAATAGTTTGTAAAGAAAATGATAACTATCCTAAGCATATCCCCCGAGTGTGTCGTAACCAAGAGTGCATCAATGCCCGTTGTTGTGCACCAGTTCCCGTTCAAGTCTAGCTCAAAGCGATCTTTTCCAGTTTTACAGCTAGGTACATCTGTTCCAGAGCCGCCTCTACCTGCTCATATCTAGACATGGATGTATTACTTGGAAAACTCACAAAATCTCTACATTACCAAGAATCTAGGAATTTCTTCCATACTAACCCTCAAAGTCTATGTTAGGGTAATGTGCTCTAATCAGAGTTTATCTAAATCTAGTTTCCAAGGTTTGTACTAAAATTTCTCTAATAACAACTACAATTCCTTGACCCAAGTTACCCAGAGTCGATGCATTATTACATAACATTGGCATGATCACAAGGGATCAAATCCTGAAAAACCGATCAGTTTAGTATCCTTGGAAGTACTAGATACATTCAGAAGTTTTACATTACATTATAAAATGAAAAACTAAAACAACATAGTCTCCATAGGCCAAAATCACATCCCTTAGACTATCCCTACAGGTCAGTCATAATATACTTCTTTGCATCCTGGAAAAAAATAAAACATAGAAAGGGGTGAGCTCAGATGCTCAGTAATGACAACAATATAGCGAAAACTTTAATAAATAGGCATAAATTTTTTAAGGCAATGTATAAAACTAAAACATAAGCATTTTAAACATAAACTACAACATAATATGGCAAAAATAAAATCAAATAACTCCATTTACATATTCACATGGATATTCTACTAGTCGAAAAATAACATGGAATATCAATAGCCACTTTCATAATGATGGAATGCATAATGCCAGACTTCATAACCACATAGTCAAGACCTTGTTCCAAGACTTCAAAATAAGATTTTTTCAAGGCCTTGTACCAATACACTAGTTTGTCTCATGATACCTACCGATTCATCGAGGAGCTATAGCGAGCTCCACCCGCCACTTACTAAGTCCAATGCATTCCTCATATGAAAAAGGTTTAAACATAACATAAACATTCATATTGAAACTAGCATAATAAATGTCAATAATTTATCCATAAACCACAAATGATATGAAATAACAAATCCACAGTCAAACATATCACAAAACCTTCAATACAATATCGAAGTTTTGTATCATAATAAATCAACTTCAAACGAACTTAAAATCCATCAAAGGATGTTGACATAGATGAAATCAAAACTTTTTTAGAGAAATATCTCTTTCTATTTTGAAATCATTTAAAATTCATGTAATTATAAAAGAAAAAATTTATTTTTGAAAATATTCTTATAATCTTGTAAGGGAAGCTTCGACGATGTTATAACGGTGAAGAATAACCGCACTCGTCATATAAGTTAAAAAAGACATTCTTACCTTAATTTTGTCAAAAAGTTCGTAAAGTACCTTGTTTGGAAAACGAAGGAAAGTTTCCTTTAAAAACATATATAGTAAAATAAGGGTATAAACAACTTTAAACCATTTTCTAGTAAATAGTAAAAATGTTTTGAAATACATTTTAAAGAAACATGGATGTGGATGATAAAGAAGTCCCAATAGATTAGTTACGTAAAAACAACCTCGGATAATAAAGAGATTGTGATTTTAACCCTTACCTTGTACTTTTACTTAGTCGATGGTATGTTAACCTCATATATAATAGTTAAATAATTTTTATTAAATTATACAAGAACCATATACATAAATATGATATCATATTTGATCTTATAATATTGCTTTGTTAATGATATTTTAGTATTATTGTCATTTCGGGTGTTAACTGATTCGTGTTCCTTTATATTCTTTGTTACGTGAGCCATGTTTGTTATGGATGGGATGTATCTTATTCATATCCATAATTATATCAAGTCTTTAAAAATTATTTTTAATTATCAAATGAATATTAGTCTTGAATGGTTACGATGGGGAATGAATCTCATCGTGTTCGTGGAGACGGTATTCTGTACGTACGCACGAGCGACAATATCATTCATTTGATATTAAAATCATATATAATTGGATGGTATATCATATATATAGAATCATTATCATGTTATATTTGTTATTTACATAATTTATACTCATTATTATACCCATCCAAATGATGGAGTGTTTGAATAACAAACTACACCACGACGTGGAGACGGTAATCCGTACGTACGCCCGTATTGTGACTTTGTGATTTATAGGATGGATAGACTAATGAATAGGGTTTTAACATTTTTATAATAACATCACAGTATATATAATATACTGTATTTGTTATTTTAGAATGGAAACAAAAAAGAAAGAGGAAGTGGAAGAAGAAAATAACTTTGATAGAGGTGATGAGATATTTACCTCTTCTTCAGGTTCTTCCATTTTATTTGATCAAAAGGGATCCTTAGGTTTGATTTATGACTAAAATAAAGGCCTCTAGGATTAAGGGAGTATTTTTGAGAGAATATTTGGGCAGTGTCTGTCTGAGACAAATGGATTTTAAGGTGTGAATTTGAGAGAAGGGGGAGTACCCTTTTATAAGAGGGGTGAGGGGCACCTTAGGAAAAGATTGAAATATTATTTTATAATAAAATACTTTTTAGTTTCTAATGGATAAAAACTGATTTATGTCGATTATAAGGTAGGGATGGGTCTAAAACCACTCAAAAAATAGGTTTTATATAGGTTTAGGTCACTATATTAACCTTATCTTTTAGATTTAACTCTTAGTTCATTAGTTTGACATTTACCATGTCTCTTTGTATTTTTATATTATATGGTTAATAAACATACTATAAAAATAAAATAGAACCTAAAGTGGTTCATTAATGTCATATATAATATTATTTAGGCCCTTTGGCCGAACCTTACATTTTTAGGAATATAATATCAATTAATAATATAATATTTGTTTTAAAAACTCTTTTATGTCAATTTTGACACTATTTAGTATTTTGTTTTTTTTAAATTCATATTAGTATTATTACTTAGAAAACAATTCATTTAATCAACCCTAACATGTCATATTAAACTATAAAATTAGTTTACTTCATTAAAAGTTTCAAATTATATTTATTAGGATATTTATAATATCAATTATTTTAATCATTAATTAATAAAGTAATTACTGCATCATCATTATGTCATAAATAAATTAATTTTTTTAATGTATAAAAATTATAAATAAAATATCATTAAGTATGAAATATTTTTATCTTTCTAATGAATATTTATAGTCGAATTTATCTTATGTATAACCCTATATTAAAAATGTCTTAGTTATTATACTTGGATTTTAACTCTTTTAACTCTTCGTTAAATAAAATAATAATAAATGTCCTAATCTAATACATGTGGACCTAAATGATCATATTTTATTCCTAAGGTTTTTTTGGTTGAAATAAACTCATCCAATAGAATTAGGACATGTGTTAGGGTAACAATAATATCATTCTTATCTTTAATTACACTATTTACTTTTAACCGTGGTAAATAAAAGTCAAAAGTTATTATTCTCCAAAAATTGTTTTCATCTTATTAAAACACATTTTACTTAATTATATCAACTGTGTCTCTAGGATTTTTTAAATTCCACTCATAGAAGCAGTAAAATTATGTTTTATGCAACTTTGTAAATGCTCCTAGGAGGTGGGTAAAAGACGGTAAAAAGTTCAATAAAATTTTATATATCTAAACATATTATAAAATGACTCCAATGAAATACATTAAACTTATATAGGTATTATGTATAAATTTTTACCTAATATAAATTTAAATAAAATAACTAATTATTTAAATAAAAAGTTAGTTTTAATCAATAACGCAGTGTTTTTCACAATTCATCAAAAATGGAAAGTTTTCAGAAAAATACCAAAAATTCACCCTAGGCTAATTTTGATATTCCTAATCCAAAAATGAAGTCCATTTTGAAAAATAAAATTTATAAATTTTTTAAAAAGTGGGTATTAATATTCATAATGGCTAGTTTGATTGGTCGCGGTGTGTTAGAATATTGAAGTTGCGTACAATGCAACCTATTACATTATTCAAAGGGAAACGTACCATGGAAGCTTGGGGTTTTAAAAGAAATTTCTGATGATGTGAATAGGGAATGTCAAGATGGAATTGGTCCCCTCTTTGATCACCCAGAACTACCCCTGGGGATTCTGAGATTTCTCTGATAAGACCCAGCGCCTTGAGGAAGCCTTACAGTAGGCTAAGCAGACACGCCCGTTGCCACCTGCAATCTCTGCGAGAAGGGACTCTGGGGACAACAAGCTGCAGTAACCCAAATAGAGTCCCCTAGGAAACTCGAGTTGTTACAAGTAGAGTCGCCTCCACAGCCCTGGAGGGGACCTCCACCACAAGCGCAGCCCCAGGCCCAGCAGCTCCCGCCTCGAAATCGGCAGGTGCCCTTGTAAAACATGCTGCCACCGCCTGGACAAGATAACCGAGTCCCTCAGCCTCGACAAGCTCCTCCAACTCCTCCTCAGGCTCAAGCTCCAAGGCCACCCTTTCTGGATAGGAGGAACTTGACCTACTCATTCAACTAGGCTCAGGTTCCCGGTTACTTCCGAATTGCCTTAGAGCAGGGGATTATATGTTTTCCTGAGTGCAGAAGTCCAGAAGAGGGGAACCTCACTGATCGCCCTAACTAGTTCCCCTATCACTGGATCCTGGGGCACACTCTCAAGTAGTTCTATGTGTTCAAGGACTGGCTTTAAGGCCATGTAGATAACCACATAGGCTGGTTAGGCCCAGCTCTGTCATAGGTGGCGTATATCTTCATGAGGTCAGACAACAACAGTGATTGTGAAGGCGAGTGGAATCAGGTATCTAGCCGTGGGTCCTAGAAGTATGATGACTGGATGGCTCATAAAACAGTCGCTCGTGCCCAGGGTGTCATCCGTGCATGCCTGAATCGGCCCGAGCCTTCAAAAGTCACAACTATTACTTCTGCATCATCATCTCAGCCGTCCTATTCCTAGAAGAGAAAACACCGACGACGCAATGGAAAACAAAGTCCCCCGCCAATGTCATCATCATACCGTACTCTTGGAGATTTCATGCCCTCGGAGATGGAGATCCCTCCCAGAATCCATCCGGTAGTGGACTACTCTTCAAGTGACAGTCAAGGGTATGCTTCAGTTAATATCGTAGAGCTGGTAAACCCATACATGATTCCTGACAATGAGGAGCGCCAGGAAGATCCTCCCAATATCCCCAGCTGTCTTCGGCATCGATGGAGTCGCAACTATATGGGCCGTCAGAGTGCCTCGGTCAGCCCTTCCAGCCAGGTTGTGCATGATACCAAAACCAGGCAACAGGCTCAACATAGAGATTATCAGGCACAACCTTCTCATCTGGTGACATCAGGCCCTCTTTCTTCATCGTTCGTGTTGTTAGATCAGGAAGAGACACCTTGATCATGTCGTGACCAGCCACCACATGATATAGGACGGTCTCAGTCATTTGGCCCTCATCTGGTAGTAACTCCACATGCTTCAACTAGTGAGAAGCGGGATGTTCTAAGTATCAGTCAGCGGTCGGTCCAGTCGGTAGGGCCCACCATACCTCCTATCATAGAGAGAACCCCTATAAGCAGAAGTTCACCCCTCACACAGAAGTATGATGTTATCAAACATCTTTCCAGCATTCCAGCAAGGCTCTCCATCCTTGAGGCTCTTCGCCTGTTGTCAGACTTACGTGAGGCCGTCGCTGAGGCTTTAAGGAGCCCCCTTCAGTTTGAGACAGAATTAGCAGCCGCAGAAGCCTTCCATGATGAGGTGATCGAGAATGCTAAATTCTAGGCCATCATCTCGTTCTCTGGAGAAGATGAAGGCTCTCCCATACAGGGGAACATATTCCCACTGTACATCACTGGCTAGTTCAATGGCATAGAAGTTTGCTGCTATCTTTTCAACAGAGGCTCTGGGATCAACCTAATCCCGACTCGGACACTGCAAAAATTGGGATTTTTTGAAGATGATCTGAGCCCTTCTGACCTAAGAATCTAAGGTTATGATAGGACGGAATAGACACTAGTCGGCATGATCTGTTTAATGACACAGTTTGGTGGCCTAGTTTCCAGCACCAAATTTATGGTTGTCTCCCAGGATACCACCTACAATGCAATGATGGGAAGACCATGGCTCCCCCTACATGTGGTGGTTCATTCGTCATATCACCAATGCATCAAGTTATCCCTTAATGGTCGATTGGGCGTACTCCAAGGTGACGCGTCTCCCTTTTCCTCTTGTGAATCCCTCTTTATGGATGTTGACTATTACAAGAGCAAAGAAAAGAATATTCAGGATAACGAGGTTGAGAATTCCAGGGCTGTGACTGACCCGTAGATAGATCTAGATGATGAATACATCTATCCAATCCACCGATTGGAGGCTACAACCTTGGACATGGTACAATTCTTTGGTGTGTCTGGGAAGAGGTTGGAATGCATTCCCAAGTCTAAGATATGCCAAAAGATAACATCATACTCCTTCAAGAATTAGGATCGGGTGATCTTGGAGCCTCCTACTCCCATAAGGTGTCGGGATGTCCACCCCACAGAAACTACAATACATCATACATGCTTGTTCCTCCGAGATGGAATTAATTGGCTCAAGACAACGTGCCACTATTTCTTCGATATCATCAATCATGGCCCCTTGGCCTGAAGGACAGATGGGATCGGATCAATAGCCTTCATCACTATGGTTGCGGTCGCACAAGAGTTCCCCGATGCAGTGTACACTACCATTCAGGCTGCTACCAGTCTCTCGTCCGGATCCACCGACTCAGAAGAAACTCCTCCCACTGAGGATACCTCCTCCATAAGTGGAGAATAGTATTTAGAGGATTCTCCTCCCACTTTTGAAGAGGGTGTCTCTGCCACAATCGATGATTTGATACATGTGAACCTCGATAGCGAGGCAGACCCAAAACCCACATTGATCAGTGCCGCCATGCCCCTGAGGAGAAAAAGAGGTACATAGAATTACTTAAACAACACCATTATGTATTCTCTTGGAGTTACTACGAGATGCCAAGACTATATCCTCAGGTAGTCGTCCACTGCCTTGGTCTCCTGGAAAATCATCGCAGGTTCAAGCAGTCTCCCAGGAGGATACACCCTTCTCATGGTGCCATGGTCGAGCCCGAAGTTGACAAGCTCATCAGAGACAATTTTGTTAAGGAGGTCCAGTACCCCAAATGGATAGCCAAAATTGTGCCAATCATGAAGCAGAACAGACAAATTAGAGTCTGTATCGACTACCGACATCTTAACCGTCACTTTCCGAAGGATGAATTTCCCCTTCTTGTGATGTAACCCTCGATTGACGCCATAGTTGGGTTCCAAGGCCTCTTCTTCATGGATGGTTATTTCAGGTAAAACCACATTCGAATGGCCCCTAAGGATGAGGAGTCTATAGTCTTCAGGGAACCACAAGGTACATTCTGTTACCAAGTCATTCCCTTTGGCTTAAAGAATGCAAGAGTCACCTATCAGCGGGCCATGCATCGCATATTTAAGCCAAATCTCGAGACATTGGTGGAATGTTATGCGGACGATCTAGTGGTAAAATATCTCCAATGCCAGGACCATCTCAAATACCTTGATAAAGTGTTTGGCTTCCTTAGTTCTCACCACCTGAATATGAACCCATTGAAGTGTGCTTTTGGAGTCACCTCTGGTAAGTTTCTCAGCTTCATTGTCAGATACAGGGGTATCGAGATCGACTCGGAAAAGATCATGTCCATCAGCCAAATGTTGCCTCTGAGCAACATTCATGAGATTTGAGGTTTCCAAGTCCACTTATCATACATACACCGATTCATTGTGAATTTGGCTAGCAAGTGTATGCCCTTTTCTCGAATCATGAAGAAAGGCACCATTTATGAGTGGGACGAAGAATGTCAAACTTCTTTTGAGGAAATCAAGCAGTATCTGTTCCAGCCTCCAGTCTTAATGCCACCCATTTTCGGAAATCCACTGGTCCTTTATGTGACCACCCTTTAAAGATCTCTCAGTGCCCTTCCTGGCCAAAAGAACATCGAGGGTATAGAGAACATCCTCTAATACCTTAGCTGCATGATCCTTGATATGGAGACCTGATACTCCCCTATCAAGAAGATCTGCCTCACACTGGTATTCGCAGTACACAAATTGTGGCATTACCTCCAGCATCATGAAGCACAACTGGTGTCCTGGGTAGATCCCTTGAAGTACATATTTAACCGCTCCATATTGACAGGCCGTCTAGCTTGGTGGGCGGTGATCCTTCAGTAGTTCGACATCAGGTTTGTCCCTCAGAAGGATATTAAAGGGAAAGCACTGGTAGACTTCCTTACTTCCCATCCAGCTCTTACTGACCAGTCCCTAGATCTTGATTTCCCTAATGAATAGATTCTCTCGGTAGACCAAGTCATGCCGTGCTGGAAGATGCACTTTGATGGTGCTTCCTGGAGCCCCACTGGCATAAGGCTAAATGATCCTAGACTCAATAAGGTAGGCCTGGGTATCATCTTTATTACCCCGGCGCAAGCCATTCTTCCAAACTCATTCCTATTGTTAGAAGGCTGCACCAACAATGAGGCAGAGTATTAGGCTCTCATCACTGGCCTCGAGCTGGCCCTCGAGATTGATGTGCCCCATTTTCATGTAAAAGGGTATTCCGAACTTATCATCAAGCAGATCAATAATTACTATGTCGCTAGAAAACCGGAACTCGTACCATTGTTGGAGCGCACTCTCTAACTAATAGCCCATTTCCCATCTCATCCAGAAGTTACTCATGTCCCTCAATCTCAGAACGGTCGAGAAGATGCCCTATCCATCCTAGTTGTATCACCTATAGTGCCTGGATAGGATGATCTGATTATCCAGGTGGCACATTGAAGATTCATTGCTCCCATCACCCTAGATGATGATGAAACCCCATAGGTAATCCACCTTACTGTCGATGACTCCACGTTAGGACCCCCAGGTACCCAGGATGCAGTGATTAAAGTGACTCATGATTAGAGAACCTCCATTGTCGAGTACCTCTAGAACGGTAATTTCCCAAAATATCAGGCCGAGAATGAGAAAATCCGACGTTGCGCGATATAGTTCACCCTCCAGGATGGCCCTGATCATGAGAAAATCCTCTACAAGCATGGGTTTGATGTATTTCCCCTCTGTTGCAATAAAGAAGTCGAGATTTTCCAAGTCATGTAAGAGGTTCGCGCCGGTTCCTGCGGGGCTCATCAGACCAGGCTGAAGCTGTCTCACCATATCCATAGACTCTAGTACTTTTGGACCTCCATGATTCATGGCTGTATCGAGTTCAACAAGAGGTTCCATGCATGCCAAATTCATGCTAACTTCATGCATCGGATTCCAGAGCCTCTCTACTCCACCAAGAACTCTTGTCCATTTGTGGTATAGGGACTCATTGTCATGGGACCAAATCCACCGATGAAAGCTTGCAGTGCAGGTTCATCCTGACTACTACAGATTTCTTCTCCAAGTGGGAAGAGGTAGTTCCACTTAAGGAGTTCAAGGCCCGTTCCATCATTGAATTTGTGATCTCCAACACCATCTACTGATTTGGAGTCCCTGACACCGTCCTCCCCAATAATGGCAGAAACTTCTCTGAAGATGAGCTAAAGAAATTGTACACTAAGTAAAACATCCATTATAACCATATCTCCCACTATCATGGGTAATAAAATGGATAGATTGAGGCATTCAACAAAACCCTCTCTAAAATTTTGATGAAAATGGTTGGTCAAAACAAGAAGAGTTGTCCGGACAAGCTCCCCAACACCCTCTGGTCATACCGGACAATGACTCGTAATTCCACCCAGGTGACCACATATTCCATGGTGTAGAGAATGGAGGCCGTCCTTCCAATTGAGATTCAGTTTCTCTCATTTCTCACAACTGTCTTCGATCAGAAAGCACCAGATAAAGTGGATGAAATCTATCTGGCTATGCTGGAAGCGCTTGATGAGAACAGGCTTCATGCCCTTCACAATCTGGAAATACACCAGAACAAGATGGCTAGAGCTTTCAACAAGAAAGTTTTCCTCTACTCCTTTTGTCAAGGAGACTCGATATTAACTCTCAGGACACCAATGATACCTACCAGGAAACCACCCAAGTTGGAGCCCAAATGGGAGGGACCTTAAATTATTCACAAGGTATACCCCAATGGTGCATACTCACTGGTTACCATGGATGGTGAGCATATAACTTTTCCCACCAACTCCAAGTTCCTCAAGAAAAACTTTGCATGAGCAACCCATTGGTCCTGCATGACCCTAAACTGCTGGGTCGTACAAGACCTTAAACTACCATGTCCCGCACGACATTAAACTGTACAACATCCCGCATGACGTTAAAATGAATCCCTAGAACTATGTATGGATTGATTCCCATCCCCATGGGATACGTAGAAACGCTCGGACGCCTCGTACCGAGTCCAGAACCATGCTCTTTTCGTTTGGATACCCCTCCTGGGTGTAGTTCCCTTGGAGGATCTCATGTGATGTAGCCTAAGTTTTTTTTCCCCATTTATGGAAAGATTATGAAGGTCACAACATGTCCCCATCCTCGTTATTCTAGTCCCCCCACATCCTTACCGCAGGACCTTAAACTTCATGGACTTTTCTGAACTACGTGTGGCTTGATTCCCATCCTCATGGGATACGTAGGACCGCCTAGGCATTTTTTCTATAGGCCTAGCCCAAACATCAGAATATCCTCTCGGGTCATAACACATGGTGTGGTGTTGGATTCCTCCCTAATTCACATCGAGTTCATCAATACCCCGCCATACATTTCACCCAGTGGAGACTTTCACTCCTTTCACCGCCCTGCGTGACATTAAAACGCATAGACACATCTATGATTCACTCACTCCTTTGAATGGGAATCCATTATCTCTCACATCCATGAGGACCCCCGACTGGCATGGATTCTCGGCCCAAGGGCTCTCCTACCATTTCGGGATAACATCCTCGAGGGTTTCAAACAACAAATCGATACAAATCCCGCATTGCGAATATGGTCAGCGATCGACACTCATTTATTGTTCCCATTTTAGATCACATGATACAGACGCTGTGTTTTGAACATGCTCAAAAGCTACCCATTTTCATTTTCACCACCCTATATGTACCGAACATTGAGTGTAGTGGTTCATTCTGCCCTGTTGTCTCCTCAAGATTCGGTCCTCCACGGGCAGGAGTGCGATTCCAACTGCTGGACCCCTATATGATGACCATAGAGTAACCCTACTCTTTATTTCCAACCCCAAGCATGGCTCATGGTCTTAGGAGATATGATGAGGCAACACCCACATAATAGGTCATATGGCTATAGTTGGTCGGGATGCCCGGCCTCAGGTCCCTCAACCCTTTCGGCCCCTTGGCCCAACTTCTCATATTGGATTGTGCGATGTGGTATGGGATTATGTACTCATTCACATAGGGATATTTTTCCATGCCACACACATCCCCATGAGACATTCCTCCCTTCATTTATCATCCGTCCCATGAGCACCGACCCTACCATGCTGCACGAGCCCCATCAATTGGGTTTCTATCATCTTCTAGATCTGAAAGGGCCCCTGAATGGCATGGATACTCGGCCCAAGGGATATCCTACCATTTCAATACAACGTTACCAAGGATTTTGAGATACAAAATTGATACAAGTCCCATGTTGCGATTGTGGTCAATAGTCGATGCTCAATTGTTTCCCCCCGAACTCTGGTGGCACAAGGGTGGATACTGTGTTGCGAACTTGTTCAACAGTTGTCCTCTATCATCATTGCCTCTTTGTGGTCTCCCATAAGCACGATGATTCTCCCACTCCATTCATTTTTCCCATGCATATGACATTAAACTAGGAGTTTACGGTCCGATATCTATGACCTTAAACTAAGATCACTATCATCCTCACTGCAAGACGTTAAACTGCACGATGGCTGTGACATTCTGTCTGTGGCCCGACCTTAGGTCCCTCGACCTTCTCAGGCCCCTGGACCAATTTTTCACTTAGGATTATACAGTGTGATATGGGATTATCTCCTCATTCACGCTGGGTTACATGTCGTGCCATACACATCCCTCGTTGGGGTATCTAGCCCTTATTCGCATCCTTGCCGCAAGATGTTAAAATGCACGACATTTTCTAGAACTATGTGTGGCTTGATTACCATCCTTATAGGATACGTTGGACCTCCCACACATCTAGTCTTCAGTTCCATCCCCGTCTCTTAGAAACAACCATATCATCTGGCCCCCTTGGCCTGCATCCTTCCAAGAGAGGGATATATGGTATGGTATGAGCTCATGCCCCATTCACGTCGGGTTGGTAACGACCATGCCACATACCTATCTCTCTTGAGTGCCCTTTTCTCCCTTTACCTACTCACCTTTTTTTGACTCGGCTACCTTTCAGTCATGTCCCTAGACCCTCTTTAGTGATTCGCCAATGTGCCCAAGAGTACTCTGGTCCAGCACCTAGCGTGTCTAATTTTACCTGGACATGCTCTCACCCACCTTCCAGGCTTCGTGTTCCCCTTCATTAGGGATTCCATCATCTTTTACATTCGAAGGGACCCCCAAATGGCATGGATTCCTGACCCAAGGGATCTCCTACCACTACGGTCCAACGTCCTCGAGGGTTTCGAACATCAAATTGATACAAGTTCTGCATTGCGAATACGATCAACGGTCGACACTCATTTGTTTTTCCCATTTTAGGTCACACGATATGGATATCATGTTTCAAACATGGTCAATAGTCATCCTCCATCTTTACACCAACCTCATTAATCCCAAAATTCGGTCGAATGATTCACATCATTTTCCACCCCATCATGTCTAAGTGGAATCTCGACACTCCTGGTGTTATCCCTCAGTGCGCGTTTGTATGCTAGGAGGACAAACCGCGGTAAGGCATTCTTCGGGGCTCCACACGAACTTCCCTTTTACACGCATTCCATATATTGAGAATATCTATTATACCCTTATTTCCTATACCGAGTTCGACTCATGTGGGCTTAAGGATTGGATTGAGGTCTGCACCTATTTGGAAGAGTTCTGCTTCTCTATGATCCAAGATCTAAGACCTTAAACTAAGATCTTTTTATGGTTCCTCTCTTCTATTCCGCCTTTTGGGCTCTGACTCTTATAGGACCTCATGGTGTGGCACATGTGGGATTCTACACTCATTCACGTTAGGTTTTCAATAACCGTACCACGTACGCCCATTTCTTGGATTTAGTCCCTCCTACTTCCAGTCCCACATGACATTAAACTATATGTTGGCATGTACGATGTTAATAGGAAACTTCAAGAACTATGTGTGGCTTGATTTCCATCCTCATGGGATATGTAGGAATTATCGGACATTTCTTCTTTGGGTCCAGTTTAACTGAGAGGTAGTCTCTCCTACCCCATATTCTCTAAACTTTTCTGGCCCCTCGGCCCGAGGTTTCTCTCTTGGAATCACGTGCGGTGTGATGTGGGCCTCGTCCACATTCAAGTTGGGTATGATTTATCCCACCGTGTGCATTCACTCTTGAACCTCATATCTCCTGTGTACATCCAAGTCATACGATGTTAAACTTTTTCACCTGGTCCCATCACATGACCCTAAACTATGACATTATCATCCTGGCCGCACGATGAAAAATGGAACTGCATCATGGTGTCCTCACTCGGGGGGACATCATGTTTGGTATTGGTCACACACCATACCATTTGTCAACACCTTCATATGGCTTGATTATTGTGTCTATGCCTGGACTTTCTATCCTAGGTCCATCACTTAAAAAAAACTAACACTCATTAATATTAAAAGAAAAACAAGATCTATCAAATGTTGCTTCTTTTGGTGTAAGGTCCATACCCACAAAACCTTATTATTATTGACATTGGTATCTTACCATGTCATTCCTATAACTATGTGTGGCTTGATTCCCATCTTCATGGGGTATGTAGGAATGCCCATGCACTTTGTCTCAGGCCCAACCTAACTTTTATTTCCTGTCCCTTGACCTAAAACCTTCCCAAGGAACATAGGGTGATCTGGAATCTAGGTCCTCATTTACGTCGGGTTTCATAATTACCTCACCATGTGTATCCTGCGTTCCCTACCATCCATGGTCCGAGTTCTATGACCATAAAGTAAGATCACTCTGCATCCTTTCCATAAGACGTTATACTGCATGACATCTCTCAGAACAACGTTTGTCTTCATTCTCACCCTTATGGAATACATAGGAATTCCTAGACACATTGTCTATGGATCCAGCCCCAAGAATCAAAAACCCTGTCCTCTCTTTTGGGCCCTCGGCACGAACACTTTTGGGAACATACGACATGGTGGGTGCCTCATGGGTCCTCATTCACATTAGGTTTTGCAATAGTCATACCGTGTGACCCCCATGTCTTTTCCCAACTTGGTCCGAGTTCTATGACCCTAAACTAAGATCTCCCAACAGGAACTACGCATTGGGTTTGGCTACTTCGCCGCCCTGTGCTGAGTCTATTAAGTTAAGACCCCCTTAATGGTCCTCCCTAGGAACTTAATCTCGAAGAATGTGGCCCCAAGACCCCTATCCTTGGGAATGGAATCGACTCCCTCTATATAATATGTCTTATAGTCGTACTCAGGTTCATTTTGACAAAGAGCCTGAAGTGTGGAATTTTCACGGGGAAATTCCCCTCGTTCCATGTACAAGATTCGTGAGCCTATTATTTGGATCATCCTACTCTTCCACATCCAAAGGGACCCCATTCATGGCCTTGTCTCATGCCACATTGGCTCACCTACTGTCTTGGTCCAACGTCCTCGAAGACCCCAGACGACATTTGTGAGTGGTCCTGTGTTTCGAACATGGTCAGCATTCGACCCTCATCTGTCTGTCTCTATATTAGGATAACGTGATACGGATGTTGTGTTTCGAACACGGTCAACATCCTTCCCCTATCTCTACGCTGCCATCATTGTGGTCCAGATCTCAAACATCACAATTCACCTATTCCCACTTCCTTCTGTACAAGTGGAATTCCAGCATACCCGGCTTTACCCCTTCATGCATCTAGGTTTGTTAAGTAGGTGGGTCAGCATTATGGGGATGTCACTCACCTAGAATCCCAATCCCCCTAATGTGTGCCTTATGGTGCTAGGAATGTCCCATCACTACTTCTTGTCTTTCACATCGATCATGACTCATGTGGGCTTAGTAGTTTTGGTAGGATGTGTACTGAAGCAGCTATGCCAAAAATGCCTTTCATCGTCCTGCATGAAATTAAACTACACTCTTAGAACTATGTGTGTCTTGATTCCCATCCTCATGGGATACATAGGAATGCCCAGAAAACCCGTCTTGGGCCCAACTGAGTTTTCACCTTTAGTCACTCGACCTAAGGATTCCCCTGAGAGGGTGTGTGGTTTGGGATTATCTCCTCATTCACATTAGGTAATGTACCACACCACACATTTCATTTCTAAGTATCTATGTCCTCGACTCATGACTTTAAACTATGGCCCCTACCTTGAACAAGTTTAGGATACCACATGATAATTATGGGATGTGTCAGATTCCTCGCTAGAGAGGATTTCCCTTACCAGCATTGGTCCCAGACCACGCTGCACTTCGAGAAATATGTTTGGATTTATTATCATCTTTATGGGATATGTAGCGATGCCCAGGAATTCCACCTCGGGCCCAGCCCCAGGGACATAAACCCTTCTAGCCCCTCGGCCCCGATCCTAGTCTAGGTAGTATGACCTTTAAACTATGTATGTCTTCCTCACCGTATGATGCTAAACTAAATTTCTATTGTCCATATTGGTATGATGTAAAAATACAGATCATTACAGGTCCATACCAGAGAGGTCCTGTTCAGAAGTGAGTTTGATCCTTGATCAGACCGATGCGCCAAATTAATGTGTTTCCACCATGGTGGCGTAATTTCAAGATTGTTGGATTCCAGTAGAACAACCCATCAATCCAACCTTCACACTTTTTGTTCCCTTTATTCGGACCCTTTTCCTCTTTCATATCTAAAGGAACCCCCAAATAGTATGGATTCTCAGCCTACGGCTTACCTACTGTCCTGAGCTAACATTCTGGAAGACTAATGGATGAAATTTTGAGTTAGGACCTATGTTGCGAACATGGTCAGCAGTCAACCCTCATTTGTTATCCCCATTTCAAGCTAACACAATAAGGATACTAAGTTTCAAACACGGTCAACAATTATTCTTCATTGTCACGCCATCCTATAGTGTTCCGAATTTTGGATATCATGATTTACACATTCCACTCCCCTATGATCAGATCAATTCCAACACCCCTGGAGTTACCCCACTTGTGCACTAGATCACATTGGAAGGATGGAATGTCGATTGTTCTGAGGTCCTCGTCCTCTAATCGAGCCTCTCCCATTTTTTCCCAGAAATACAGATTGGTTGTTCAAACCCCAGATGCCCAAAGCTTGGTTGACAATCTTATGTTCAGGCATAATAACATGGATATCATCCCTTGTTTATCACATTGGGATCGACCTGTGTGAGCTTAGGTATTGATCACTGGGAATTTCATGAATATAACAGATGCGTGAAAAACCAATACAAATAATGGAACTCATGAAAGTATCTAGCATAAAAAAATCAAAGCATGAAAGTAAATTTGAAGGTTTGTAATCCTTACAGCACCAGAGGGTCGATCCCTCTTATGGATGGGTTAACCCCATCAAAAGAAAGTTGCAGCTCCTCCACCCTATGGCTTTTGGCATCCAGGATTTGCTGCCGCCTGTTTAGATCCCGCTCCTCCTCGACAGCGATGGGGCATAATTCATCAGCCGAAATATAGGCCCACTCTACATCGGTCCGGATAAAGGTCATTTCTTCAGAGTCTTGCTTCATGTGCTCTTTGGCCTCTGTCACTTGGGACTTCAATCGAAATATTAGATCTGATTGCGCATTAAGAGAGACTGAGTGATCATCTGACCAGACCTGCAGTCACTGAACCTCATTTTTAGCCTCCCAGAGCCTCTTGATGTTCACCGCTTTCCTCCGCTGCCAGCTCACACTGAGGCCCGAGTCATACTCCCGAATCATCTCCACCATATGATCTCAGAAGATCATGTGGGGATGCTGGTCATCCACTCCCCCAGCACACAGTTCACGTAGCCGCGAGCGAAGTCTATCCATATCATCCATCCATTTCACTAGAGGGTGTCATCGATGAAGCGCTTAATCATCTTCCACGATCGGCGACAGACTATTTTTCTATCCTCTTTATCATAGGTCGTCTTGTCCCAATAGGTGCAGTTAGAAGGCTCATATGTGGGGAACTCCCCTAAGAAATTGTCAGCAGGGTCCACATCTGGTGTCTGATCTGGTATGGTGGGACCCGAGCTGTCCGACTGATCCTCATCATCGGACCCCTCCTCAATAATCTCAGGCTCAGTCATGCTGATGGTCCCAACAGTGATCAGGAGCGCCGCAGATTGGTCGGTTTGGATATCCACCTCTGTGATTACCGGCATTCCCCAGGGAAAGGTGCCATTAGAAGTCCCGACCAACCTTTCCAAGGAAGCCCACACCGGTTGATGAACTGTGCGCACCAAAATGGGGCATGGAAGTCATTTGACATGGTCAATGGGTGATATTCATGAATTTTGGATTGACACCATCGGGACCTCGATGCGTGGCCCCCCATATTGTCGGAAGGTCTAAAATCTCCGGAGGAGCCACCTCAGGTGTCCTGGCCCTACTGGACATGATAATCAATGCAACTGCAGGTGTAGATCCTGAAGGCCTCATATCTACATCTGTTGAGGGGAAAGAATAGGTTCTGTGTATGAGACCCTCCTGCACAATTCAAGTATTAGTAAAGAGTCCAGAATAACTTGGAAGAAGACCCTGAAGAAGGGTCTTGGTATTTTAACTCAAGGGAATCTGAAAATTCTTCATGGTCCGAGTCTTGATCACCAACGTCTCCCTCCTCCAATGGGTTCCCTCTAACAGCCTCCTCCCCCAAGGAGGACTCATCTGATTCCTTCGGAAAAGGAAAGCACTCTATCAGTTTGGTGGCTGAAAAATATGGGGGGGGGGATTCTTGATCCAACAACACCTTCACCTGGTCTTTCATTGGATGTGGGGAACCTTAGGAGTGCACAAATTCCTCATGATCTGCTAGGTATTGCTCCGCCTCCTCCTGGGATACTGAAAATCCGGCCCTGACAGGGCTGATTCCCAGAAAATCCATCCTGAGATTTCAAGTGTTGCCACATATCGGATGGGCCGAGGAATTTCCTATTGACATCCCAGATGTCCCAGGCCTCTGAGAAGACAATATTCTTCAACATGTCTATATGGTGCAACTGCCTCCTCAGATCCTGGGTGGATATTCTAAGGAATCCTCTTAGTGTTCTCCCCTCTAGATAAATCTATTCTTCTGTGACCACTGCGTCCGCTGCCGTTGCTAGATCTGCTGCCACTGCCTCCCCCTAAACTGGTGTGGGCCTCACCACCACGATAGCCCTGCCACCATGGGGTGTCCTTGCCGCCTTCCGACCCCGACCTCAAGATTGGGGAGACACACCATCACCGACCCGAATGGTTGGCTGCTTCAGCATCTCCCTCGGGTAGGCTTCCTCCCACCTTTTGGCATACTCCTTCACCATACCGAAGACAGCGGTGGGCAGAGGCAACTCGTTCCGCATATTCCCATATTCTCATGTGAACATGAGCCAGATATGCCTCATCACACATGAGTGTTCCTCATAGCACACCCCTAAATAGACCTGTGGGGTCAGTCGCTGCATACACCAAAATTGCCTGGTGAATCTATGCGGGGTGTACGGCTCACAGAGGGGCTCGCAATCTACTCTTTCCACCAGGACTCCACCTCAAAAGGCCAAGAGATAGGACCTGTTCTCTTCCTTTCCTCAGCCATCATCAGTGAAAGCACCCGTTGGCAGCGGGAATAGATGAAAATTGAACTCCTCCACCTTCCACACCAGGTTCAGTACCGCTTTAATAGTCTTCTTGGTAGAAAAGCTCCTTGTGACATTCAGAATGGATGGGCAGAAGTTCGAACCCAAAGGGGAGATGGGGTTCAGGTATTTATAGACCCCCCTGACATGCGCCGCTATCGACCCATACATGATGTATAATGGCCCGCATATACTATGTGGCCTATTCCCCTCACTGATATGCCACGACGTCTTGTACAGCTTGGCGAGCATCGGGATCCCGAGGTTGACCTGCCCTCCTGTCACCAAGATGGATGCCATGATAAATGTGCTTGGTCACACACCCTTTTCGTATCCCTCACCAGAAGGATCTAACCGCAGATGAGAGCCACGATGAATGCTGCCAGCCTGACTACTGGTTGATCCTCGGTGCTAAAACTGAATCCCTAGGTTTTCCACTGGCAGTACTCCAAGAGCCACCAGTACGAGTGATCCTTGACCTGTGGATCCCCCTTTGGGAAAGTCTGTGGCCTGACCAGAAACTTCCTATCTTCCGAGAAGTTCAGAAACTACTTGAACCACCATTTGAAGTGAACGTCTCTCACTACTTCCTTTTCCTCTCCCAACACTAGCTCCATCAATGCCATCGCCAGTGGAGACATTTGCTCCGGATCCTCCCACGTACCCATAACGGGGAGGAATTCATCATACATCAACCCCATTATCGGGACCCCCGAGATCTGATGCACATCCCACAAGATGATGTGAAACTCCTTGTGGTGTAGGTGGAAGGTATTGGTCCTCTATGACCACCTACTCAAAACAATCTGGCATCAGTTGCTTCAGTCGATAGATGTGGAATTTGGAGGCCCATTCCACCCCATATAGGCCCACTCTCCTCAGCTCAACCCCAAACATTTCACATGAGGCACCTACCCAGTAGGCCTAGGCCCAGTCAATTGTGAAGTTTCTTCCCTGGAGTAGGTCCCACTCATCAGACCACCCCTTCCCTGGGTTCCTTAGGGATGCCCTCAAGATCATCTGGTGTAGAGGGGGGATGTATCCAGCTACAATCCCTTCCCATAAACATTGTTCAGATGGTTGTACAAACAATCAGCAATGACGGGTGTGAAGTCCTCCCAGGCATGGCCGTCAGCTGCCCCGAACCACTGGCGCTGACACGACGTGCTCCTGAATCAGTAAGTTGGATCATCCCTACTGGCTTCAGGGATTAAGACGTCATCCCTTAACCCAAATCCATATAAAGTCTTCCTCTTGCACATCAGATAGTTCATTTGGCTTGCTGACAACAACTTCACCAACAACTCATGGTCAGAGTGGATCCATATCAAATCCGCTAAACCCAATCTATTCTCCATATCCTCCTTTTGGGAAACGTCCGAAAGGACCCCCTTGGTAGCCTTAGAGTGATCCATTCAGTTCTTGAGTTTGGGTGTTCTTTGGGTTTGGTTCCTGAAGCTCTTTCACGGAGAATGTTCGCGGAGATTTTTTGCAAAGACTGTTCACAGAGCCCTATTCCAGTCTTCAAACACAAGTCACAAAGTGCTTCGATGCGAAGTCAAAGACTCGTTGTGCCCTAGGAAGCTGAAGGCCCCATTCGCGAAGGGAAATCACAAAGTACGCGGAGCTTTGTGAATCGAGAGTGCTAAAACCCAAAATCGTGGAGAAGAGAAAGGAAAAAAGAGTGTTCCCCCCTAGTGTTCCCCCCTATTTATAGGTGTGGACCCCGGGTGCTTCGCGGCACATCCAGTTGCGGAGAACATCGCAGTGCGCTCAACCCCACACCGCAGATCCGCTTCGCGTGCCCTCTTCGCGAGGCAGCTTTGCGATGGACGCAGGATTTTAGCGATTGACCCTCAGACTTTGACCCTCACTTTATACTCGGCTCCCAGTCTGAGGGGAGGGGGCATTTTTTGGTGCCAAATTTTGGAAGAAGAAGAAGAAACAGAAACCCTTAAGGACTGCCTCGCGAAGCTCAGTCGCAGAGCCCCACGACCGGTGCCCAGCTTTCCCTTCTCAACCCTCCACGGAGCAAGGAGGCGGGATACTCCGCGAACCCCTTTGACACTCACTAACCTCCATATATAAAGGAGTCGGGATGCTCCGCGAACCCCTTTTACATTCGCGACCTGCCGCAGAGCAAGGAGGCATGATTCTCAGTGAACCCCTTTTCCATTCATGACCCGCTATAGAGCAAGGAGGTAGGATTATCCGCGATCCCCTTTGACGTTCACGAACTTCCACGGAGCAAGGAGGCGGGATGCTCCGCGAACCCCATTGACGTTCGCGACCCACCTTAGAGCAAGAAGGTGGGATGCTCTACGAACCCCTTTGACATTCGCGACCTGCCACAGAGCAATCTCCGGCTTCGCGCTGAGTGAGCTCTGCTTCACGGCACCTCTTGCCTATAAATACTGGTCTCCCCTCGAGCGCAAAGGACAGAACATCCGGCCTTTTTTCCTTCTCATCTCCTGAATCATGAAGCAATCTCTGCTCTGCAAACCATGAGCTCTTCAAGGTACTTTTTTATCCTGAAGTGCCTTCCCCTTCGCTTGAATTCCACCCCTCTTGAAAGAGGGATGCCCTTCGCGGAGCTCACGGGCCTTCGCGAAGGAAGGAGATCCCCCAAGGAACTCGTGTCTTCATGGAGAACTTATGCTTCACGAAGTACCCTTTATACACATGTGACCCGCATGCTAAGGCAGGGTCAGTATGGTTCGCGAGGCACATTTCTTCACAATACTATGCTTCGCGGGGAACCCTTGCTTTGCGAGACATTTCTCTGAGAATTCCTTTCCACTTCGTGGTGCACCTTCCATCTACACCTATGCCCTTTGCCTAGGCTAGGCCAACTCACTTTGCGAAGCACACCCCTTCGTGAAACCCCGCCACTAAATGGATCATTGAAGCTTCACAAGGCTTCTATCCATGAACCCATTTTCTTTGAAACTCATTTTCTTATGCGACCCTTCAGGTCTTCATGGAGAAATTTTGAAGTCCCTTGGATAGCACTACCAGTTTCATTGCTTCGCCTCATGATTCATCGCATAGGCACGCTAACAGATATTGCTTCTTCGCATAGCCACGCAAACGTGGACCCCTCAGTGGATCACTCCATGAAACCCCCTCAGCACAGCATTACTGATGCCTTCTGTTCCCCAAGGTAGGGTGGGTATCAATTATGTATGTCCTAGGGGTGCGGAGTGAACCTTCCTCGTTCGAGATGCAAGATGTTAAACTACCAAGAACCATCATCCCTAATACATGATGTTAAACTGTATATTCACCTCGTTCATCACACACAGGGTGCCCCACATCAAACATTCTCCACACCCACTAGTCTCCACGGGAGTGAGATAATTCCTCACATGGAATGAGATCCTCTTTATCAGAGCAGCGTTTGTCCATGGGCAAAGGGCAACCACCTTGGTGTAATCCCCTAGCTTTTCTTACATGAGGAAGCATCCCTTCTCTCCCTCCTCTCTTCGGTGCCAAATCCCTCTCCCACTGGGATTTTTCTCCACCCGGGCCTCCATCCTAGAGTAAGTCCCAATCTTCATCTCCCTGGGCTACGGACCATGCGTAGGCCCCTATTTCCATTTTGGGCCTCTAACCTCGTGTATTCCCCATTCCACTACCCACAGATGAACCTTTCACAATGTGATCGTCAGGTCTTCACTACCTCTTGTTTATCACACCGATCCTGAATCATGTGGGCTTATAGTAAGAATCGAACATGAAATCCTCTATGGAAAGCCTAGAGTATAAGCCCCATAAACCCATCATGAACTATGGGGACTTTGATCCTTGCTAAGGCAAGGTACGTAGGAAGCCTCCCTGAGGTTAAAGCCCCATAACCATTGGTCCTGAATCCCTTCACGTCGGTTCACCAAACCCATCCTAAACTATGGGGACTTTGATCCTTGCTAAGGCAAGGTATGTAGGAAGCCTTCCTGAGGTTCAAGCCCCACAACCATTGGTTCAGACTCCATTCACATCGGTTCACCAAACCCATCATGAACTACGTGGACTTTGATCCTTACCAAGGCAAGGTACGTAGGAATCCTCCTTGAGGATCAAGCCCAATAACTATTGGTCCTGACCATCTTCACGTCGGTTCACCAAACCCCACTTTGAACTACGTGGAATTCGATCCTTTCCAAGGCAAGCTATGTAGGAAGCCTCCCAGAGGATCAATCCCAACAACCATCGGTCCCGACTACTTCACGTCATTCCACCCTTGTCATGCATGATGTTAAACTGTATGCCCCTCTTTTGTCCCACATGACATTAAACTGTCCCTATCGAGCAGTAAGCCTTTATGACCCATCCAACGGTAAGCCGTTGTGAGCCATTCAGTGGCAAGCCGTTGTGACCCATCCAGTGGTAATCTGTTTTTACCCATGCAGCGGTAAGCCGTTGTGACCCATCCAGTGGTAAGCCATTGTGACCCATCCAGTGGTAAGCCCGTTGTGACCCCATCCAGCGGTAATCCATTGTTTTTTCAATCCATTGGTAAGCCGTTGTAGTCCCCTTTTTTGGGACCCCCATCTCTGGTCTGCCCTCAGGCATTAGACCAACCCAGGCTGCTAACCACGTGTAAGCCCCAGTATATCATCGAGTCGTTGTCCTCGGTGCACACCCTGATTCTATACCCCACTTTGAACTATGAGGACTTTGATCCTTTCCAAGGAAAGATACATAGGAAGCCTCCCTGAGGTTCAATCCCATCACCCATGTCTCATCCAAGTCTTTCCTTCGAACCTATGTGTTTCAGGAAGGTCATGCCCCATCCTGGAGGTTCTATTTCCTCCGGATCCCATCCATGTGTCCATTCTCATAGTCCGCCTACTCAGGTGTCCCATCGTCCCTCCAAACTATGCGGACTTTGATTAACTTCTAAGTGGACACGTAGGAATCCTCTTCAAGGCCCAATCCCAACATCACCGTCGTCCTCATGTCAGTTCCATCTCATCCTCCACCACTTCATTCAACTCTCCATAAATCATCTTGATTCTTAGCCGGGCCACCACATCCCAGTGATATCATGCCAATTCACCTATTCACATATCCTAGCAGTAGAACAGGTAACTAACCATGTGATAGCCCCGACGTCAGTGTACCCTCCAGGGGTTGAACCCATGTGATCCACTCCAGTCAGTGTTCCAATCAGTCTGATCTGTCTCCGCTAGATGCTAAACTCATGACATACCCAGTGTTAAACATGGGAAGATGAGGAACACCTCAGAGACATGCCTATGGAATATAATTCCCCGAATTCGATGTGGGATGCCTCAGTCTTCCACACCCTCGAGAATCCCTATAATAAGTGGAAGAAACCCAGACGCTCAAGTGTTCTAGCGTCTAGAAACACCAGTGATGTCCAACGTAACTACTCCCCCAACCGAAGGTTGCTGCCCTGACTGGACCCTTTGGAATGTATCAACAGAAGTGTTGTAATTAACCGGAGTCCATGAAGATATGACATTGGGAAGAGTTTCATGAACAAAGTCTTAAGTCTATAAGGGATACTTGGAAAAGGTGACGAGTTCCAAAGATGAATATGCAGAAGGAAGAACCGATATCCCATCATCTCGTATCAATCAAGGAGAAAATGTCCCTGAACAAGAAACGGATGCCGCCCACCTTTAGAAAGTGGGAATGCGGGGTAAAAAACATCGTCGTTGTCCTCGAATAGATGGATTCACATGCCCTGGAAAAAGCATCCAAAAAAATAGCTTAGTTGCAGAGGATCTCCTAGGTGCCAGCCGTCCTCTTGCGATTCTCCAACAAATAGTAGCTCGGTTCTGAACGGTGACTAAGGTACGAGAGACGATGGAAACTTCACACAATGGATTCAAGATGAATTTTTTTTATTTTTTTTATTGTGATATGTGTTTCTCTATTATTGAGATTTTCTTGTTAAATCTGAGTTTGGATATGGAACTGGTTTACGATGGCATGAGGATCATCTATGGCAGGATGGGTTAGCGGTGAGACCGTGGCTGATTGTAGTGGCACTGGTTTGTGAAGGCTGGCGGAAGGATGTTTGATGGTGTCAAGGGCTGGAATGAGGATCTATGGAGGAATTGGTGAGAGGGTGACAATAGGCATCAGTGAGGTGAATGGGAGGTTACCGATAGTTGAAAAATAAGTGAGGAGCAGCAGAGCAATAGAGGTTACTGATAGATATAAAAAAGGTTGCCGATAGATAAGAATCAAAGGTCACCATTTACCATAAAAAATAAAAGGTTAGTGGTGCTCAAAATTAAAAAGGTCACTGTTAGTTTAAAATAAAAGGTTACCAGTGGTTATAAAAATATTAGGTTACCATTAGCTTAAAAACAAAATGTCACTGATAGAACAAAATTAAAAGATACCGTTTGTTTAAAATTAAAACGGTCACTGTTAGCATAAAGGGTAACCATTGCAAATAAGATCACTGATGAAAATCATAATCCACATCAGTGATATTAAAAAAATATAACTAACTGTCAAAAAAAAATTAAAACTGCATAAATTAAACTTAAAATTAAAATTAAAAATTAGAACAAGACTAAACAACATATATTAAAAACATAATTATTATTAAAATTTAAACTTAAAAAATAAAAATAAAATTATTAATTGATAACAAATAAATTGAAAACTCGATAATTTTTAAACTAAATTTATATAAGACTTACATTATAAATTATTAAAGGGTCTATAATGAGTAGAAAAAGATTGCAACAGTGACTAAATAAGTCACCGATACCTCATATCTGTCTCACTGGTAGACTAAAAACAAGAGTTAATGAATAAATAATCTAACTGCATACTTATGATTAAATAATTAATGTTTTAAAACTCTAAATTAATTAATTAAAAAACTAATTGAATACTTAAAGTTAAAATTGCGCAATTTCGTTTAATTTAAACTCAAATTCTAACTTAATTAATTTGTTGGATTATTAAACAAATTAATTAATGAAGTTAATAAATTTTAATGAAAATAATTTAAAGGATAAAATAGTGTAATAAAGACAATTATATAAATAAAAATATGATTATTAAATAATTGTTTAAAATAGATGTTAATTTATTAAAAAGTCAAGTAGATTTTATTTAACAAAACTAATTAAGAAATAATTAAATTAGAAAAGTAAAGTAAGATTAAAAAAAATTAATTTAAAGACTAAAAATACTTAATTAATTATAAAAATTGATTAATTAACAAATTTAATTATAAAAATAAAAAATTACAATTATTTAGTTAAAAGTGCTTAAATAATTAATTGAATCATTAAAAACTATGTAAAAAGATATGTAAAAACTATGTAAAAATAGAGCCACATCAGTGTTCCCCTTCTTCCTCTCATATATTGAGAGAGTTAACATAGAAATAGTATAGGTTCCGTAAAACCATATTGAGACTAAGAGTTTAAACCAAGTAAATTTTTTCCCTAAACTCTTCATGGTTAAATTATTGGTTTTTATGAAACTTTCATGGGTTTTACATGTTAATCATGTTATGTTTATTAAATTACAAGTCTTTCTCTCTATAATATAATTGCTCGATATACTTACTACTTTGTTCTGTGTAGTGATGTATGAAATGATATACATTCATCATGTTTTCTATTGTTTATCATTTAATAAAGTGATATCATAGTTTTATTCCATGCTGTGATTTCAAAGTTATCCTGAATCATGACTTCTGACTTATTTTCCATGTTGATTATAGCGACCCGGCCTTTTCTTACATTACTATTACATCACTAAAAAGATAAAAAACATAATAGTATTACATATGGAGGATCCAAAGGTTTAGTGTCTTGGGCAAACTAGGACCACACATAACAAATACAACATCAACCATAAACATTTAGTTAATTTCTTCTTCACAAGCTTCTTAGTGGCACTTGTCCTCTCCTTAGTACATGTAGCCACCTGAGGATATACATCAAAAGGGGTGATCTAAAATCCCAGTAAGAGGATAGATAAGAACAATATAGCATGGGGTGAGTATAATCATGACATAGGAAGAAGATCATGAACATGAGAGGAGCATAAATAATAAACTTGAAATGTGGCAATGCATAAAAATGAAACATCATGTCTTAGTGGTTAACTACCACACATACTTGTGAACAAAGCTAGCATCATGTTTACACATAATTTCACATTTACTCATGAGATTAATCACTTTACCCAATTCATTGGAGCGCTATATAATTCCGGGCACACTCGTCACATTTAAACATTCATATTGCGCTATATAATTCCGGGCGCACCCGTCACATCATAACATTATCATTATCATGATTTCCACATAGAACACATATAAAACATGTACATAAATAACCCATGGAAAGTAATGGGTTTCATCTCATAATAAAACATTCATAAGCTTTGGGTTCCCAAAATAAAGAGGGAAGAACATACTTGATACAAGAACCATCAACCTTGAATGAGAGGTAAAATGTGAGATCTTGAAAGAAGAGTTCTTTTTGAAAACATTTTGATGACATAAAAACCAGTGACAAACATGTATATCCCAGAAAAGTAAAGGAAATGATGAACAAATGATCTTTGAGGAGTAACCATATCAAAAATGGAGTGAAAGAGGGAGAATCCGAAGGAAGAAAATTGGGTTCGAGATTTCCCCTTACCTTGTACTCGAATGCCTCCTTCTCTTTAATGTCATGTATAATGACATTATATTCATTAATTAGAAATTCCAGAACCTTTTATACATTAATAGGGTTCATTCTGGTTTCATTATTTCATATTATGTTCCTTTGGATGACTTATAGAGTTTAAAAACATTGATCGGGGATGTTCGTTTTCATGGTTTTCTTGAGCGGTCCACTTGTATTCTTAATTTGATGTTTGGGTAGATCATGGGTAAACATCCAGAACTGATATTACATGTTATTAATGATATTAAATAATCTTGAATGATTTTATAATGAGTTATATTAGATCAATGTGGACGAATCATTAGATAAGAATTAAATGAAGATTATTTGGGTTAATTTGAGCGGTTTTTGGATCACAATGAACTCGTTTTAACTTTTCACTTAGTAATATGGCCATAGGTTATTTCAATAACTTAAAATAGAACATAATACATATAAAATATTCGGATTCAACCATAAAAATGGTTTTATGAACAGATTGAAGGTATAAATGGAAGAAGAGAGCATGTTGTTTTTGAAGGTGATAAATTATCAGAACATGAACAACGTTCTCTTTAATAAAATAAAAGGAAGAGGGAAAGGGTGTGGGGTGATATAATATACCATTAGAATCATAATATTACAGTATATGTATAATACTGGATTTACAAAACAGTTTGGATGAAGATAGGTAGGGAGAGATCAAGAAAGGAACTTGAACTTGAAAGGAAATTAAAGGAGAAGAGGGAGAGAAATTACCTTTAAAATCCTCCTCTTGAGATCCTCTTTAAGGAAGCTAGGCTTGGTCTTTTGATGAGACCAGAAGCTTTTGGACGTGGGGGATGAGCTAGGGAAGGGTTTTGGGTAGAGTTTAGAGAAGGCTTGGATCTTGAGAGGTGTGAGGAAAAGAGGGAGTGAAGGGTGGCTTTTATAGTGGAGGGGATAGGGGTTTCCTTAATATAAAATTGATTAGTTTATTAATTTCACCTAATACAAGGAATAGTGAGTTTTGGATGACCAATAATAGTAAAAAAAACATGTGAGTTTGGGATTTGGGTGCTTACATCACTTGTGATGTCAGGAATAGTGGGTTTTAATTAAAATGTATTTATATGGTAAATTAATGTATTCTACTATTCACAAAAAATTCAAGTATCTCAGAAAAATCCCAAAAATTTAACCCAACCATTTTTCGACATGTAGAATCCAAAAATGAAGTCCATTTTTCAAAAATAATTTTTTAAATATTATTAATTTAATATTTAAATAAAATCATAATTTACTTAAAAAAACAGTTTTTAAGATTAAAACTGATTTTATAGTTCTTTCAAAAATTACGTAGGGTCTTATAAAATTATCTAAAATCTATTAGACATTGATTCAATAATTTATTAATACATTACAGGAAAATAAATATTAATTTATATTAATTAATTAATTATAATTAATTATTTATGACTTATAAAATACCAAAAACGTTTACTAAGGTAAAATTATCACTTTCTATGATGTCTAAATTTTATTTTATTATTCATAGGTAATGTTACTCTTATTTACTATTCATAAGGATCATATTACTATTCATAAGGGTAGGTTACTATTCATAAGGGTAGGTTACTATTCACCAAAAATTATTTTTGTTTCATTAGACTCCAAAAACCATCTTGAACACAACCGTGTATGTCAAATTTTTAGAATTCCAACCATAGGGGTGAAAAAATTATATTTAAAGGTCACTTATCACTTAGTAGTTCATTATTTTGTGTTTTTATGACATAAGTATAAGAAGGGAATTTTCCATCGAAAAACTTTGGGTCGTTACATTCTTACCCCCTTAAGAAATTTCGCCCCCGAAATTTCACTTTACACAAACAGGTGAGGGTACTTCTCCTTCATTGCCTCTTCTGGTTCCCAAGTTGCTTCCTCAAACTTATGGTTCCTCCACAACACTTTGACAAGGCGGGTTGTCTTGTTGCGTAGAACCTTATCACTTCGGTCCAAAATTTTTACTGGCTGCTCTTCATAGGAGAGATCATATTCCAGCTGTACCACCTCTGAGTTTAGTACATGTGAGGGGTCTGGTATATACTTCCTCAGTAGTGATACATGAAACACATCATGAACTTGATCCATATTCGGTGGAAGTGCCAGACGATAGGCCACGACTCCTATACGGTCAAGGATCTCAAAGGGGCCAATGTACCTTGGGATTAACTTTCCTTTCTTCTCGAATCTCATGACTCTCTTCCATGGAGATATTCGAAGGAAGACTTTATCTCCAACGTCAAACTCCAAGTCCCTTCGACGGTTGTTAGCATAGCTCTTTTTCCGACTTTGAGCAGCATTGATGTGTTTCTGGATGACTTGAACCTTCTCTGTCATCTCCTGCACAAGATTGGGTCCAAGTAGCTTTCTTTCTCCAACTTCATCCCAACAGGTTGGAGTTCTACATCGCTTCCCATAAAGAGCTTCATAAGGAGCCATCTGAATACTCGAGTGGAAGCTATTGTTGTATGAGAACTCAACCAATGGAAGGTGCTGATCCCATCCACCTTTGAATTCTAGAGAGCATGATCTTAGCATATCTTCGAGCGTCTGAATAGTCCTTTCAGACTGGCCATCGGTTTGGGGGTGATAGGCTGTGATGAAATTTAATTCAGTACTCAAAGCATGTTGAAGGCTCCTCCAGAATTTAGATGTGAACCTTGGATCACGGTTAGAGACAATCGAGAGTGGAACACCGTGCAATCTCACTAATTCCTTCACATATATCCTTTCAAGCTGTTCAAGTGAGAGGTCTTCCCGAATAGCGATAAAATGGGCAGTCTTGGTGAGTCGATCAACCACAACCCATATCGCATTATTTCCTCTTGACGTTTTCAGGAGACCTGTGATAAAGTCCATAGTAACATTTTCCCATTTCCACATGGGTATAGGCAATGGATGCATCATACCTTTGGACTTTTGCCGCTCAGCTTTAACTTGCTGACATACCAAGCACCTAGATATATATTCCGCAATCTCCTTCTTCATGTTATCTCACCAGAAGTGTTCTCAGAGATCACGATACATCTTGGTACTTCCAGGATGAATAGAGAAAGTTGAGCTATGTGCATTATCCAATATCTACTTCTTTATCCCGGGTGATGAAGGCACACAAATCTGCGTTCCAAACCGAATCACACCATCATCGTCGATATGGAACTCTTGCAGCTTCCCTTCCTTTACTGCATTCACCCTCTTTTGTATCTCCACATCATCCCTTTGTGCTTCCTTAATCTTCTGTTGGATGGATGGTTGCACAATCATTTGGGAAAGGTAGGATGTATCCCCTGCCCTTACGATTCCCAAATCCATCCTTTACATATCCAAGAAGATAGGGTCTTTCTCAATCCTCAACATGGATAGAGTAGCAGGTTCTTTCCTGCTTAGAGCATCAGCTACCTTTTTCACCTTTCTAGGATGATAGTGAATAGAGCAATCGTAATCCTTGATTAGCTCTAACCATCTCCTTTGACGCATGTTGAGATCCTTTTGTGTGAATATATACTTTAGGATATTGTGGTCGGTGTATATGTCACACTTCTCGCCATAAAGGTAGTGCTGCCAGATTTTCAAGGCAAAAATCACGGCTGCCAGCTCTAGATCATGCGTCGGGTAGTTCTGCTCATGGATCTTAAACTATCTTGAGGCGTAGGCTATCACATTATCATTTTGCATGAGTACACAACCCAAGCCTTTCTTTGAAGCATCACTGTATATCACAAAACTTTCTCCACTTTTCGGTAGTGTGAGTACAGGTGAAGTGATCAGCCTTCTCTTTAGCTCCTTGAAGCTTCCCTCACATTCATCCGTCCAGACATACTTTACCCCTTTCCTTATTAACTTAGTTAGCGGGCTTGACAACCGTGAGAAGTTTCTCACAAAACGTTGATAGTACCCAGCTAATCCAAGAAAACTACGGATTTGTGTGACACTAGAGGGCCTGGGCCATTCCTCAATCACCTTTGTCTTTGAAGGGTCCACATAAATTCCCTCTCTTGTGATCACATGTCCCAAGAACGTGACTTGATTCATCCAAAAGTCACACTTTCTGAACTTGGCGTACAACTTCTCCTTTCTCAATGTCGCCAACACAAGTCTTAGATGTTCTTCATGTTCCTCCTTGCTCTTGGAGTAGATGAGAATATCATCGATAAAAACTACCACAAATTTTTCGAGGTAATGTCTAAAGACTCTATTCATCAAATCCATGAAGATTGCAGGGGCATTAGTAAGTCCAAAGGGCATCACCAAAAACTCATAGTGCCCATACCTTGTACGTAAGGCAGTCTTCTGAATATATTCCTTCTTCACCTTTACCTGATGATATCTAGAACGAAGATCCACCTTTGAGAAGTATTGAGCTCCTCTTAACTGATCGAACAAGTCATCAATCCTTGGGAGAGGATACTTGTTCTTTATGGTGATCTTGTTGAGTTCCCGATAATCGATACACAGCCGCATGGTTCCATCCTTCTTCTTCACAAAGAGTACTGGCGCACCCCAAGGTGATGCACTAGGGCGTATGAACCCTTTGTCCAGATGCTCTTGCAGCTGCTTCTTTAACTCCTCCAGTTCTATAGGAGCCATCCTATAGGGGCACTTCGAGATAGGAGTAGCTCCAGGTATGAGTTCAATTGAGAACTAAACCTCACGATCCAGGGGAATTCCGGGTAACTCTTCGGGAAATACATCGCCATATTCCCTTACGATGGGAATTTCCTCAAGGTTGGAACTTTCCTTTGACTCAAACATTTGGGCGAGGTATGTTTCTTCATAGGGAATCAACACCCAAACCATTGAAGGATTTCTCAGAGGAGATTCATGATCTTCCTTGCATTTTTAGAGGAGCATGGGATGGTTCGGAATATGAAAATATATTTCCTTTTCCCGACAGTTGATATGTGCTCTATATAACGAGAGCTAATCCATTCCCATTATAGCGTCGAATTCCACCAAGGGAAGTATTACGATATTTGACGGAAGAATCTTCCCACATACGTCAACAGGAGAAGAGTCAAACACTTGGGTTGCAATGATTGCACCACTTGGTGTTTTTACAGATATCTCTACTTCAAGGTTTTGGGGCTTCAATTCTATAGTTCTAGCAAACTTGCAAGATATAAAGGAATGCGTAAAACCAGAATCAAATAAGACTTTTTCCATTCTTGAGTGAATAGGAAGTGTACCTTCATGTTCCACCTCCACAGTAGTGATGGCATAAGCCTTCCCTTGTTCCTTTGGCTTTGGTGGTTGTTGGTGCTGATTACCCTCGAGAGCTCGAGGTTTAGTGCACTGGTTTGAATAGTGCCCTAGCTCCCTACAGTTGTAGCATTGAACCACGAGTGGTTCTCTCCTTTCATCGGCTATATTATCCTTCCTTTTCATATCTTTTCGACACTCGTGAGCTTGGTGTCCTTCCTTCCCACACTTAATGCATTTCGCCGTACCTTTGAGGCAGTTCCCATGGTGCAACTTCCCACATTTTTTGCATGTGGGTCGTTGTGTTTTCTTCCCATATTTATCATTAGATCCACCAGCTTGAAACTCCATATTTCTTTTATTATCACCATAGCCATGGGACCATTCTCCAAAATCCATCTCCACTTTGAGAGAACACCGAACAACTTCTTCATAACTCCCAAAGTCTTGAATTGCAAGAACCTTTCGAAGATGTGGTTTTAATCCACTAAAGAATCTATCTGTTTTTCTATAATTGTTGATAACAAAACCGGAAGCATACCTTGCGAGCCTTGTGAAATTTGCTTCATAGGTTGTGACAAATTCTCCTTCTTTTTTCTTGAGCTCTATGAATTCTCTCTCCATCTTCATGCGAAGAGTTCTTGGGAAGTACTTATTAAGAAACATTATCTTAAAGTCTTCCCATTCCATCTCTTCAATTTCCTCCCTTGGCTTGGTGTTCTTAATCAAAGCCCACCATTGATCGGCTTCTCCATCTAGACGATAAACGGCTAGAGTCACCTTATCCATCTCGGAACAGTGAAGAACATAAAATATCTTCTCCATGGAGTTGACCCATTATTCCGCAACTAGTGGATCAGAAGATCCACAAAACGTCGGTGGTCGTTGCCGCATAAAACATTCGATAGCTAGTTTCTCCCTCTTTGGTGAAGGAGGACGTTCCCCATTATTATGGTTATTATTCATAACCCGAGATAATTGGGTAAGCATCGCCATGAAGTTTTGAACTCCACCTCCAAAATCATTGGGGATGTCTTTCGGGCAATCGTTGCATTGGCCCTCGCAAGAGTTGTTGGCCTGATTTCTCCTGGTTTTCACCATTTTCTAAAATAGAAAAGGTTAGAACAAAACATAAGTAAACAAGTTATGAATAGATTATCCATTTAAACAATTATACCAAAAACATAACATATGGGATCCCTAGGTAAATATCTTTGTGTGCATATTTGTACTTATTCTTATGCTAGTGGTTTTTTCTAGGGTTTACTAATCCTAATTCCCAAATTAACTAAACATTTCCTTTGATACCAACTATAGTGACCTGGACTTTTCTTACATTACTATTACATCACTACAAAGATAAACAACATAATATTATTACACATGGAGGATCCAAAGGTTTAGTGTCTTGGGAAAACTAGGACCACACATAACAAATACAACATCAACCATAAACATTTAGTTAATTTCTTCTTCACTAGCTTCTTAGTGGCACTTGTCCTCTCCTTAGTACATGTAGCCACCTGAGGATATACATCAAAAGGGGTGAGCTAAAATCCCAGTAAGAGGATAGATAAGAACAATATAGCATGGGGTGAGCATAATCATGACATAGGAAGAAGATCATGAACATGAGAGGAGCATAAATAATAAACTTGAAATGTGGCAATGCATAAAAATAAAACATCATGTCTTAGTGGTTAACTAACACACATACTTGTGAACAAAGCTAGAATCATGTTCACACATCATTTCAAATTTACTCATGAGATTCATCACTTTACCCAATGCATTGGAGCGCTATATAATTCCGGGCGCACCCGTCACATTTAAACATTCATATTGCGCTATATAATTCCGGGCGCACCCGTCACATCATAACATTATCATTATCATGATTGCCACATAGAACACATATCAAACATGTAAATAAATAACCCATGGAAAGGAATGGATTTCATCTCATAATAACACATTCATAAGCTTTGGGTTCCCAAAATAAAGAGGGAACAACATACTTGATACAAGAACCATCAACCTTGAATGAGAGGTAAAATGTGAGATCTTGAAAGAAGTGTTCTTTTGGAAAACATTTTGATGGACATAAAAACCAGTGAAAAACATTTATATCCCAGAAAGGTAAATTATATGATGAAAAAATGATCTTTGAGGAGTAACCATATCAAAAATGGAGTGAAAGAGGGAGAACCCGAAGGAAGAAAATTGGGTTCGAGATTTCCCCTTACCTTGTACTCGAATGCCTCCTTCTCTTTAATGTCCTATATAATGACATTATATTCATTAATTAGAAATTACAGAACCTTTTATACATTAATAGGGTTCATTCTGGTTTCATTATTTCATATTATGTTACTTTGGATGACTTATAGAGTTTAAAAACATTAATTGGGGATGTTCGTTTTCATGGTTTTCTTGAGCGGTCCACTTGTATTCTTAATTTGATGTTTGGGTAGATCATGGGTAAACATACAGAACTGATATTACATGTTATTAATGATATTACAGAAGCTTGAATGATTTTATAATGAGTTATATTAGATCCATGTGGACGAATCATTAGATAAGAATTAAATGAAGATTATTTGGGTTAATTTGAGCAGTTTTTGGATCACAATGAACTCATTTTAACGTTTCACTTAGTAATATGGCCATAGGTTATTTACATAACTTAAAATAGAACATAATATATATAAAATATTCTGATTCAACCATAAAAATGGTTTCATGACCAAATTGAAGGTAGAAATGGAAGAAGAGAGCATGTTGTTTTTGAAGGTGATAAATTATCACCACAGAACAACGTTCTCTTTAATACAATAAAAGGAAGAGGGAAAGGGTGTGGGGTGATATAATATACCATTAGAATCATAAGATTATAGTATATGTATAATAATGGAGTTACAAAACAGTTTGGATGAAGATAGGTAGGGAGAGATCAAGAAAGGACCTTGAAATTGAAAGGAAATTAAAGGAGAAGAGGGAGAGAAATGACCTTTAGAATCCTCCTCTTGAGATCCTCTTTAAGGAAGCTAGGCTTGGTATTTTGATGAGAACATAAGATTTTGGACGTGGGGGATGAGCTAGGGAAGGTTTTTGGGCAGAGTTTAGAGAAGGCTTGGAGCTTGAGAGGTGTGAGGAAAAGAGGGAGTGAAGGGTGGCTTTTATAGTGGAGGGGAGAGGGGTTTCCTTAATATAAAATTGATTAGTTTATTAATTTCACCTAAGACAAGGAATAGTGAGTCTTGTATGACCAAGAATAGTAAAAAAACATGTGAGTTTGGGATTTGGGTGCTTACATCACTTGTGATGTCTGGAATAGTGGGTTTTAATTAAAATGTATTTATATGGTAAATTAATGTATTCTACTATTCACAAAAAATTCAAGTATCTCAGAAAAATCCAAAAAATTTACCCCAAAAATTTTTCGACATGTAGAATCCAAAAATGAAGTCCATTTTTCAAAAATAATTTTCTAAATATTATTAATTTAATATTTAAATAAAATCATAATTTACTTAGAAAAACAGTTTTTAAGATTAAAACTGATTTTATAGTTCTTTCAAAAATTACGTAGGGTCTTATAAAACTATCTAAAATCTATTAGACATTGATTTAATAATTTATGAATACATTACAGGAAAATAAATATTCATTTAAATTAATTAATTAATTATAATTAATTATTTATGACTTATAAAATACCAAAAACGTTTACTAAGGTCAAATTATCACTTTCTATGATGTCTAAATTTTATTTTATTATTCATAGGTAATGGTACTCTTATTTACTATTCATAAGGGTCATATTACTATTCATAAGGGTAGGTTACTATTCATAAGGGTAGGTTACTATTCACCAAACATTATTTTTGTTTCATTAGACTCCAAAAACTATCTTGAACACAACCGTGTATGTCAGATTTTTAAAATTCCAACCATAGGGGTGAAAAAATTACATTTAAAGGTCACTTATCACTTAGTAGTTCATTATTTTGTGTTTTTATGACATAAGTATAAGAAGGGAATTTTCCATTGAAAAACTTTGGGTCGTTACATTGATTAAGTTGAATACATATATGTTATTGTTTATCAAACCAAAACCTCTTGTATTTGTATTCATTATAACATTTCATAGACAATGTCTGTCATGCTATTAGTATTTATTTTTAATGGACTCTACCATATCTTATACATTATTTTGGATTCCTAGAAGTATGAATTTTGTTTTTTCTAATTAATATCTTATTTTTTTTGTAATTATACTAGTATGAATTAGATATTTCCTATGAGATATTTTATCCTTTGATTAGTTTTATATTGGTATGTTAATTTTATTCATTTTATATCACTTATTCCCTTTTTTTCATACTTCTAGTTTGAATTATATGCTTAATATTCTATATATTTTAAATTTTTTAGTTTATATTTAATTTGAATTAATTGTTACCTATTTCACCTATTTTAGATTTCATAGTATACTATTAGTACAATACGTATTTTGGTTATAAAATTCCATAATAATTTATTATATTTAAATTGATATGCCTTAGTGGTCAGTTATGTCATTCCTTTATCATTGTTTATCTTTCTCATAGTATTCCATTATTTTTAGTTATTTCATACATTATACTTAGAATGAACCTAAGAACATGCATCAATTCCCATTTTGGTCTATAAATGGTCTAAAATGATTTAATGATTTGATATAGAACTAGGTCACATTCCAAGTGGGTTTTCAAATTCCTAGTGACTTATAATTGAAATTAACTATTTAAAGGGGTGTTCGACACCATTTTTTTTATTTAAAATGTGTGTGTATCATTTTAGAGGAATGTTTTAGGAATTTATGGTAGTTAAACTTTATTATTTTTTTAAATGGTTTTGAGACCATAAGTCTCATGGTTTCTTGAAATATTTTTAAAATGTGAAATTTTGGAATTGAAAAATGGGTTCTTAACACTGACTTCTATTAATGAGTGGTATCTTGCCTTCAAAATTTAATTTATTGAAATAGTTATATTTCTCAATTGGTTTTCAATGTGCGATTTGATAAATGATTTTCAAATAAAATTTTATATATTTTTTCTTAATTATTTTATAATTTTTATCTTTAATATATCTTAGATAATACTATCTATGATTTATTTCCTTTTTTCTTTAACTTTTATAGTATTTTTTTGAATATTCTTATAACTAATTGGATTGTGTGTTTTTTCATTTCCACCTATCTCTTTTACTACATATTAATAATAACTTGTTTTAATTTTTTTAATAATATGTAGCCACATTGTGATATATAAGGATAAAATTTGGATCACATTATCAAGGATCACACTTCGGTATGCTAAGGGTTTGGATGAATTTTTAGAATTTTAAATTTTGAATCAATCTGTTGACCGTACAAAAACATGTAGATGTTATAAATTTAAATTTAGTATATGGTTGAAGAGATAAGAAGTATATGAAAACTATATATTGAACTAATTTTATCCTCAATATTTGTGTTGGATTTGGCATGGAGAATTGAATGTTATAGAAATTTTGAGCATTTTTTTCAATCATTGAATTGAGATGCCAACATCATCGAAAATTAAAAATGAAATGAAAACCCATGTTAATGATGATTTTAGAATTGTAAGACATAAACATCAACATAAAAACATACTAGAATAACCAGTTGAGGGTGCTATAGTATTAACTTGAAAAGTGGTGTTTTTCGGACTATAAGACAACCAAATCCTGATTATAACACATCATTTGATCCACCTCTTGATTCTAAGGAGACTAATGTAAAGGAGAAATTCACTTAGACGACAAATATGTTTCATAATTTATTTGACGACGAAAATCAAGAGCTATATGGTGGATGTTTTAAATATTAAAAACATTCTATTCTACTGATGTTTGACCATATCAAATTCCTATGTGGAATTAAAAATAAGGCGATGTTCATGATATTGGTATTATTGCATGATTCATTTCCAAAAGCTAAAATTCCAATCTATTTTTATGATATGAAAAAAGTTGTTGAAAATATTGGTCTGAATTATAAAAAAACACATGCTTGTTCCCACGACTGTATACTTTATTGGGGAGAGGATTTAAGAAAATAGGGTTTAAAAAAATATTCTCCTTATAGATAGAAGTCAGTGGGTGATGTTGGAAGTCTAAATAAATATAATACTATAAAGAAGAAGAAAAATAACACACTTTCCAATGTTTTATGTTACATACCTTTAGTTCCTCTATTGAAATTATTATTATTGTAATAGAAAATCATCAATCAAATGAAGTAGCATTATATAGATTACAATAATGATGATTTGTTACAACATCCAAGAGATTCACAATCTTGGAATACATTTGATTCATTACATATAGATTTTTCATTTGATCCTAGGAATGTGTGATTTGGATTAGATGTCGATGGATTCGATCCATTTGGGAATTTTAGAACCATTTATATCATTTGGATGGTTATTTTGATACCTTACAATCTACCTTCATGGATGTGTATAAAATAAATGCTTTTTTATCATTTAGATAATTATTCCTAGAAATAAAATGTCTTAAAATGATATGTATGTATACGTTCATCCTCTAATTGATAAATTACATGAGTTATACATCAACATTGATGAGATATAAAATTCATCTTCTATAATAATGTTCAAAATGATCATTTCTCTAATGCGGACCATTAGTGACATCCCTGGAATTGATAACTTATCTGGTTGGAATACTTACACGGGGTGTTCTTTTCCTATTTATAACATTGATTTTTTCCTTTAACGACTACCTTAAAATAAAAAAGTGGTACTTATTGTTTGATTAAATATTTATCAATGCATCTATTATGTTTCGGTTGAAAAAGTAAAAATTCAATGGTTATATTGATTGTAGAATGCCTCCAAAGCTATTGACATGGTCTAAAATATTATCACAATAAGGAAATATTGAAACAGAATTTAGGAAGGTTCATCATTTGAATGATGGTGGTAAATGAGATTAAAGTTCATCATCAAGTGAAATTGGAAGGGAACAATGGAAGAAAAAAACTATATTATTCAAATTTCCATATTGGGAATTTAATTTTTTGTGTCGTAATATTGATGTTATGAAAATTGTGAAGAATGTTTTTGAAATTTTGATATTCAAATTTCTTCATGAGAATAAAAAATCAAGTAACCATATCAATTCTCATAAGGACTTACAAACAATAAATGTAAAGCATGATCTCTGGATAAATGATAATGAAATGTATGTTCAGGAAATATTTTCATTGAAAAATAGGGAAAAGGATAAATTAATTAAAATTTTAAAAAATGTGAAGGTATTATATGGGTATTAAAGTAACATATCAAGGTGTTTCGACTTTATTAATCATAGGTTACATGGATTTAAAAGTCATGATTCATATATTTTGTTATATTAGTTACTATCATTGGCATTGTGTACATTATTAGCTAAATGGTTTCAGTAGTTGTACTGAAATTTTGCACATTATTCATAAAACTATGTGAGAAAACTCTATAACTAGATAACATTTAAAACCTTTGGGAGAGATTTTTATTGAAACATTATTAAATGGAGATGATCTTTTCTCCATCGGTTTTACTATCACAATGCATTTAACTATGAATTTTGTTGAGGAAACTAAATTAGGAGGCCCAATAAATTATCGATGGATGTTTCCAATTAATAGGTACTTTATTTATATGTTTTTAATATTAATTAAATAATTATTGTCACTTAATTAAATACATAATTATGTATTAGTTATTTAATTTCACATATATCTTTTTCATTTGAAATCATATGTGAAAAAATCAACATAAAAGCTCTATTTATCAAGTCTATTTAGCAGAGGGGTGTATTACCTTTTGTTTTAGATTCATGGATGATATTGATACAAGATTAAATTTTGTTGAATGTATTGATGACACTCGAATCAATCTCAACTACATGGGAAATAAAATATCTTTCCTTCTATTGTCCGATCAGTTAGGTGGATACCAAATGTTACAATGATAGAAATGGAATTATTATAGGAAAATATTTATGTGATTTTAAATATTGAAATTTCATATTCATTTATTAAAGAGATTAAGATAAAAAAATTCAACAATGATAAGTTGAACACAAAATGGGAAACATATAACAAAATCTGTTAATAAAGAACTTGTATAATTTTCTTCACTTTGTGAATGTTCATAAATATTTCAATCAATACATATATTAAATTGACATATATTTTTTAAATACAATAATATATATTGCTTTTTGTAGATCATGAATAATAATAATCGGGCTATGTTTTCAGATGATTTAAGGTTTCAATATTGAGGTCCTCTATAATAGTCTAGAAAATTTGCTGATTACAACTTCAATGGATTTAAATTTTTTACAGTTAATTAGGAAGGGGGTTTGAAAATTAATAATAATTGTTTATTTACCATTTCTAAATTGGGATACTATGGAAACTTTACTGATATTATTTAATTAAACTTCCACATGATTTTTTTCATTTGTTTTATACTAATGAAACTGGGTTGATTTTATCGTGGGTATTATAAAATATTCCTTGAAATTTAATTCCTTGAACTTATCTCAGTTGATGTATGCAAGTGACCATGAATTACATGATCCATATATCTCACATCACAAGAAAAAATGGTATATTTTGTGGAATATTTTGTTGAAAAAGGGTGGAGTGTAGTTTTCCACATAAAACCAGGAGACTTATATGATATGGGTAATTGAGTGGAGGATTTGTAATCTAACATTAAATCCCACCAACAATGAGAAACAAAATTATTTTTATAACATGATATTGAAAACATTAGTCTTGTAAGGGTTGTAATGTAGATGAAGTAATGGTGGTGCATAAAAATTTCTTGAATGTAGTAAAAAATTATTTTATGTGTAGTCATCCATTAATTTATAAAAAAATTATGGTATATGTGAAGCATTAATTATCATAGATTTGTACATCTTTTTTTCTTTACTGTGAATCTATGATCATTTCTAATCTTTTTTCTGCATAAATATTTTGAAATATATGTTCTGAACTTAATTTTATTTGATTAAATGGTATAAATTATAGGGAAGAATAATTTCAAGGATTATAGGAATATGACTCAATCTTGGAAATATGAATTCTTTGATTCCATGATAAATTTAATTTTATTACATTATGGTGTAGTTGATTTTCATTATCTTATTATGTTCTAATATTGTAAAACTGAATGTCTTTGTGCAGATGTTATTCCACTTTACTATTGTTGATCTTGTCACAAGAAAGGGGGAATTTAAAATGTTGGGTATGAAATTATAAATTTTTAAATGGAGATTATGGAATGAATTCAATGATATATAATTTCCCACTCAAAATAAGTATGAGAAGGAAACTGAAGGGGTTCCTAGAGATTAGTGGAAGGTGTTTGTCGATATCCATCTTCATGCGAACAAGGTAAATCACACAACTTCAGAGTCATTTAGAATATAAAATTTTATTGGTTTTAAGTACAAAATTAAATATACAACACTGTTTAATTTTCATGAAAATTTTCATGCAGGTGCCGGTAGTAGGGAGTGGTGGTGAAGATAGATAGGGTTTCAATAAAAGTTCATTGTGTAGTGATTAGGGTTCACTTTGGATTTAATAATGATGTGTAACTAAACTTATTCCATAGGAACAATAAAATGGTGATTCAAAAACCATGTTCTGGATTCCAGTAGGGATATCTATATTTCCCATAAATTGTATGAAAAATATTTATGCTTGGTTCATCTTGAATGTTTTTTTAAAGTTTACTGTATACAAATCATTTGCAGGCTCTTCAATTTTTTCTTTGTTTTAGTACTCCCTGAAATTCCACGATTTTTTTTGTTTTTAAAATATATAGTCTCTTTGAACTATTTATAAACATTATTAATTTCTAGAATGTTTATATTATGTTTATATTATATTTTAATAGTTTTTTTACTATTTTTATATTCATTTTTTTCTATTTTAGGGATGAAATTTCTTCATTTGTATTTTTTTGAAAGAAATATATTGAGGCGTCTGGAAAATGAATGAAAAAGGATATACAAAATCAAAAAGAATAAAGCTCTAAATTACCAATAACAAAACATAATTTCATGATGATCATAACTTATATTTTTCCAATTAATGGTAAATGATTATCCTCTAGGATTATGGGAGGATTGAAAATATTTTTTGATAATTATTTATTTTTCTTTCAATTATAGTCAGTTTAATATTATGATGAAATTTAATTTCATGAAAATTGAGATTTTGGTGCGAGTCTTAGAGAGAGATTTATAAATGGAAATAAAAGTAAATAATAACCTTCATTTTATGTATTTATTCTAGAGATTTAAACATACCTTGTGTAAATTGTAGTATTCTTGAGGTTTTATTGTTATAAGTTTAAGAAATAACAACATCATTATCCATAATATTGATAACTAAAATTGTGTAACCTATTTTCCATTAGGGAATTTGAGTGGATGTAAAAAAATTATGAAATTATTAAAAAATATATATAATGTATTATCATTGGTTTCTTTTTTTGATCTTCCTTTAGGGTCGCTAGATCATTTAGAATCTTTTAAATGGTCTATAGTAGGTACCTTGAGGTTTCTAGGCTAACCAAGAACCTATATTGGTGTAATAGAGGTTCTAGTCAGATATGTGTTTTACATGATTGGACACCTATGTGAGTTGTTATGGAGAGGACTTATCATAGTTATTTTTTTTATTTTTCTATATATAAGTTTCTATGAGAGTAGTGATGATGATTAAAAAATGGTTCATTTGATAATTTTGATAAATAAATAGATGAATAATGCTTTTTTGGGATATTATGTATTCACAGGGACTGTAAGTCATCTAGTGATTGAATGAAAACTGATAATGTATTTGTGATTGAAGAATGATTTCTGTCAAAATGAATGGTATATTAGAAATGATGGTGTAGTTTAATACAAATTTCAATGGATTTAATTGATTTTACATCTATATATATACTATTGAAGGTTTTTTAGTGGTGGTACCTCATGATTGGATATCTTTAGATGGGAATGATGTGTCTGGATCTAATTAATATGAGAATGATAATTTCCTTGAATTGATTAAGGTGATATTTAAAAAAATTATGAAAGGGGTTTTAAAATAGTTATACATCTTTTATTGGTGGAACATTATGACATTATGAGGTTCTAACCTGATTTCTTATGATGACATTATAAATTATATAATGGAGAAATAGATGCTTAGTACTATTATTATAGAATTACTTCATTAATAAGACATAAATCATGGTATTCTTTGACTTATATACTAAGTGATGAAACAATAAAAATTAATCTATGATTATTTTATTAAGGATCATAATATAGAATTCAGGAATTATACAAAATTATCGGGAATAGTTTTTTTTAACTATTTTCGTATTGTAATATCTGTTTTTTTTCAGGTATATGGTTTCTACAGCTCTACATTTTTTGAAAATAGATATATAACAGCGGTTTAATCTACCTCTATATATTCCAAATTTTCATTTAGTAGTGTATTAAATCGCTGATATATAAGGCCAATTTTTTGTGGGGGTTATTTATATTTAGCGGTGGTTTACACTCCCAAAAAATGTGGATGGGATAGGGGAAATTTAAACTGCGTTATCCCCATGACATTTTTTAAGATAAGAAACTCCCGCTAAACATACATTTCATTATGGTTCCAAAAAATGGTCACTAAATTGATAGAACCGAAATGAGTTTGATACCAATTCCATCTTTAGTAGTGATTTTTTGGAAACAATCATGAATCCTTATGGCGGGGGCTTAAACAATTTCAAAATCTAGTAAAACCATCACTATTAGTTCATTTTTTTACTTTCAAACATCTAAATTTTTTTATTTAGCTCACCATTCTTAATTACATCTTCATTTTATGAAATAGTAAAAACTCATAAAAAATAATTATTCCATATTTACAAATAGATTATTTATTTTAAGATTATTATTTTCTATGTATGATGAAAAAATATGAACTTCTAATTAATATTTTGACTAGTGACTCGGCTAAAAAAAACTTCTTCACATTTTTTATCTTATAACCAATGTACAAAATTCATATAGTGAAATTTTATGCATCTTCTCAAATAAACTCCAGTTGATTCATTCAACTATTTGACTTTAGAAACATATGGGATGGTTCTTTGGGTAATCTGTGTGAGAACTTCCTTAAAAAGGTTTATCCAGTTGAATTAGTATGATGGTGTTCATCTAGATACTTTTTTGAAACAATTTCTTGTTTATAAACATAGAAATAAGGTACCTTCATAAATTATTGTTATGCGAGGTTGTTCCATAAGTTTTTTCTAGAGAACTAAATTTAGTACACTATTAATATTTGATTGGAACTCAACTACAATTATCTTTCCTTCATAAACTCAGTAACAAGAACTTTGAGAGATATTTTTGTCCAGTAAAGTTCATCTAATGTACAAATCATACAACTCTCTGTTTTAGCAACTTCTTCATTTTTTCACCTTCTATCTGGATACACATATTCAAAATTCAGTATCCTTATTTGTTTGGAATATTTTTTCTATATATTTTATCTAGAACTTTTGTGTCTAGAAAACATCAACTCCTAATTTTATCATAATATTATATAATGAGGTTTTCCATAATGTTAGGAACATTTATATTATCATATCATCATCAAAGATACATATAAATTTATTTAACAAAGTTATGGAAGCTTTATAACTTTCTAACATTCTTTTTCTCAAAAAACATCATGAAAAATTTATAAATAGAGTTTCTTAACAATCTTTCTGAAACCTATTTAAAAAAAATATTATTTAACAAAATTTAGTTTTCAACAGATAGAAAATATTTTTAGCAAAACATCACAAAGGATATTCATTTTTACTATGTTTTGAGACTATAGTTTGGTGGAGAAATATTTATGTTATAAATTAAAAATAATATCACCCAGACCTTCCTTCCCTGCCCAAGTCCCCCACACACTATTATCTACACCTCTCTTGCACAAAGAACCTACATTATTGGCCTCATTTACATGCAACAATACTTGTGTACTTGGAATCCTTGGTGAAAATACCTCACACACCAGGCCTCCCATTATCATGATTCCTTCATGAGAAATTATATCATGGTTAGACTCTATTCCAAATCCTAAATTATGTGAGGCACTCCTTTTAGTTGGGTGTGAGAGATAGTTTCCTCCTTAGATCCACACACTACTCTCATTTTTCCCTATAAATTGATCTTATGTCTCCCATTTGATAGGGAGGAAGAGGAAGAGATCAAAATGAACCATTATTGAAATTATGGAAGTTGATACACTTTTTTCCCACTCCCAATTCTCTCACTTCTCCTTTATATGACTCTCTAAGTAAAAAAATAAAAATAATGGGAATTTGGAGTAATTGAATTATACAAATTTTTTACACTTAAACCTTCATGAAGGACCACTTCCCCTATGATCCTTTAAGAATGGGGTGAAATAACCCATCCTGGATGAACCATACTAGGGTTCAAAGAACCCAAGTAACCCAAGAGGTCCTATACTAGGGTTCCACATTCCCTTGTTATCCTAAAGGCCCCCATAGTAAGGTGAAGTTCTTATCAAAACCCCATACTAGGGAGAAAATTCACTTCTAAATGTATGTAAGGGAGACACGTCTCCCAGGACCTAATAATATAGTGACACAATACCAACACCCCATACAAAGAAAAAAAATTTCCCAAGCCCCTATACTTGGGTGAAACTCCACTCATGCCTCCATGCCAGGGATACAAATCGACTATGCATCCTTATTAGGGTGAACATTTCCTAGGCCCCTGTATTAGGGATACACTTCACCCAGGTTTCCATACTATTCCCTTAGTTCACCTAAGCCTCCATACATGGGAGAAATGTTTCTGAATCCACTATAATAGGGTGACACTTCACCCAAGACCCTGTATTAGTATGCATTTCTCCCAAAACTCATTGGAAGATACAATTTAGGTTCCACTTATCCCAAATCATCTATCTTGATGCCTCGATTTTCCTTAGTCAACTAACTGGGTACCCATATACCCAGGACTCCTCTTCGACCTCATAAGGAACATGACTAGGTAATGATTTTTTTTGAAAATTAATTCTCATTATAAAGTATTTCTCGTATCTGGGATTCTACCAAATCTACCAAATGAGTTAAAAACTAAAACATGTTGTTTAAACATCAAAAAACATGAAATTTAGTCTCCTTATGGATATTAAAATCTAAATTATTAAAAAATTAGTTAAAATCGTGAATTAAGGATATTTTCACAACAAAATAAAAAAATTCCTATAAAATAAATATGTGTTAATTAACTTATATTAGGAAATAAATGAGGGTTAATTAATTAAATTAGAAAGTAAATAAAATAAAATATAATCTATATTAGTGAGATATTTAATTTATGTAAAATGTTTACATAAAATATGAAATATTTACTATTTAATAATAAAAGTGTTTATTAAATATATGATATTTAGAATATAAATGAATTCATGTTAAATACATATAAATGATAAAATTAAATTCTCATTTTGGATAAAATTGAATTCTTCATGTTTATCTATTCCAAAATTATAATGTGATTATAATATATTTATGGATTATTCATTAATTGTATATATCAAGCTTAAATATATGATTTTTTTTTTATTCCCAAATTTATTCATAGATATAACATGTTATATTATTAATTTTGATTTATGATTTAGTTTAAAGTGTTAAAATTCATCTATAAATTATCACACATTCATTTAAGGAGCTACATGATATGTATGATAAATGATTTAGTTTTCTTGTTCATTGACTTTGACTTATACTAAGATAAAATCTTGAATATAATGTTTAGTAATTGTTTATACATATTAGGTGTTATAATTATGATAGAATATAAATCCCCCTTGTGTAATATTTCTTTGGGTTGAGAGACATTGGGTCAGACTTCTTACAAACCTACTGACTTATTTCTTATATAGAAAATTTGGGTTGGCTACCTATGGGCTCAAGGATTTCTCTTATGGGGATTTTTGATTAAATATTATTTTGATCCTTTTCATGAAATGGTTTCACGTACCTTATTCATGGGATTCATTTGGATATTTATAAATATAATTGGCTATTAATTTTAGTATCTAACACATGTTATGAGTTGGCTAAAGAGTTACAAATCAATATGGTTTGAAGTTATTTATTTGTTTGAAGTAATAATATTAAAAACTAAATCATTTTAAGAATTTAGACATAAAAGGAATAACATGTGATAAGATGGTGAGATTAAATAATTATTAAAATAATGAATGTCATATTCCTTCAAAAGTAGAAGGTTTTCAATACATTGATCATCCAAATATCAAGTATCATGCCAAAGTAGAGTTCCCTTGAATTATCTTGTATAAGGAAAGAATGTAATGAGATAAACCTAATATTTATGTGCCTCGTTTTTTCAATTCAATTTGATATACACTTAGTTAGGAAAGACTAAGAATTAAGATAAACAAGTAGAGGGTATCTGTAGGTTTATTTTTTGTGACTGGAAATGATGTTTGAGATTTCGGAATCACTATATAGCACGTGATGTCCAAAATAAAATTTCATGTATTTCTTGAATGGAGGTGTTGTAGGAGACAAATAACAAACAATAGTAATCCTCTAAGGATTAGTTGACTGGAATGTGGAATTTTATGTTTTTCCAGGTAAATAAACTATACAATTTAACTTCATATGGAAGGGACTTGTGGAAATCCTTTTAAGGTCCTACATTCGGGGAAATGATGAACATATCCTGATCTCTTATGCCTTGGTCATGTAGCGAATCCCTTACTGGAATTCCTAATCTCAGGTGAGCTATACTCAGTTTGAGAAATAAGGAATACAAAGGGTTCCTCTCACCAGAAAGATTCAATTACGTATAATAAAGGGGAATTTTTTATCATGTTGTGGATGGACCAAGTTATAATATCGAGGTATCCCAACATATCTCATAGAAATGAGAATCAATGCATACGTAGTTCTAAAAACTCATGCAGTTTAATATCATGAGACAAGGACATCAACCTTGTAGTATAACATCTTGTGGAAAGGACGTGGGTGACTCAACATGAAAGAGGATGAATGTTGTGGATATACCCATGAATAATTATCTGGGTGTAACAATGTATCCTATGATTGTTGGAATAAATCCACACAATGTTATTAGGAACAGGAAAATTTGGTTTCATGCAGAGAGAACATCAGTTATGAATTCTGATGTATTGCGTTGATGAAGTGGGTCACTCAATGTGAAAGTAAAGTAACATTGTGGATGGGACCAAAAATATATGTGTGGGAATCACTATGTATACTTTCATGGTAGGAATCAAGACACACATAGTTATTAAATGTAGAGACTCCATGTGTGGATCTGACTCTCACATGTGGACGGGGGAATTTCATCCCTATTTCACTTATATCTACCTCATGCGTAGTGATTCATTAGTGATATGGTGTTTCCAGTGTAGTTTAACATCATGTGGTGAGGAAATATTAAATTTTTTTTAATGTCGTATGGTAATAACATGTTCGGTATAGTTTAACATCATGTGGTCTGGATGTGAGACGTTGTGCAGTTTTAAGTCTTTCTATTTGTATGTGGGTTTCCCAAAATGGATAAATATGAACCGTTGGGGGATCCATGTAGTTTATATTCATGAGGTGATGTCGTTCATTGTACAGATAAACATCATGTTTTCAAGGCATCCATGCGCAGTTTAACATCATACGACAGGGACGCCTCATGCAGTTCAGCATCATAAAACTAGGAAAACTTTGTATAGTTTAACATAATGTGGTTAGGATGTGATACATTTTCCAATTTAGAGTCTTGATATTAGGAAATGACTATGGATGACATCTATGAAAAATATTTCTTGTGAAACATTGCATTGGTGGGGGTGTGCCATGCTTCACATCCATCGTGGCTAAGCAGTAGGATCTATTTTGATAGAACTAATGTGTGATATAAGTCGCTTCAAATTTGGGTTCTGTATTTGAAGGTTTTTTACCTAGTATCATTAGGGTTTTGATATCCAACACTAATTATTCTGGGAGGAATAAAAAGTGGTGGAACTTTTTATGGAAGGCTCGTGCGATTTGATTCTAATGGACTTCAAGGTTCTATAATGTATGAAACCTATTCTCATGGAGCCATTATATCTCATCCAGATTCTTTTGTGATTTATCATTATTCTAGGGTATTTTAAAAATGGCTATTCGAAGTGTAGGAAACTATACATATATGGGAAATACTACATCAGTCTCATACAACAATGAGTATGGAGTTTCTTGTGTAACAGTATGTGTGGTGGTATGGTAGGCCAATAAAGCATGGAGGAATTTAACTATTCGAGAATTATTTTATTTTTTATCCATCCTCATGAGTATATTTTACAATTTCTTGTTTAAGTCCTCTATTTTTCAATTTTTTCTACATGATATCGGGATGAGTGATTGGAATCGGTGTTGTACATCTTGTAAAATTTCTTCATTTCCATAGAATAGAAGTTGGTGCCTTTTTTCCATCAATATTGTGTGAGGGAAATAAAACATGAGGATGATACAACATCCATGAGGATGTACTTGAAATTCTTAGTTGTGGCTGGGCGATATGTCCCGACAACATCCACTCCCCAAATGAATAATGGCCAGGAATATCTTGTTATATATAGAAAACATGGGAAGTGATAAATGATGTTTTCATTGATCTATAATTTATGAAATATCTTGGTGAATTCCACACAGTCCAATATAATTTTTTCCAGTAATTACCCAACCTCATTGTTTGGTGTGAGATCTTGGTCCCGGTCTCATGAGCATCGGAGGAGCCTACATTGACTTCTTCCAAGATGACATTAATCTCTCTTTTTTTTTTCTAAGCATCTAAGCAGGATTCTATCAAATCCTCTCTTATAGAGTGATTTATCATCATTTTTGTCATCCCGTAGGTTATAATTCTCTACACGATGCCGAATATGTTACTTTATGACTCAGAATGTCGAGAGAGTTCTATTTTGAAGATAAATTATTATGAGATCCATCAATCTAGGGGTGGATATCAATTCATCATGCTCTGGGGAGGTATTGACCCGATTTATTTATTCCATATCGTAGACAATGATCGATGAGACCATTGTTCGGTGTGTCATATGAAAGATTTATTCTTCCAGATCAAGGTCAGCCAGAACTGTGGCTACATTAGAAAATACATCTATGTGAGCATTTTGTGATTGGGAACATGATGAAATGTGGTCTCAAAATGTAATTATTCCACTATTCCCTTAACTTATCGAGTGATAGGGTTCAAATCAAATTTTTTGATGGAATATTCTCCATTGATATTCATTATCACTAGTTCAAAATACCATTTGATATTTAGGTAGGCTACCTGCAGCTATAGGTCCAGTTCTAGGACACCGATGAGATCTTGGTATTATTCCTTATTATTTTTCAGCATTCAGATAATATGAAAAGTAAGGGAAAATTTCTTGTTTTGGAAAAAAATACAATCTCTAATCCAACCCGACTGAGCTTCATATTTTCCTTCCTTTTTTTAAATGGAATTTGGGGGGCACCATCAAAATTCACCTCTCATGTATGAGAAGTGTTATGGGAATATAATACATCTACATCTAGGAGTTCAGTGTCTATCAGTGTACTTTCCTAGAGAGATGTTCTGCAAGGAAATAAACACTGGATTTTAGTTTCATGTCTGTCTGTGACAAGAACTGGATGTAATATTGTTCTAGAATGACTGCACATCAGACCGGATGACTAGTTAGCATGGGGTAACCAAGAATGTACTTGAATAGGTCAATATGAGATACCATATGGACATTGTGGGGCTTAAATTAAGGGATCATATTCTATAGTACAATGATTATAGTTAGGAAATTCTTCTCGACATCTGAATATTAGGTCTCAGTACCTAGCATTGTTTGAATAAGGCAATATAGACTTTTCTCACTCCCAACATTATTTTTCTTGGTAGGGAGGGCACCAAGTGAGTGTTCCTTGGTGTCCATATGTAATATGAGTGTCTTTCTCTTCACTAGTGGAATCAAGACTATTGGGTGTAGTTGATACTACTTGATAATTTAAAAGTCTTATTGGAATTACCTACCCTATTGGTAGGTGATTCCCTTATTCATTGTCCTGCTGAAAGGGATATATTTTTTGGCCAAGTTTTCTATGAAATTATTAATGTAATCGAGGTTCCCTTGGATTACCATATGTTCTTTTAAATTTCTGGTAGTTGAAATTTCAAAAATATCAGTAGACGTTACTAGGTTGACCTCAATTTTAAAGTTGTTTACTAAAAATCCAAGGAAATTCCCTAATGTTACCTTGAAATCACATTTCAATAGATTCATCTTTAGACTTTACTTTGGAATATTATTGAATACCATTTGAAGATATTTGAAGTGATCGCATCACTGTCGAAATTTTACATCCATATATTTGACAAAACATTTGACTACCCAGTACAAGAATGGATTAAAGATATGATGCATGGAAAGTTGATAGGTGGAGATATCTTTCTTTAAGACAATGTACATGATCTTTTAAAAAACGATCCATTGGGGATCTCTAAAGGTAATTAATTCTTCATATTCAGGTGACATATTTGTTTGATTTTTCCCTAAATACATGTTTGCGAAGGAAATGTCTTGGAATCCAATAGTTACATCAACCAAGAGTTTTGTGATCGGAAATGGGAAGTCTTCCTTTGGAACATTTCGATTAATGTATCTGAAATCTATGTAGACTCTGATATGACCATTATTTTTTATTACAGGGACAATATTTTCAAGCCATCTTGGGTATTTCACTTCTCTAATAAAGCTGGATTTGTTCAATTTTCCAATTTATTCATCTATATTGGTTGTACGAGAGGGGTGCATCCTCCTCGCTGCCTGCTCGAAGCCTCGATGTTCATCGGGTAAGCCTAGATAGCATGTAGATACATCTAGATTTAGTCCAGAAAATTTTCAATAGTTCCAAGAAAATGAATATCTAAATTTCATTAGATGTGCGATTTACATCTCTTTCACATCAAGGGGTATGGAGGCCCTATTTAGTGTAGGTCATGGTTCTTCTTCTATTATAATATTTACCTACATGAGCTCATCAATGGTGGTAGAGACACCATCCTTGAATGTGGGAGGTATGTTCTTAAGGTCATCCTCTTGTTATACCACCTATGAGTCTATGAATGCATTCTCAAAAGAAGATAAAAATTAGGGGGAATATCAATCACTACCGAGGAGAGGGATTTCGTGAGAAAAGAAATTATCATCCCCTAATATTAGATTCATTATAGAGGGTTGTCAGAGCTAATTGTATTTTAAACTACCATTGAGGATAAAAGGGGCTCGGAACACTTTGGCTAGGTCTATTATCCAAACTAAAATTACGGGGAGCACATAGTTGCTGCCAATCATAATCTAGTGATTTGTAGGGGTGGTTCCCAAGATGTTGGGGGGGGGGAGGTGAAACCTATAAATTATCACCCACCAATGGTTTTCTTCCATCCATTTTTTAGAAAACTAATTCAGTATATGTGGTTTCACAAGTCTCAAATGGGGAATTGTTACCATGTAGTATATATACTTTTCATCTATGGGGCATTTCAGATACTAATAGAATATTGAAGGCACCACCATGTGGTTGTGGACCTAGGGTATTTCGAGAAAGACATTGTATGTGGTGTCTTTCCTTGAATGGTTATATTTATTGGACAAAAATATCCTTCGATATATCGCAAACATCAAAGGTTTTGAATCAAGATGAAATTAATCCCAAAACCATTTGCAATATGATCTTTTCATATATCAACATTATAAACTCTACTCGAAACATATAGGGGTCGACTATTTTCCTAGATGACCTCTTCCTAATCCTATTCTGTGAAGGAGATTGTGAAATAGAATTCTACTAAAATGGTATCAAATTGATCAACCTCAGTTGCAATGAATTTTTTCTTGAATTCATGTAGGCTCTGGAGGGATTCAATGAGTACCTCTCTGAGTTATTTTTAAAGATGTAGTGCATCGATGATTTAGATACTTGTTGGGAGAACCATCAGATGTTTTAGAATGTTATAATTCTGTGCTAGAGGTTAGTACTTTCTGAGGTGGATCCTCTCCTTGACATGTGGATTAGGAGTTGAGGCATTTGAGGTGGAAATTTCTATTTATTGTGGAGAGGTTTAGGAAGAATCTTCTACTAGTGGAATGGGTCATGCTGGTCTTCCCCCATTTCATGAGCTGATCGGGTAATCTCACTCCAACTAGATGATCATGCAATACAAATTGGTGAAAAAAACCACTAGAGGTTTCTAAGACATATCCATGTATATTTTGGGATTTCTAGAGTGGATTTCTATGGTCTCAGTATCATATATGTCCTCTATGGGGACATGACCACAATATTGGGTCTAACTATGCAAGTGATATCCCATGTATCCTTGGTTTTTGTATATAAGGGCTCTGGTTCCCTGGTTTAGTGCAGGGAACTCACACTCGAAAGAATATTCATCATCAATTACATGGTCTTCCATGTGTATCACATTGACCAAAAAATAGAAATGATCTCTTCTTTCGATGAGGGTTCCATTTATTGGGGAGGTGTCTGTGTTTCAGATGTTGTAGGGAAGAAATATAAAAGGTTCAGATCTTGTGTTATAGAATAATACAACCCTTAATATTCTCTATTTTACTATATATGATGGTTGAATACACCTTCTAGAGACATTTTTGATTTCACCTTTGTGGGTGGTGGAGCTATTTTGGGTCTACGCAGCTATTCTCTCAGGGTTGCATGATCTCAGTCAACTATTTTCTAAGTCATCCAGTTATTGAACTTTGGCCCATGCTTAGCTAGAACTATCTATCAATCACCCTCTTATTCTTATTGGGGAGCTATTATATAGGCCACCTACTCTGATTATCTATCTATCACCACTTTTCCAGAATCAAAAATTCCTTGAGGGGCAGTATTGAATATGAATCAGTCCAGGATATTATGATCCATTCTTCTATATAATGGTAAGTAGTTATGACAGATAGTGAGGTTGACCTCATTAGGCTTCTTGGGATGTGGTATATTTAGTAGGATATTATCCTTGGTTGCAATGAAATAAAAAAGGACTTTCTCATTTAAGAAGGATTTCGATTTATTCATTCATTCATAAAATTTCAAGTGAATCTGATTTTACTATGATTCTAGAAAAGGGAAATTATGTGGTTTTTTACACTCAACAAGAGCCACTGGGATGTCCGAGACCTGATTTGGTGTATGAATGGGAACTAATGTTGGTATGAGGGTAAAAACTCCACCATTTTCCTTGATGATCCTTTTACCCTATGCTGAAGGCATAAACTGATAATTTTTTTGGAATGATTGAATGGAATCATGAAAATGTTAGACTATTTCTATGAACTACAGGAACCCGACTGGATAATTCATTGTGAGAAGAGGTATATTCAAATCATCCATAGATTTTTTATTAACGAGATCCATCAACCGTTCCTACAAGAGAGGGATGCTGAGTGAATAGGTTAAGCCTTTCCATCTAGATATGAAATCAGTCCCCATATTGATTTATCATTTCAATCAGTTTATTAGGTTGAAAATTTTTATTTTCCTCAGTATGGAGATGAAATATTAAAGGAATTTACAATGAAGGTATTCCCATCTGGAAACAAATACTACTATAAGGCTAAAGTACAAAAAATGTCTGGCCCTATCAGAGTCTGTATAAAACACATCATCATGGTTGTCTTCAGCTTATCTCAAGGGACCATCATCAGACCGCATTGGGATAAAAAGTGAGTGAGATAATATTCAGGATCTCTTACACCATCAATGATAGATAAGGTAGGATACCAAAATTTGGTGGAGGTAAGGAATCATCCATCAATTTGGAATATGGATTCTTTTCAGGATACACAAGTGTGTGTCACCCCTCCATGGTTTTCATTCGAGTATCCAGGGACTCGATTATGTTGAGAAATTATAGTGGAACTGTAGTTTGAGCATCCTCCTATATACAGTTTGTGGGTGTGACTAATTAGGTGGATCTATTTTTTTATCCCTTTTATTCTCATTTTTTTAAAGACTGAATGAAAAACCTACCATGGGAGACATTGTTTCCGTAATGGACGGATGTCATAATCATTGTTGACTTACTCAATTATATAGTCTGGATACTGGGATGCAAAGATGATATAATTCTTAGATGAAACTTTTTTAGGCAGATATTTTGTTTCAAGATGTATTAGAGGGTGGACATTCACCTCTATATGAAGATGAAACCCATCAAGAATTTATCCCCTATGTAACTCCACATTGTATTATCTGAGTTTTTGAATGCCAATCTCATATTGTGTCACTAGTTCCTCTATGGAGGGAACTTTGAATATTTTGGGTGTGGATCAGAATTTAGACACACATTTCCATCAATATTTCGTAGTGTTCCATTGGAGAGGTTGAAAATCGATATTCAGAGCTTCCATATTTTTGTTCCTTCCTCGGTTCTGGGTGTGTGCAACCTTAGTTGCTAGATCCAAATCACCCTCCTCTTGAGGAATGTTTTTTTTGTTCTAGCCCTCTACATTCAACATCTTGATCCATCACATCTACTGTGTTAACATTGATGAAATACATAGAGGTATATTGGGGTCATTCCTCAAACCCTTGGACATATTGGGAAATTTTTTCTTGCAACCCCAACAGGGTCTAATTTCATTCATGGTACAATCATCCTATCGTGGCCTCTATGTAATAACCTTGAGTGAGTTTTTGATCATGATTGTCGAATGGGACCTTAATAATAGAATATTTTCTTGCGTTGAGAGGAACAAATGGATAATGAACTTTGATATTTACCTCCCAAAATGTATAAGACTAATTCTCTCTACAGTGCTGATGATGAAAATTCCCCCACCCCTGTGATATGTGGGTTATCTGGGGCCACATATGGAATTGATTGATCCTTATTTATGATCAGATTCTTCCAGCCAAGTAATTGATGATTCCTAGGATGATACTTGAGATATAAGTGCACTCAACCCAATGGGACTATGTTGATATGAAATCACCTTTGATTCCCCTAAGAACCACTCATGGGATGGTGAACCTGGTGATGTTTATTGAGATATAAATTAACCTAGACCATTGGGCTAGGGATTTTTTATAGTTACTGTTGACATGTCTTGAACCCTCTTTTAAATTGAAGATCCAAGAGGTGGAGGCTATGGTTGATATTTCTGAAACCTGTTGGGTTGAATTCACTCTTGGATGGCTATTATATAAGCTGTTAATATGACCTATTTGATGTGGAAGAGTTGTGATTTTGTAGGAGATGGGTGAAATTGTAGCCCCTGATGGGATTTAGTTTCTACATGATGTCATTAGGTTGATTAAAACCATGTATTTTATGTTTTAAATGGATTACCATTGATTTTAGGGGTCTGAATCATTTAAATTTTGGCTATCTTCATCCCCCACTAGTGATGTTTTGGCACCGATGAAGCGAGGGAATTCTGTTATTGTGATAAAATGGTTTTCACATTACCCAATAGTTTAATTTATTTGTAGTATATTATGTTTTAGGAAACCATATCTTAGGAGATCTATTGTTCTTGGGGTGCATAGAATTGTAACGATCTATACTTTCCCCATCCTCAATATAGATACGTGATGTAGATTTGAATATCAATTGAAAAAGATATATGATGCAATGCCGATAATTATGTAGAATATGATCATTTTACTTATCCCATTTTGGATCTCAGACCATGGAGATAGAATCCAGGTATAGCTAACAACATAGTATCTTGATGATCTGAAGGTGACCCTCATATCCTAGATAAGGGAGGTGTCTAGTATTGAGTTTCTGATAATCTTCCCTCATATTTTGTCATAGATAACGAATCCATTCCTTCTCTAAATCATCTGGGATCTCATAGTCATAAGTGTAAAGTGTAAAAAACCAAATGTAGAGGTTGTTTCCAAATTACTCTCTCCAAATGTCAATTTTGGATTCCTCTTCATCAGACATACATGAGTCCATACAATAAGACCATAGAAGGTGATTCTTGGGGTCGTTGTTGACTGGAGTGGAGTGTCACTGGAAGTTTATGGGAATGTATATAAAATTTTCAATTATAGTTTAGTCACCTCTTTATATGAAGTAAGATGAATTTTTAACACCTATCTATACATAGGATTCTGTGTAAGTGGTTGATTTACTTTTCTGTGGGAGATATCACCATGGGGAAGTTGACCATAGAGCATGTCAAGTGTAGAGTCTCTACCATCTATCTCCACACCACCATGAAGAGGAAAATCATGGTAATGATCATATTATTATTTTTTGAAGATTTTGTGGACCCCTGGAGTGTTGAAAATGTGTCTCTAACAACATCAAGGACATTGGCATTGAGAATATTCAAGATATGAGCCTTTTTCTGGACCTTGGATAGAGTATGCCAACCTACCTTATGGAATTGTGTTTGTATGTGAGCATGTTTTAAGACTATTTTCAGACCATGTTTATAACCATCTAGTGTTTTGGGAGTATGAACCCATTACTTGTAAAATATTGTATTATGAAAATGAGATTCTTCATTATTTATAGCAATATGAGCATGTCTTGAGGTATGTTTCATTCTCACTTTGTGATCATTGATCAAAACTGGAGTATGATACCAATACCAATAAATTAAAATATGTCACTGGTATTTTGTGGATGAGATACGAGATTTACCTAAGCACGTGCCACTATCACTTGGTGATCTGTGATTGGAGTTGGAATATGATCGTGGTTTGAATATTCATTCCCCGTAGGAATATGCTGATGGAACTCCAAAATTGGAGAAGGGTATGAGCCACCTATTATATAGCCTTAGAATAATGTTGGTGCAATATTTCATCAGTAGAAGTAGGAATATGCTCATGGATTCCATGATATGTTTTAATATGCTATGTAGATTCAATTATTGGAATATGAGCCTTTACAAAGGCATAGTTTATTCTCATATAGTGATCCCCAAAAAGAATGGGGATATGAGCCCTATCCTATGACTTTGGAGCATGATGATGGTCTTCATTGATAGGAGTATTATCCTAAAACGAGTCATTTGATTCTCCAACATGGTGATCCCTATCCAGAACAATGATATGAGCTCGATCCTGGGCCTTTGGAAAATGTTTCTGGTCTTTTTCAACAAGGATATGAGCATGTCCCGAGGAATGTTCCACTCTCATTTGGTATGTCCTGGTAAGATCGAGAATGTGAGTTTGGTATGGTGCCTCATTCTTTAATGGATTATACTGATAATTCTCCTGGATGGGAGCAAGAATATGTTCTGGCTCCGGAGCCACCACTTGTTCATAATGATCATAGTGTAATCTACCTCGACTGTAGGGATTGGAATATGCACCCATCACTATATCTATACTAGTGTCAGGATATTTCGGAAGATTTATTCAGTTATTGAAAAGATGTAATGGAATTTTAGAAAAGTGTTCACAAGGATATACGCCTCCACATTTTCCAAATCCACTATATACTGGAAGATATATTTGATTGAAGTGCGGATATTTGGACACTTTATTACTCCTTGTGTGACTAAAATATGCCAATAGGCATCATCTATAGGGATTGGAATATGCACCTCCCCCAATCCTGTTGCAGGAATATGCCCACAAACTTATTCTGAGTGAGATGGTATATGAGTTTACTCACTGGATATTACCAAAATATACTGATATAAATTTTTAGAATGTGTTGGGATATGATCCCACTGATGTTTATCAAGATCCTTCCACACCTGTTGTGTCTTAATTTTTTCCCATTTATGGGTGTTAGAGGTGGATGTGTGTTGGTTGGTAACCTTAGCAGGTGACTAAAGGGATTCATCAGGATAGTGCTAGTGATGGTAATTTATAGGAGACATCCTCATCATCCCCTAAACTGAAAGGGATCCTTAGTTTCCTCCTTGATCCACACTCATCAGATACTAAAGGTGGTGATTGTCGTTCTATAGGGATAAACTTCCAAAGTGGATGGTTGTGGTAACGAGGGACACTTGATTTACTTAATATTTAGTTGGATGATAAGGAATCATAAATTTTTATATATGAAGACCCTTGTGGGTAGCCTTGGTGTTCGAGATCATACCATGTTGATGGTATCCCTAGACTATTTCATTCACGACCCTATGCTGAAGAAGTTGGGAGGGTGAGGTCATTCTAAGTCCCATAGTGGTTTCAATTTCATATGATTTTCCAAAAAAATTATTGGATGAAGAAATTATCTTAGACAAATGTGTTGTTAATGAGAGTAGTATTTACATTCATGTAGACAATAAAGAACAAAGTCACTAATTAGTTCACCATTGTAGGCATGATATGTTCTCAATCAGATATGTATGGGTATCAAAATTGTCCTTTTATTCAAATAAATCCATTCTAATCATATATATTTGTCAAACCAAGTATTGAAATATGTTATCAGAACCCCAGATACAGATAATTTTTTGTAAGATCCATTTCATGGTCAAAAGATCATAGTTCTATTTGAGAGATTCAAATTGGGTTCACCATTTTTGTTTGGGTAGGAAATGGAAAAAAGGACCGACCTATAATAACCCAATCAATTTTTTATTTGAGGTATTCATGTTGGGATCACTATTTTTTGTTTCTCACATTTTTTGGGAAAAGGAACCACTCTTGGGATGGGAACTTCAATGGTCAGACACAAATTGGGTAGTCTATGTTTTTTATCTTATGATGGAGATGTCGCAGTTAAATGATTTCTCATCTAGTGCATCATTAATATTTCATCAGAAAGACGTGGATGTACTGACCCAACAGGTTCATTTTAGTGGTGGTTCAATTTATTTGTAAAATCATTCATGTTAGTCCTACTATTTGTTTACAAGTACCAAAAAATCACAACATTTTCCACATCCATAACTGGGTATGACAATTATTTCAAATAGTAGGTGGCCGATTAGGGTTTTAGACCCAAAAACACTTAGAAGCTGACATTTTTCGATAGGATTAGTGTTTGGGATCATCACATCCTTTCCAGGGGAATATTTTCCTACTCTGACACTCTATTATAGATTCAAGAGATGTTTGATAATCTCTTCCTAATCTAGATATGGGACCAGTTACCCTAAAAAAATGACCATAGGTTAAGTTTATTTCTATGAAAATTGATTGGGGGTATTATTAGTGAAGCTATCTATATATATGAGTTTGTTCATCCATTTCCCTTTAATGGGTAGCTTCTAATATGTTAAAGCTGTATAACTATTCACTCTAAAGTATTTTGTTATCCAAGGAGGCGGTTAAAATTTTAAGGATTGGATTGATCCACTATGAGGGGTCCAAAGTACCTATTTTATAATAGGAATGAAAAACTACATAGTTCATTAATCCCATGAAATTTTAAATCATACGAAAATGAAATATATGGGGGAATTCGATATTTGAGATCGAACCTCTGGGGTGCATCCAATGTATCATGGTTATTGTAGGAATCAAAGTTACCATAGTTCCTTCTAACTGTTGGGAGTTTCCCAAAAGTAGAGACCCCTGTATAGTGGGTCTTTACATTAGGCCAACAATCAGGGATTACACATTATGATTTCCCTGTCTGGTAGATATTCATGATTCCAATGATTTTATCGTTGCAATTTCCTTATACCATTTCATCTATAATAGGTGTGAAAAAAAAGGATATAAATTAATCAACCTCATATGATATGGTTGTGGGGATTAGGTGTTGAGGCAGACCATTGAGTGATTTATATAGTGCTCACAACTTCAGAAGGTGTCCATCATATACTTGTTATGGATGGAATCATATTCATAATTTTGTAGTATTTTATCAATCTGTTAGTGGATGAGGAAGGATTATCATCCCATGGGAGAGATTTAGACTTGATGGTCAGATGTTTGGATACATGGAAAGATATACACTGAAGTGGATGCCCATTTTAGCTCTGTAATTAAGGAGGTGTCATACGTATCCAGGTTGTGGCAGGAATCAGAGTTATCATAGTTCATTGGGCCATGGATTACACACTATTTCTACCCTTTTTGAATGATATGATCATTGTAACTTCCTAAAACCTCATGATCTATGATCTATGTGGGAAACAAGGGATGGAAAATGACCAATCTCACTACTTGTGGATGTTGGACTTATATGAGGGCAATTACCTTTGGTTGTTTATTTGGAGCTCAGTTATTATGAAGGAATCCTTTGTACCATGGTTGTAGATAGAATAATATTCATCATAGTTCAATTAAATTAGGTTCTATAAACTGATATTGGACCTTATAGAGGCTGCACAAGGTTATCAATTCATGGGATTCCTTCTTGACCTGGCGTACTTATCTGTCTGACAAACATTGATTGTCTACACGACATGCCTTTACTGTATGAAAGACATTTTAGATCATATCTACCTAAAATGTCCAAATAAATCTCATGATCTAGTTGAATTTCCCATGATATATCACATAATTGGGATGGTATGTCTGAACGATATCACATGAACAAGGCTTAATTTTTTGAGGGACATCGCAAAACAAGGCTAGTTAATCCCAGAATCAATTGAATGATCTCGGTGGATATGATTAGAGGGTGTCACCTGAACCAACTGACGTTATCTGGTGTCATAAAAAATGGTAGCTGTAATACATGGAGGGCATCATGAGAGTCATTGTGATATGTATGGAGGGTTCTACATGTCTTGGATGACTTGTTTTTGTGTTATCCTGAAATGTAATCTAACATGTCTTGAGTATGTCAAAAAATCTATATGGATTATCAAGAGGACTTTGTGAGTGTGATTGGACCTATCCTGATTGCATCGCATGACTTATCTGACATGTACTAGTGTCACCTTATGATATGGGTGACATGCACAATGGACATCATGAGGTCAAGACGACGATCCTGGAGGGTTTCATGAGACTTGGGTGGCATACCAAGGGGTTCCATGTGTTGTTCTGTGACAGGTCTACGGTACATCCCATGATTCAAAAAATATATCAAAGGATCATATTATGATCCAGGTGGTTCATGAGAGGTGCATAAAGATCAGTGTATGTGTTCATTGCATATGTATCTCAACATTTTAGTTGTGGTCCATACATTTTATTGCATACTCCTTACATGTTTTCAATTTTCACTTATTTAAGTCTTGCATCACTAATATAGAATGCATTATTTATTTCATATAACTCACCATAAGTCCTTTTCATGATCTATAAGTAATCATACAATGTTACAATCATTGTCATATGATTTTATGTGGTGGTTTTTCTAGATTATACCTGATGGAAAACGTTTTCTAATGTGAGATTAACCACTCAGAAAAAACCCTCTGATGCATGGGTATGCTAGTTCAAGGATCCAAGGATTCAATTTTTTAATGTTGGAGGGGGGAAGGGGATTTATAGCCCCCGCCACCATGATTATTCAACACATTGCACAAAGTTTATCATTGAAATCTAGGATAGAGATTGTGGAGATCTTAGATGTCATGCGTTGTGCAAGAACCTATTGTAGGTAATTCTAGGGGTGTTTCATTATTTTCAATGACTACGAGACCATACCATCAAAAATAAATTTATTGTATTATAGATAATTAATTGGGTCTTTCCAAATAATTTGGGCATGCCAAAGGACTTTCACATCATTATACTGATATTTCCTAGGGCCTTTGATAGATCGGGGTTCTTATTGAAAGGCCTTTGCGTGATCTTAGGAAACATTTCTGGGAACTTTTGTGGGACAATGATAGATTTCTAGGGGGATTTCGCAAGATCAGGCCATCATGTTGAAGGGATTTTGTGAGGTCTTGCGGAGCGCACAAGTGCATCACATGATTTTTAATACTATAGGAAGCTCTCGCTTATCTTGTTTTATTTCCGTATTTTATTTTCCAATATCTTTGGGATCTTGTGAGATTTCACAAGTTTTGTTAAAGACAGACACTCTCCCCACTTATGATGTGATCTGTGACCAATAATTGTTCCTATGGTGATGCCCAAGTATTTCATGGAAAAAACCTTCTTTTCATTATGGAGACAAAGGGGGAGTAAAAAATTGCTTGGAAATGTTTGAAGCCCATTTTGTGGTGAGGATAACATTCTAATAGGATCTCATGTGGCTAGGTGAACATGTTTACATGTGAAAACAGTGGTTAAAAAACATATGGTGTTCATCACATGATGTTTACGACCGCAAGAGGTTCCCACCATTTCAATTTTATTTTTCAACATCTTGGGGATATTGAAATTATGATTTAGTTTTGTCAAGGACAACCATTCTATCAATATATGATGCATCATTTGACCAACAAAAGGTATTATGGTGATGTTTGAGTACTATCAGGGAAATACCCTTTGGCTTGTTTTTGGATCCAAAGGTGGATTATGAGACCACTAAGACATGTCCAAATTCCATCATGTAGTGTGGGTGACATGCCCACTGGTTGTTGTGTGACCAGGTACACATGTCATCGTGGGATTCTGAAATGTCTTGTGAGTTGTATCGGTGAATTGTGTGAATTTGACAAACAAAATAGGCTTTATCCATATTGATATTATCCTACCTATTTCCAAAAAATTTTGGATGGATTGTGATGTGCCTACTACCAAAAAATTCGTGTGACTTAGGGGTTATCATATTATAGCTGATCCATGATCATTAATTGTTTAAGATTCCTTAAAAAGAGAAGAAGAATTGTAAAAGGGGATCCATGAGATCCATTAGAGGTTATACTCTACACTTGGCTCCTTCATGTGACCTTATGATGGTATCATGATCATTTGTATCTTCGAGGATTTTGCAATCCGAAAGTTCTGCCAAATTTTCATACATTATATTGTTTTGAAACTAAAAAACATAATGAAGTACTTCATCCATTTTTAATTATAATATATTCATTTGGAAGGTTATAAAAACTAATAAAATATGTCGTTAGTAAAATGATTCTCTATGAATTAAATGGGAGAATAAGTCTACATACGCAGTATGAAGATCATTAGATAAATATTAAGTAGACTTCATGGAATTAGTTAGGACACATACATTGACAATGTTCTAATGAAATTTAACATAGATAACTCCAAAAGGGGTTTTTATTAATGTTATATGTAATGAATCTTAGATGATTTAGGATCCATATAAGTATTTAGAATTCATTGATAGAATTTCTTCTATTTACACCCAATGTTTTATCATGTATGAATTATTGTATATTCAATCTATTCACATTTATTATCTTAGAATTACTACAGTATAACAATAAAATCCTGGTGGTAGTCATTGGATTATTTTTAAAAATATATTTTTTTTACTTCAGATGGTATATGGATATATACTTGGTCTTTGGAAGGGAGTACAAGGCATGTGTAAAGGGTTCCACTAATGATAGTTTCCATTATAACATTAATTATATAAGATCTCAATTTGGTTTCATGTTTTACATTAATGGTGGAGATATCAATTGGAAGAGTTATATAAAGGCCACTATAGTGTAATCACATAAAGAGGAAGAGTATGTTATTGAATCAAATGATGAAAATGAAGTTGTTAAGATTAGGAGGTTCATTTTTGAACATGTTGAAGTTCCTAGGATCAAGGGATCCATCAATCATTACTATGATAACTATTAATCCAATACTTAGTCCAAGGAATCCAGGTCCCCCCAAATTTTCAATAACATCCTTCAAAAAAACAATCTCTTAAAAAATATTATTGAGAGGGGAGATTTTAGGATCTTTTAGGTGCATAAAAGGAAAATACACTGCATCTATTGGAAAAACCATTATCACCTTAGATTCATGATGTTCATGTTTACTCTTTTCGTATATGATAAAAAAGATATTGATGTAATGGTTGTAAATATATCATGGATTTCTAATAAAAGGTAATATTTATTTATCATTCATTCTTAAGTTTGTAAATATATTTTACCCAAATAGTGGAATGACAATATCCCCTGAAATTATGTCATTAAGTTGTCCCTAATCAATTATCATCATAGAGTATTATGGTTTTTAATTATAAGTTAATATTATCCCAAGTAGTGGAATCATTATATAATAAGTAAATATTTATTATTTAGACATTCCTACTAAAGTATATCCCACAAAATGTTATTCAATATTTGATATAGTTAGGATTTATTCTTATAATCAATCATTTTAACTGTGTTTAGAAATATACCTATTGTGAGAACCTTCATAATTTTATAACTTCATTATGAAGAATTTGAGTAATAAATAATTATGGGATTTTTGTGTATGTTGCTGATCATATTATTTGTTATAGCTTGACCTAGATAGAATTTTCCACTGATATGATGAGAAAACTTATCTAGACCACAATTGAATTAGATTGAGGAAATATGTGGCCATTCCTAGTTGCATCACATATGATATGTTCAACTACTTGGATGAAGGAAAATTGATGTTCCCATATACTATATTAATTACATCCAGTGTATTCATCAACCAGGTTAGTATTTTTCAGAGAACAGAGAATGTTGGAGATAACCTATTAAATATTTTCAATTTTTCATATCAAGTGGCCACTATATGTCTTGAAAAAATGGGGTTATATACGTATAAATATGATGTATATTATATATCTATTGTGGTCCATGTTTATATATAGATATGAGTATGTTTGATAGATATACCACTAGATCTATTAGTATCCTGAGTGGCATTGACCTTTTTCTAGAGGACACACTTGGTTACAATTTCGAAATCAAAATTTAATATATATTTTTAATGATAATATGTCCTCTAGGGTGACATGGTTATGTTGTTGGAAAAGTATTATGGTTTTGACAATGTGTTAGTTCCAAAATGAATAGATTTTGATAAACCATTTCCAAAATACATCTATATTGATTCATAAGCATTTGTGATGTTTTTTATTAATTCCTTATAGGAATTTGTGAATGATGGAGTTATATGGAATTGAAAAAAAATTATCATATTTAATGGTTGTAACACTTAAAGATAGTTTATATGAAGGATCATTAGAATTTAAAAAACACTAAATATTGTTTTCATTTTTACTATAATATATATATCTCTGTGTTTGAAATTGGTAATCAAAAACCCGATATGTTGAAATAGTGATTTAGGATGAACCATGGGTGAACTATGTGCATTGGGAAATCGTGGATGTGTTTGATGTGTTGGAGTCTATTGATAATTATGGTTTGGGAATTGTTTGTTTTGGGGATGATTACTATTATTTTTTATATTGTTGGATTAGATTGAGGGTTTTAGTTGATGAAAATATTTAAATTCATTTTTGTATGAATTTTTTCTTGTATTTTGGAGTTTTAACTAATTTCAGGAAAATTTATTAGCCCAAAAATCTATCCATCTCAATGGGGGAAACAAATATATTACATATTGTTTTTAAAACTAAATTAAAAAACCAAAAATATTCAATAAATATATTATACAGTGATAAAATTATAATAAATGTGACAAATAAATATTAGAAATAAGAATAAAAATATTACATATGAAAAATATATATGATGTACGAGTTGAGAATGTCATGTATGGTTTTTCATCTAAAGGAAAAATCTTATGTGATGAAATAAATATATTAAATATAGGCTAAAAATTTTATGCATGAAGTTTTTCCATGAATTATACATTATTTAAGAGAAATATATACTAAACATTGAGAAAATATGTTAAGTTTCAAAATTATGACTTAGGGAAATATATTATATATGGAATAATACACTATATATTAATTTATTTCTCTATGGGAAAAACCGTATGCATTATATAACTTCCCATGCATGGTCTTTATCTATGTAATAGACATTTATTACTTGTATAATGCGTTAAATAACAATAAAAAATGTTATGGATTTGATTTTTTCAATGGAAAATATATTATATATGAGGATTTTTACCGATTAGTATATATTATACAGAGTTTAATATGTTACACCTGGATATTTAACCTAGGGAAAAACCATACACATGAGAGTCCAACTAAAGTAATTTTTTTAGGATTAGGAAAGTACTTAACCCATGTGGTTGTGATAATGACATGTTTCCATGAGGGGGGGGGGGGGTGCAATATCCCCCCCATTATGAGTTGACATGTGATTCTGAGGTGGGACCTTATTTCCCTTGATAATGATATATGAGATAATCAAGCTATATGTTTCCCCCATGATGATATATAAGATATACATGTGGGGAATCATTCCCATAGATATGATATATGAGATATAAAGGTGTGGAAACATTCCCCATGACATGATATATGAGATATACGGATGGGGTTATATTCCTCAAAGACATGATATATGAGATATACTAGTGGGGAATAATTCCCCCAAATAGGATATATTAGATATTTGTGTGGTTAACCATTCCCTAGATATGAAATATGAGATATACATGTGGGGTGACATTCCCTACGAATAGATATATAATATATACAGGCGAGGTTTCATTCTCCTTAATATGATATATGAGATTTATAGGATGGGAACCGATCCACCATGATATGATATACGATGGTATCTATAGGTGGAAAACTATTCTTATTGATAATATATAGTTATATTAATTTCTATAAGACACTCTAATGTTAGCTAGAGTAGGTATAGTTTATCTCAACTGTCACCTTATAACCTATGGATCAGTAGTGGTGATTTTATTGTGTTTCCTTATTTTATATAATTATTTTGTGAATATCACATTGTGCAAACACTCTATTTATTGGTTATGTTGGGGACACCATTGGTGTTGGCCTAATGATTTTTACTCACATGCTGTTTGGGAAGCCTATTCACTTTGGTAACAATGTAGAAATTGTGATCACTAGTATAGGACAGAAAAAGGGCCAACATTGATTGGTTGAGTTGGATAGCTTGGGAAGGTCTAGGAGATATGACCAGGATGATAATTGGGAGTAGTTTTGGATTTTAGTTTATTTTTTAGGTTTATTTTTGTATTATATTCCCATGGAATATCTCATTTATATTTTCCTGAGTTTTGTGACATTTTATATATCTCCTTTTTCATAACACGTGATATGTTATTTATTTTCTAGACTTGATTGAGGTGATTAATTATTCCTTTAGACATTATGATGAAATATTGTAAGTTATTTAAATTATTCTTCTTACTCTTTTATGATGGTATAGTCTCTAAGGGTAACACCTTATACCCTCACTAATAGTGTTTATCCTCTATTTTGGAGGCACACCAGAGGTCACATAATGATGTCATCTTGTTAATATAAAGGGAACCAGACTAGGGATGTTACAAATTATTATCAAATCATTATTTATTTTTTTACTATTAGGAATATTTTATGATAGGACATATGACTTTCTAGAACTTAAGAATTATGCTATGTGGTGTTCTTGGAAAATACATGTATGAGAAAAAGAACAAGTTAATATGGAGTTGGGATTGATTTTTCTGATTTTCTATGTTATAGTTTAGTTGGTTTATTCGAACAATGGAATGTTGGGTTTATTTTTTCACTTTGTTCAGGGTGGAAAGACAGCGTGCATCCATGAATTATATTAGACATGTAGGTTCACATTTCGTGTGAATGATTTTGTGTGATTAAGATGTTTTTTCTGGAAGAATACAAATTAAAATATATTTTTATTAATTAAAGTGACAGAAAAAAAGTATGATGTCTTCCCATATATATTCCTTGTGTGATTTTACTTATACAAGCTAAATAAAATTATATTTTTATTGGTAATTTAATTTTATTATTATTTTATTGTATCAGTTAAATAAAAAAAATAAAAAAGAATAATTTTTATATAGAATTTCATTTAACTGAACCATGAGTATTAGTTACATGATATATATCATCACAGATAGATTCTATTATATTTATGTGGGTATGGCCTTGATCCTAGAGGGGATGGTTAGGTACATAAATTCTTGGTGAAGATGCATACCGTAGAATGGGTATTTGACTAGAGATGGAGATGATTGAAATATATGTACTAGAGAGCCCTTAGGTGGGTGAATTATTACATAAATTTGATTACTATATATAATATGGGAGATAAAATGGATATATGTGTTCCGTGACCCATATGGGACATGAATTATGGATTAGTTTAGAGAGCCTAGTGTTGATCCAAGTACTTTTCTAGATTTTTTGGACCGTACGAGGAGATTATCTATGACATGAGTTTATGGATGAACTTTCCATCTAGAATATAAAAATAATCAGGAGAAGAAGTTGTGGAGAAGTTGAAGTGGATGTGATTAATGTGTTAGATTTTATTTTGAAAGAATAAATAATTTTCAAACTAACCTAAAATATTTTCTTTTATGTGAGGTTATGGTTTTTGGCTGTTGGGAGTTGAATAAATATATTTTGAAGAGTTTATGAGAAAAATTTGAAGAATTTTGGAATTTGGAGTTGAGGTAAAAATTAGCTAAGTCTACAAGAGAGTACGATTCATCCTAGAATACCGTGTCAATCATTCGTGACATGTGAATGAGTTATTTTAGTAGAAAGATGATATTATGAGAATTGGATGGTGTCTATGTATGATTCATTACAATTTCCATATGAGTTAATATGTCCAACATAGGAGTCCATCAATCCAATGTATAAGTCATTTCCTAATGTGTATGAGTCAATTCAATCAGCATATGAGTGACTTTATTGATTCATATGAGTGATCCATACATACATATAAGTTTAAATTTATGAAAATTTATATACTTCTATAGAATTAAAATGCTAGTTTCCAAATTATTTGGAGATAATATATTAATTTTATAAGTGAAAATCAGATTGATCATGGAAAAACATCACCATTTTTTTATTCAAACAAAGGAATATGATGGTCACAGAAGTGGATATGAAAGTTCCTTGGAAGAAAATATATGATGGGAGACGATGATACTCTTATAATTTCATGGTCACCCTTAACCAGTCGCAAAAATCTATTATGGACCGGAGTATATTTTTGAGTTTATAAGATGATGAATCAAGAAGAAGAAGATACATCCGTTGAAGGAAGTTAATTTTTTGAATTTGATATTCAAATTAAAATTCAAATGAGATCTATTTTAGTTCCTTGTGTAAAATACAATAAATATCTCACTTGAATAAAAAGTGGAGTTCTTAATGAAAATATATTTTCATTGAAAATAGAGATAAATAATGAATTTTATAATAATTTAATGTTTCTATTTATTTTTAAAAGACCATTCTCACAATGAAGTTGTAGGAAGTGGAATGAGTTTTTACTTGTTTCTTTTTCCATGAAAACTAAATAGGAATCTCACTACTATTTGATAAGATAAGGAAAAAATAATAAGTCAACACACTCCGGGGATTTCTAGTAGTCTATTAGTGGACGATACTTTAGTTTTTACCAACAATTACTATCAAAGTAATGTGTTGGATTCACTTGCATGAGAGATGCACTGAAGCAATGTTATGAGACATGTAATGCGAGTTCATGGATAAACCCTATTCTCCTTTACCTACAAATCAATTTCAGTGTGTTTTGTTATATTAGAATAACCTTCTCATTTTTTGAGGTGAATATGTAAATGTTGTGTTCCAAGTTTTTATGAGTATTGGATGTGTAAGGAAAACAAATATCACTCATCCTAATACGTGTCGAAGGTTGTTTGAAAATAAAATTAAAAATAATATATGACTAATGATTCACCCACCCCATTTATCTCTCAAAGGGTCCTACATCTGGATTAAAAAGTTATATCAACTTTTGATTTTCTTTATTTGTGATATAATATTTAATGTTTAGACTATTAAATCTTTTTCTTATGATTAATATATTGAAAATAATTTCTATTATCTACAATGGATAATTTATACTCTGTGGATAACAAGGGGATTCCATCATTTGATATTAAAGTATATCATATATTAATTGATATAATGTTTCTGTATCATTTATTTAAATGTTATGATATTTTTAAATTTTCAACTTATGGATTCATCCCTCAGACTGAAGGTGATTCAATAAAAAATATTATTAAAGATGAATATAAAGAATAATGTGATGTTCCTAGAATTCTGTAAGAACCCAGATCTTCTTTTCAGGTATGTATTTTTTTTTGGTGTTTTTGAGGAAAAGAGGAATTTCTGGAAATTTTTGAAGTACACGCCATGTACTTTATAAGTACATGCCCTGTACTTAGTTACCGCAGGTAGCCATGTGTTGGCCGTGTAGCAGCCTTGCACACGGCCGTGTGTGGTGACTTAAGGGCTGCCTAAAGTGAGGCTCAGTAAGGGAAAGTACACACCATGTACTTCAAAAGTACACATCATGTACTTTCTTTTTTTCATTAAATGCACCGGGGTCACATCTGATAGACATAACCGTCTTCTTCTAGGTCTGGTTCATCCGAGAGAACCCGTATGACCGTGAATCTTTTCCGAGCCCCCGAGCGAGCATCTATTCTCCAATTCGACCACCACTGAATGCATTAGGATCACCTCGGTGAGCTCTTCCTTCTTCTAGAGCATCGTTTCCTGATTCTTCATCTTTCAAGAGTTATCTTCAGTTAAATGTTTTAGATGTTTTTGTAGATTTATGGTGTTCTTGGGAAATTCAAGTCTTGAGGTTCACTTATATAGATCTCCCAACACCGATGTAGGTGGTTTGTGCCTTTCCATTGAAATTCCTTGAGTAATATGTGCAATTTTGTAAAATACCCTTGAAAGGGGTATTGCGTGTTTACTGTTTTAATCCTGTTAATTTCCTGCCATGCTTGTATGCTTGAGTAGAGGTTAATTGAATGTGAATAGGGTTGATTTCTATTCTTTAGAAGTGTTTGCTCATGAATTTTCTATTTAAGACCATTTGGACCTATTTATCCTGTTAGGCGTCCTTGATGTTTTCTCATGCCTAGTACTGTAGGATGGAGTGATTATTTTATCTGGCATGCTTGATATGGTATAGACTATTATCCAATTAGTTCTTGAGGTTCACTTTTGCCGTATTTCATTTCTATGCTCGATGACTTACACAGGGCTGTGAGAACCTAGTGTAGTAGACTATAAGAGGAATTGACCGTGTGAGATTCCTGAGAGAGTATTTAATCACTTTTGACTATAAGAGGAATTGACCATGTGAGATTCCTCAGAGAGTCTTAAATCACTTTTGAATCTAAGTGGAATTGATAGTGTGAGCTTCCTCAGAGAGTCTTTAATCACTTTTTACTATAAGGGGAATTGACTGTGAGTGCTTCCTCAGAGAGTCTTTGTTATATACTTATAACTGAACCAGGGGGGATAGGCTGTGTGTACTTCCCAGAGGGTTACCTTCTTTGATTAGCTGCTTACTTGATATGTGGAATTGAATGATTTGATGCTGTGGAATTGTTTACTGCTGAGTACTTCCTTGTTTACTTCTCTTTTACTTATTGCCTACCATATATATTCACTGAGTGTTATGCACAAATATTTTGGTGGTTTCCTACTGGGATTAGTCTCACACCCTATTTGGTTCATGCTTTAGGGTCCAAATAGATTATATTGCTGTAGGTATAGATAAGGGAAAGCACCCTTCTACTTCAGGTAGTTGATTGCTGTGGAGATTGAGAGCATGTGACCAAGTTATGTCTTGAAATAATGAGGAGTTGTTTAATTGTTTTGATTTGTACTTTGGATTAGTACTGTATTCATCATTGTGACTTGTTTGGATGTTTTCATAGACATATGTATCATGCATCATTTTATATATGTTCTCCAGTTATTTATTACTTTCACTGTCTACTTATTGCTTGTTTTACTGATTCCGCTATTTCCATTTTTTTACTTCCGTTTTGTTACTCTGCCAATGAGGGCATAGTTTCCCCACTACTAAACCCAAGGCCCTCGCTACAAGTCAGCAGCCTCTGGCATTCGGGGAAATGCGCTTGAGTTCATGTGATAAACCGGGTACGGGGCACCTCTGGTTGGCTTCCGGAACCGGGACGTTACAAAGTGGTATCAGAGGCAATTATTTCTTCTTGAATTACTATTTGAAGCCTATATCCCGGGATATAATGGAATTGGTACTTAGTAATAAGCTGTTCCCAGGAGTATCTAACCAGTGTACAGGGAAAATCCAATCTACCTCGTTTATTTCAATTTTTATGGTTTTTCAAATATTACAGTTGATTTGATTTCACCTTGAGTGATTCACATGTTTTGTGTTGTTACCATTGATGTTACTGAGGTTTTATTTCTGTCGCAACCTGATGAGATGAGGGTATTCCATCTCATGCATCATATAAGCACTTTCTATAAATCACATGTCATGCATTCTTTCCATTCCATTCAGTGTGCAGTAACGATTGCATTCTGTTGTGATCGATGCTGTGATAGAACACCTGTTTTTATAGGGTATTTCTTTGTGTACGGTTTGTTTGAATGAATTCCAAACTTTGGTTCTTGAGGTGTTATGGGCCCTCATGAATCAGAATTTGGTGGATCATTGACTTGTTTTCCTTGTTTATAATATGTTTAAGATGCCAATCTTTGATTCACGTGGAGTATGGGCCCTCACGGATAGGAATTTGGCACTTTAATTTTCTTTTTAGTGTTTTTATAGGTTAGGGAGTAGTTTATGAGGATTATTATCTATAATAACCTAGAATACATGGTGTGTAATGTTAAATACATGCCATCTATTTTTCTGTTTGGGAATAAACTGTTTTTCATAAGTACACGCTGTGTACTGTATGTACACGTCATGTAGTCTCTAACTATGTCTCAGACTTTATGGGTGGGGACACGGGGTTTGGAATCATTGGTAGGACATGCCGTGTACTGAATGTACACGCCGTGTTGTAGAACCATGTAACCATCCATGTCACTAATAACACAAGTCAATTGATTCTTTTCTAAATAAACATCGTGTCTGTCTGGAACACGTTGTGTAGTGTGAGCTGTGTATCCAGCCGTGTCACCAACAACACGGGTCAGAAAAATCTTCCTAGTACACGCCGTGTCCATATGAAACATGTCGTGTAGTGTGAGTCATGTATCCAGCCGTGTCACCAACAACACGGGTCGGTAAAGTTTGTCTATTACACGCCATGTCTAGCATGAAAACGCCATGTAGTTTTGTTCTAGGAGAACTGTGTGTCTTAGCCGTGTAGAATTACTTGGGCAGGGGAAGTAAAGTGAAGTACGCACTATGTTTTAGGACAACATGCCATGTATTTGGGGTGTTACATGATCAGTTGTGGCAGGAGTACAAGCCCATGTGTTTTAGGACAACATGACGTGTGTTTGGGGTGTTACATGCCGTGTATCCATGTTTTGAAAATCTTGAATTCTTTATTTCTCCTGTTAACTTCTTGTTCCCTTCTTTCATTTCTATGTTTCAGTCCCTATTAATATTGATCTAAGGTGTGCACTCGACCTTATAGATTCATGCCACAGAGACGTCCTCCGATTTTATGACAGTTACAAGGCGTTGATCGGACACCGGATATGGCTGATCAGGGACTTCCGGCAAATCCTCTAGTTGTGCCAGTCTTGGCACCATCAGTTATACCTGACACAGGTGCCGATGCACATTTCAAGGAGGGATTTCTGAGGATGATACAGAACTTCCAGGGATCACTGCCTCCTACCCCGTCGATGGTAGAATTGACGTGGGTCTTTCAACAGCATCATCCTCCCACTTTCTCAGGGGATGGAGGACCCAAGGCTGCAGAGTCATGGCTAGAATCCATGTTGACGATCTTCGAGCATCTAGAGATGACTCCAGAGAAGAGGGTCATGATCGCTTCCTACATGCTTCGAGACTCTTCCAAGAGGTGGTGGGATGTGATCTCATAGGCGGGACGCCAGTAGAATATGTCCTGGGATGAGTTTCAATGCACCTTCTACGATTACATCTATCCGGAGACCTTGAGGGCCAATTGATCCCGAGAGTTCATGAGTCTAGAGCAGGGTAATCTTTTTGTTATGGAGTATTCTTCTCGCTTCACTGAGCTACAATGCTTTACACCCTTTCTAGGGAAAGATCAGTTGTTCCTTGCACGGAAGATTGAGGATGGTCTCAGGCAGGATATCTGATCCCAGGTGAACATCTTCAGGTTGACTTCGATATCCTCTATAGTCAACTAGATTCTGATCATGGAGAGAAATATGATATATTCTTGAGTTGTGATCCAGGAAGATTCAACATCCAGGGTTAGTGCTTCAACGACCGATAGCAGGAAGCCCCGCAGGGAGACTGCACGAGGATATCAGAGTAGGCGGGATGCATCTTCTGGTATCCAGGTAGTGTGCTACCAGTGTGAGAAGAGTGGGAATACAAGTCCACATTGCCAAAGAGACTCAATAGAGTGCCGATCTTACGACAAGATGGGGCATCATCAGATTTTATATCAGATCTTATCACCAGAAGATGGTGACATGGGTTATTCTATGACTCTGCGTTCAGGTGCAACACCACCAGTTACTCATAAGTCAGGAAACTGGAGTTCTTTCATCCATTCAGGCCGAGGTGGAGGTCGTGTCCATGGTAGTTAGTGGCCAGGCTTTCAGCAAAATCCGGGTGGGTCAACTCAAAGTGGTCAGGTCGGGTCACAAGGCCACAGTGTAGGCCAAATTTTGCAGTGGAGCATACCCAGCAAGATTAGGATCCCAGAACCTCTACAGTTCGAGGTACCATTCTAGTTGCCTCAGTTTTATCTTCTTCTCTTTTCGATATGTGGGATTCCCATAGCTTTATATCTGTTGTTGTTGTGGAGAGCCTTGGGCTCTATTTCTTTTCTTCTACTAATATCTTGACGCTAGACATTCCGTTGGGGACTAGAATGGCTAGTGTACATCATTTAAAGGAGTGACCTATAGAGGTTGGTGGGTGTCACTTCTTATGGTACCTCTATATCCTAGAGATGACCGGTTATGACTTCATTCTCATAATGGACTGATTTGTTCATTTCCAAGATGTTATTGATTTCTATCATCGTAGGGTGAGTTTCACATCACTAGAGGGCAGATCTTTTCTTCACAAGGGAGAATGGGATGTCCAGGCGAGCAGAGTGGGACCTGAGCATCATGGGTTAGGAGAAGTTATAGCCCAAATTTTTTGTCTATATCTGGATGACCAGGGGACATCATAGTTTTACTTTCCTCCAGTGGTGTATCGGTTCAGAGATGTATTTCTAGAGGACTTTTTAGGTTTTCCTCCAGAGAATGAGGTAGACTTTTCTATTGATCTTTTTCTAGGAGTGGAACCAGTGTCCATTCCTCATTATAGGATTGCTACACCAGAGTTTCATGAGCTCAATAAGTATTTGGAGGAGTTGCAGGAAAAGGGTTTCATCCAACCTAGTACTTCTCCTTAGGGTTCACCTGTCCTATTTGCGAAAAGGCAGACAGTAACCTCAAAATTTGTGTTGATTATCGAAATTTAAACTAGTTGAAAGTCAAGAACTGATATCCATTGCCTAGTATTGATGATATCATTGATCAGCTTAGAGGATTCTGGGTATTATCGAGGATTGAATTGAGATCCTATTACCATCAGTTGCGTGTTAGACCACCAGATATACCTCATACAGCCTTCCCGATCAGGTATGGTCTATAAGAGTATTTGGTTTTGCTGTTCGGTCTTACGAATGCACCTGCAATTTTCATGGAACTGATGAAATGAGTGTTCCATCCATACTTGGATTCTCTCGTGGTTGTCTTCATGGACGATATCTTAGTGTACTCTCACACTCAACATGACCATGGCACACATCTTGAGATAGTTTTGAGTATACTGATAGAGCATCAGTTATATGCGAAGCTCTCAAAATACCACTTTTGGATGGACCAGATTCACTTCTTGGGTCATGTTGTCTCAGAGACAGGAGTGTCAGTTTACCTAGAGAAAGTGAGAGAAGTAGTTTCATGGGAGCAGCCGAAGAACATCTTTGAGTTGCGGAGTTTTATAATGCTATATGGATACTATAAAAATTTCGTACAAGACATTTCACGCTTAGCAGCGCCAATGATAAACCTCACTAAGAAGGGTGAAAAGTTCTTGTGGTCAGATTCTTATGAGTCAGCCTTTCAGGAGTTAAAAGGGTGGTTGAATTCATCACCGATACTAGTATTTATAGATCCTATCAAGATCTATACTGTGTAATGTGATGATTCATGTATTGGTTTGGGAGTTGTGCTTATAGAGGGGGAAGGGGTCGTTGCGTACGGTTCTCGACAGTTGAGGCCACATGAGAGGAACTACCCGACACACGATCTCGAGTTGGATGCTGTTGTTCATGATTTATGTTGTTGGATATATTATCTGTTGGGAGAGAATTTTGTGGTTTTCCCTGACCACAAGAGTCTTAAGTACATCTTCACTCAGTGTGATCTAAATTTGAGACAGGGAATGTGGGTTGAGTATCTTCAGTCCTTTGAATTTGATCTTGCCTATACGCTGGGTAAAGGAAACACAATGGCTGATTCATTGAGTAGGAGGACTCAAATTCAGGCAGTTTAGGAGGCCAGCAGTGATTGGATGCTTATGAATCTATTCTCTAAGATGCATTTGGAGGTGCACGACAGACTAGGTAAGACTTTTCTTTCTTCTATAGATGTTACATATACTCTTCTTGATCGAGTGTGAATGAGGCAGCTATTAGATTCTGAAGGCCTAGTTGTACGGTAGAGTGCGTCAGGAGAGGACCCTATTACTAGATGGACCATAGGCGAGGATGAGATCCTACATTTTTAGGTACGCATATGGGTACCAGCAGACATACACGAGGAGCTGATGCAGGACTTTCATTTCTCAGTTTGGGCAGTTCATCCCGATGTCACCAAGATGTATCGTGATCTACACCATCAGTATTGGTGGCCAGGTATGAAGAGAGATGTTGTTGGTTTCTTTATGAAGTGTTCCACCTATCTGTAGGTGAATTCAGAGCACCAGCTACCATCTGTGCTTTTGAAGCAGTTACCCATTCCCGAGTGGAAGTTGAATGATGTCGTGATGGATTCCGTGATAGGGTTTCAAAGGTTGCCTGGAGGGAATGATTTAGTATGGGTTGTCATTGCCAGACTCACAGAGGTTTCTCAATTATTTCCGATCAAGGATACCTTTAGTGTTGAAGAACTGGGAAGGTTGTACATCCGAGAGATTTTATGTCTACATGGGGTTCCACACTCCATTGTTTCAGATTGGGATGCACATTTTACTTCTCAGGTCTGGCAGGGGCTACAGAAGGATTTTGTTACGCAGGTACTTTTGAGTACAACATACCACCCTCAGATAGATGGCCAGTCCGAGCATATGATTTAGGTTCTTGGGGACATGCTTCGATCATGTATTCTGGATTTTGGGGGTTCTTGGGAGAAGCACATACCTCATGTGGAGTTTTACTACAACAATAGTTTCCAAGAGACTATTTAGATGGTACCTTATGAGGCTTTGTATGGTAGGCCATGTTGATCACCCTTATGTTGGCTGGAGGCAGGAGAGGCAGCTATGCTGGGATGTCGTCATGTCTAGGAGACCATAGAGCAGATAGAGTTGATTCAGAAGAGGGTGGCTACTGCACAGTCTCGATAGAAGTCCTATGCTGATCGATGGAGACTACCTCTGGAGTTTGAGGTTGGAGATTAGTTTTTTCTATGTGTCACACCCAGGTTGGGATGCATGAGGATTAGGAGGTAGGGTAATATTTCACTAAGGTACGTCCGGCTGTTCGAGGTTTTGGAGAGAGTTGGTCCGGTTGCCTATCGGTTGTAGTTACCTTAGACGTATCGGGATATGCATGACGTTTTCCATGTTTCTCAGCTACGACTTTACTTATAAGACTCGTCTCATGCATTCCAACCTAAGGAAGTAGAGTTGGAGGTGGATACATCATTCGAGGAGCATCCTATCTAGATTGTTGATCGAAGTATGAAGGTTCTCCATGGACGATCTGTTCATCTGGTACAGGTGCTATTGAATCATGGGCGAGTATAGGACAAGAATTGGGAGAGGGAGGCCGATGTACGATCGTAGTGGCCAGAGCTGTTTGAGGTTTCTTCTTCTATGCCTCCTTGATAGGGAAATTCAGGGAAAAATTTATTTAAGGGGGGAAGTTTGTAAGAACCCGAATATTCTTTTCATGTATATTTTTCTTTTCCTGGTGTTTTTGGGGAAAAGTGGAATTTCTTGAAATTTTTGAAGTACACACTGTTTACTTTAAAAGTACACACTGTGTACTCAGTTACCGTGGGTAGCCGTGTGTTGTGTGTGTAGCGGCCTTGCACACAACCATGTGTGGTGACCTAGAGGCCACCTAAAGAGGGGATTAGTAAGGGCAAGTACATGCCATGTACTTCAAAATTACACGCAGTGTAATTTTATTTTTTCATTAAATGCACAGGGTTTGTGTCTGACGGATATAATCATCTTCTTCTAGGTCTGGTTCGTCCGAGAGAAACCATACAACTGTGAATATTCTCCTAGCCCCCAAGTGAGAATCTGTTCTCCAATTTGACCGCCATCGATTGTGTTGGGATTGCCTCGGTAAGATCTTCTTTTTTCTATAGCTTCATTTCCTAATTCTTACTCTTTATAGATTTATCTTTGGTTGAACGTTTTTGATGTTTTTGTAGATCTAAGGTATTCTTGGGAAATTCAAGGCTTTAGGTTCACTTATATTGATCTCCCAACACCGAGGTAGGTGGTTTGTTCCTTTCCATTGAAAGTCCTTGAGTAATATGTTCAATTTTGTCCAATACCCTTGAATGGGGTATTGCGTGTTTACCATTTTAACCATGTTAATTTACTGACATGATTTTATGCTTGAGTAGAGTTTAATTGAATATGAATTGGGTTGATTTCTATGCTTTGGAAGTGTTTGCTCATGCATGTTATGTTTACGACCGTTTGGTACTGTTTATCCTATTTGGCTTCCTTGATGTTTTCTCATGCCTAGTACTGTAGGATGGAGTGATTATTTTATCTAACATGCTTTATATGTTGTATACTATTATCCAGGTAGTTCTTAAGGTTTACTTTGGCCGTATTGCATTTCTATGCTCTGTTGACTTACATAGTGCCGTGAGAACTAGGTGTAATATACTATAAGGGGAATTGACCGTGTGAGCTTCCTCAGAGAGTCTTTAATCACTTTTGACTATAAGGGGAATTGACCATGTGAGCTTCCTTAGAGAGTCTTAAATCACATTTTACTATAAGGGTAATCGACCATGTGAGATTTCTCATAGAGCTTATAATCAATTTTTACTATAAGGGGAATTCACTGTGAGTGATTCCTCACAGAGACTTTGTTTTATCCTTATAACTAAACCAGAGGGGATAGGCTATGTGTACTTCCTATAGGGTTACCAAATTTGATTATCTACTTACTTGATATGTGGAATTTAATGCTTTGAAGTAGTGGAAATGTTTACTGCTGAGTACTTCCTTTTTTACTGCTCTTTTACTTATTGCATGTCATATATATTCACTGACTGTTATGCACATATCTTTTTGTTGTTGCCTACTGGGATTTGTCTCACACCTTATTTGGGTCTTGATTTTGGGCCTAAACAGATTATATTGATGTCAGTATAGATAAGGGAAATCTCCCTTGTACTTCAGGTACTTGATTGTTGTGGATTTGGAGAGCATGGGACCAAGCTATGGCTTGCGATGTTGAGGATTTGTTTACTTGTTTTTCTTTTTTACTTTGGATTAGTACTGTATTCATCATTATGACTTGTTTGGATGTTTTCCTAGACATATCTATCATGTAAAATTATATATATGTGCTCCAGTTATTTATTACTTCCACTGTCTACTTATTGATTTTTTTACTGCTTCTGCTATTTCCATTTTTTTACTTCCACTGTGTTACTCTGCCAATGAGGGCATAGTTTCCCCACTATCACACCCAAGCCCGTCGTTGCTAGTTGACAACCTCTGGCATACGAGGAAATGTTCTTGAGGCCATGTGACCAACCAGGTACGGGGCGCCTCTGGGTGGCTTCTGGAATCGGGATGTTAGAAATTCTATTTTCCCCTTTCGACAATGAGTTAATAAAATCCAAAAGAATCAAAATAGTAAATGTTATATGGGGAAATCATGGTAATATATTTGAAGGTAAAAAAATTGAATCATTAAAGGAATATTATTTTGTATGATGTTGTATAAATACATTAGGATGCATGATGATGATGATATAGATGAATTATTCACAAGGGGTAGTGATATTTTGAACATTTTCATCGGTTTTTGGGAGAATTTAGAAGATATTATTGTGGTAGATAAGGGAATATCATCTTTCCAAAAACATTGATGCAAAAGTATTAGCTTTGGATTAAAAATATTCAGAAATAATCCCTCTTTATGACTTACATGGAATTTTAATTTATTATGAAATGAGAAAAATAATTTTTATTTTAAGAAGGTTATTTTGGAAAGTGAATAAATTTTAAATCCTTGATAAATGTTAATTATAAAATGAATGATTAATAATTTAAAGTGAGATGTTCACATTCATATTTATATGTTTATCTAATGTTTAATAAAAAAATGTCTCTTGAATCTACTAATGTGAGAAAATGATATGTAATGTTAAATGTAGTTCTTCCACTAAAATTATGTATGTTTTGAAAAAATGGGAATTTTATTTTAAACTATCCAAAGTTAATAAAAAATTATTTTTGTAAAAGATGAAGATAAAAGACAAAGAATAAAATTCAAGAATAACAAATCAATGTCTGATAAGTATTTTTTTCTTCAAAAGGGTAGGTAATGAATTTATCCAAATCCAAGAATAGTAATTTATTATCCATGTTTAAAGATATTGAAAGTAGTGACCAATATGTGTAAGTTGATTCTTATATTTATCTTTAAGTAAATATTTTAATTTCTACGTTGAATGGGAAATAATTATCAATTCATAAAAATAGAAATTATAAAAACGAAGTGGAAGATACTCATATGCATCTTATGATAAAGTGGAAATTTAATTAGGGTATTTCAAAAATCCATAAGATAGAGAATAAGATAATAATTTAGAAGATAAAAAACCAATATTATTTTGGAATGGAATCCACCAATAATTTTGATAAAATAAATTTTTTGAGATAAATTGATTATTTCAACAAATTACTTGATGATGAGAATATTTTTACAGTCATGATTGAAGAAAATGTAAAAGTGAAAGATAAATATCATATCCATATTCAATAGGGATTTGTTAAGGAATAATTAGAACTAAATAAATTTTAATCCATATTATCAAATTCTTTTTCAAAGGTCAAATAATGGAGAAAGAAGAATGATGATTCTGAATAAAAACACAAATCAATATCAAAGAGTGAAAGCAATATTAAAAATTTTATTGAAAAGGCTGAGAAGAAAAATAATGCCAAGAAGAACAATTTTTTTGAAAAAATCAATTGAATATCATAAATATATAAATTCTAGGAACTCTAAATTAAATTCACATAATTCTAAAATTAGTTAATAAAAAATGTCTTAAAAAAGAATATATTTAATAAGAAGTTTTTTGGAGTCCAATATAAATTTGGTTTTCCACATTGAGTCTATTATGGTTACTCAATGATATAATGGATAAAAGAATCAAATTTGGGATAGAATGTTGGTTATAAATATTAATATTCATTACATGGATTATTTGGTTTCTATGGATTATTTTTTAATATAAAAACTTTTTGTTGGTAAAATCACCAATATCATAATTAGATAAGGTTAATTATGACGTATTGTGTTAGGGGGAGTCATCCCTCTCAAAAAAATAATTTTTAAAAAATGATTTTTAATTTTTCATAGAAAAAAAAGACCACGTTTGAAGTTATGGAATAAGTTTTTCAATGATGTGACCAACATGGTCACTATGAAAATGAATGCCTCATCCTTATACCATACAATTATAATATGATTTTCAAAACTAAAAATCCTCTAAATAATAATTGAAAAGGTAAAGAGATTTTTTTTATAGAATAATAACATAAAGCATTAGAAGGATATAATCCATGGATTCTAGAAAACATATGTTTCTCTCACATGGTAGGATATAGAAAACATATAAAAATGTGAAATTTTTTAAAGAGTTATCAATGAATCTTGTAAGTCATGGTTCACCCAATATTAATGGAGTTGATTCAGTATTTATTAGGATGAAAGAGATAAATTCCAAAAAAAATCTATACGTTAGTGGATTAAAACAAATTATTTTAAGTGTATCATAAATTTTTTATGATGGAAAGGAAGTGAATTTTAGAAGAAATATGTTATTGGGAAAGAAACTATAATATATAAGAGTAGTGAAAATATGATAACTGATGAAAGGTAATTTAATTCAAAGGCGTGATGCTTGAAATTTATTCTACGTAAACATGAAAGGAGAAAATGATTTTTTCATTTAAGGGTTGTTCATCTTTCCAAAAAAATCATGAATAAGATTACCTAATGTGAAAATTATCACAATGTTTTAATTTTTAGGAGTGAAATAGATTCGCTGTGAACAACACGTAAAAAGGGTAAGTGTGTTGACTCTTCTCATAAGAAGGATGAGATTCAATCTACATATCCTTTAAAGATTATTCATTTAGATATAATTGGGAAGAGGAGAAAATAATAAATTAATAGAAATAAGTAAATAAATTATTTTACTGATGACTTAAATCACATTACATGTGTTATATTTATAAATCACAAATCATTAGAATTATGTATGTTTAATTGTTTTAGGAGAAGTTAAAATAAGGAGTGTGACTTGGATCTAAATATGTTCTAGGTAGGAAATGCAATTGAGTTTATAACTGGAATTTTTAAATCGTAGTTTCATATGCATGGTATTATTTATGAACTCAGTGCACCATAAACACCACAATAGAAAGGTATTTCTAAATTAAAGAATAATGGTTTGGTGTATATGTCCAAAACAGTTATTATCGATCATTTTACATCTTGATATTTTTGGAGTTAAGTTATTAGTACAAAAATTTGCATTTAAAATCATTTTTTTCTATATGATAAACTATAATATGGCCTCTTATGGGATGTACAATACAAATTTGTATGTTTGAAATATTTATTTGTGTTCTGAATCCGTTATGATATCAAGGTAAAAAGTTAAATTATTTGGATATTTGAGTAGTGGGATGTTAATGAAATTTTCTGAGGATGTCCTAAAAGTAGACGATTATGCAACTATATAAAGAAATATTCTTTAAGAAAAGAATAAATTTCTTATGATTAGGTGATGAAACATTAAAGTAAATAATTTTATCATTATAAAGAACATTCCATAAGTGATGATGTTATTGTTACTATGAATAAACCTAACGAGTGTACTATAAGCCAAGAAAGTTTAGATCATGTATAGGTTGAAGAATCAAATTTATTTGTTTCATGTGATGAGTAAAAAATTCATTCATCTCATCCAAGACTGAGAAGGAAAAGATAGGTTCAAAACATCATTTGATATCAAGGAATAGAGGTACAAACTAGGATAAATTTGAGGAAAGAAACTAAAAAATCATTATTTTCTAAAGTTGAACCTTGAGATTCTGAAGAAGCCTCATAGAATCAAGAGTGGAATGATTAAATTAATTAATTGTTTGGTCAGATTGAGAATAATGATACTTGGGAGTTGGTACATAATCAAAAGGACAAGATTTTTATTCGGATAAATTGGATATTTTGGAACAAGTTAAATGAAAATGAAGATTTTATGAGAAAAAAACAATCAATTTTATATAATGGTTTATCGAAGGTTTAAGGAGTTTAATTTAATGATATCTTTTCATGAGTTGTAAGGATTGAGACCATAATAATATTTAATTTTATTATAAATCAGATTTAATATAGAATTTTTCATATGTATGTCAAGTATACCTTCCTTAATGATGAGTATGAAGAGGTGGTTTACGCTGAAAATCCATTTGGTTTCTTTCTTAGAAAAAATTTTAATCTTGTTTAATAGTTAAATAAGGCTTTATATGGGCTGGTACATTCCCCTAGTGCTTGATGTTTTATGTTGTACACCTTCCTGATTAAGTTTAATTGTCAAAAAAGAGGGGTGATAAAATCAACATTTTGGATGAAAAATTGGTATATATCATACTTATTTTTATATTTTTAATATATTTTTTCTATAAATTATGAAGATGTTTCTGAATATTTTTCAATGGAGATGAATAATATTTCTTAAATTCCCATGCATGGGGATATGTGTTACTTTTTAGTATTTCATATTTTTCATGGTAGAGATGATTTTTTTTCAATATAAATATACTAGGGAACATATAAAAATGTTTTGAAAGAGTATTCAAGGTCAGATTACAACCCAATTTTTGTGGGAAAAAAGCTATCCAATGCTGATAAAGGAAAGTAAGTCTATCAAAGTAAATTTCAAAAATATATTGGAAGTCTATTGTACATAATAGGTTTAAAGTTAGATGTTGTTTATATTTTTTCAAATTTTAACGTGTATCGTTGTTCCCTAAAATTGTTAAATTTTAGTTTTGGAAGAAGTATTCTCAGGTATATCAAAGGTAAAAATTGTTTTGGTTTGATATATGACAGTAAAGGTAAACATTATATATTTTAATACATAGATACATATTAGGTAGGATGTATTGATGATAATACATCTACATCTGTTGTAGTATTATATTTTTGATAGAGGTTTGTTAGTTTATACCCAAAGAATAATACTTTTGGAAACATGAGAACTGATAGTTTAGAATATGTGGATTCCACTCATTCCATGACCCGATTCAGGTGGATGAAAAAACAATTGGAATAAAAAAATGTTAAAGTAAATTTTACACTATATATTAGGTGTAATAATAAAATGACTATCAATATTTCATAGAATCTATTTAATAATTCATGAACTAACCACATTGATATGAAATATCAATTATTCAAGGATCTTATGGAGAAAATTGAATTGAAGTTAGAATTTGTTCCAATAAAGGAGAGAATAGTATATTTAATCATTGGGACACTATATAAATATAAATTTCATAATATGAGGTTGGTGTTGGGATATCAACCTCACCCTTATCATTTATTTGGTATTGTCTAACGATCCCCTCCCTCATCTTGTTGTTTGGATGTTGTTGTCAAGGGGGGTGGGGTGTTGAAAGAAAAAAAAATACCATATTGTTTATCTCCTTGTGTATTTTCAATGGGGGATAACATAAATTTAGGAGGATTAATCCCCCTATCTATGTTAACATTTGGGGTATCTATCCCTTAGTGGGAGAACTATTTTATAGAGAGTTATTAAAAGTTTTAAGTTTCGAATTCACTATTTTTTAGGAGTAAACTATTCTAATAATTTGTTTAAGGGAATGCAAGATTTTTTTATATTATAGATTCTATGGATATATATTTTATGTTTTGGATTTATTTGATTTCATAATGAATATTTATTGAAGAATATGTGATTCATTCATAGATCAATGTTTAATTGGTATTGATTTGATGGTGAATTAATGATTGATATAGAAGTGATCGATTCTTAGATATCATAAAGTTGAATAAAGAGAATCATGTTTTAAAAATATGAATGTACATTAATGTTTTATGGAAAACACGGAAATATTTTCCAATGTTATTATTTCCAACAACGAGTTTGATCATGTAGGATTAGAATAATAGGATGATGATACCTTACTAAGTGAATTGAGTTTTCATGTGATTTATATTCCTTAGTTTCCAAAAAAAGGGCGATATTGTTGATCGAATGATCTATTTAGATGTTGTATAGATTTTTGAGATAGTATTAAAGACCTGAATTAATTAAATAATGATCCCCTAGAATATGAAAATCATGAAGAGAATAAGTTATAAAGAAGTTTAAGTGGATGTGATTAATGTGTTTTATTTTGTTTTCAATTCATAAATCATGCTGAAACTCACATAAATTAAATTATTATTTGTGAGGTGATGTTTTTTTAATATTTGAAGTTATATGAATCATGTTTGAAGAATTATTATGATAAATTTGAAGGAATGTGGAATTTTTTTAATCTAAAAATTATCAATGTCCGGAGGTAAATATGATCATCTTATAGAAATATATAAGTCATTATTGAATTGTGTATTAATTATTTCATCATAAATATGAAATTTTTCAAAGGGATAATGTCTACATATGAGTAATTTTGAGCCATTTTTGTGTAGTTATAGTTTTGATAGGATTAATTTGACCCAACACATGATTTATTTCCCTCTACATATGAGTCAACTCATTCTATGTGAAACTGATTCTACTGGTGCATATGAGTGATCCATAGTTTCATATGAGTCAACACATAATAAAAAATATCATATTTCTGTAGAATTAGTATTCCAATTTTGATAATTCTATCAGAAAAATGAAATTATCATAGGCAATGATAAAACTAATTGACCATGGATAAAACATCAAAAAATTGGTGATCTAATGACGTGGATCTTGTTTTGAATGTTTTTTAGTAAAAAAATTGAATGATACATTAGAAGACTCAAATTATATATTATTATGTTTTTGTGGTAGTGCATTAAGGAAATTTGATAAGCCATATTTGGTAAATGGAATATACCTTGATACAGGTGTTGGTTAATGAGAATAAGGTTGAGTTGGTATGTTAAGAAAATGACTCCTACTAGATTAATTATGATAGTCATGTGGTGTGATCACATAGGTGATTTACAAAAAAGATAACGGAGTCACCAAGTATATAAAATATTGGTGCCCGTGGGCTACAAACTGAAAAGAATAAAATGTGGGAACATGTATTTCGTATATTGTCTCGAGAATGAGATGGTGAATTCTAATGAAAATGGTCGAGTGATGCTTGGGTTTGAAACTGAGGGAGTAATGTAATGGTGTGGACTAGTAACAACAACTGATGAGGGGTTTTATTGTGAATTTATAATTCACACATGCTACTAGGAGTGGATTATTTTTGTAGAATTTAGGGAAATATTTAGTACTATGATGTGGGGGCTAGTGGGGTTTTGAATAAAGGATCTAGTTTGGGCATGGTTTTGGCATAACAATAACTAGTGGGATTATGATATTTGGTTTGTGAATTTGGATTAATTAACTAAAATGGTTCATTAAATATGCATGAGGAGAGTTCTCAGGTATTAGAATCATTATTTTTGGGAGGCTTTAATACTCAATGATTTTTAGCAGATCATGTCATGATCATTTACAGGGGAAGTAATCCCAAATACACCAGATATATCTTTGATAGTATCAACATACTTGTAATAATAAAGAACATATACATGAATTTTTTTGAGCAGTCCATATATTAATTATCATTTTACAGTAAATCAAGATCACCATATAAATAAATGAATACTTCTTGCCTTAGAGGGAGTACACCATCCTTTGGTCCGTGATTTTATTTTGAAAATTCATATACATTTAGAGTGGTTATATCATTTTAACTATTCATGATGAAAGAGTATATAGGTAGGAAGAGATATTTATAAATTTTTTTATGAAACCAGAGATCATAACTAATGATGGAATTCAATTCCATTTATTGGATGTTCCTTATGCTCTTCATTAAATGAAGATACTCATTAGTAATGTTTTAAACTACTGTATGTTAGTGAGTCTTACTGGTTGAATGTTTCTAAGGGATTGATATTCATTAAATTAACTAAATATTTGGTTTATAACTAATGAAATTAGGTGGGGATGATTTAGTGGTAGTTCTAACCAAATTCAAACACTACTTTGGGTGAAAAACTCAGGTAGAAAGGATTTATTATAATAATAAACCGTTATATATATATCTATAAATATATTAAATTTAATGAGATATAATTTGGAGGATCGTCCTGAGTGATATGTCTCTACTTATAAACTCAATAATTAACTCTTTTTTCTCATATACAACTATTTTAAGGAGTATAACCTTCTATCTATGCTAATCTTAATATATCATAACAACCCATAACACTTTGTGATGATCATAAATTATGGAAAACTCAATGTCGTACTTTGAGGGGATATTATCATTCCACCATTCTTGTAAAGTTGATTAAATCCCACATGAATAAATGATAAATTAATACTTCATTTATTTTAATAGAATGATAGATTATGAAACTATTACATCAATATATTATTTATTGTATAAAAAGAGACTATATATGAACATCATTATTCTACTATAATAATGTTTTCATCAATGGATTTGTTACATTTTTATCTATATCTACCCAATAGATCCTAACATTTCCTCTATTAATGACCTCTCATTTAATATGGTATTTGGGAAGTATTTTTTCGGTCCTTTGGTCAGACATGAGTCCCATTTCATGAGAAATAACACCATTATTATCATAGTAAATCTCAATTACTCCATCAATGCTAGGAACCACCTATAGTTCAAAAATGAACTTTATAATCCAAATTTCTTCTTTCATATCATCTAATTCTGTAATATAAACTACCTATATTTTTGAGTCTTTTGTGGTGGCTTGTTCGGAATTTTTCCAACTAATAGCTCCACTAATTAGAAAAAACATGAAACCCAAATGATATTACATATCAAATGTATAATATTGGAAAATAGATTCCATGTAACACTTTACATGGCGTTCATATGCTCTTCTAAATATAAAAAATATATCCTTATTACTTATCAAGTACTAAGAATTTTCTCCACAACAATCCTTTGATTCTCAAGATGATTGGATTGGTATCCAAAAGTCATACAAAAATAATGGGAAACATCCAGTTGAGTACATAACATTACATATTTTAAAGAACCTATGAATAATTCATAGGTAATTATATTCATCCTTACTAACTCCTTAAAATGATATTTACTTTTCATAAGATTTGTGCATGTAACATTAGTAAAGACCCCTTTTTGAGTTCTCCAAAATGATACTATTTATAACTTTACCAATGTAATGTTCCTAATTGAGTCTAAGAAACCACTTAAATATCTGTCTATAGATATTCATATCCAAAATATATGTATTTTCACCCATGTATTTCATTGATAAGAATTTAACCAACCACATATTCATAGAGTAGTGTTAGGATTCCATTTTTAAAAGTATTATGTCATCCACATAAAATATCAAAAATGCCACTACACTTCCACTAATCCGCATGTATATATATGAATCATCCATTTTTTTGAAACCAAAATCTTTTATTATATCATCAAACTAGATATTCCCACTATGATAAGCCTTATCTAATCCCAAAATGGAAAATTGCATCTTTTAAAGCATAATAATATGAATTATTCCTTAAAAACCATTAAGTAGTATCATATATAAATTCTTGACTAAGTTACTATTATGGAAACCTATTCTGAAATCCATTCGATATATCTCATAATAAATTTTTTCTATTGTGGATAGAAATATCTGAATGGACTTTTTCATTGATACAAGTGAAAAATATTCCTTATAGTCAGTATGTGGAATTATATTGTAACATTTTGAGATCAAGTGTTCTTTATAGTTATAAATTATACCATCAATGTAATTTTTATTCTATAATCCCACTTACAACCTATATGTATCACCACCTCATATGTATCCACAATTATCTATACATGGTTAGTGTACACAAGGAATATTTCAGATTACATGGACTATAACCATTTGTCAATATTAGAACTCTCTATGACCTCCAAAATTTTTGTAGGTTCATATCCTATGAATAATATCTCATCATTATTAGCTATGAGAAATCCATATTTAACGTTTTCTTAATTAATCTAACCACACCTTCTAGGTTCTTGTGTAATTTGAGTTAGTTCTTCATCAAAAACTCTTCATGCGATTGGATCAACCACCACCGTACGAAAACATCCTATTTGTTGGTCTTGAACTTCTATATGTCAAATTTTCTTCCTATATAATCAATGATTAATTTTTCATTTATCAATGAAAATACCACATCAAGGAACAATCACATTGTGTTTATCCTAATTATAGAAATAATATCGCAATATTTATTGGGATAATAATTATGGAAATTTCCTTATTTGAAGAAAATATTATAAGAAGAAAAAAATCATATAAATTCTTCACATACCTAAATAATTATAAAATACATTATTGTATTTTTTTACAATCCATATATAATATTATGTATTTATGAATAATTTAGATAGACCATGGTTTAGTTTAAATGGATATGCCTCTAGTGCATAACCCTAGAAAGAAATAGGAAGATCACAAAGACTCATTAATATTCAAACCATGCATAAAATGGAATGATTTCTCCTATAAGAGAAACAATTCCATCATGGTGTTCTAAGAGGAGCGAGTTATAAAATAATTCCATAATCAATCAGATGATCATTGAAAATCTAGATATTGTATTCACCACCATGATCCAATTATAGGGTCTTTATAATTTTGGATAGTTGATTCCATTCATCACTCTGAATATCTTTAAAATTTTAAAAAGTTTCATACCTTTGTATCATTTGAAACAAATATCCATTCTGAATAAAATCATTGGTAAAGTCAAAGAAGTACCTAAACCACCACATAATTGAGTTCTCAATGGTTCAATTACATCAATATATATGATAACCAATAGTCCACAATACCTTTATCCTTTTCCACTAAAATTTCTTTTTTCAATTTTCCTGTTAAATACGATTCTCAATTTTCAAATGGATTGTTGTATAATGGTTCCAGTAATCAATCTTTAATGATCCTTTGGATGGTTTTATCATTTATATGTCTAAGGTTAAAATGTTAATGGTACATTGGACTATAATCAATGCTACCTCCTTTTTCAAAATGTTATCTGCTAGACTATCCATGTTTAGATTGTATAAAATGTTTATCTTATTCCCAATCAATAAACCATCTCAATCAGATAAGTCGAAAAACTATTTTTATTAATTATGTATGATAATCCCTTCTTATCCAAAAAACAGAAAAAAATTAAAATCACTTTTATGAAAAGAACATCATAAAAGTTATTATATTAAAGTATCAATCGACTTGGAAAATCATATCATGACAACTTTTAATGAAACAGATCTTGCTCCATTACCAACATGGATATCTACTTCAACCTTTTCTAATTACCTTATATCTATGAATCTATTCTTTTGATCAGAAATATGTGATGTTAATCCACTATATAATACCCAAGAATTAGTGTTAGTGAAATTTAATTATATAAAAATAACATTTAGATTATCATAATTCATCACTTTGATAACACATATGAACCTTATATACAAATCATTCCCAATTATATAGGTCAAACCTATGCGAGATACAAGTATTATTATCATTAAATAAGCCATAACATATGAAAAATGCATACATACATATAAATATATATGGGTTTGTATCATGAATGATATCTTTTTTAAATTACTTTTAATAAATTTACTAGAAATAAAAAAACGATTACCTCGTACATCATATCTATTTAGTGATCCAAAATCCATATTTCATCATGACTTGCTCTAGTTTATTTATTTAAATAAGTTATGACTATATCTGATAAATAAAAACTTTTTAAATCATATCATATATAATTATGGCATAGATAAGTCTATAAAATATTTATATTCATCCATTAGATGGATTCAAACAACTCTATTCCTCAGGTATCTTAATCATTAGGGGTTGCTAGTTAGTGTAATCCTAAGAAAACACTAAGAATAAAGAACATAAAAATTACTGTCACCTTATCACTTTATTTCCTTACACAAGATAATTCATAGGCACCTAACTGTTAGGTTCAACCATACTAAATGATTTAGGTCTTAATGATATCCTCTTTAGAGGGAATCTTACACTTACTATTTCAAAAGTTTTTTCATAAAAGTATCACCAGTTAAATATACATCTCATTGATATTAGACATAGCTCATATCATTTAATTTTTAATTTTATCATGTTTTATCTATCTGTATAGGAATGATTCTAACAATTTAGTTTTGAAATCCTATTCCATCCAAAAAATTAATGTTGTCACACTACATTAATGGGTAACTCATTACATAACCCATAAGTTAGTGTTAATCACCCAAAACAAAAGAAAAACATATTAAAACACATCTAAATGCATCTCATAAATTAGGTATATGACCATTTCATGTAAATTCACAGATTTTTATGAGATTGAAATTATATACATGGGTAACCCTAGATAAATAGAAAACAAACCCATCACCTTTTTAGAATAAGGTGTAATCTTATAGGTGGGTTGGTAGTGTAACACTAGGTACCTCTCCCCAAGATACTTTACTCAAGATAAAAGTAAATTCATGATATATCTAAAACATAATATGTAAAAATTATATTCAACAACTTTTATCAATATTAAAAATAAAAAAAAAATCAAGTTCAAGGTAATGCAAAACTAAATTGTATGATATCACACCCATATTGTTGGGTCTAGATATGTGTCATTTAATAAATTCATCACATAAATTTTCCAAACAAAATATTCATATTAAATAATTCACTAAAATTGAATATTAACGAAAGTTATTAAACAAATAATCATTTTATTTATTTCAAAAAAAAACCCTAGATGGCCACCAATGAAGCCAACAATCAATGGGGACAATGAAAATGATTAATGGTAGGATAAAGAAACCACATGGCATGTGGAATAGAAGGATATCATGGGAAAACCCTTTAAAGTAGAGGCATATAAAGATATCATGGGAAAACCCCTGAATAAGGAGCATAGGGTAGGATATCATTGGAAAACCCTTTATAGAGGAGGCACTAAAGGATATCATGGGAAGACCATTTCACAAGGGGAATGGGGTAGTGAAGGGGTAAAGAAACCATGTAGGTATACATGAAAACAAGTAGTATTTTAGTGGGGTGAATGAACGAGAATCAAAAAACATCACATGCAACATGTGGGGGTAATAAAGCAGTGTGCATTGAAGTTGAAGTCTGATGTGGGACTTACTCGATATATGATAAGTATTAATTATTTAAGAGGAAACATCCCTTAATTTAAATTTTAATTTAACATTATTTATAGGGAGAACATGACATTACATTAACACTCAATCTTATAGTATACAACACAAAAATTATAACTTCTTTTATGTAGCACATGATAGTGACTACATTGTCCTATAATGTGCACCACCCTTTCCACTCCACATTATATTAATTTATCAATGTACATTAATGTACCATCTCATATTATGTTTAGTTAAAAAACATTGTTGGGCAAAAATCCCTCAAGGTATCATTGAAGCATTTTTGAGGTGATTGTGTTTGTTGACAAAGTGGACATCTGAGTGGTGATTGTTGACAAAGCATAACAATGACATACAAACTTGTTGAAAAAGGGGATTTCATGGTGGAATGTCGAGTTCAATAGCTGTGATTAACGATCCATGTTTTATTCAAGAACGTCGACAAAGAGATGGATGGTCTGGAGGTGGTACAAAAAGAACAGATACAAGGTGACGCCGTTTTCCAGTGTTTTCCAAATTTTTGGGCCTGAAGATCGTCAAATGAAGAAAAGTGGTTTTGGGAAAAGGGACTTTCGCACCGTGTACTTGAAGGCTTGGAAACTTGTGCACCACATGTTTTTCAAGATCAGATCATCAAAATATGGCAAAGGAAAAAGTGTCGCGCAAGTATTGGTGGTGTCGCGCAAGTGACTTGCACGCTGTGAAAGAGACTTGCACGCCGATGCATTGGAAGCTTGAAAACATGCGCGCCTGTGGTTTTTCAATATCAGAAGATCAAAATATGGAAAAATAAATAGGTTTGCACAAGTTTGGAATTGGGTCGCGCAAGTGACTTGTGGGGGAAGATACCTGCGCACCGAGACTTGTGCGCCGAGGAGAGACTTGCGTGCCATCGCGCAGGGTGTTCCAAATGCCTATAAATACTGGACTACCCCTCTTCATTCTTCATCGGAGTTCAAAAAATTGAGAAATCAGAGCTCCCGTCATGCAGGTGTGGTGGTCGCGCAAGTGGTGTGTGGTCGCGCAGGTGAAGTTGCGCGCTAGTGGTTAAAGTTGCACGCCAGTGTGAGAAGTTGCGCACTGGTTGGTAGTTGTGCGCCAATATTGGTTTGGATGTAAAAGGAAGAGAGTCGCGCAAGTTTGGAGTTTGGGAAGATTGTGTCGCACAAGTGTCTGAGGAGGACTTGTGTGCCAGTTGTGACTTGCGCGCCGATAATGCGCGCCGAGATAGATTTGCGCGCTAAGTAAGGTTGATTCTCTGACCATATTTTCAGGCCGCGTGGAAGCTGGAAGATTTCCTGATACCTTCGGTGCAAAGTGAGATTCATCTATAGGTTAAATTTTGGCTTCAACAGAGAATCTATATAAAGAGAAAGATGAATTACTTCATGAAAATGAAGAGACCTACAGGTCTATAAACTATAAGTGTATTCCTTCCAGTGCAGTGAGCAAAGGAAGAGGAAGAAGGTGATCCTCTCCACCGACAGTGAGCTAGAGAGAGAGAAACAGGGAGTGACCCTTGGGAAAGCAGTGATCTGACCCTAAATCTTGTATAGGCAGTGAGCCTGGGACAGAGTGACTGTGCCCGAACCTTGTAATCCACAACTAGTGAAGTTTAGTGGAATTTGGTACGACCGGAAACTTGTTAGCGTATTCTCCTTGTACGTAGCCCAGTGAGGGTGAACCAAGTAAAAATCACTGTGTCCTGTGCATGCTTTACTTTCTGTTTATATTGTGCAACAGGAAAGAGAGAAAAGAGTGTTTTTATTAATAGTGAAACAAGATCATAACGAGCTTTAATTTTTAATTAGTCATACCCTGATTCACCCCCCCTCTTAGGGTATTCAGCCTTGTGGACCTAAAAAACATAAATTCTATGATATCAATTACATAGGAATATCCTTATGGAATCTATTGACATTTTATTAACTGGTAATATAATTTCATATAGGAGAACATGATAATATGTTGTAATATAATGTAATGATAGTAGGTAAAAAAACCAAGTATGCAGCATAAACCATTTTCTTCATCAAAGGAAAATACATTTTGAATCATATAAGAAGAATTATTTTATACCATTGATGAGTTTTTTTGGGATTATCTCATTATCATTAGAAGAAGAAGAAAACCCAAATACAAAAGATATAGCTTTTATAGAGTCAAAACTCATAGAATAATGAAGAACAAAGACATACATGCAATGAGAATTAAACTATATATTACCCATTTTGTATATTTGGTTTAGCTCATCTATCAGTAATAAAAATATGGCCTTTATCAGTGCTAGAAAAGTGCATTAAAAGTGCTAAAAAATGTACAGTTAATTGAGGCGAAGATAAGGGGGGGGGGTCCCCTTTATCAGCGCTCAGAAAAGGGCTGATAAAATCCCCTTTTATCAGTTCTAAAAAAATCGCAGATAAAAGGTGTCCTTTATCAGTGCTAAAAAAAGAGATGATAAAAGGCGTCCTTTATCACCACTTTTTTTAGCGCTGATAAAGGATCCCTTTTATCATCACTTTTAAAAATTTATGATAAAAGTTCAAAAAAATTTAAAAAAAATTTAAAAAAGAATACATAATGCGGGGGGGGGGGGGGGGGCTTTTAACAGCGCTTGACCCCCCTTCATCAGCGCTAGGCAGACCCCCTCACACTCTATCGCGCATTTACCTTGACCACATATCCCCCAACATGTCCGTGTGCACCTCCTTGCTTCCACCCGAACTCGAACCTGCGACCTCCCCCCTCGCGTGCCTGCACCTTTACCACTAAGCCATTTCATTTGTTTCTCTATTTAATGATATATCTATATATATATATAGTTATATTTATTCATATATTAATATAGATTCATATAAATATAAATATATTTATTTATATTAATACATATATATTTATTCAATTATTAATATATATTTATATTTATTCATATATATATATAGTTATATTTATTCGTTTATTAGTATAGATTCATATTATTATAAATAAATTTAGTTATATTAATACATATATATTTATTCATATATTAGTATATATATATATTTATTTGTAAATTAATTTATATATATATATATATTTAGTTATAATTTTTTATCCAGGTATTTATTTGTATTTTAATATATATTTATAAGATTAGTTTTAAATACATTTATAAAATATTTTTTTATATTTGTGTTTATAAATAAATAAATACATACATACATACATACATATATATAACACACACACAGAGATACACACACACACACACACATATATATATTTATGAATAAATACATATATATGTGTATTTGAAAAGCCATAAAATGTTAAAATGACCATAAAATCTCATCCAATATTCTGTTTCAACTCCACAAATAGTCAAATATAAGAAAATGAAACAATCTTCGATATGATATGTGGTACAGGCCTAGAGGACATCCAGATCGGAAGTTATACCTGTCTGAATGTTAAAAAATCGGGTATCCCGATTAAAAACTCAGTTTTGGAGGCCTTCTGGGCCTTTTGGGCCTCGAAAAATGTGACATAAGGTTCCTTTAATTAACTAGCCCATAGAGATCGTCGCAAGATTTTATTTGATATGCTGTAGAGCGCAAACGGACACTGAAATCAAAAGTTATGGTCGTTTGATGTTTGAGTTACATTTTGAACTTATTTTAGATCTTTTATTCATTTTTTTTAATTTTTTGTGTCTTCAGATTGTTATTAAATGATTTTTAATTGATGATAATTAGAAAATTTTTAATTAATAATATTTTTTAAAATATTTTAAATCCATTTTCACTAAATTTCTTATATATTAAATGTAATAGTCTATTTATACTTATGTAAAACATATTTAAAAAATATATATTATATTTATATCAATATAAATATGCGTATATAACAATATATTATTTTTCCTGAATATTTGTTGAAATATAAATTTTATCAGTGCTAGGAAAAAATGCTGATAAAGCCCCCCTTTATCAGCGCTACTAAAAAAGCGCTGATAAAGTGGTCCCCTTTATCAGTGCTAAAAAAAGCGCTGATAAAGGGGGGGCTTTATCGGCACTTTTTTTAGAACTGATAAAGGGTGGCATTGCAGAAACCCAGTTTTGTGGTAGTGTATGTGATAAATGAATGCATCATATCTCCATGTTGGTCCATTATTCTTTGGATCTATGATTATGTCATGTAGATTATAGTACAATAAGAGTTATTCTACCACCTTCACTATTCATGATGAATGATTCTACAGGAAGGAGTAGAGCATAAAAACAAATTTCATTAAACAAATGATCATCACCAATGTGGTAGCTCATTCTGTTGTATAGTTAGTTACTGAAACTCTTCATTATATTAAGTGATTTGGTGGTAAATTCATTTGTTACACCTAGTTGGTGATTCTTACAATTTGAATGTTTCAAATGGATCAATACTATTTGAATGAACCGAAGAAAAATAAGTTAATAATCAATGAAACCATTTGTGGAAGATATTGTGGAAGTGAAAACAAAAATCACACATTGTGTACAGTGTAATTTAGACTCGGGTTCCATCACATGCACACCAAATTTCATTGGTACCAATGTATACATAGGATTTATCTTAAGGGTACATGGTTTGAAATATGACATTGAGCTATATGCATAACATGCATATATGTTTTATTAAACTTCCAAAAATACAAAATGTATCTTTGTTATGTTATTATATGAATTGTTCCCATAAAACCATACATGTTTTAATTTTTTCTAAAATCAATATATTTTAGTGGTCATCTTAGGACTGATTAGGATATATAAAACACTGGGTAAATGTATCTATATTATTAAAAATAAAAATAATTTCCTCATTATTTACATCCACATGAATTGAGTAAGTGTATCTATATCCTTTCTCAAATCAATTTTATTTTTCATGCATGCGATGCAAATAGTAATTGACACCCATTTTTGTTAATGAGGTTCTCTTTCAAGATGGATAACTATTTCCCTAGTGTATGGAGTTTATTATATGATGTTCACGTAACTCATATTTTATTATCAAGATGAATCTCACAAAATGGTATATCCTTAGAATCATATTCTATTGAAAAACTAGGTATAATTAATGAAATGAGTTTTAGTTCTTCAAATATAATATTCTTCTTATAACACCATAAAGTTGATTAAAAGTTAATGATTAATGTACATCGTAGATAGAATTGTTCTAATAACCTTCATTAGTGTGAATCTATAAATGTGGATACATATTCTATTATTTTAGACTTTATAATGTAGTGATATTATATGATGTTTTTTCTAACACATTTTATTTTATTATGATTAGAACATAGTGAAAATTTATGACACTCTCTCTTCTATTTTTTTCTAAACGGTAATCAGAATAAACTATTTTGGACTCTCTTTCTTATTCCTCACCTTCAACACACAAGATAAAACTCTCTCAATGGTGTTGGTACTTCTTATCCTTAAAACATGTATTATAAAATTAATTTATTATCATACCTCTATTTTAATTATTTTTGCCATGAAATATTTAATATAATCATTCTTTCAGATCGGACTAATCCCTTTCTTATCCTCTTCATATTTATTATCCATCATTTATGAATATTATTTCTATAATATTTATCACATTAACATTCCTTGATATTATTACTTTAATAATTAAAATGAATATTCATGAATAATAAACAATTTCATTGAATACATATTTTAATTCCAAAAAACATTTCCTTTAAAACGCCAATTTCACTGATCTTCAAGTCTCATTTAAAACAAATAACACAATTTCTTCTTTTATTTATCTTGAAGTATCATTATCTTATTCAAAATATAATTTTAATTATAATGGACTTTTCTATAATTAAATTTTATATATAAAATACATCTTCAAGATCCATAACTGTATGGGAAAGCAAGTAGTGGTACATTCATAGTATAGTCTTCTCCCCACAATGAAACTATTCCTCAAATAATAGAACCAACATAATTATAATATAAAATCATTATGAAGTCTTTCACACTTATTTACTCTTCATCACTGAATCTCACCACCAATAGAATAATGATCTTAATATATATCATCAGGTTTAAATAAATAAATATCAACAAAACATCAATAAATTTATTTTTTATTCAAGATGTTTAGCTTCCAAGGCTCACCATTAACTTATAGAAATCATCATCATCTCAAAAATTTTCTAATTGAAAGATATTATATAATTAAATAAATATATTATTCATATCAATTTTTTCCCATATAGAACCATACATTTCATACATAGATATTACATCCTAATAGATGAATATTCATTATATAACATTACGATCAATTTCAAAATCATATAGGTTTCATGTTTTTTGAAACATGGATACGTAAAAAAATGGTTCAAAATATATCTATGTTATATGGAACTAATTTCATTATAAATATAACACTTCTTAGAAATTTCTTAATTAAAACATTTCTTCATAACCTGGGAAAAGGAAACATAATTAATTGTGAGCTCAGATTCTCAGTAAGGGTAAACAAGGGAGACATCAACGATCACATAAACATAAAATTAGCATAAGGGTTTGAGAAAATGAGTTTAATATTTTAAAACTATATCTTTCATATTATGGATCTAAATATTTAGTCATGGCATAAATATTGGTTATTCGTAAGTCATGAATCATACATGAATCAAATAATATGATCCATGAGAGTATAACGATGGGATAACATTTATGTTTTTTTCATACACATAAGCAGGAAAAATAATTTCCTTAGTCATGGAAAACTACCAATACTATAATAGTATATTTGGTTCACTCTCCATTACATAATATCCTAATTTATGGTTCACACCAATGATAATCGTAGAATAAAATTCCCCTTGCTGAATTGGGTTCACTCCCCATTGCATTCCTTATTAACTCATGACATATCCTTCAATACCAAATGCATTGGTGGGATATATAATTACAGTCACACCCATCACATAATTAAAAACATATATTTATGTGTAATAAGATCACAAACATTCATCATCACATATCCCATGGAAAGGAACACATTTAATAAAAATTTCATTATAGCATTAGAAAATAACACATAGTAAAGAAACGGGCTTCATAAAGGCTTCATCATAACCTAATTAACTTGAGGAATGAAATGGGTTTCATAGAATCATCATTAAATAATCATCATAGTAAATCCAAATAATGAAATTGGATTGCTTTATTGGATCAATCCTTGGTAAATAATAAGTAAAATCATAGGATGTTATGATAGATAAAAAATCCTTTAAAAGATCTCATGAACATTTCATGGGGAAAATAACCATTTCAATTTGAAAGAAATTATTAAAAATAATATATTTATAAAATATTAAGGAAGGAATATTATTTTAATAGAACCTTTGAAACAAGTAAATGAAGATTCATATAACTGAGTGGTCATGGCATTGGGAAATTCCATTCATTCATTTTATGTTAAAATAAATATTCTTTTATCTTTTTCTTTAAAAATTCAATAAAAAATTACGTAGAAATCATCAAGAATATTACCATTAAATAATTTTTAAAAAATAAATAATTTTTAAAAATTACTTTAAAAATCATATAATTATAGTAATAATATTCTTGAAAATATTTTTGAAAACATGGTTGGAATGAACCAAGATCGACGTACATAGAAATTAAATTTCTTTTGCAGAATACTTAATACATGACACAAAAAGACACCCAAAGACAGTATTAGTATAGTTTATTTTTAAAAATGGAACATAATATTCTAACTTGGTGAAATATCTTCAACATCTCCCTTAAATATCTTCCCATTTAGTTTTTCTACCCAAAAATATTCTTTATATCATGGAGAAAAGAATTCATAAAAAGGGTGAGCTCAAATAATCAGTAAGGGTAAACGTGAAGAAAATAAAAAGAACATAAAAATAATAATGTGACAACATTATCATAAATTTTTAATATCAAAATTGTGATTCAGGAAGCAAATCTTTGCAATATGTAAGGCATAGATCAAAAAGGAACACTAACCATGATAACATAGCAATGGCATAAAACATGGAATTGTGGAAAAGAAATAAGAACATAATTTGATTTACATAGTAGAAAAGGCATTGATTAAAAGAGAATCATAGTGGACAAAGTCCATTATTGAACCGGGTTTACTTTCCATTCCATCCATGCATTACTGAACCATATTTACTTATCATTCCAACCCTGTATTACTGAACCGGATTTACTTGTCGTTCTAGTCATGTATATCTCATGAGATACAAATCATTACCCAATTAATTGGAGGTTGATATAGGTACCACCCATCTCATAATGAAATCATTCTTAAATTTTACAAAAAAACATAAACCATTCACCATATCATAACCCAAGGGACAAAAAATGGGGTTCTTAAACATCATTTCATCATAACATAATATATATAAGATAAGTAGATTTCATAAAAATAATTCCATCACAAACAAAATAAATTAAATTTAATAATAGGGATATAAACATAAACATATGTCATCTTAAATGGAAAATAAATTTGATAAAACACTTTAGCTTAATTCATGAGGAAAATATCATTTCTTCTTCAAAAATGATTTCATTCCTCAAAATGCCAAAAATTTTTAGAAGAAATCATTTGATGTGAAAAATAAACTTGTGATATTGTAGTGGATTATTCAATGAAATAAGGAATTATGAAATTGTAAAAATCCATTCATGCCATAAAAATTAAAAAACACTATTCTTTTATTTTTTCTGGAAAAGTTAAAAAGTACCTCGTACTGAAAATGAAAAAAGCTTACATTCATACCGTTTAGTAAAAATTCACCAATGGTTAAAATTTACATTAAACAATTATAGAATGAAATAAATAATATTTTGAAATTCATATTTTTGAAACATGGACTTGAATAATAAATATACCCCAGTAAATACTTACGAATAAACAATCTTGGATAAAAACAATATTTTCAAAGTTATCCCTTACCTTTGGTATAATTTCTTATGTATGCATCCGAAACTATTTTATAGTGGGTTTAAAAAAATTATTAAATTTTAAAATAACCATAATAATATTTATTATATCATATATGATTCACTTATGACTTTATATTACCCATCCTTTTATCAATTCCATGTTAAATAAATGTTTTGGGTAATAATCATTTCATTTATCGTACGTGTTTTGACTTATTATTCTTGATATTATTAAATATATCATGATTTATTTAAATAAATAATTAAAAACATGATTTATATATAATATATTTTCAGTATATAAATATATATAATAGAGAGATAAATTAAATTTAATACACCATTAATGGAGATGACAGGCCATACATACGCATGAACGTTGTTTCTATTTCCTTATTGAATTGAATAGAAGAATATAAATGACATATAAATATACATAAATCTAGTAGAGTTATTATTTCATATATTTCACTCTTATTTATTATATATAATTTATAATCATTCTTTAATGGTTAATGTGGGGAATGAATCTCATCGTGTCATGGAGACAGTATGTCATACATATGCACGAGCGACGATATCATTCCCTTGATGGTTAAATAGTAAGGAATTGGGTGGTATATGAATTTTAGATAATAATAATAATTTTATATTCATTATGTACATCCATTATACTCATCAATATACCCATCCAAATTATGTATTGTTGAATAACAATTACACAATGACGTAGAGATGGTAAGCCGTACGTATGCATGCATGGTGATATTGTTATTTGTAGGATGGATAAAATGAGGTAAAAGGTATTCCCATAATAATAATAACATCTTATAATGTATATGATATTGTATTTATTACTTAAGTATGGAAACAATAGAAGAATATGAATTATAAGTGGAAAAGAATTTTGAAAGAGGTGATAAAACAATTACCTCTTTTTCGGGTATCTCATTTTGGTATGCACATAAGGACTCTATAATATGGATTTCATCCGAAAGGGTGGCCTATAGGCTAAAGTGATATAAGTTGGGAGGATATTTGGGCAGGGTTTGGCTGATCCAAATGGATTTGTAGGGGTGCTTATAAAAATAAGGAGAGGTTCCCATTTATAAGAGAGGGGAGGGGCACCTTCAGAAAGTCTTGAAATATTAATATTTTATAAATTCATTTTCAGTTTATAAAGCTCTTAAACTAATTTATTTATAATATAAGATGATTATTGGTCTAAATAATTTCCAAAAAAAATTATACACATTTTTTTAATTTTAAACCTTATCATTTTGATTTATCCTTATTTAATCTATTTAATTTTATTTGTGTTAATAATATTACCAATATTATATGGTTATAATTATTTACCTATGTGTTGAAAATTACCCATAATTAGATACATTATGAAATTGATGACCATATAATTTTGACTTTGTAATTTTTAAATATTTTATATGATTTTCAAATAATTTAATAATATGTTATTTTTATAAAATATCAGTTGTGTCATTTTTGACACTATTCATTTATTTTAATTTAAATAAACTAAAAAAAGATAAATTAAAAAAAAGATTTAATACACTCATAACTTGTCAGAGAACATTAATTAGTTTATATTATATTTATTTTAATATTTTTAAAACTATTTATTTTATATTTATATCAAATAAATAATTTCTACATCACTATTGGGTCATCATTAATGGTAATTATTTAATCACTAAAAATTATAAATAAATTAAAATGATGTATATAATCTTATAATATTTATGGATAGTATTTATCTTATAATTTGTATCATGTTTATCACTATATTAGAATTATTATACTTATAAGATATATGAGAGTGACATGTTGTCAGCTTCTTTTGTTTTAATTATAATTACATCACTTTAATGTAAAAAAGTCCATTAAAAGAATAAATTACTACCCATTGGTAATATTGGTCGATTTTAAATTATCCAATAGGATTTTGGAAGGTGTTAGGGTAATTTTATTATCTTTACCATATTTTTATTTAACCTAATTTACCTGATTTACCTTTAATAGTGGCAATTAAAAATTACAATAGTTACTATTCATAATATCAAAAAAAATTAAAATTAACCTATTAACATAATCTATACCCACTTATTTTAAATATGGAATCCATTTTTCATAATTAAAAACACAAAATTGGATGAAATTAATTTAAAATTAATTCTCGTTGTCAAAAACCAAAAAGTAGATTTCTAGGAAGTAAAAACTTATCAAAAGATTGTCATGTTTTTATGTCTAATTTAAATGTGAAATTACGTAAAATGACATAAATTGGATTAAATAATAAAAAAATAAAAAAAATACACTTGAAAACCAATTAAAAATATAATCTAACTATATATAATTTAGGCGAAAAGGCAGTTTTGAATTAAAATGCAGTATTTTTCACTATTCATCAAAATATGAATTTCATCAAAAAAATACCAAAAATTTCATCCAAGTTAAATTTTTATGTCCTTATTCAAAAGTGGAAATTTATTTTTTCAAATATAATATATAAAATTGTTAGAAACTATATTTAAAATTGGTGCACCATCAAAAGATGGAAAAACTGCATTTTTTTTGAAAAATACTTATTTTATCCAAAAAAATTGAATTTGTTATTTTATTATGTTCTAGAAAATACATAATATGAATGTTAATTTTTTATAAAATTAAATATTTGGTTAATAATATTCATATTTTTTAGTTTCTATCCCATTTAATAATAATATTTTAGTAATATATCGTTGTTTAGTGAAACTCGGTATTGCGTACAACACAAGCTATCAAGGAAGGTCACTCTAATATGTAATTCATGAAAAGTCAGTGTTGTGTGTAGTGAAATAATCCATTGGTGTTTATTATACCATAATCAAAACATAGTTGTTTTATATATTTAACAAAATCTATACTTAGTGTTGCATGTAACATACGATAAGTCCGTTTAGTGTAAAAGGAATGTTTGACTTACAACATTGCAACATATAAATGAAAATTTTAATTTATAAAAAAAGGTCCTAAAAACTTGGGGTGTTACATTATACCCCCTTAAAACGAATTTCTCCCTCTAAATTCATTGGGGTTATAAATGGTTTACAATATGGAAATTACTTTCATGGAAACCCACATCATGGAAAGGAATACTAAAACATAATTTTAAAAAGGAAAGTTCAACATAATGGTTTCCCAATGTAACTCATCACTGGGTTTCCAAATATGAGAACATATGTGGTAATTGAAAACATGGATATGGATGAGAATTCTAACCATCATGTTCTGATGGGTAGTGATCGAGAACAAGGTTGGAGAAAGTTAACAACTAGAAAGCCATAATTATGTGATGAGTTAAGGGACCATCTGATTCATCAGATAATAAAGTACTAAGATAACATTTTTAGTTTTCAATATCCTTTCAATAAATTTGAAGAACATAATAAGAAATAATTACTTTAATTCTATACAATATAACTATTGGTCATTCCATGAAAAATTTCCACTTCATCTCTTATTTAAAGAAATGAAGTTTAATTTTTTTATTCTTGAAATGTTAGCAGATCATGAAATAGAATGATATGTCATTCCATATGTCCCAAAAAAAGTTTATCACATGTAGTAAAATATGTATAAGTCGGCCTATATTGAGATAATTCATCAATATAAGAAACTTCAACTAGAAAATAACTTAAACTATCCATAATTGGATAACATTACAATCCATCCAATAACTGAAAATATAAAAATATAGAAAGTGGTGAACTAAATTGACATAACATTTTTCCCCCATATATCATAAGGCAGTTCTTGGTTGTCACATTAAAAACATTTTAATACCTTAATCATATATTCTATTGAAACATGGTATTAATATGAATCATCGTAGAACCATAGTGGAAAAATGCATTCTATCAAAATTAAATCTTTCCACACACCAACAATACCCAAAATTCTATATACTAAAACCATGATATCACTTTGTCCTTATATTAGTCCTGAGGTAATTAATACTATTAAACAATCCATTATATCTGTATCACATCATTATTCAAATATCATGTGTTTTCCAAAAATATTTTAATAACTTTTCATGATTACTCGTACCATTCAACATATAGTTTCAAATACTTAAGGAAAACAATAGTGTGACAATACTTAGATGTTTCTTTATCCCATAGTACCATAAAATTTATTATACATAATTATTCTTGATAAACATGAAATCATTCCATTATCTACTTAAACCGTTAATTGAGCCTCATTGTTTTATTCCTTTACACATCTGTCATCTCATATATCATTTGTAGTCTCTTCATCACCAAAAACATAAATACTACCCATATGGACATGCAGATCCTCATGATGAGATATACCCTTAGGGAATAGATTTTTATAATTCTTATAAATTCCACATTTAAAACATTTAATCGTTGTTGATGTCTTAGCAATATCATTATCCTTGTCAATTGTGTTAACTGGGGATTTTTCTTTGCAATTACTGGATTTTTGTTCTTCTTTTCCACCCACAAAGAATCGTCCAGTTCCTTTGAAAAATTATCCTTGATGCATCTTCCTAGATGATTTAAATTAATAAAAGTTAACTTTATTTCCTCTATGAACACCACAAAACTCAAACATTCTCTTATTAATTAGGTCAGTAAAATCACTAAAGTTGAGATTATTGATCATATTATGAGATTGCTTCTTAGGAATAATAATGATGTTCCACCTTCCAACTCCCATTTCATTTGGTTTCTCATGAATAATATCATTCGTTTTCCATCATATTCTTTATTAACATGAATCCTTCTATTTTCATCCATTTTCTAAAACCAAAAAAGAATATTGTAAGAGGAAAAAATCATACTAGGAAGAAAATATAATCAAGGGGGAGTAGTTTCAATATCTAACATATTAGTTTTAATCCTAGGTTATTCATGATCATTACCATAATTATAGGACAGTAACCTGTAGTTTTACTTACCATTAGGGACATACCTAGACATACCTTATAATTATCACTAGGGATATCACTAAAGTTTTCGAATCCTACTTTCCAAAGTTTAACTAAAAATTCACTCTGATACAAACTGAAAAAACCTAAGCAAGATGTACATATAAATTACATTTCTTTTTTAGAAAACATAATAAATGTCACAAAATTATTCCCAAAGACCGTATTAGTTTAGTGTTTTTAGAAACATTGAACATAATCTTCTAACATGGTGAAATATCTTCAAAATCTCCCATAAAGATCCTCCCTTTTAGTTTTCCTACCTAAAACCTTTCTTTATATCTTAGGGAAAATACATAATAAGGGTTAGGTAAAATTATCATTAAGGGTAAACATAATAGAAATAAAAAAATATAAACATAATAATGTGAAAACATGAACATTAATTTTTAATATAAAAATTGTGAGTCATGAAATAAATCTTGGAAGTATGTAACACATAGATCATAAAGGAACATTAACCATGATAAAATAACATTGGCATAAAACATGGAATTGTGGAAAAAAAATCACATAATATTATTTCCATAGTAGCCAAAGATTTTTGGCCAAGACCATCATAGTTAACAAAGTCTATTACTAAACCGGGTTTACTTGTTGTTCCAGCCATGCATTACTGAACCAGATATACTTGTCATTACAACTCTGTATTACTGAACCAGATTTACTTGTCGTTACAGTCACCTCTATCTCATGTCATATAAATATTTACCCAATTCATTGTTGGGATATATATTTCTCACCCATCTCATAATGAAATCATTCATACATGTGCCACAAAATTTAATCCATTCACCAAACCATAACCCAAGGAAAAAAAATGGGTTTATTAAACAACATTCCATCATAACATAATCCATATAAGATAAATGGATTTCATAAAAATAATTACATCATTAAAAAAATAAAATAAAATAAATAATATTGATATAAACATATACCTATGTCCTCTTAGATGGAAAATAATTTCGATAAATCACATTATCTTAATTCCTAAGGGAAATACCATTTCTAATTCAAAAAAGTTTTCCTTCGTCAAAATGCCACAAAATTTTAGAAGAAATAAATTTATTTGAAAATAACCTTGTAATAATTTAGGGTAAGTTTCATGTAAATAAGTAATTATGAAATTATAAAAATCCGTTCATGACATATAAGATAAAAAAACAACCTGTTTGTACTTTTGCTAGAAAAGTCAAAAAGTACCTCGTACCAAAAACGACATAAAATTCCATTCATACCATTTAGTAAGAATTTATAAATGGGTAAAATTTACTGTAAACCATTATATACGGATAAAAATAATATATTAAAATACATATTTAGGAAACATGGAGTTGGATGATAAATATACCCCAGTAAATACAAACAAATAAACAATCTCAGATAAAAATGAGATTTTCAAAGTTACCCCTTGCCTTAAGTCTGATTTCTTCCATATGTGTCGAAAACTCCTCTATAGTAGTCTTAGACATATTATTAACTTTTAATATAATTATAATAATATTTATGACATCATATATGATTCAATTATGACTTTATATTACACTTTCATTTATCAATTCCATGTTAATGCAACATTTTGGGTAATAATAGTTTTATTTATCGTGCCTATTTTGACTTGTTATTCAAGATATTATTACATAGATCATGATTTAATTACTTAAATAATGTAAAAAATGATTTATATATCATATATATTCAGTATATAGATATATATATATAATAGATAGATAAATGAAATAGAATACACTGTTCATGGAGATGGTATGGAGTACGTACGCATTATCGATGTTTCAATTTCCTTATTGAATTGAATGGAACAAAGTAAATGAAATATATATATAGTAGAATAATTATATCATATATGTCATTATTTTTTATTAAATATACTTTATAATCATTCTTGAATGGTAAATACGGGGAATGAATCTCATCACACCCTGAAGACGGTAAGCCGTACGTACGCACGAGCGACGATATCATTCCAATGTTGTTTAAATATTATGGTATTGGATGTTATATTAATTTTAAAGATTAATTATTATGTTATATTAATTATTTACATCGATTATAATAATCAATATATACATCCAAATTAACTATTGTTAAATAACAATTACACCACTGCCTGGAGACAGTAAGTCGTACGTACACACGTATGGTGATATTGTTATTCGTATGATGGATAAAAGGATGTGTAAAGTTTTACCATAATTATAATAACATTTAATAATGTAGAAGATACTACAGTTATTAATTTAGTATGGAAAAAATATAATAAGAGGAAGTAGAAGAAGAAAATAATTTTGATAGAGGTGATAAAACAATAACCTTCTTTTCTGATATCTCTTTTTGTAATGCACAAAAGGACTCCTTAGGAAGGACTTCTTCCCAAAGGGTGGCCTGTAGGATGAATTTAGAGAATTTTGGATGAGATTTGGGAAGGGTTTTTCTAAGCCAAAGGGCTTTTTTGGTGTTATTAAAAGAGATGTAGAGGTGCCCTTTTATAATAGAGGGGATGTAAACCTTTGGAAAGTCTTGAAATACTAATTTATTATAAATACATTATTGATTTATAAAGTTAACAAAATCATTTATTTCTAATTTAAGATGATTATGGGTCAAAATACTCTCAAAAAATAATATTTATACATGTTTTTATTTCATTTTAAACCTTATCATTTTGATTTATCCTTATTTAATCTATTTGATTTTTTTGTGGTAATAATATTTTAAATATTAAATGGTTATAAATATTTAAATATGTGTTGTAAATTATCTATAACTGGATACATTATGAAATTTTACACCATATAATTTTCACTTTGTAATTTTTAAATATTTTTGTTATTTTTAAATAATTTAATAATATGTTATACACATAAAATATCAAGTGTAAATTTTAACACTATTAATTTATTTGACATTAAATTAAATCCACAGTAAAGATAAATTCGAAACAAAAGAGATTTAATACACTATTAACATGTCATTGTAACCTATAAAATTATTTTAGAACATTAATTAATTTATATAATATTTATTTCAATATTTTTAAAACCATTTATTTGATATTTCTATCAACTAAATAATTTCTACATCACTATTGTGTAATCATTAATGGTAACTATTTAATCTCTAAAAATTATAAATAAATTTACATTATGTAGGAAATTTTATTAGTGTTCAGGATTTTATTTATGTTAGATGTTTTATTATGTTTATCACTATATTATACTTATAAGATATATAAGAGTGACATGTTTTCACCTTCTTTTGTTTCAATTATAATTACATCAGTTTCTTGGGAAAAATCCCATTAAATGAATGAATTACGAACCATATATGATATTGGTCAGAATTAATTCATCAAATAGGAGTTTGGAAGGTGTTAAGATAATTTTATTGTCTTTATCATATTGTTAGTTACCCTAATTTATCTGGTTTACCATTAACTGTGGTAAATAAAAATTACCGTTGTTACTGTTCATAATATCCTAAAATTGTAACCTATTAGAATAATTTATAACCACTGATTCCAAATATGGAATCCATTTTTCATAATTCAAAACACAAAATTGAATGAAATTATTTTAATATTAATTACTTTTGTCAAAAACCAAAAAATCAGGTTTTTAAGAAATAAAATCATATCATATGATTGTCATGTATTTATATCCAATTTAAATGTGAAATTACTTCCAATGATAATAATTGGATTAAATAATAAAAACAAAATTTAATTATACTTTAATACCAATTAAAAATTTAATCTAACTATATAAATAATTTATATGAAAAGGCAGTTTTGAATTAAAATTCATTATTTTTTACTATTCATCAAAATATGAACTTATCAGAAAAATACCAAAAATTTCAATGAAGTTAAATTTACATGTTCATCTTCCAAATTAGAATTTTATTTTTTCAATTAAAATATATAAAATTTTTGAAAACTAGATTTTAAAATTGGTGTACCATTAAAAGGTAGAAAAACCGCTTTTTTTTAAAAAAATTGTTTAATTCAAAAATTGAATTTTTTTCTTATATCATGTTCTAGAAAATACATATGATTAATGTTAATGTTATATAAGATTAAAAATGTGGTTAATAATATTCATAATATATAGTTTCTATCCCATTAAATAATAATATTTTAGTAATATATCGTCATTTAGTGAAACTTGGTATTGTGTACAACACAAGCTTTCAAGGAAGGCTGCTCTTGAGTGTAATGAAAGACAAGTTAGTGTTTCATGTAGTTCAAGCATCCTTTGGTGTTTCACATAACATAATCCAAATACAGTTCTTTTATACATTGAAAAAAATCTATACTTAGTGTTGTGTGTATCATACGCCAATTCGGTGTGGCGTGTAACATACGACAAGTCGGTTTAGTGTGAAAGGAATGTTGATTTAGTGAATTTCAATATATAAATGAAAATTTTAATTTTTTTTAAAAAATTGTCCATAAAAAATAGGGTTGATAAAATGGACATGGAATAAAAAAAATTAACCTAAGAGTTAAATAATGTTGGTTTTCCATAAAATATTATTTCAGACTCTTGGTTACCTAAAGAGAAGAACATGAAATGGAAAAATGTGATAAAAAAATACAGGGGAATAAAATTCATTACATTCAGGAGAGATAGGTCGTTGAATATTTTCATCAAAAAAATATTTATAAAAAATCCTAATATACAATGATATTGTAACCGTAACATCCTAGGATTTCATAGTACATTATCTATTTAAAGTAATAGCTTGCGCTACACGCAACTCCGAGTCTGAGCGCACCACAACTTACCAAACTAGCTGTTAAAAAAGCGGTTATTAATAGTATTAACTAAATTCTGAATTTTATATACTCCATATAATTTTAGAATCCATATTATGTGTTTCATATAAATAATATAAGAACAAATTAATCTTTTTCAAATAAAAGATTTTTTTTCAAAAAAATGCAATTTTACAGCCTTTTAATGGAGAACCCTATTTAAAACCAATATTTGACAATTTTTATATATTTAATATAATTAAATTAAATTATTATTTAGGATATGGATATAAAAATTTAGTTTTGATAAATTTTTGGTACTTTTCGGATAACTTTCATAATTTGATGAATAGTGAAAAATACCAAATTTTAATTGAAAACAACTTTTTAATCAAAATAATTTATAGTGTTAAATTATGAATTCTAATTGTTTGTAAGTATAATTATATTATATTTTAATCATTTAATACAATTCTGGTCATTATAAGTAATTTTACATTTAAATTTGACATAAACACATGTCAATCTTTTGATAGTTTATACTTTCTAAAAACCCGCTTTTTGGTTTTGAAAACGGGAATTAATTTTAAATTAATTAATGAAACTTATATGTTTTGAATATGGTAAAATAGAATTAATTTTTGAATTAGGAATTTTAAAATTAGCTTAGGGTAATTTTTTTTATATTTTTGAAAACTTTCTGTTTTTGATGAATAATGAAAAACACTCCGTTCTTGTTTAACACCGACTTATTATTTATATAATTATTTATTTTATTTAAATTTATTTTAAGTAAAAATAGATATATAATACATATATAAGTTAAATTTAATTCATTGGAGTCATTTTATAAAAAAATTACATGTATAAAATTTTATTGAACTTTTTAACGTCTTTTACCCACCTTCTAGGAACATTTGCAAATTTTCATAAAATGTAATTTTACCACTTCTATGAATTAAATTTCAAAAATATTATAGACATGGTTGACATCAGTAATAAAAATTTGGTTCAATAAGATGAAAATAATTTTTTTGAATAGTAACTTTTGACTTATTCACCATGATTAAAAGTAAATAGGGAAATTAAAGGTAAAAATTATATAATAATTACCCTAACACATGTCCTAATTCTATAAGATAAATGTATTTCGACAAAAAAAAAAGATTAGGAATAAAATACGATCCTTTTGGTCCACTTGGATTAGATTAGGACATTTATTATTATTTTATTTAAAGAAGAGTTAAAAGTGTTAAATTAAATGTTTAATAACTAAACCATTTTTATTATAGGGTTATACATAAGATAAATTCAATTATAAATATTCATTAGAAAGATAAAAGTATTTTTTAAATCATGGTATTTTATTTATAATTTTTAGATATTAAATAATTAAATTTATTTATGACACAATGATGATGTAGTAATTAATTTATTAATGAAAGATTAAAATAAATGATATTATAAATATAAAAATAAATGTAAATTGAGACTTTTGATGACATACACGAATTTTATAGGTGAATATGACATGTTCGGGTTGATTTAATTTATTTTTTTCGAAATAATCAATTTTTTATGATTTTCACAAAAAACGAATACCAAATAGTGTCAAAATTGACATAAATGAGTTTTAAAAAAAATACTATATTATTAGATGATATAATAATCCTAAAAATATAAGGTTCGGCCAAAGGAATTATATAATGATATATATATATATATATATATCATTAATGAACTAATTTAGTTTCTCATGGCTTTTTATAGTAAATTTATTAACCATTTATTATAATAATACAAAAGGACATGGTAAAAGTTAAACTATTTAACTAAGAGTTAAATCTAAAAGATATGGATAAAATGGTAATATAAAGATGTATAAAACCTATTTGTTGATAGAAAATAGACCCATAACCATATAAGTCTCGAAATTAATTCATTTGAATCCATTATAAACCGAAAATTATTTTATAATAAAATAATATTTCAATCTTTTCCTAAAGTGACCCTCACCTCTCTTATAAAAGGGTACCTCCCCTTCTCTCAAAATAACAACTCCAAAGCCATTTGGCTCATCCAAACCCTTCCCAAATCTCCTACAAACTTATCTCACTTCATCCTAGAGGCCTTCCCTTGAGCACCAAGCCATACTAAGGAGCCCTTTTGTTCAAATCAAAAGGAAACACCCAAAGAAGAGGTAATTATTTTATCATATCATTCAAAGTTCTTTTCTTCTTCCACTTTCTCTTTATTTTTTATTTCCATATCAAAATAATAAATCTAGTACCTTCTATATACTGTGATGTTATTATAAATTTGATACAACCATACACATTATTATAGAAATCCTATGAATGATAATGTCACTATACATGCATACATACAACTTACCGTCTCCACGACGTGGTGTAATTTGTTAGTCAACACTATGTTATTTGGATAGATATAATGATGAGTAATATGTATATAAATAATTAAAATAACATGATAATTTCTCTGTAAAATTAATATACCATCCAATTCCATAAATTTTAATAATTTTGGAAATGATATCGTCGCTCGTGTGTACGTACGGCCTAACGTCTCCACGATGCGATGAGTTTTAATTTCCAGGTTCATCATTCAACGATGATTATTAAAATATATATTATTAATAAGTATGTAATATATGACATAATAATACTACTGGATATATATATGTATTTATATTTATATACTTACATATATCTTATTCACTTACTTCCGTTGAATATGATATGAAAACGAAAACATCGTTTATGCGTACATACAACCTACCGTCTCAATAAACAGTGTTTTCCATTTCATATATATATATATTATAAATATTTATATTATAAATATATATTATATATAAATCATGTTTTATATTCTTTAAGTATTTAAATCATGATCTAAATGATACGATCAATAATAACAAGTTAAAACACGTACGATAAAAAAAGAGACTATTACCTGATATGTTAATTTAACATAGAAATCATTATTAAATGGGAATTATAAAGTCATAAATGAATAATTTAAGATATAATAAATTTGAATATGGTTCTAGTATAATTTAAAAACATACCATGGTCATTATACATGAGTTTAAATGTACTCTCGATCAAAGGAATGTGCAAGGTAAGAGTTAATTCCTCAATCTCATTATTATCCGAAATTGTTTATGTGTAAGTATTTTCTGGGATATATTTATTATCCAGGTCCATGTTTCATAAAATACATTTCAAAATGATTCTTTTAAGGTACTACTTAACTAAAACATCATTTTAAATGTTTTAAATATTTATTCTTATAAATCTTTCTCATTAATGTCCATGTTTTCAAAATGGTTTTAAGGATTTATTTATATGGACGTCATTATTTTAAAATGTTAATTCCTTTAAAAAGTTTCAAAGTGGTATGGGACACTTTGATTCAAAAGTCTCATTTAAATTACTTCCTTTATAAATGTGTGACTTTTAAATGATTTCACAAAATGGTGTATTTCTCTCAAAAAAGTTTACAGATCATTTTCAACTATGTAAACATCCCTTACTGGATATTATTCTTGATTAAGGTTAATTTATTATGAAACAATCTTCTATATTGTATTGAATGAGTTATGATATGTTTGAATTTTGATGTGATATTTTTATACCCTTCATGATTTATGGTTTATGAATTGATATTTTATATGCTATTTTTAATACGAATGTTTATGTTATGTTTCAACATTTTCATATGAGGAATGCAATGGACTTAGTAAGGGACTGGTGGATCCCGCTCTAGCTCCTCGATGAATCATTAGGTCTCGTGAGACAAACTAGTGTCTTGGCACAAGGCCTTGATGAAAAATTTATTTGTAGTCTTGGAACGAGGCCTTGAATATGAGGTAATGACGTCCAACATTAGGTATTCCCTCATTATGAAATTAATTATTACATGTGATTATTCGAATAGTAGAATATACATGTTCATGTTTATATTGTAATGTTTTATTTATTTTCTCTATATTATATTCATGTATATGTTTAAAAAGGCTGTTGTTTTTATTACACATCTTGACTTAAAAGATTATAGCTTCAGCTAAATTATTTACCCTTACTGAGCATATGAGCTCACACCTTTCTTATGTTTTATTTTCCCTGGATTACAAGAAGATTATTATGTATGATATGAGGGGTCAAACTAGTGGAATAATGGAGTTCTGAATGGATTATTTATGTTGTGTTTTATTTTTGAATGTGTAATGTAATGTTCATGTATGTAATCTATTTTCCAAGACTACTAAACTGATTGGTCCTTTGGGACATGATTCCTTGTAATCATGCCAATGTATTAAAATAATGCACTAGCTCTAGGCTTCTCGGGTCGGGGAGTTATAGTTGGTATTAGATAAAGTTTAGTAAAAATCATGGAAACTAGATTTAGAAAAACCCTGATTAGAGAGCATTACCCTAAGATAGACTTTGAGGATTAGTATAGAGGAACTTACTATAATTTTGGTAATGTAGAGATTTTGTGTATTTTCTAACAAATACATCCCTATCTGGATACGAGCAGGTAGAGGCGGCTCTGGAACAAATGTATCTAGGAGTGAAAAATCTGATGAGGAGTTTCGGGCATCACCTGGGGTATCCTGGTACATGACAACAAGCTTTGCTGAACTCTTGGTTACGACACTCCTGGGGGGATATGCTTAGGATAATTCAAATTTTCTTTACAAACCATTATGAAGGATTTAGGAGTAAATACATCCTCAAAGAAAACATTTTTTATGATTATAGATTATATGCATAATCTTTTCAATTTATGTTATGTATTTTACAAGTTTGGAATTATGCATTGCGATTCATAATCTAACCTAGTGTATATCATTGTCTAGAAATGGTGCCCAGTCGAAGGAATGAGAACTCCAGAAATACGTATGATCTAAAGAGTAAGAAGGATCTTATCATTCATGGTATTAATCCAACATTTAGAAGTGAAATAGTCTCAAACACATTCTCATCATATGAAGAAATAATATCATGTGTTAATAAGATAATTAAATAATTCTTTTAGTCCTATGGATTTGAAGGGAAGAATGAGAATAAAATGATGGTAGAGAGAATGATGGATAAACAGAAGAGGGGAAAGAAGGATTTTCCCATATGTGATAAGTGTGGAACGAATTACCTTGGCAAATTATTTAAGGGAATGAGAGTTTGTAATAAGTGTAGAGGAAAAGGACACCAATTATGTGATTTCAGGGGTAAGAAAAAGGTTTCAAATATACAATGATTCATCTGCAAGGAGTTGAGACTCTACGTGAATCAATGTCCAAATCATCAGAGTATGCCCCAAATGATTCTATTAGATAATAATAATGTTATGATACTACCACAGATGAAGGGGAATGACTAGTGTTATTATGTTGTTATTAAAGAATTATTTCATTTGAGTGTTGTATCAACGATGTACTGTTTATATGAATTATGGAAATAAATAAGGATTGTACAACAATACTATTTCATTGAGGATTTAAGATTATATCGTTCTAAGAAAAGTGACTCAATAGCAAGTTAATATTTTTAGGGAAATATATGGTTGAGGGAAAGATAAACCTTAATATGGTCCTGATACTGAGGGAGTGATTTTGGAATAAGATATAATTGATTTAGATAAATTAAATTGGATATTCTTGACTACCTTGAAACTGATTAATGATTTGTATATTCCATCATTGTTAGAGTTTACAAATTTTTTGGATATATGGAGTATATCCAGTATTCTTTAAGGAATAAGGGAGCATGAATGTAATTAATAAGGTTATATGGTAATTCATGGTGTTACCGTGTTTTAAAATAATACATGATGATGGTATTCACATGTTATTACGTGGATAAAAAGATCTTCATTGTGTTTACCTTCTTTATAAATTTTGGACTGTGAGTTTGGACAGAATTATTATGGATAAGTCTAAAGGTTGGTATGGATTTAGTTTGACATTGGTCACTATTGTTAATGTTAAATCATTTCTTAAGATTATTTTTGGATTGTTATAGAAAGAACATCCCAGAGTTCGGGCAACAACCTGTTGCGTCCGTCAAATCCACGAGACTTGAACCTGCAACGAAAGGGAGAAAATGGTGCATCACCTACCACTGGCCTACGTAATGTCCTGGTTTGTATAATTTAGTTTTTTAAATAGTCTAACAAATTAATTATATATTCATTATTTTTGGAACCCTATACGATTAGGATAAATAGATTTTTTTAAATTCTCTTATCTTTTCAAGTGAAAGATGAGTTTGTGGTAGGAATTAGTTGAAGGTTGAAACTATACTTGTCAAGTATATATTTTTTCTCTTATTATATAAAAAAATTAATTCTTAAAATTTAGGAAAGGGATCTTCAAACAAAAAATGTGTTATCTTAATACCTTATGTTTTATCGAAATGATGATATTTTAAATCATCATAAATTGATGGCTTTGAGGCCCTCAATTTTACACTTTTTTGTGATTGATGGCCTCAATCACTCCCTATAAAAATTTACATTTTCCACTAATTACATGTCTATAATTTCCACCAATGTTCTCCTATTAGAAACCTTAATTTGGTGGTGGCTTTTTCATTTCCATTCCTCGTTTATTAAGACTAAATTTTATTAACCAAATTTCCGATGTGGGTTTTCCAAAAAGGAATTTTTCTATTTTTAAACATTTATTTTCAAAAAATAATTTGAAATTGTGAGAATGAAATTTATTAAAGGATGGGAGAATGTAACATCCTAGGATTTCATAGTATGTTATCTCTTTAAAGTAATAGCTTTCGCTACACGCAACACCGAGTTCGAGGGCACCATAACTTACCAAACTAGTTGTTAAAAAAGAAGTTATGAATAGTATTAACTGTATTTTGAATTTTATACACTCTATATAATTTTAAAATCCATATAATGGGTTTCTATGACATAATATAAGAAAAAATTCATTTTTTTCAAATAAAAGAATTATTTTTCAAAAAATCGATGTTTACCGCCTTTTAATGGAGAACCCTTTTTGAACCCAATATTTGACATTTTTATATATTATATTTAATGAAATTAAATTCTTCTTTAGAATCGGGACATAAAAATTTTAGTTTGGATAACTTTTTGGTACTTTTATGATAACTTTCATATTTTGATGAATAATGAAAAATACTAAATTTTAATTGAAAATAAAATTTTAATCAAAATAATTTATAGTGTTATTTTATGTATTTGAATGGTTTGGAAGTACAATTAGATAATTGTTTTTATCATTTAATACAATGTAGGTCATTACCTGTAATTTCTCATTTAAATTTTACAGAAACACATGCCAATCTTTGGAAAGTTTTTTCTTTTTTAAAACCCTCTTTTTGGTATTGACAAAGGGAATTAATTTTAAATTAATTAATTCAAATTATATGTTTTGAATTTGTTAAAATAGAATTCATTTTTTATTTTGGAATAACAAAATTATCTTAGTGTGATTTTTTGTTATTTTTTTTGAAAACATTCAATTTTTGATGAATAGTGAAAACATTGTGTTTTTGCTTAAAACAGATTTTTTATTTAAATAATTTTTTATTTTATTTAAATTTATTTTAAGTGAAAATAGATATATAATACCAATATAAGTTCAATGTAATTCATTTGAGTCATTTTATAATTAAATTATATTTATAAAATTTTATTGAACCTTTTGACATCTTTTACCAACCTTCTAGGTATATTTTCAAATTTTCCTAAAACATAATTTTACCACTTCTGTGAATTAAATTTCAAAAATCCAAGAGATACGGTTGAAATCAGTTAGTAAAATGTGGTTCAATAATATGAAAATAAGTTTTATTGAATAGTAACTTTTGACTTTTATTTACCATGGTTAGAAGTAAATAGTGTAATTAAAGGTAAATATTATATTATAATTACCCTATCACATGTCCTAATTCTATTTGATAAATGTATTTCGATAAAAAACAACCTTATGAATATAATATTATCCTTTTGGTCCACTTGGATTAGATTAAGACATTTATTATTATTTTATTTAAAGAAGAGTTAAATGTGTTAAATTCAACGTTTAATAACTAATCCATTTTTAATATAGGGATATACATTAGATAAATTCGACTATAAATATTCATTAGAGAGATAAAATTATTTCTTACATCATGGTATTTTATTTATAATTTTTAGACATTAAATAATTAAATTTATTTAAGACACAATGATGATGAAAAAATTACCTTATTAATGAAAGTTTAAAATAGTTGATATTATAAATATAAAAATAAATGTAAATTGAGACTTTTGATGACATACACGGATTTTCTAGGTGAATATGACATGTTAGGGTTGATTTAATGTATTTTTTTAGAAGTAATCAACTTGTTATGATTTTCACAAAAACCAAATACCAAATAGTGTCAAAATTGACATAAATGTGTTTTTAAACAAATACTATGTTATTAAATGATATAATAATCCTAAAAATATAAGGTTCATCCAAAGGACTTATATAATGATATATATATCATTAATAAATCACTTTAGGTTCTCTTGGCTTTTTATAGTAAGTTTATTAACCATTTATTATAATAATACAAGAGGACATGGTAAAAGTTAAACTTTTTAACTAAGAGTTAAATCTAAAAGATAAGGTTAAAATGGTAACCTAATCTTGTCTAAAACCTATTGGTTGAGAGGATTTAGACCCATAACCAGATAAGTCTCAAAATAAATTCATTTGGAGCCATTATAACCCGAAAATTGTTTTATAATAAAATAATATTTCAAGGTTTTCCTAAAGTTACCCTTACATCTCTTATAAAAGGGCACTTCCCCTTCTCTCGAAATAACACCTCCAAAGCCATTTGGCTCGGAAAAACCCTTCCAAAATTTCCTCCCAACTTCCCTATATTCAACCTATAGGCCTTACCTTTAGAATAAAGACAACTTAAAGAGCCCTTTTGTTCAAATGAAAAGGAAACACCCAAAGAATATGTAATTATTCTATCACCTATTTTAAAATTCTTTTCTTCTTCCAATTTCTCTTTTATTTTTATTTCCATAAAAAAATAATAACTCCAGTACCTTCTAATTAATGTGATTTTACTATAAATATGGTACAACCATACTCATTATTCTATCCATCATATGAATGATAATGTAACCATGCGTGTGTACGTACGACTTACCGTCTCCATGCAGTGGTGTAATTTGTTATTCAACACTATGTTATTTGGATGGATATAATGATGAGTAATATATATATATAAATAATTAAAATAACATGATAATTTCTCTTTAAAATTATTATACCATCCAATTCCACACATTTTAATCATTAAGGAAATGATATCATCGCTCATGTGTACGTACGACCTACCGTCTCCGCGATGCGATGAGTTTTAACTTCCAGGTTCACCATTCAATGATGATTATAAAAATATTTATTATTAATAAGTATGTAATATATGAAATAATAATACTACTGGATATATATATATATATGTGTGTGTGTATATGTATGTACTTACATATATCTTATTCACTTACTTCCGTTGAATACGATATGAAAACGGAAACAACGTTTATGCATACGTACGACCTACCATCTCCATAAACGGTGTTTTCCATTTCATATATCTATCTATTATACATATTTATATTCTTAATAAATATTATATATAAATCATTTTTTATATTATGGATGTATTTAAATCATGATCTAAATTATACGATCAAGAATCACAAGTGAAAACACGTACGATAAAGAAAGAGACTATTACACGATATGTTAATTTAAAATGGAAATTATTATTAAATGGATAGTATAATGTCATAAACGAATCATGTATGATATAATAAATATGAATATGGTTCTATTATAATTTAATAACATACTACATTTATTATACAGGAGGTTAAACATACCCTTGACCAATGTAAAGTCCAAGGTAAATGTTAATTCTTCAATCTCATTATTATCCGAGATTGTTTATGTGTAAGTATTTTCTGGGACATATTTATTATACATGTACACGTTTCATAAAATTCATTTCAAAATTATTCTTTTAAGGTACTATTTAACTAAAACATAACTTTAAATGTTTTAAATATTTATTCTTCTAAATCTTTTTCATTAATGTCCATGTCTTCAAAATGGTTTTAAGGATTTATTTATATTGACATGATTTTTTTGAAATGTTAATTCCTTTAAAAAGTTTCAAAGTTATATAGGAAAATTTGATTAAAAAATATCTTTTAAATGAATTATTTTATAATTTTGTGACTTAAATTATTTCACAATAAGGCATATTTCTCTCAAAAGGTTTTACTGATCATGTTCAACTATGTCGACATCCTTTATTGGATATTAATCTAGATTAAGGTTGATTTATTATAATACAGTCTTACATATTGTATTGAATGATTTATTATATTTTTTTACTATGGATGTGCTATTTTTATACCTTTCATGTTCTATGATTGAAGTATTGAAATTTTGTAAGCTAGTTTTAATATGAATTTTTATGTTATGTTTCAACATTTTCATATGAGGAATGAAGTGGACTTAGTAAGTGATGGGTGGAGCCCTCTTTATCACATTGATGCATTGGCAGGTCTCATGAGACAAACTAGTGTCTTGGAACAAGGCCTTGAAAAAGAATTTATTTGTAGTTTTGGGACGTGGCCTTAACTGTGTGGTAATTATGTCCGATGTTAGGCATTCATTAATTATGAAATTAATTATTAAATGTGATTATTCGACTAATAGAATATCATGTTCATGTTTATATGGTAATTTTTGATTTATTTTCTCCATATTATGTTCAAGATTTTGTTTAAAAAGGATTTTGTTTTTATTAAACATCATTCCTTAAAAGTTTATAGCTCCTTCAAAATTATTTACCCTTATTGAGCATCTAAGCTCACCCCTTTCTTTTGTTTTGTTTTCCCAAGATTCCAAGAAGTGTATTATGTTTGATATGTAGGGTTAAGATAGGGAAATAATGGTTTTCTCAATGGATTATTTATGTTGTGTTTTATACTTTAATGTGTAATGTAACTTTAATGTATGTAATCTATTTTCCAAGACTACTAAACTGATCGGTCCTTTGGGACATGATTCCTTGTAATCATTCCAATTTATTAAAATAATACACTGGATCTGGGCTTCTGGGGTCGGGGCGTTACAGTAACATAAATCCCTTACCTCTTGTTTGATTAGCTTCTAAAGAAATATAAACTCCTATATAATAAATTTAATTTTTTTAATTTTACACCATATTAATTTACATAATTATAATATCATATATGATCCACATATAAAACTTACACTCCAATTTATTAATAATACTTTATTAAAATTATTATTTCTGGGTGTTAACTGTTTTTTTCATGTGAATGTTGGTTTACTAGATCTAATCATTGTACATTGATCAAGGTTCCTTCATCTCCATAATGTTAATTAAAATATAAATATCATGTATAATCATTATATATAAATATATCTATTTATATTAATCCCTAAAAGGTAGAGATATATAGATGAATTACACCATTCATAGAGACGTAGGTCATACTTATTCATTAACACAATTTTAACATTTCGATGGATGGAATGAAAGAAAGGTAAATAATAATTAACTATTAAAAATATTTTTTATATAATATATATCATATATATATATATTCATTAAATCCATACTTATTTTCATCCTTGTATTGTAGAAATGAAAAATTAATTACATTGTTTCTTGGTGGTGATAGTCCACATGTACGCATGAGTAGCATTAGAATTTTTCTAAAGATAAGAAAGTTAGATAGTAGATATGATATTTTAAATAATAACAAATATTTTATAATATATATCATACATAAACACAAAACCCATCATAATAACAATCCATGAAATATGGTGATAGAAAATTAATTTCATCACTATGTGGAGGTGATAGTCAAAACATATGCATGAGCGATACATTAACTTCCCATTTGATGAAATGGTGGGTGGAAAATGTTCATTTCATAATAATAATGATTTTTTAGTGGATTTATCATAATTAATTAATTAATTTAGGATAAATGCAATATATTTAGAGTAGGTATAATAAGAAATAAATTAAAATTGGTTGGGAAGGATGATTACTTATTCTTCGATAGGACTCATTTAGATAATTTCATTTGGACCCTTGGAATGGTATTTTATGAATAAAAGTACCTCTAATCCATGGATAATAAAGTTTAAAAGCTAATTTTGTATTTTTTGGATGAGATATATTGCGCAAAACTGTGTAAAGAAAAGGGAGAAGAGGTGTCCTTTTATAAGTGAGGGAAGTGACACACTTGGAATTATTTATAATATTTAAATATAATTAACTTATTTCTCTTATATAGTGGTTCTAAATAAATATAATTAAATGAAAAAGAGTATATAGTCAAAATATCATTACAAAAATAAATTTATACAGGTTTTCGTGTCATTTTAAAAATTATATTTATGTTTAACCCCTTTGTCAAACAATTTTAATCTTATTTGTGGTAACCCATTTTTTAATAATAAAGGTTTATAGTTTTACATATAATGTAATAATTTTATCATAAATGGAAAATTGTTTAAATTTTAGACAAATTATTAACATATTTTCATCATTTAATATTTTTATAACATCAAATAATTTAATAAAATATTATTTTTCATAAATTTTAATTAATGTTATTTTTGACACTATTCATTTACATTGACTTTAATGTCATCAAGATAGTTTTGGAAATTGAATATAAATCATTAAAACATACATAATATGTCATATTTATTTGAAAAATTAATGTAACACAAAAATTCATCGAAATTGTATTTCTTTTATTATTTTTAAAATCATATTTTTTACTAATGTTTTAATTGAATAAATATTCTTCCCGTGTTGCGTAAGCATTTAAGGTAATTATTGAATAACTAAAAAATATAGATAAACCAACATGATAAAAAATAAATTATTATTTAAATTAAAAATTTAGAATCAAACGTAGCCTATTTTTATCCATAGGAAAAAATATTATATATATTAAAGTCAGGAAAGAGATATTTAATATTCATCGTTTACTTAAAATAATATAAAGGTCATAATCAAAGCAAAATGACACCAAGATTCCATTTTTAGGAACATTGGATGGAAATTTCTGAAATAAACTTATTCAATAAAATAATTTCTAGTTTTATAGAAATTTTAAAGCCTTATCACAATTTTTTATCCATATTTAACCCATTTCACCCTTACTGAGGTGACAAATATTTACCAGGATTACTATTCAAAATGACCATAAATAAAAGGGAAAATGTTATAAATTATTTTCTAATGATTACAAATACGGAATCCATTTCTAAATATTTTATTTCTATATGTGTAATAATAAAATTTTAAAATAAGCATGAAAAATGTGACGAAAACCAGTTTATAGAAAAAAAGCATTTTAAGCATAAAATTAGATTCATTATTATTCCATGCCTAATAAAAACCATTAGATGAATATTAAAACAATTTTTTTTGGATATATAATCATTAAATTTCCTTAAAATTATTCACCAATAGGTATTAAATTAATTTATTAATATTAAAACATATTTCCCATATAATTTATTTCATAAGAACATTTTTTTACATTTGAATGATTTTATTCTCATTTCTAATCAATTGATAACCAATGAATTTATTTTATGAATTTGTAAACAATTTTTTTTTCATAATTTATTAATTCCAATTCATACCCACTAATCAAATAACTAGACAATAAATATCACATTATATAATAATATTTCAATAGTATAACATGGTTCATTTAAACTTGACATTCCTTGTAAGGAATGTTATCAAAGAAAATGACTTTATTTATTTACAAATACATCATAAAATATATTGGTGTTACATTGTAACATATTAAAATTAGTTTCACCCTCGACATTTCATCACTTCGATGTAAAAATTGTGGATATATCTATTTCAACACATCATTAGATTCCCAATTTGCTTCATCAAATTTTTGATTCCTCTAGTGAACATTAACTAAATGAGTAGTCCGGTTCCTTAGCACTTTATCTCAAAAATCCAATTTTTATACTATTTTTTCCTCATAATACATATCATAGTTCATTATTGCATACTAGGAGTTCCATTCAAGTTAAAAACCATGTATTTTCTTCCTCATGAGATATAGAAGGAACAAATCATGAAATTTTGAGATATTTGATAGAAGTACCAAGAGATATGCTAGCTTCCATACTAGATAAAGAATAAAACAGTGTCCAATATACCTTGGTGAAATAATTACCTTATTTTCATATTTCTTAAACTTCTTCCACATAGAAATTTACTATAATACCTTCTTACAAACATCAAATTCCATATTTCACTGAAGATTGTGATCATAACTTTTCCATTAACTCTGAGATGCCTTGATGTTCTTTTTAATGGTCTTGAATTTCTCTACCATTTCTTATCTAGTTCAGATTCCAATAGATTTATTTCCCAAAATTCAAACCAACACCATAGTGTTATATATTTCTTTCTATAGAGGGATTCATAAGTATCCATACGAATTCTTTAGTGAATGTTATTTTTGTTTTAAAACATGATAAGAGGAATAAGGTGATCCAAAAAAGCTCTGAAGTCCATTGAAAAATACCTCAGGATGATATGTAATATTGATACTCAACTATATATCAAAATCCATTTGGTGAATTCTCCCGAGCATTGAGGTAATCCTAAAATACTGACCTGACACAATAGAATGTGATACTCTATGATAACTTACCGGTAATATAAATTATATTCTAGAATGAAAATTAGGATATAAATATTTCTTGGTAGCATTGATGTGAGTGGAATTCATAAGACGATAGAATACTACCCAAACAACATTATTCCCTTTAAAATTTTTCTATAGTGAAATGAAAAAATCCAAGGTGATGTTTTCTCATTTAAATTATAGTAAGGATAATAGTTTTAAAATAACCTTAGGCTTCTTTATTTCAACCTTAACTTGATGGTATACGAAGAACTGAGATATATAATCTGTAATATGTTTCTATATATTGTCCCACTAGAAACACTCATGTAAATCTCTATACATATTCATACATCCATGATGAATAGAGAATGTTGAACTATGAGCTTCATCTAATAGATCCTTCAAATATTGTATGGATCGAACAAAAAAATAGTTCCTGAACCTTACCATTCCATCATAATCAAGGATGAAATCAGGAACACTTCTCACCTTCTATTTTAGTTATACATATTAATTTTTTGTCCATTTACCAATTAATTTGATAAATGGTTGGACACTCATTTCATCAAGATAAGATTTCTCCCCTTCCATCAATATTTCCAGATCAATATTTTTCAAATCCAATAATATTTGGTCTTTTGGGATCCCCACCATAGATAATCTAGTATGATCATTTAAACTCAGATCATTTCCCACTTTTTCACTTTCCTTACATGGTAATGTATTGAGTAATCATAATACTAAATCATATCCAACAATCTTCTCTATAACATATTCAAATCTTTCTAAGTGAACATATTTTTAAACTTTTATAATAAGTATATATATACACCTTTCAAAATATCGATAATTCTCCTATAGAATTAATGTAAAAATACCACAACTAAATCCAACTCATGAGTGGGATAAATTTTCTCCCAAAACATCAATTGGCGTCAGTCATTATTTTCACCATAACATTCTTCCTGAGGATTCATACCAATCCCTTGTTTGAAGCATATCTATAGGTACAAAAACCTTCACCACTACATGGAAGCCTAAGTATAGGTGTGCTCACTAAACTTCTCTTTAGTTCCTTGAAATTTTCATCACATTCATATATTCAAAGGATCATGAATCCCTTCTAAGTTTACCTTGTGAGTTGATTAGATTACTATGAGAAATTATCTCAAGTAATAAACAATATATTGTCAAACCATGAAAAATAATAGTCTCAATAATAGAGTTTGTTCATTATGAATGTTCTATAATATCAATCTTTGATTGATCCTTATATATACCATAGTTTGAGATTTAATGACCCAAAATGAAACTTTTTTCATAAAAATTCACACTTGATTTTTTTTTTCATATAGATTCTCCTCCCTTAGTGTCTTCTGTAAAATCCCAAGGTGATTTTCATAGTCGTCATTTCTATTTTAATATTTATGAATTTTTTCTATAAATAATTCCAAAAAATGGTCTATGTAATATCTAAAGACTCAGTTCATTAAATTTAGGAAGATATTAATGGAATTAGTGAGTCTTAAGGACATTACTATAAATTCATAATTCCCATAGCATATATGAATGTCTATCTTAGTAATACAGTCCTTAATTTACCACTATTACATAAATCTAGAATGATGATAAATATTAGAAAATTATTATTCTCTTCATATTTGATAAAAATAATTGAAATGGGTAGTAGACACTAGTTCTATATTGTGATGTTGTGAGTTTCCTGATAACCAATGAAGATTTGCATTGATCAATCATTCTTATTTAAAAAATAACAGGTGCATGCCAAGGTAACACAACTATCAAAATAAATCCACTTTCAAGATTCACCTAGAGTTTCCTCCTTAATTCATTCAACTCAAATAGGTCAATTCTATATAGAGTCTTTGAAATAGTTTTACCACCATGTTTGAGTACTATTGAAGAATCAACATCATGATTCAATGGAAGACTATGAATATATTTAAAAAAGAACCATCAATATATAATAAAATATCATTATATTTGATATTTATTTTATCCGCAACCATCAGAGATAAACATCCCTTTTAAATAAGAATTGAGTCACATATAATGGATGTAATTTCACTCAAAAGTTCATATTTATAAACACAATGATAGATGATAATTGGTTGGTTTGTAATATCAAACATGAATAACCATCCTTGGGAATTGATGTGGGATTTATGTAAATAAATCCAATCAATTTCAAAGATAATAGTAAATTCAACTATATGGACAATAATGAGATTTTAAGGAATAAAATTTTAACAAAATTTTATTATATAGATGAAATAAAAATTAAATGTGAGCATCATAACATTATGAGTTTTAATGATAAATAAAATTTTACTCAATGAAGTTATGAATGAAAATCTGTATATATGTTTCATCATATAAAATAATTCATATGTCTAAGATCAAATAATATACTTCAATATTTTATAATACCTTTCACCACATCAACATCATAAATCTGTATTAAAAACCTTTTTAAATCCAAAAACATTATCATGTCCATTAAGAATCCTTACTCAGTGTGACTAATCCTGAAGAATCATTTATACAACATATAAATCATGAAACCTTTTCAATCTATAATAGCTTAGGTTTAACCTTGTTCATCCAGGATCATCATCTTTTAAAATCCATAATAATTGTTTGTAAAGAAAATATGAATTAACCAAACTATATCCTCTAGGGTCCAAACTAGCTAAGCCTTAAGGGTACTGTCACTATGAACAAGAGTTATGGGAGAGATATACTCAACCAACTCTTTTTAGGGCTATTACCCCAAGATGCATCTGTGAAAAAACCATGTCCACTAGTATTATCCAACCATGGATTCTGTCTAGGAAAACCTCAGACCATTATTTATCATAACATAATAAATTATACTTTATAAAATATTATTCAATCGGTTCTCACTAATGTTTTCTCATCATAGTCTTAAATGGTAAATGAACCATTATCTGATAAAAACTATAGCGAACCACACTTTTCATATATAGATATTATACAATAATATATTGATATTTATAACATAACATTAAGATCTAAAACGAAGTCATATAAGTTTATTGCCTTTGTAAACATGGATATATAAAAAAAATAGTTCATAATATATCCACATCATCTCCCACTATGTTCTTTTTCACTATAACCCATCATAGATATATCATACTTAAAACCATTCATCATTATCAAGGGAAAAGAAACAAAAGAAATCATGAGCTCATATTCTTAGTATGGGTAAACAATGTAGATATTAATAACCACATAAATTTAACTTTATAATAAGGGTATGAAAACATAAGTCTATAATTTGAAAACCACACCATACATATCATAGAACATAATCTCTATCAATGAAATATAGCATGTATTTTCATTAGACATGATTCATATAATAATCAAATTACATGGGCTATGAGAGAAAAACACTAACATATTACATAAGATTTTGGAATACACATAAGCATAGAAAATCTATTCATTAGTCAATGATAAGTGTGAATACTATCATAGATGTAACACCCCAAGCTTCCACGGTACGTTTCCCTTTGAATAATGTAATAGCTTGCATTGTATGCAACTTCGAGATTCTAATGCTCCGCGACCAATCAAACCACCTCTTATGAATATTAATACCCACTTTTTAAAATTTTATAAATTTCATCTTTCAAAATGGACTTCATTTTGGGATTCAGAATATCGAAATTAGCTTAGGGTGAATTTTTTATATTTTTTTCTCAAAACTTTCAATTTTTGATGAATAGTGAAAAACATTGAGTAATTGTTTAAAACCTATTTTTTATTTAAATAATTATATATTTTATTTAAATTTATATTAGGTCAAAATAGATACATAATACCTATATAATTTCAATGTAATTAATTGGAGTCATTTTATAATAAGTTTATATATATAAAAATTTTATTGAACTTTTTACCGTCTTTTACCCACCTCCTAGGAGCTTTTGCAAATTTGCATGAAACTTAATTTTACCGCTTCTGTGAGTTGAATTTCTAAAATCTGAGAGACATGGTTGATATCAGTAAGTAATATGTGGTTCAATAATAAAAAAATAATTTTTGGTGAATAGTAACTTTTGACTTTTATTTACCACGGTTAAAAGTAAATATGGTAATTAAAGGTAAAAATGATATTATTAATAACCTAAAATAGGTACTAATTCTATTGGATAAGTGTAATTAGACCAAAAACAACCTTAGTAATAAAATATGATCCTTTAGGTCCACTTGGATTTGATTAGGACATTTATTATTATTTAAATCAAAGAAGAGTTAAAAGTGTTAAATTCAATGTTTAATAACTTCACCATCTTTAATATAGGTTTACACATAAGAAAAATTCTACTATAAATATTCATTATAAATCTAAAAATATTTCCTACATAATGGTATTTTATTTATAATATTTAGACCTTAAATAATTTAATTTATTTATGACACAATGATGATGCAGTAATTACCTTATTAATGAAATATTAAAAGAATTGATATTATAAATACCCAAATAAATGTAATTAGAGTGTCTATATTAATTACAAGAATTTTATAGGTTAATATGACATGTTAGGGTTGATGAAATTAATTTTTTTAAGTAATAATTTTGTTATGAATTTAGCAAAAAAAAATCAAATAGTGTCAAAATTGACATAAAAGAGTTTTTAAAAAAAAAATATTATAATATTAATTGATATCCTATTCCTAAAAATCTAAGTTTCAGCCAAAGGGATTAAATAATATTATATATGTCATTAATGAACCACTTGAGGTTCTCTTAGAAGTTTATAGTAAGTTTATTAACCATATAATATAAAAATACAAAGAGACATGGTAAATGTAAAACTATTTAACTAAGAGTTAAATCTAAAAGATATGGTTAATATAATGACCCAAACCTATCTAAAACCTGTTTGTTGAGTTTTTTTCGAACCATACCAACCTTATACTCTAAATAAATCATTTTTTAGACATTAGAAACCGAAAATTATTTTATTATAAAATAATATTTCAAGCTTTTCCTGAAGTGACCCTCACCTCTCTTATAAAAGATCACTTTCCCTTCTCTCAAATTCACACCTTAAAATCCATTTGGATCAGACAAACCCTACCCAAATATTCTATAAACTATTCTACATTCATTCTAGAGGCCTTAATTTAGTTAGAAAGCAAACATAAGGATCCCTTTTGATCAAATCAAAAGGAGGAACCCGAAGAAGAGGTAAATATTTCATCACCTCTTTCAAGTTCTTTTCTTTTTTCCACTTATTCTTTACTTGTTTATTCCATTCTAAAATAATAACTCTAGTATCTTATATATAATGTGATGTTATTATAAATATGGTACAACCATATTCATTATTCTATCCATCCTTTGAAGGACATGTCACCATACGTGCGTACGTACGGCTTACCGTCTCCGCGTCGTGGTGTAGTTGATATTCAATACATTATTATTTGTATGGGTATAAAAATAATATATAATTGATGTAAATAATAAATATAACATGATAATTATTCTGTATATATGATATAAAATCCAATTATATATTATTTTAATATCAAAAAAATAATATTGTCGCTCGTGCGTACATATAGATTACCGTCTCCACAAACACGACGAGATTCATTTCCCATCGTATCCATTCAAGAATAATTTTCATTTTATGGTTAAAAATAATGTTTAAAGACTTAATATCATTATGAATTTGAATAAGATACATCCTATCCATAAAAAACATTACTTATGTAACAAATCATATAAAGGAAAACGAATCAGTTAACACCTGAAACGATGATACTACTGAAATATCATTAACAAAGCAATATCAGAAGATCATATATGATATCATATTAATGTATATGGTTATTGTATAATTTAATAATAATTATTTCACCATTATACATGAGGTTAACCTACCCTCGACCAAGTAAAAGTACAAGGTAAGGGTTAATTTCACAACCTCTTCATTATCTGAGGATGTTTATATGTAATTATCTACTGGGACCTCTTTACCATCCACATCCATGTTTCATAAAAATGTATTTCAAAACATTTTTACTATTTACTAGACAATGGGTTAAATTAATTTATACCATTATTTGACCTTATATGTTTTTGAACAGAATCTTTCTGTCGTTTTCCAAACAAGGTGCTTTATAACCTTTTCGTCAAAATTAAGGTAAGAATGTTTTTTTAACTTATACAATGGGTGCAGCTATTTTCCGCCGTTATAACATAGTCAAAGCTTCCCTTAGAAGCTTAAAATAATATTTTCAAAATAAATGTTTTCTTTTTTAATTATATGACTTTTAAATTATTTCAAAATAGAAAGAGATATTTCTCTAAAAAAGTTTTGATTTTACCTATGTCAACATCCTTTGATGGATTTTAATCTTATTTGAAGTTGATTTATTATGATAAAAAAATTTCATATTGTATTGAAGGTTTTGTGATATGTTTTATTGTGGATGTGTTATTTTATACCATTAATGGTTTATGGATAAATTATATACATTTAGTATTCTAGTTTTAATATGAATGTTTATGTTATGTTTAAACCTTTTCATATGAGGAATGCATTGGACTTAGTAAGTGATTGGTGGAGCCCGCTATAGCTCCTCGATGCATCGATAGGTCTCATGAGACAAACTAGTGTCTTGGAACCAGGCCTTGACCAAATCTTATTTGTAGTCTTGGTACAAGGCCTTGACTATGTGGTTATGGAGTCTAGAATTATGCATTCCATCATTATGAAAGTGGATATTGATTTTGCATGTGATTATTCGACTAATAGAATATCCATGTGAATAAGTAAATGGAATTATTTGATTTTATCTTTTCCATATTATGCTTAAGTTCAAGTTTAAATGGATTTTTTTAGTCTTATACAATTCATTAAATGTTTATACTTATTTATGAAATTTTCCGCTATATTTTTATCCTTACGAAGTATTTGAGTTCACCCCTTTCTATGTTCTATTTTTTCCAGGATGCGAAGAAGTATATTATGACTGACCTGCAAGGATAGTCTAATAGATATGAGTGTGGCCTATGGAGACTATGTTGTTTTAGTTTTTCATTTTATAATGTAATGTAAAACTGATGAATGTATCTAGTTTTTCCAAGGCTACTAAACTGACCAGTCTTTCGGGATTTTATCCCTTGTGATCATTCCAACGTTATGTAATAATGCACCAACTCTGGGTAATTGGGGCCGGGGCATTAAAATAGAGTATTAGGTTCACTCCCCATTCCATCAAATCCATATTCATGGCTCACTCCCATGACTATCATAGTTGAAAATGTACCATAGTGAACTGCATTCACACCCCGTTATTTTCCTTATTATATCAGGATATATTTATCTTTACCCAAAAATTATAAGGATATATAATTAAGTTCCCATCCATCACATTATTAAAATAGTACATATATTTTCCACAATATAAAAAAATCATCATTTCAAAACTTGTGGATAATAAATTTGTTTCATTAACATTTCTTCATTTCATTATATCATAACCAATGGACAATAAACAAGTTTCATAAAGGTTTCATTATATGTTAATTGACCTTTAGGAAATAAATGATTTTCCAATAATCGTACTTAAATCATCATCACAATCAATCTAAAGAATGTATGTGGATGGTATAATTTGATTATATACTTAGTAAATAATAATTAAAATTAAATGATGTTATCATAGATGAAAAATTACATTGAGATATCACTAAAACATTTCTTGGGGAAAATAACTTTTTCCCCTTGAAATCAATCATTTAATATCTCAAAATTTCCCAAATAACAATGAAAATATTTTCATGAAATTAACCTTTGAAACATGTAATTTAAGCTTAAAAACATTGATCATTCATAAAAATGAAAATTTTTTCAATGTTATATACTTTTAAAAAAATATGTATTTCAATATTTATATAAAAAATAAAAAGAAAATTATTCGAAAAATACCAAGAAGATTAATTTTAAACCCTTTAAAAAAATTATGGGTAAATATGAATTTTAAAAAGTATAAAATGATATTAATAATATTCCTGAAACCATTTTATTAAGACATCGACATAGAATACAAATTATTTTCAACCGAAGAGAGAAATAATATCAGTTTTACTTATTATATTATTCCTGTTTCTCAAGTAATCAAAGAGAGGAAAATGGAAGGAAATCATGTAATATCAAGGAATAACCAATTTATAATGAATTTCATGATATTTTTTGGGAGATAGATTATAAAATTATATCATTGAAAACTTATTCATAAACAATCCTGATAAATAAGGATATTGCAACATAAATCCCTTATCTTAAGTTTAAATGGATTTAAAAGAGATCAAACCTCCTGTATAATAAATTTAAATTTATTATATTTCTATAAAATAGTCCTTTACATACTTATTGTATCACATATTTTCCACTGGTAGTATTTCAACACTAATTTACTAATAATTTTTTATTAAAATCTTAATTTCTCGGTGTTAACTGTTTCGTTCTTCATAAGGATTTCAGTTCGGTAGTCCCAATAATTTTACTTTTATCATGGTTAAATGATATATAGAATGAAAATATTTATTTAAAAATAATATATAATATATATTTATAAATTTAGAGTTATCCATAAAAATTTTATATAAAAAAATTATTTACAACATTCATCGAGAGAGTACGCCGTATGTATGCATGGACGTTGTTTTGAATACTCACTAGATGGGAAAAATAAAGTTAAATAATAATTCACATTTAAAGAATAATTATTATATAAAATCTATCCTATATATTCATTATATATATCCATATTATCATACATGTATTGTGACAATAAAAAATGAATCACATTGATTCACAATGGTGGAAGTCCAAACGTACGAATGAACGACGTTGTGATTTTCCAATAAATGGAAAGTTAAGAAGGTAGATATAATATTTAAATTATTAATTAATAATTATATCATATATAACATCTATAAACATTAAACCCATCAAAATAAATATCTTTGAAATATGGTGATGGAAAATGAATTGTATCGTTACATGGGGTTGGTAGTCCACGCATACGCCAATCAATACTTTCACTTCCTGTTTGATTGAATAGAGGGTGTTTAATGGTGGTAACATAATAATAATAAAATGTAACTATATATAGTCTAATTAATTAATTTTTTTAATTATGAATACAATATATTTAAAGTAGGTATAAAATAAATAACTCGAATTAGGCCGTGTAGGATGATTACCTCTTTTTGGACAGGCCTTCTTTAGATCCTTTATTAAGGACCCTTTGAATGTAATTTTATGAAAACTAGAACCTATAATTATTTAATATAGAAGTTTATCATATAATTTTTTAAGGTTATATTGAGATAGATGGACCTATGTAGTTTAAATAAAAGAGGGAGGAGGTGTCTTTTATAAGGGAAAAAATGGAACCCTTGGAATTACTTAAAATACGTAAATATAAATTATGACTATATAAAATATAATTCTACAAAATCATAATTAAATAAATTATAATTTTTATACGGTCTATATTTCATAATCCATTTATATTTAGAGTTGTTTTGGTGATATTTTAAACCATATATGTTGGTTTTACACCTTTGCTAACCAAGTTTAACATTATTTTCAGAAACAACTATTTAAAATTTAAAGAGTTATAATTTTTCTTATAGGTTAAAAAATTTCACTTAAATAAACTAAGGATTCCATTTTATACCATTTATCATCATAACTATCTTCATTCATGATTTTTATTATTTTATAATTATTTAATAAAATATTATCTTTTATAAAATACCATTAATTTCATTTTTGACACTATTCATTTACTTTGACATTAAAGTCATCAAGATTGTTACAAAATTTAAATATAAACCTTTTAAACTCCCATAATATGTTATATTTTTCTAAAAAATTATAAAAGCAATAATTCATCCAAATTTTACTAGTTTTAATATTTTCAAAAACATTTATTATATTTTTCAATTAATAGAATAAATATTATGCCAGTGTTGCATAAAAATTTAAGGCAAGTATTCAATCACTAAAAATTATTAATAATTTAACATGGAACGAAAATTAATTTTTATTTTCAAAATAATTTTATAACCAAATTATAATATTTTTATCCTTATGAAATAAAATTATAGATATTAATGTTAAGAGAGTGACATTTTGTATTTTTCTTCTTCTTAAACAAATATAAAGGCAAAAATAAAAGAAAATTTGCACTATGTAACCATACATTTAAAAAAGGGATTGAAATAGCAAAAATAAATTCATAAAATAGGATAAAGTTATTTTTTAGGGAAATTTTATAGCTTTATCCCAATGGTTATAACATGCTTTCCCATTTTACCAATATCATGATGACACATATTTATAAATGTTACTATTCATACTATTAAATTAGTGTGGGTCTTGTTTACCAAATATAATCCCAAAAATTAAAAATATGGAATTCATTTTTCAAGATTAAAATTTTATTATTAGTTAATAATCATTTTAAAATAACTGTAAAAAATCATAGGAAAACTTATTTGTAGAAAAATAAACGTTTAATCCTAAAACTATATTTATTATCATTCTATGCATAATAAAAAAGTCATATGAATATTAAAACTTTTTATTGAATATATAATATTTAAATTTCATTCAATTTATTCATCAATAGAGATTAATTTCATTTATTATTATAAAAACACATTATGCACATAAAACTAGTTTTTAGAAAAACATCATTTTTTACTTATAAATGATTTTATTTTCATTTATTTTGAATTTATATCCAATGAATTAATATTATAAATATCTAAAAAATAATTTATAATAATATATTTTTCCATATTTATAACCACCAATCCATTGGCTAGACGATAACTATCACATTAAATAATAGTATTTAAATAATATTATGTTGTTCGCTTAAAATCAGTGTTTCTGGAAAAGAAATATATAAAAGAGATAAAATTTATTTATAGATAAATATATAATAAAATATCAAGGTATTAAATTCCATTTTGTTCCATTTATCAAATGATTATTCATATATAATATTTATTCATCTTATAATTTTTTTTATTATTTTTACTTTTGGAATATTTCTACTTCACCTCTGAACAAAAACTTATGCACAATCAAATATATTACATGTGTCTTATGTACATTACTTTTCAATAATTATCTTAGGGAATAATATATTAAAGAACATATTGAATATATTGGGTATTAAAAGGAATTTTTTAGGCACCAAATATCATATGTACCTCATACCATTTCAAATTTTTTATTTAATCCATGAGAATAATATCATATGTAACATATTAAATATGATACCTACCATAGTGTCATGACCCGCCTTCACCAAGATGAGAGAAGGGAAAGCAGGTTGCCAGACCCTTCCTTCTTCAAGTTGAAGGAGAGATAATGACTCCCGAAACCTGCATTCAATAGGTCCCGGAGTGGCGACTAGCACCAAGGGTATAGAATCACACATAAGATAGAAGGAATTACCCTTTTTATTTAATAGGACCAGGAGATAAGATAGTAATTCCCAAAAACACCAAAGGTGGAAGTACAAGTAAAGCCAAAACAAACCATTCATTTATGCATGTTCCAAAAGTAAACGATACAAAAGTAAAAGAAAGCCTAAAAAGGAAGCACCAAAAGAATGAAAAACAAAAACAGAAACTTTCCCAACGTCTAAACTAGTACGACCCTACACGATCCCCGAAGTCCTCATGGAAACATGAAAGCAGTTTTATATACGTTGGGTGGGCATACAAGTACACTCAGTAGGGAAAACCAAAGACTCCCATGCACAAGTGGGGAGGAATTCTAATACCCCATGAGAAAAGAGATAACCAAATCACCTTACAAGGAAAACTATCCACCCAAGACTAAAAAATGCACACTCCCCAAATAGCGCAAATCAAGTAATGTATAGTAATAGCACATCGATATTTGGGTACCCCACGCCACTTTCCCACTGGTTTTTGAAGACATCCTATGCATAGAACCTCTCATGCCATTCTCACTGCAGTCCCACTGCCACTCCCTACCCACACACACCTGGGCCATAACATCCACACATCCCGCCCACAAACACCTGGGCCACAAAAACTAACACCATGCCCGAAGACACCAGGGCCTCATCCCGAAGACACTTGGGAAACAGCCTGCCTGCACACACCTAGGCCAACCACCACAACTACCCTACCCAAAGAATCTTGGGATATAATGGACCTCGGGCCGTCATAGCCTGCTCTAAGAGTCTTGGTCTATTCGAGAAAGGGAGTAGAAAAGGAGAAAATAACTAGCCACTCATAGGAGTGTTGGAAAAAACACCCTCCCCTGTGAAATGGGGGTGTTCAGTACTAAGTGATCAACATGGGTGGGGCGCAAATAAGAAACATAAGAACTGCAATTATATGTATAGGTAACAAGCACTCATCCCAACCTAGGGGTTCCAAAACCAGCCCAACACAAACACCTCATTACTATTCATTCATAAGAACACCATAGCCTCAACCATGTCAAAACTCATTCCCAGAACCAATTCCCCATTAAACCCATTCTTGGTTTCATGTTCAAGTGATTCCATTTAAGTAAATTTTGTACTATTGGGAAACTAACATGAATAACCACAATCCAGAGAAAGAGAAACAACCAAATGACAATTTAAGAATTCTCACATGGTTCTCTTGTAAAGTCACAACAACAAAAGGGATCTGTGAGATCCTTCAAACTACTGGAACCAAACCAAGCCTCGATATACATCCCCACACATCTTCAGATTCACAACCAACAACCATGCCACAACAGAGGATCCCATCCCCATTCACATCACCCCATAATCATCAAGAAAAAACACACCTACTACTAAAAAAGAGTAGAGAAACTTCCAGATTCAAGCACATCATTCATTTGGTTCTTCTTTCTGTTGGTTAACTGGGGTGACCACACAAGGATTGATGTTCATTGGGGATTCATTTAACCAACTGAATTTAGGTGGTTAACCAATTTCCATGTTACAGTCATTAAATCATGTAAACATCCGGAAGCACAGAGGTTCATTAGTGCATAAAGAAAAATACCACCAATGGCCATGATTTCTAGTGGGCATGAGACCGTACAATTCACAACACATAATCAAGAATATGAAATTCAACAAAAATACAGATCACACCCCTTTCTTTAAAAAGTCCATTTATTATCATTATTTAAGTTTGGTTTTATCCATCCCCATAGAAAAAATAGAATACCCACCCCACATGATACACAGTAAGAGAGATGAAGGAAAAAATCTACTTGGATGATCAAAGATCGAAGTTCTTCTCAATGTGCCAAGAATTAGGGATGCATGACTTATAGGGGAGGAACATTGGGGACTCCAAATGCACCAAGGGAAGAAGGAACCCAGCCAAGAAGAGGAAAATAAAGAAAGCTAGTGTGATATAAGGATGAGAATGGGCGTTACGGGATATCAAGATCTTCAGCAGCTTTAAAGGCGGATCGTGGTTTCACCATGCGGTTGGGTGGTTACACACGATGGGATTAATTTTTTTTAATAACCCTCATCGGGAAAAGGTGGTAACAGCTGTGACTTTAAGGATTTTATATAAATAGAGGGGAACATTACATGGACACACAACTGGGTCTGTTGAGGGTGACCCCACTCTTAAGAATTAAAAACATTGATTATGGGGCTAAAAACAGCCTTGAACCACTTCCAAAAGGTTAAAAAGGATTAAAATTGGCATTACGGGAAAAAATATAGAAGAAAAACCCAACAAAGATGTGTGACACTAATCACGTCGCACCGATCGGTGACACACCGATCGTGTCGCACCGATCGGCGACACACCGATTGTGTCGCACCGATCGGCGACACACCGATTGTGTCGCACCGATCGGCGACACACCGATCGTGTTGCACCGATCGGCGACACACCGATCGTGTCCCACCAATCGTGTCATACCAATTGGTGACACACCGATTGTGTCCCACCTGTCATGTCACACCGATCAGTGACACACCGATCGTGTTGCACCGATCGGTGACGCACCGATCGTGTCACACCGATCAGTGACAGACCGATGGTTGACACCGAAATGACGTCCTTCCACCGAGAGGCCACCCTTAGGATCTGGAATATGGAAAAGGGATGGACCATGAGGGTCTGGGCCATTACATTAGATACCTCTCAAACTATTCTCTCCCTCGAGAATCAAAACTAGATCAAAAGAAAAGTGAGGGGTCCGAACAACCACCTCGAAAGATACCTATCGGGAGTAAACCTCATTGACATCTGGGGATTCCCCTCCCTCAAGTAACCACACAATATTTCAAGGGTTGTATCATCCAGTCTTATGGATTAGAGAGTTTCTTCCTCCATGTCAAGATACTATTCGCTTTGGGCGGCACTGACTCACCCGCACAGGTTTAATCACATCCACCTTAATGCGTCTTGATTAGGGATCGGGTCCTCCCCTCCCCATAGTCAGGACTCTTCACAACATTCACAAGTTAGGGAAACAAAACATCTCATAAAACAACAGGGTCAGCATTACATCACAAACAAGTACAAAACAAAACAGAACAAAACTCAAAACAGATCTAGGTATTGGGCACACATCTATGCCTTCCATTCCCAGGTACTCTCCTCGAGCCCAGCATGCCTCCATAACACACGAACCAAGTGAATGGTCCGTCCATAGATCACCTTCTCCTCACGATCCTTGATTCTCACAGGTATTTCTACAAACGTCACGTCGGCCTCGATATCCAGCTTTCCCCAGTCAAGGATGCGTGAATCTTCATGTAGATACCAACAGAGGTGAGGCACATGGAAGACATTGTGCATTCTCAATAGCGGCGGTGGTTGCACCAGCTGATAAGCCACTTCACCGACCCGCCGCACCACTTCGAACGACCCGATGAACCTGGGAGAAATCTTACTCCCCCTGTCGAACCTCCATTTTCCACGTCGAGGGGAGACCTTCAAGAACACGTGGTCCCTGACCTCGAACTCCAAGGGTCTCTTCCATTATCAACATATGACTTCTGTTGGTCCTATGCCGCCTTAATCCTCTCTCATATAAGCAGCACTTTCTCCATCGTGATCTGCACCACTTCCGGGCTAAGGACACCTACTTCCCCAACCTCGGTCTAGAATACAGGTGAGTGACATGGCCCTCAATACAATGTTTCGAACTGAGCCATGCCAATGGTATAGTGATAGCTATTATTGTAGGAAAACTATACTAGAGGCAAGTGTCGCACCCACGATCCCCCAGAGTCCAGAATACATGCTCGTAGCATATCCTCCATTTTCTGAATGGTGTGCTCTGTCTGTCCATCTATCTGGGGGTGGAAAGTAGTGCTAAGACATAGCTGGGTGTCAAAATCATGCTGCAATCCTCTCCAGACTCGTGAGGTAAACTGTGCATCCCTATCCGAGACTATGGACCTCAGAACTCCATGCAACTGCACCACCTCATCCACGTACCTCTGTGCTAAGTCATCTAATGCACCCGACTCCTTGATCGCCAGAATGTGAGCTGATTTCCTCAACCGGTCCACCACTACCCAAATAGCATCACAACCTCCTTGAACCTTGGGTAGTCCTGTGACGAAATCCATCGAGATGTCATTCCACTTCCACTCGGGGACATCTAAAGGCTGCAACAAGCTGCCTTGAACACGGTGTTCAACCTTCACTTGCTGACACCCTAGGCACCTAGCCATGAACTCTGCCACCACCCGCTTTAACCCGGGCCACAAAAACTGACTCCACAGACCCTGGTACATCTTGGAAACTCCCGGGTACACCTCTAGGGGTGATTTGTGGAACTCAACAGGAACTCTCTCGTGCATCGCCTTGGTTAACCCAGTCATACATTACTTTACTCTCTATGTATCCCCACTAAGACTCCTCCACCTGCTGTAGGTGAGAGGATTGCACTGTCATCTGAAACAGACAACCTCTACCACCATCCTCCCTTACATCTAGATGCAGGGCAGCCAACTCTTCCATCGCCTTCCAAGCATCTTCCGACTCTCGAACCACATCTTTCTGCAACTTCCTGCTCAAGCCATCATCCAACACATTCTCTTTTCCTAAGGTGTAGGAAATATCGAAGTCATAGTCCTGAAGAAACTCCATCCACCATCGCTGCTGTAAGTTCAGGTCCCACTGGGAGAAGATATACTTCATGCTTTTCTGATCTGTAAAGACCACGAAGCGCTCCCCGATGAGGTAATGCCACCACAATGTTAGTGAAAACATGACTGCCAGAAGATCCATATCATGGGTGTCATAATTACACTCATGGGGACGTAACTGTCTAGACCCATAAGAGACCACCCCTTGTCATTGTATCAGTACACACCTGAGGCCTTGTCCTGAAGAATCACAGAACACCTCATACGCCGACCCTTCTTCTGGAAACCTCAGCACTAGGGCACTAACCAAATTCTCCTTCAGATAACTGAAGGCTGCCTTGCACTACCCATCCCATATGAATGCCTAGTCCTTCTTGGTCAAGGATGTCAAAGGTGCTGCAACTCGGGAGAAGTTGGGTACGAACCTACGGTAGTAACCTGATAGTCCAAGGAAACTACAAACTTCTGCCACGTTCTTGGGCACTGCCCAAGAAACAAACGCCTCGACCTTCGATGGGTCCACCACTATTCCCTGCTAAGACACCATATTCCCAAGGAAGTGCACTTATCGCATCCAGAACATGCACTTGGACAATTTACCATAGAGCTGGTGCTATCGGAGGACCTCTAAAACCATTCTCAGGTGCTTGGCATGATCCTCTTATGATCTTGAGTAGATCAGGATGTCGTCAATAAACACGACTATGAACCGATCTAGGTATTCCTAGAAGACAGAGTTCATGATTCCCATGAACACAACTGGCACATTCATAATGCCGAACGACATGACTACAAAATCAAAGTGTCCATACATACACCTGAAGGCAGTCTTTGAGATTTCGCCCTTCTTCACCCTTAAATGGTGATATCTAGACCACAGATCAATCATAGAGAACCAACCCGCTCCCTTCAACTGGTCAAAGAGATTGTCTATCCCCGGAAGAGGGTAGCGGTTCTTGACCGTCACTTGATTCAGCCTCCTATAGTCTATGCACAACCTCAAACCACCATCTCCCTTCTTTGCAAACAAGACAGAAGCATCCCATGGTGACACAATTGGTCAAACAAAACCCTTCTTCATCATATTTTCAATCTGAATCCATAACTCCTGCAACTCAGAAGGTGCCATCCGGTAAGGAGCCATCGAAATCGGACGGGCACCGGGTTGCAAGTCTATCCCGAACTCAACATCACGTCGAGGGGGTAGAGTCTCCACCTCTTCATGGAAGACATCCATAAACTCACTGACTATACCTAGGACTTCAACCATTTCTAAATCCCCCGACTCCGTTGATAGTTCAGCTAATAAGAAAAGGAGGGGCTCCTCTCACCTGCTACTTTTCTGGAAACCCCGCTCGCTGATGAAAGTCACACATCGACTGCCCATGTCTGAAAACATGATCCTTCCTCGGAAGTAGTCAATAACGGCACATACAGAGAATAACCAGTCAATTCCTAGGATGGCATCGTATGGATGTATCTGTAATAGTATAAGATCCATGATAGACTAATGTGGCTCTATCATCAGTCTACACCTTCAAAAAATATAAAACAAGTCGGTCTGACCTCCAACTGGCGTGATCAACACCAGGGGCACTGGAAGTCTCTTAGCGTCTAGACCTAGAGCACAGGCTAGACTGGGCGCAACAAAAGAGTTCAAAGCTCCTGTATCGAACAAGGCATAGGCAAGAGTACTAAACAAGCTAATCGTACCTTGAACGACTTCCGGCCCAGCTGAAGTTGCTGACTCCATGGCGTGTAACTTCCCACGCCCAGCTCCTCTGCCCCTCGACTGTCATCCGTCTCCCCGACCGTGCCCTGTTCGAGGTCCCTGGGGAGATCCCTGAGGTCGGCCTCCTCCTGCGTTGTCTGCCCTTGGAGGAGAGGGACCTCGTTATCCCTGCTGCTACTGTTGAAAGGGCCTAGTTGGAAACTGCTGCTGCAGAGGTTGGCATTGATCCTACCCACCCCACTCTACTGCACTCAGTCCGGGAACTGATTCTAAAGGTGCCCATGGCTTCCACAGATGAAGAATCTCAATCCTGGGCCCGAAAATAAAGGGCGAGGACTGGGAGATTAGAACTGGAACTGCTGAGGCCTGCTCCCTACTGGTCGAAACCTAGAGGGCCCTGATGCTGGAGGCTAGCTGATGACTGATTTCCCCTTCGACGAGCCCAACTGGATTCCCTCTCGCGATACACCTCCCAACTTTTGAATCCTTTCCACCACTTAATCCTTCTTCTGGACCTCCATGTACGTCGGTAAGGTGAAGGGAGTAACATCATACTGAAGAGAAGGTCAGAGTGCCTCCTCCAAACGTCTCGCATGAGACTCCTCATTTGGAAAGAGGTCTGGAGAAAAGCGGATGAGATCCTTGAACTTGATCCCCAACTCTCTCACTGACATTCTCCAATGTCGGAGGGAGAGTAGCTCCTACCTCTTCTAATTCTTCATCATGGAAGAGAGGAATTCTGCCCGGAACTCCTTCTCAAAGTCAGTCCATGTCACCTCAGTCTCCCTTTTCTCCCCAAGATAAAGCATCCACCACTGACGCGCTGCTCCCCGCATCTGGCTTACAGCTAGAGGAACCCAGTATTCCTTCAGATCCTGGATCTACCTAAAAGCTATCACCAGCTCCTTTAGCCAGATTTTTGTCTCTATGTTTGAGATGCTGCCCTCGTAATTCCCGAGGGTCTGCCACTAAATGGAACGAAGCATCTTCTGCCACTGATCGTCCTCCTCTTCTTGGTCAGCCTTCTGTCGATCAGCCAAGTCAACCTCCTGGGCCTCGATCTACTTCACTATTCATGGTCAACTCCCAGGTGCCATAGATGCAAGGTAAAAAAGGAATGCCTAAGCCTGAGTAGTGTAGAATATTGTTCTTAAATTTTCTTAGACTTCTTATTCATTTTAAATCCCCATAATACCCATGAAACACAAGAACACAAGTCATTATGATGCATGTACCTTCCCTAGTGTCTCTACCGTGCAATCAATGTAGCGTTACTTGGTTGTTAGGTAGGTCCTGATTCCTTTCATTGGATCACGGGGGGCCCTAAAATTCCATGTCCAAGCCGATCTTCCCTGGCCTATTTCACACACCAAGATCACCCAACACTGTTGCGCTATCATCCCATGCAATCCTCACTATGCCTAACCCCGAGCTCAATCCTATCTCTCAACCCCAGACCTCAAATACCATTCTGTCACGACCCACCTTCACCAAGATGAGAGAAGGGACAACGGGTTGCCAGACCCTTCCTTCTTCAAGTTGAAGGAGAGACAATGAACCCCAAAACCAGCCTTCAATAGGTCCCGGAGTGGTGACTAGCACCAAGGGTATAGAATCACACATAAGATGGAAGGAATTACCCTTTTTATTTAATAAGATCGGGAGATAAGATAGTAATTCCCAACAACACCAAAGGAGAAAGTACAAGTAAAGAAAGAACAAACCATTCATTTATGCATGTTCCAAAAGTAAATGATACAAAAGTAAAAGAAAACCCCAAAAAGGAAGAAACAAAAGAAAAAAACCGCAACTATAATAATCCCAACTTCTGAACTAGTACGACCCTGCAAAATCCATAAAGTCCTCCTGGAAACCTGAAAGCAGTTTTATATACGTAGGGTGAGCATACAAGTATACTCAGTAGGGAAAACCAAATACTCCCACACACAAGTGGGGAGGCATTCTAATGCCCCATGAGAAAAGAGATAACCAAAACACCAAATAAGGAAAACTATCCACCCAATCCTCACCAAGGAACACTAATGTATAGTAATTACACATTGATATTTGGGTACCCCAAGACACTTTCCCACTGGTTATTGAAGACATCCTACACATAGAACCTCTCCCACCATTCTCAATGCAGTCCCACTGCCACACCCCTCCCGCACACACCTGGGCCATCACATCCACACATCCCGCCCACAAACACCTGGGCCACAACAACTAAAACCACGCCAGAAGACACCTGGGCCTCATCTCGAAGACACTTGGGAAATAGCCTGCCCGCACACACCGGGGCCAACCACCCCAACTACCCTGCCCGAAGAATCCTAGGATATAATGGACCTCAGGACGTCATAGCCTGACTGAAGAGTCTTGGGCTATTCGGAAAAGGGAGCAGAAAGGGATATAATAACCAACCACTCATAGGAGTGTTGGGAAAACACCCTCCCCCATGAAATGGGGGTGTTCGGAACTACGTGCTCAATTTAGTGGGGCACGAATAAGAAACATAAGAACTACAATTATATGTATAGGTAACAAGCACTCATCCCAACCTAGGGGTTCCAAAACCAGCCAAACACAAACACCTCGTTACTATTCATTCATAAGAACACCATAGCCTCAACCATGTAAAAACTAATTCCCAGAACCAATTCCCCATTGAACCCATTCTTGGTTTCATGTTCAAGTGATTCCATTTAATTAAATTCTTCACTACTGGGAAACTAACAGGAATAACCACAAGCCAGAGAAAGAGAAACAGCCAAACGGAAATTTAAGAATTCGCACCCAGTTCTCTTGTAAAGTCACAACAACAAAAGGGATCCGTGAGATCCCTCAAAGTACATGAACCAAACCAATCCTCGAGATATAGCCCCACACGGTTTCAGATTCACAACCAACAACCGTACCACAAAAGAGGATCCCATCCCCATCCACATCCCACCATAAGCATCAAGCAGAACAACACACCTACTACCAAAACAGAGTAGGGAAACATCCAGATTCAAGCACATCATTCATTTGGTTATTCTTTCTATTGGTTAACCGAGGTGACCACACAAGGATTGATGTTCACTAGGAATCTATTTAACCAACCGAGTTTAGGTGATTAACAAATTTCCATGTTACAGTCATTAAATCATGTAAATACCTGGAAGCATAGAGGTTCATTAGTGCACAAGTAAAACAACAACCAACGACCATGATTTCTAGTGGGCATGAGCCCGTACAATTCACAACACATAATGAAGATTAAGAAATTCAACAGAAATACCGATCACACCCCCCTTATTTAAAAAGTAATTTTATTATCTTCATTTAAGTTCGGTTTCATACATCCCCATAGAAACAATAGCATACCCACCCCACATGATACACAGTAAGAGAGACAAAGGAAAAACCCTACTTGGATGATCAAATATCTAAGTTCTTCTCCACATTACAAGAATTGGGGATGCACGAATTACAGGGGAGGAATGTCAGGGACTCCAAACGCTCCAAGGGAAGAACGAACCCGACCAATAAGAAGAAAAGGTGGAAAGCTAGTGCGATATAAGGATGAGACTGAGCGTTACTGGATATCAAGATCTTTGGTGGCTTTAAAGGAGGATCATGGTTTCACCACGTGGTTTGGTGGTTACACATGATGGGATTAATTGTTATTTAATAACTATCATCGGGAAAAGGTGGTAACACCTGTGACTTTACAGATTTTATATAAATAGAGGGGAACATTACACGGACACTCAACTAGGTATGTTGAGGGTCGCCCCACTCTTAGGAATTAAAAATGTTGATTATGGGGATAAAAACAGCCTTGAACCACTTCCAAAAGGTTAAAAAGGCTTAAAAGTGGTGTTATGGGAAAAACTGTAGAAGAAAAACCTTACAAGGCTATGGGACACCGATCGGTGGCGCACCAATTGGTGACACACTGATCGGTGACACACTGATCGTGTCACACCGATCGGTGACACACCGATCGTGTCACACCGATCGGTGACACACCGATAGTGTCACACCAATCAGTGAGACACCGATCACTGAGACACTGATTTGTGACACACCAATCGTGTCACACCGATCAGTGACACACCGACCGTGTCACAATGATCGGTGAGACACCAATCGGTGACACACCTATGGTTGACACCGAAATATCTTCCTGCCACCGAGACGCCACCCTTAGGATCTAGAATTTGGTAATGGGATGGACCATGAGGGTCTGGGCCATTACACATAGTGACTTTATAAATTTATAGATTTTTGAGTTTGAGACCTATATTATGTGTCATATACTTAATAATATTTGAAAATATATACAACCAATAATTTCTAGACATCATTTCTCTCAACTAAACTCAAAAAAATTCAAATCACTTTGTAATACCTTCTAATCAACTCTAGAATAATTAAATCTATAAAGTAATAAATAATTAACACATAATATTCCAAGTAGATCTTCCACTACTTCAAAATCTATTCTTCCTAAATCATAATCCATGTAAAATTCCATATAATATATCATTATTTAATATTTATTACTATGATGATTCAACTTCATAATATTCCATTAAATAAACTTCATAATGAAATAATAATTAGTAATCTTCTATATCCTCAGAACTCACAAAACTTTAACTTATTTAAATTCCATTTCACTAATTAATCATATTAACTTCTAAGATGACTCCTCATAATCTCAAATAATCTTTCAAATATTTATTAAAAAATTATCTCCCAATAATATTGGTAGTACCACTACCTCTGTTCCATTAAAATTATGACATCATCTTTTTATCTTATTTGGAAATTTCATAAAATAGATTTTTCAAATATAATATAAAAGAACATACAATTCCATATATTTTTAAATGTGAATAGATATCTAACAAAAAACCAAATGGATGTATCTCACTTCACAATAACTTTGATATATTAACTATGACATAATCATAACTACCTCTTCCAATACTAGGTAATAAAGAATTATTGAATCTATGAAATCTAGTGTATACTGACTACCAAACATGGAAACCTTATTCTTATTCTCAACATTCATGGGGTACCTATACTTTCTTCAATGTTGTTATTATTCATTACATATTTAAATCATGCATATAGAATTTAAGCTTAATGAAAATAAATACAACACATAACACAAGGTTAGTTCCAAAATCTCCTACTTTTTATTTATTTCAATACCTACATATATATAATTTATGCTAATATATGTTCTAAATTTTATTCCCTCTCCCTCTAATTTACAATAAATACAATGAACTTGATAGAGGGAGATAAAAATTCACATACAACAATGTGTCATATCTATTAAAATATTTATCTTCTTGATCCACATTCGGTGTAGAAAAGTTTATTTTCTAATCTAAAAAAAATATTCACATAAAGAATAGATTATTATGTAAATTAAAAAAATTAAATGTTGTTCAAATTATTTTAGTATAATACATAGTTATTGAATGATTTCTCAGGGTACCGATTGTTATTTGAATTATCATGAGATTTTTTAACCTGAAATTCATGCACTTATTTTAACACACATGTTCAAACATTTAAAAATAATAATATAGTTTATTCTAGTCATCCCTTGGCTCTTTAATTTCTAGAAGCCCCTCAATTTTAATTCCATTGATTTATTCATATTATCCCCCTTAATATCAAATTATATTCTTGATAAACATGTATGATAGAATACTCAAACATACCTAATAACTGAAAATTCCCACATACATTCCATATATTTTATATTTTCATTGAAAATATAAGTCTATAAGCTACTCAAACATTTAATATTGACTCAACTAAATGGGAAACTCTAGTGTATTCTTCATAAAGGTTTATCGTTTCATTATATAAACTTTAAGATACCAAATGTTAAATCATTAACCAAGATGGTCACTTTTAATCTATTTCTAGATTTGGCAGTATTATCCACTACATAACTTCTACCCATTATTACATTCATCAACATAAATTCATTGAATATAGAGAAAAAAATATCAAATATGTTAGATCAAAATTTCTCTTGGATATAAGAAATAATTTCAATAGTTCATTATCAACCATGATGATCCTTTTTTTATCTCCATAAAAAGGAGGACCCTTCATGGTTGATTTTTTGATTTTTTAAGTAGTGTATTATTTAGGAAGCATTGAATTAATTCATTTCATAAAATCCCCATAGTTTATAGTTTATTATCCTCATTATATATAATATACTTTGAGTATTTTTCTTCTCCCTCTGATGAGTTTAATTTTTTGTGTAAATTTAGAAATTTTAATTATTCAATGGTCTGTGTATTTAAATGATAATATCAATGTTTTAATTTATAACATTAAATTTTGGGTATTCATTATTATTTAGATAAAATTTATGAGAAGGAAATTAAAAGACAATGGAGTGCATGTTTTAATTTGTGTTTTTATTTTGATTATTTTATGTATTTATTGTGTATGAGAAATGGTGTAGGAAAATTTAATAAAAAAGGTTCCAACAACTGTATAGCCATAAACCTAGGGGTAATGACACATAGAAGGTCCAAGACTGGCTGTCCAACCATGCCAAACCTCATAAAGACCATGTAGCAATGGAGACCCATGTGCAGGTCTGTATAGGGGGAATAAGAGCATGTTAGGGAGAAAGAGATGTTATATGGGGGTCAGTTCCATATGGAAGCATGAGAAGAGATACACTATCATGAGGAGGTGCACAATATAATAGGGGTTCCTCTAGTCCCACCTAACTTTTCATGGTGATAAGGGAATTGAATCCCTTTTTGAGCAAAGTGTAACTTTTTTTTCAATAGGAGGAACATGTGATACCTGAGTAACTATGAACTTAATGGGATGACCGAATTTCAACCTAGTCACATTTATTATTCATTATACAAAATAGACTAATTATAGTTATCAAAGCATCCTCCATTTCACCATAGGACCACCATGGATAATGAAGGATGATCCCACAAATACTACAATTCGGATCCTCCCTATAGCATCGTGATGGCTATCTAAAATAAGGATATATGAAGGATTAAATGATGAAGACTACTAAAATATGGATTGAATTATAAAAATTATCACCATGTCTCTTGAAAAGAAGAAGGAACATACTATGATATCGTTAATATTATTTCACTATAGTCAGTTTAGTAGAAATGTTTAGAAAGATGACTACATCATGGAATTCCCATTGTGTTGTTTAGGTGCATAAATTGGTAGGGGATATGAGTTTCTAGAAGTAGGAAATACATTATTATCACAAAATTTTACACCAAAGTCATATTGAATGAATGGTTTTAAGAATAATCTTTCAACATGGGTTGGAAATTTCACCTTTTATCCATATGTTTGATGAATGTTAAAATGAGAAGCGGTGTTATTCAAATCCTATTTCATGGAGGGTGTGATAATAGAAATGGATAATTTTTAAGGGAAAAGAAACTATGGTCATGGAATACACCATTTTAGTATGTACATGAATTGTCATGAACTTGATGAAATGTTTGTTCTAAAGTTACTCCCTCCATGCTATTTGGTTTGACATACAGGAAAATAAAAATAGTTTATTTTAGTGGGTTATCAACACATGACACAATCTTCCACAAGGGATGTTTTAAAAACAAGAATGTGTGGGTGAATATCCTAATAAATTGGATTTTAAACACTTTATTAATATAATATAAAATCTCATGGAGATCGAAGAGTAATAAATTCCAGGAGAAAAACACAGCGTGGTAGAAGAAATCAAAATTTGAAAATAATGGAGAGAGACGAAATTCTCTATGGGTGAATAAAATAGAAGGATAAGTTACTATATGTGGTGGATTATTTTTACTCTTATAACTATATGACTAAAATAATGATTACTTGATGGTCCTATTTTTGAGTCTTTCCACCAGAGTAGGTTTTTTTAATATCTCATCATTCCAAGCATGAGGTGGTAATCATTTTGTACAAAGTGTTTTAATTTAAGGGGAGTGAATGATGTTTTGGGAACATTGTTTGATTGAAATTTTAATGGGTTGTTTCACTTTATCCAATTATCATAATTTATTCCTTTATTCCATAAAATTAAAATTGTAGAGATAAAAAGGACTTCCTTCTAAATGCTTCAACCAGATACCATTATTCATGGAATGACCAATGAATTAATTGGGAATCATTTCATTTGAAAAATTTTCAAGAAACACAACTACGATCTAACCTAAGAATAAATAGGGGAAAATTATGTTCATAGAATAGAGGATGATCACTCTAAGAGGAGGATTACAAGATTTTAGTTCCAATTCCATTTAAATTAAAAATCACATCACTTATCAGTAAATATTTCATGAGCCTGAACATACAAAATTTTGGTACTTCCATATCATCCATATAAAAACCAACCAACTTAATCCTTTGTGTTTCATCAATTAAATTTCCTAATATTATTAATTTATTTCTACTCCATTCCCAGTGGATTGAGATCAATTAACACTAAAACATAGTTTAAATTAGTGAGTAATTTTTTGGCACTATAAATTATTTTATTGATATTTCTTAAGATAAGAATCAAGGCTCTTGGAAGATGTTAAAACTGGGGTCATTTATACGTAAGGGTGAAAAAAAATTCTAAGAGTTATTTTGTAGTGTTTTATTCTATTTTTTACCTTTTCAACTTATTACACTTGGTCTCCTTATTTTATTAAATTAGGATTGAAATAATTTCACAAATACTCCACCATGGGAAATAAGATGGAAGTGCATCCTTTTTTTGATGTATAGGTTATAATGACAATATAGAAAAAAGAAGAACACACAGTAAGAAGAGAACAACATGGATGAAAGGTAGCTAGGACAAGGAGTTTGAAAATAATTCCCGTGAAGGAATTAAAGGGTATCAAAAGAAGATCAAGTATAGAACCCATGAGTTCACGAATTTTCCAACTACAGATAAACCTCTAATGTGGAAGTCTATCCTAGAATTTTATCCCCCCATTGCTGCTCAAAACATTGAGATAAAGCCAGTGATCATCTAAATGATCACTCAATCAGTTTAATTTGTTGGGATACCACATAAAGAAACCTAGTATCATATTATTTATCATAATAGTATATTAGATGAATTTATATTCTTGAGTTTGGGGATGAATTTTATTTTAAAAATACTAAACTAAAAAATTATATACTTCTTAATTTAAATGATCAGAATCTGACTTCAACCAAAGATCAAATTATTAGAATAAAAAACAAAGATAATATGATTATATCAGAGTATGTTTTATCAGAATCATAGATACTCCATTAAATAAAATAGTATATAAATATATGTATAAAAACAATATTCTTTTATATTCACAATGAAAAAGAATTGTAAAAACAATAAATAAAATATCTAGTAAATGTTAGAAGGACTTATAAGCTATATTAAATGAATATAATATTTTAATCATAATATTAAAGGTAGTTAGTAACCATGAATAAAGGTATCCAAATTTTTATACTTATAGTAATGTCTATGTTTCCTTACTAGGAAATCCCTCCATATGTTGATCGGAATAAGATCTATCTTCCCATCCCCAAAATCACTGAATATGATGATAAACGTATGTCTTCCTAGCACCAGAAGCCCCCAATCTGATACATAATATTCAACATCTTCCAATCCCAATAATCCCATAAATGTAAAAATTATTGAACAAAAAATAAAAATGAAAAATTTTCATATGGGAACAAACCTGACAAGGATTCTTTAGAATGATGTCTATAAAGTCTTATAATTACTAATAATGTGAAATTCAAATAGAGAAAACTTTAAAAGACATTAGTTAAAAAATTTATCTGCTCAAAACTTTTCAAATGACTTTCTATTTATAATTGAAGATCAAATTATCTTATTAAAGATTTTCTTTCAATGGGCTCATAAATCTTTCACATTGACATGTTATAATGTTATGAAAAAACTAAATTTTCAATGTTGTTTGGTTTTAAAACCATTATAATGCTAATGTGTATTCATTACGATAGAAATTTTCTTATATGTTATGATTATTAATATAGGTTAATATGATGGAATTACTTATCATTCATCAATACAGTAATCCTTACTATGATCAATTTGATGTATCAGTACTATAATTAGTACAATGGTCCAAATTTTTTTCATTATGATGTAGAAGATAAAAGTCTAACCAATGGTAAGAATAAAGGTAAGTTGAATTAATTGGATGCATAATAGATTGGATGGATCATATTTAATAATGTTATATTTATAATAATAATACATTTGAAATTTTAATATATACACTTAATGTAATATTTTATAAAAAACATACTAAAATACATTGGACATAAAAAGTTTATAAACAATGTTTTAAGAAATTATTTGTCTTTTAAAAAAATAATTAAATGGAAAAGTAATAATTTGGACTTTTAACACAATAATATTCCCATTTTGGAAAGCATAAACCACAAACACTTAAATGAAAAATAATCTAACAAACCACAAAACTTTGTTCTTTTAAAAACCGTAAAGTTATTATTTATAACTCTCCCTTAGTTTGTATCAATTTTATGATATGATGGAAATCATTAAAACATATCACCTTCAAATTGTAGTTATCCAACTTAGGAGATTGTCTCCCCTATTTATAAAATATTCCATCCTTTTGTAAACACTTTCTCCTCCTTTGTAAAATATTCTGCCCCTTTGTGGTTTTCACAATTAATTGGAAATAATGCATAGTTTAGTAAAATATTAGGGAAAATAGAATAGAATTTTTTTTACACACGAACTAATTATTCATACAATAAAAAATAGAAAGAATATATATCCAATTTTAATTGAAAAAACATTCAAGAATAAGTAATTTAGATGAAAATAAATTCATAACCAACAACCATTAATTTTTTTTACAAAAACATACATCAAGAGTTAAAATGAAAAAAATCATTATTTCTTAATCACAATTTTATCAAAAGGCATAAATATCATGAAATACCCTCAATCAATCTTAATCATTACAATTATTTCATGCATGAATTATTGCTTTTGATATTGAGTCTTCATGATTTCGATCTCCTCAGAAAACTTTTTAATCTATTCCTTCACAACGAAATGTTCAACCTTACACAATCTAAGATGAGTAATATCTAGCTCTATTTTTTTCAAAACATTTACTTCCTCGGTCTTATCATCTATTTTATCTTTAAATTCTTCTATGAGCATTACTCTATAGAAAACATATAAGGATAATTATTTTAAGAATCTACCATTTCTTAAAAAACTTTCATTAATTCAATAAATTGATAATCACGTTAATGAATATAATGATACATTTTGTGGGACCACTTCACAGTCTTATTGTATAAATAATTTTTTCCTTAAACATTTCTTGAATGCCTTTCAAATCAGCCTTGATCCTAATTGTAGATTCAGTAAAAAAATTGATTTTTATTTCCCATTCAATGAATCAAGAATCAACTTAAATCATGTATCTATATTAGATAGATACAGAATATGATCACTAAACCTTTTCAAGGTAAGATTAATATAATCAAAACCCTTTTGAACTATTGTATTTTTTTGAGTCCGATTAAACTGGAACAACCTAAGGAGGATTTGGTCTGTTGCTTTCGGTATCATCATATTACCCTTTCTTATAAACATTATAGGAAACCATGTATAGATATTTATATGGGACATTTTTTCTTCTAATTTTTTTAAAATTGAATGATATTTATCTGATTCTACCGTATCACCGATTTTGGTATTTGATTATTGGTTTGGTTCTTCTTCCTGAGAGGATTACTCTTCTTCCAATTTTGATGAATAATTTTTTTCCTTGAAACATTTCTAGTTTTTATCCATACCAGATTGATAATGAAAAGGTAATGAGGATGATGAATACAATGATGACTTTTTTCCATTGATTATTCATTAGTTTTTGTTTCTTCACTTTGAAGTTGTTACTATTTTCCTTTTTCTTCTTCCTCAAATTCTTCTTCAACTTCATTATGTAATTATTTTTCAACCTCTTCATAGGCATCTTCTTTAAATTTTTCCCCAAGTTTTTTGTTAATAAATTATTATAATTGTCATTATGATCTTAAAAATCTCTTTCTGAGTGATTTATATACTGAATCATTCCCAGGTATATTATAAAATTATTATTGAACAACTAGTTTTTACTTTCCCTTATCAACCACTGAAGGGACTAATAACTAAACAACATAAGTTTCTTCAAAAACAAGTCTGGATTCTAGAATGATGTGATCTGTATGAGAAACTTGTATAAAAGGATTCTCATAATCTATTTTAAAAATTTTCAAATAACATTAAAAAATTATTGATTCTTCAATACTTTGCTATTTTTCTTTCTTATTTATTCTTCTTATAATTTTTTGGTTGTCAATAATTTTAAAGCCCATTCTTCGATAGGATGAAGACCAGACTCGAGATCACATAGTATCTTTTATGCCTTATGTAACATCAAATTATTGAATTATTTATCATAAATTTTCTTTTCATTAATTTTTTCCATCAGTGTAGAATATTAGTCTATTCTATTACTTTTAAATGTCTCAAGATTCATTTATAGATTTTCCTTCGATGGAACTCCATCAAAATTTTCAAAAAAAATATTTAAAATAAAAAACAAATTTTATTCTCGAAGTTTTGTCTTCTCTAATAAAGGGAATAATTTTTGTTATAGGGTAATACTTATTATCATCTTTAAAAATCTCCATAAAGTTTATAATTAACTTACTAATGAAGGTTGGGAACATCAAAATCTTCAACTTGAATAAGTTTCTTTTATATTATTCACCATAATGAATATAAAATTAACTAATTCTATTTTCCTATTAGTGACCATGTAATCTAGAACAAACATATTATAAATTTTTAATGTATCCATGTCACCATTCCTAGGGATTAGATAAACTGGCATCCAGAAAACTATTACTATGGTTTTCTATAGAAAGTTGTAAAACATTTCTTACTTTCTCATAGTTTGTAAACAAAGAATATTCAGCCTTATTCTTCTAAAAATTTCTATTTTTATCTGTTAACTTGTGTGAAGGTAAATAAACTTCACCATAAGATGGAATACCAAAAATATATTCTACACTCTTAAACTAAATATTATAACTCTTCCAAAACAATGTAATGGAAAATTTATCTTTATATTATTCATTATGAAGATGAATTAAAGCATAAAATTACCTAACCATTCCAGTATAATAAAGATAAAAATCATTATTTGGTTTCTCTATAAAATCACTTCAGTATCCTTCTAAATAAATTATCCTTTTGAGAGCAGTGACCCAAGCCTTTCAATATGTATTTATTGGAAAAAATACCATTCCAAATAATCTTCGTCAGTGTCCATCGTATTGAGGATTGAGTTGAAGATCATTAGAATTAAAAGAGAATCAGAATGATGAATTTAGGGGGTTTGAGATCTTGGGACTTAAATCCTTGAGAACTAATGTCGGATTCATGGTGATACACCTTTATATAAAAATGATAAAGCATTATTTTTTATTCCAAAATACTTTCAACAGATGAGAATAAAATTTCACATATCTGACAATTGAGATTTCATCAATGAATGTATTAAATTATTAATTGAAATATAAAATAAAAAAAAACTTTTATTAGAGTGATAATCATTCCAATTAGGTAAAATTTATTTTTTTTGAAAACAAATCCAATTCATAAAACAAAATGAATAAGTAATCGACAAAAATTTGAAACTAAATTAATGAATTAATGAAAACAATAAATGAATAATACCTTTTCATGTAGAGTACTTCATCAGTATGAATATCAAGTTTTTATTGGTTTTTCACATAAAACATTTATAATATTTTTGTTCAGTAAAACTGATTATGATAGTTTAATCAGAAAAAAATGATAATGATATTTCTATAAGTAAAAATTGATTATTATAGAAATATAATAATCCCAAAAATTTTGTAATAAATTTTGAGACTATAAATTTTATAACATTTTCTATGTTTAGAATGAAATTTTAGAATTTTTACTCCAAAAATTTTATATAAGTGTGAGTCTTAAATAGTTATTACGATTAAAACATTTTAGAAACCATAAAAATTTTACAAAAACAAAATTTTTATAAAACCACAATCATTTTTACCCAACCTATGAAAAGAAGCATATTAATTTAAGGATATTGTTAAAAAAGTAGTATATACAAACAATCACTATACATTGATCATTCTTATATTCTATTTAATGTATTCAAATCTACCTGAACTAAGGGGTTTAGTAAAAATATTAGCAAGTTTTTTTTTTGTTATGATGAATTATAAAATTATATCTATTTTATATATGTGATCTTGAAGGAAATTGTGTCTTATATATATGTTTTTAGAAAGTGAGTGATGTGATGATTTTTGAATTAATTAAATGTAATTTGTGTTGTCACATAGTTTTTGAGTTTAAATAAAACTCGTTCCACAATCAGTGAGTGTGTATTGAGTCCAAAAAACATGAGCACAATAACTCACTACACCCATATATTCATCTTCAGCTATGGAAGGTGCTTCTAGTTGTTGTTTCTTACAATTCCAAGAAACTGAAGTCCCACCTATTAAATGAAAATTTCCAAATGTACTTTTCCTATCCATTACACATCCCTAAATTCATCATTCAAAAAGATTAGTTTAAAAACATTTACAATAGAATAGAATATGCCTAAATGAATAGTTCCCTTATGAACATTAAAATTTTGTTCATCAACTTTAATATTGGATTGTTTTAGACTATATTGATATATATCACATAGGAATACTAAAAACAATAAATCCATATAAATAGATGTTATGTAAACTAAGATTCTAATCAGACCTCTGAATGTTTTCTGATCAACTATTTTCCCATCCTAATCAAGATCTAGTGTATTAGAGGTACCAATGGGAATAATAATACTTTTATTATTTTTATACACAATTTTCATAAGTAAATATTTTATATTACTTATTCTAAGATAATAATGTTCCTTCCGGTGTTTGTGATATCTGAGAACCATGAAAATATGTTCACCAACCCATCATACTCTTTTCAAACTCAGATTTCATAAGATCTAAAAGGAAGTCTATTAATTATTTTCTAGTTGAACCAAATATAATTTAATAAACATAAATATGTACAAACATAATTTTTAAATTTACTTATTCTATAAAAAAAGTTTTATACTCATCTCCCTTAAAAAGAATTTGTAATAGAAACCAATTTAAACTATCATTTGAAGCTCTAAGCACTTGTTTATGTCTATGTGGTGCCTTGGAAAGATTGTAAAATTTTTATAGATGTTTTTTTATTTTCAAAACTATGATTTGTTTCTTCATAAACATCCTCTTGAACATATCCATTATTCAACTCCCACTTCTCATCCATTTTAAATAGTTTTAAATTAAATAATTTTTCAAAATTTTGATGTATTTGAATAGAGTAAAGTATTTCTATATGATAACAAGTATATCTTTATTTCAAATTATTATTCCATTTTCATCACCGTTATTAAAAAAAACCCATTTAATCCAATTATATAATATTCTATACTCTATTCAACTAAAGTCTAGACTGTTTTCCTCTCAATCTCATTGAGCTAATCTTTCATAGACTTAATCCTATACTCGTTACCTAAATACTCACCAGGATTCTTAGTTTCAAATTGAGATAGAAAGGATAGATGTTAAATTTCATTTCTTAAGGAACTTTTATCCCTAACTAGTTGATCTATATCACCAATTATACTTTCCCTAAGATGATTCCTTATAAACCACCGATTTCTTGGATTTTCAAAAGTTTTTTCTCCAAAAATTGGTAGAAAATATTCCTAAGGAATAACTACATAATATTATTCTTGAGTTATTTCATTATGAGAATTATTTTATTCTATATATTGAAAATTATTTTTATAAATAACATCCAAGAATGCAGGTTGAGGTTGTTTGAAAACTAAAAGATAAGTTTCATCAAAATTAACATGCATTATTTCCATAACTATATAATAATTATTATTAAAAACTATATAATCCTTAACATTAGTATAAAAACCTAGAAATTTACCTTCCTCTGATTTGGATTTAAACTTATATAAATTTTCTATAGTATCCAAGATGATTAATTTGCAACAAAATACATTTGTGTAAGATTATTTGGGTTATATTACTCTATAGAACTAATAATGAGTTTGTTTAGAAATTTTTTAATTAAATATTGATTTATTATAAAATAGGATGTACTAACCACTTTAACCCAAAAAAATTGAAATTGAGTATTCATATAGCATAGTTCTAGTAATCTCATAAAGAACTATATTTTTACTTTTGAATACCCCATTTTTCTATGGAGTTCTAGGTGATTAATATTTATTTTAAATACCTTTATATCTGAAAATAATTTTCAAAATTATAAATATCAAATTTTCTATAATGATTTATACAATTAGTTATCATGAAGAGGTTTTTATCACTTCAAAATCTCGATAAAAATGTTTAATAGTAAATAATTTCTTCAGATGTCTTTGAATGAAAATTGACCAATGTGTGTATAGTTTAATCATAAAATAAGACATATATAAAGTATTTATGAAAAATAATATCATTTTGAGTAGGAATATATAAGTCCATGTTCACTAACTGCAAAACATTATAATTTGAGACTTCACTAATAGATTTTACTCTTGACTTATGTTTATTAAGAAATTGACAAGGGTCATATGATTTTTAACTATCAAACCTATGTTTCAGTAGATCCTTTACCGCTTTTTCTTAGTAAACATAGCTATAGATACATGTTTAAAATTTACTAACCATGTATTTCATAACCAATATTGATCTTCCAATTCACTAATAAAAGGTAACTCTTAGATTCTAATGTCTTATAAGTTTAGAGTGTAAAAATTATCATGACAATTGGTAAAAAGAATAAATTTATCCTTGTATGTAGAGACCCGAAACGTGATGTACATGGACATTACATTACTTTTTCGGAATACTTAGTACATAACAAACACACACACAAGGATCGTAATAGTTTAGTGTCTTTGGAAACTCGGAATATAATCATCTAATCGTGGTGAAAGATCTTCAACATATCCCATTAAGATCTTCCCTTTTTTTTACCTAAAACCTTTCTTTATATCCTGGGGAAAAGAAAAGATAAAAGGGTGAGCTCAAATGCTCAGTAAGGGTAAAAAAAATAAATATCAATCACATCATATTCATAAGAACATAACATTTTGGAAATCTTAACCTGTAAAAGAGAGCATAATTTCATAACATGGGATAAATCATAGTAGTGAAATGAAATCCCAATAATCATAACTTAAAACATGAAACTTTTTGTCATACACACATAATCATAGAGAATCATTTCTTATTAGTCAAGACTCATTGCCAAGACTATCTTAGTGGACAAATTCCATTTCTGAACCGAGTCACCCTCGTTTCAGTCCTGTTTCACTGAACCGGTATAACCTACCGTTCCAGCCATGTCTATCTCATGAGATATAAAATCTTTACCCAATGCATTGGAGGGAGATATAGGTCCCAGCCATCTCATAATGATACCATTCTTATGTGTGCCACAAAATCATAAATCATACATCATTGCATAACCAATGTAGTAAAAATAGGAATCTTAAACATCGTGATGTCATCAAACAATTCATATAAGATAAAGGAATTCATAAAAATAATTCCATCAAAACATAATCAAATAAATGTAATAATAGGGATAGAAACAGAACCCTATATTATCTTAGATGGAAAATAAGTTTGATAAAACCCTTGAACTCCATTCTTGAGGAAAATATCCTTTCTACTTCAAAAACATTTTGCTTTCTTAACATGTCATAAAATTCTAAACTAAAAGAAGTTGATTAAAAATAAACTCGAAAACTTTTAAGGTAAGATTCTTGGAAATAATGTTTTAAAAATCCATTCATGCCATATAAGTTTAAAGAAAACATTCTTCTCGTACTTTTGTCAGAAAAGTCAAAAAGTACCTCGTACGAAAAACGACAAAAGATTCCTTTCATATCCTTTACTAAAAACTCACCGAAAGGTAAAATTGGATTTAAAAAATTGTAGGTGGATGGAAATAATATTACATATTGAGTAAACATGGATGTGGATGATAAAATACACCCCAGTAAATACTAAAGTATAAACAATCTCGGATAAAAATGAGATTGTGATATTTCCCTTACCTTAGGTCCGATTTGCTTCGTAAGTGTCTGAACCTACTGTATAATGATTTAAATAATGTTATTGACTTATTCCAGAATCATACTTATTGTTATGATATCATATATGGTTCACTTATGACTTTATATTACCCGTTCTTTTGTAAATTCCATGTTAAAGAAGCGTTTTGGGTAAAATCGTTTCATTTATCGTAGGTGTTTGGACTTGTTGTTCTTGACATTATTATTACTTATATCATGATTTACTTACTTCCAGAATATAAAAAATGATTTATATATCATATATATTCAGTATATATATATATATATAATAGATAGATAAATGAAATGAAACACACCGTTCATGGAGACGGTAGTCCGTACGTACGCATGAACGCTGTTTTCCTTTCCTTATTGTCTTGAATGGAAGTAAGTAGATGACATACATATATATATATATACATAAATACATTAGATTTAACATTTCATATATTGAATTATTATTCATTATATATACTTTATAATTATTCATGAATGGTTAATCTGGAGAATGAATCTCATCGCGTCGTGGAGACGGTAGTCCGTACATACGCACGAGCGATGATATCGTTCCCATGGTCGTGGAATTGTGTTTAAGTGTATGTATACTATTTAAGTATCAATATCACTTTAAAATAATAATATATAGTTATTATTTACACCATTATACCCATCCAAGTAAGGTGGTGGTGGAAAATAGATTTCACCACGGCGTGGAGACGGTATTCCGTACGTACGCACGCACGGTGATTTCGTTTTCTATAGGATGGATAGATTGAGAAATAGGGTTGTTTCATAATTATAATAACATATCAGTATATGAGTGATACTGATGTTATTACTTCATAATTAAACAACCTAAGAAGAAGAAGTGGAAGAAGAAATAAAGGTGAAAGAATCGGTAACGGAAATTACCTCTTCTTTGAAGCGCCTCTTTGAGACCTCCTCTTAGGGCACTAAAATTGGTCTTTGAGGAAGACCAGAACCTCTAGGATGTTTCTAGGGAAGTGGAGAAGATAATTTGGCAGAGGTTGGCCGAGCTTGAAGGCTCAAAGTTGTGTGAGGAAGAGAGGGAGGAGGTGCCCTTTTATAAGGGATGAGAGGGGTACCTTTGGAATAACTAAAAATATTATTTTATTATAAAGTCAAATTCGGTTTTAAATAGCTCAAAATTGATTTATTTCGAAGCTGAAGTGGGTATGGGTCGAAATACTCTCATCAAATAGAATTTAGACAAGTTTAGGTTCCTATTTTAACCTTATCATTTAGATTTAACATTAAGTTAAATAATTTTACTTTTACCGTGTCTTCTTGTGTTCTTACACTATAAAGTTAATAAACATACAATAAGAAGCTAAAAGAACCCCAAGTTGTTTATTATTAATATATATAACCTTATCTAAGTCATTTTTCCGAACCTTAGATTTTTAGGAATAAAATAACAATTAATAATATAATATTTGTTTTAAAAACTATTTTATGTCAATTTTGACTCTATTTAGTAATTGATTTTTGTGAAAATCATAACAGAATGATAAGTTCGAAAAAAGTTAATTAAATCAATAATAACATGTCATATTAACCTATAAAATTATTGTAATTCATAAAAAGTCTCAAATTATATTTATTTGGGTATTTATAACATCAATTATATCAATATTTCATTAATAAGATAATTACTGTATCATCGTTGTGTCATAAATAAATTAACTTATATAATGTCTAAAAATTACAAATAAAATACCCTTATGTAGGAAATATTTTTATCTTTCTAATGAATATTTATAGTCGAATTTAGCTTATGTATAACCCCATATTAAAAATGTTTTAGTAAATAAACTTTGACTTTTACTCTTTTAACCCTTCTTTAAATAAATTGATAATAAATGTCCTAATCTAATCCAAGTGGGCCTAAATGGTCATATTTTATTCCTAAGTTTGTTTTTGGTCGAATTACACTTGTACAATAGAATTAGGACATGTGTTAGGGTAATAATAATATCATTTCTACCCTTAATTACCCTATTTACTTTTAACCGTGGTAAAAAAAAGTAAAAAGTTACTATTCACCAAAAAATTATTTTCATCTCATTGAACCACATTTTACTTACTGAAATCAACTGTGTCTCTCGGATTTTTGAAATTCCACTCACATAAACGGTAAAATTAAGTTTTATGAACAATTCGGTTTTTTTAACTACCACTTAGAGGTTTCACTATTCATCAAAAATTGAAAGTTTTCAAAAAAATACCAAAAATTAGACCTAAGCTATATTTGATATTATGAACTCAAAAATGATGTCTATTTTACCAAATTCAAAACATATCAGTTGCATTAACTAGTTTAAAAATTAATTCCCGTCGTCAAAACAAATAGCGTGTTTTTAAGAGATAATAATTATCAAAAGATTGAAACTTGTTTATAACTGGTTTAAATGTGAAATTACATCCAATGACCATCATTGTATTAAATTGTAAAAATATATTCTAAATATTATTTAAAACCACTAAAATTAATAATTTATCACTATTAATTATTTCAATTGAAAAAGTTTTTTTAATTAAAATTTAGTAATTTCCACTATTCATCAAAATATGAAAGTTATCCGAAAATTACCAAAATTTCTCCCTAAGATAATTTTGATATTCCGAATCCAAAAATGAAGTCCATTTTGAAAAATAAAATTTACAAAATTTCAAAAAGTGGTTATTACTATTCATAACGGCTAGTTTTATTAATATTTTAATAGCATATCGTTGTTTAGTGAAACTCGGTATTGCGTACTACACACGCTATCAAGGAAGGTCGCGATTGCGTGTAATGAAAGGCAAGTCAAGGATGCGTGTTGTGCAAGGTCCTTTTGGTGTAGCGTACAACACAAGACATTAATGAAATTAAAAAGAATATTTTTCATAAAATCTCGGGGTGTTACATTCTACCCCCCTTAAAATGAATTTCGCCCTCAAAATTCATCGAGGTTATAAATGGTTTACTATTCGAAAGTTTCTTTAATCGAAACCCACATCGTAAAAAGGAATACCAAAACCAATCTTTAAAAACAAAAGTATGAAACGTAACGGTTACCCAAATAAACTAATCACTGGATTTCCACATAGGTGAAAATATGGATATGGAAGAGAAATCTAACCATCATGTTCTGATAGAGAGTGGTAGAGAACATGGCTATGGAAAAGCTAGCAATCACAAAGCCATAAATTTGTGACGATCTAAGGTACCATCTGATTCATCAGATATAAGAGCACTAAGACAACATTTTTGGTTTTCAAGATCATTTCCCTAAAGTTGATGAAATTGGAATTAGAAGAAATATATTCGTGATTTTGGTATAGTCTCACCGTTTGTCGTTCTTTGGAAAATTTCCACTTCATCTCTTAAAGAAATGAAGTTGAATTTTTTCATTCGTGATGTGTTAGCAGATCATGTGATAGAATGATGGGTCATTCCATCTCTTTCAAAAGGTTAGCAAAAGTTATAAGTCCATCTTAGGGTTAATCGTATATGGTTCCAAAAATGAACTTATACTTCATATATCATACCGCTTAATAAAATAAAACTAGTTTCTACTAACCAGGGACTTCCTATAGGCCAGTGGTAGGCGATAAAGGCCAGTCGCACTTCGGTTGTGGGTTCGATTCCCACAGCCTTGTCCGACGCGATGGGTTGTCGCCCGTCCTGCAGGTTGTCCTTTTTCTAAAACTATATTACTATAACATCCCATCAATAATATCAAAAAAACTTCTATCCTTAAACAATAATAACTTATGTCCAACATAATCCATTCCAATCTTTAGGCTTATCCATAATACTGCAGTCCACTCTCATAACATAGTGAAAACGATTACCAGAGATTTAATACCATCGTTGATCCCCATATATCATAAGATATGTTTTGTTGGTCACATTCCAAACATTCAATGTCCTTAATCATGTATTCTCTTGAATACCCACTGAACCTTAGTGAAAACATGAATGCAGTTAAAAGTTAACACCTTCCACATACCAAAATCCTCAAAATTCTATATACTCAAACCATGATATCACTTAGTCCTTATATCAATCATGAGCTCATGAATACTATCAAATATTTCATTTTCTCGTTTTCCCTTCATTATGCGCATATCATTCTTTCTCCAAAAATATCTCAATCACTTTCCATGGTTACTGGTACCATAAAATTATTGAAAACCACAATAGACCAATACATAAATATTACAATATTCCACGATACTATATACAACACTATTTTGGAATCCCATTACATAAACACTTAATCATTCCACCACATCGTTGTCATATTCAACATCGCCAATAGTGATTGCATGTGACTTCCCTTTGTCCTTTTCCTTAAGCAGTTGCTCATGTCGATCATCACTAAACCTTGGATTAGGGCATTTATTGGCATAATGTCCCATCTCTTTTCACTTGAAACATTGAAGTGTTGGTGGTGCGTTCTCTGCAGTCTTTTCTTTATTCACATCATTAGAAACCCTTTTTCCATTACTTCGACACTCAGCTGCTCAATGACCTTCTTTTCCACACTTAAAACATTTTCTAGTCCCTTTAAGACAATCTCCACCATGCTTCTTTCCACACTTTGAGCATAAGGAAACATTCATCTTCTTTTCACCATTATTCTGAGATTTCTCCTTGAAATCCATCTTTCGTTTCTTGTCAAAACCATGATATGGATAAGTAACACCAACTTTCATTTCTACCTTGATAGCACAACATACAATTTCTTCATAGCTACTGAAGTCTCTTATAGCTAATGCCCTTTGAAGACTTGGTTTTAAGCCAATGAAAAATCGATCAACTTTACTTTCAGGTTGGATGATAATTCCAGATGCATACCTTGCAAGTCTTGTAAAATTCGCTTCGTATATACCAACAGATTCATCATCCTTCTGCTTCAGCTCAAGAAATTCTTTTTCCATCTTTGTTCTAAGAATACGAGGGAAGTACTTACTGAAAAACAAGTTCTTGAACTCGTCCCATTCCATGGACTCAATTTCATCTCTTGGCCTCGTATTCTTGATAAGATTCCACCATTGATCAGCTTCACCTTCCAAACGATATACTGCTAAGATGACTTTATCATGTTCAGAACATTGAAGAACTAAAAATATCTTTTCAGTGGTACTGATCCATTGTTCAGCAACAAGTGGATCGGAAGACCAACTAAAAGAAGGTGGGCGTTGCCTCATGAAGGACTCAATAGAATATTGTTCCCTTCTCTGCTCATTTGGAAGTCCAGAATGATTCATAGCTTGTGTAAGTATAGCAATAAGATTTTGCACTCCATCTCCCATAACATTTGTTTGTTCAGGAGGACAATCATTGCATTGTCCATTGCATTGATCAACACTGTTCCTTCGGGTTCCAGCCATCGTCTAAAACCCAAAAAGAATAGTGTGAGAGGAAAAAATCATGCTAGGGAAAACAACATAATAAAGGGGGAGTACCCTTAATATCTAACATCTTAGGTTAAATTCTAAGATCGTTAGCGTAATTCTAGGACTATAACCTATACGTATACTTAACCTTAGAGACAACCCTAGACATACCTTAGAAATATCTCTAGGGATCTCACTAAAGTTCTCGCATCCTAGTTTCCAAAGGTTGACTAAACCTTTCCTCTGATACCAACTGTAGAGACCCGAAACGTGACGTACATGAACATTACATTACTTTTGCGGAATACTTAGTACATAACAAACACACACACAAGGATCATGATAGTTTAGTGTCTTTGGAAACTCGGAATATAATCTTCTAATCGTGGTGAAAGATCTTCAACATCTCCCATTAAGATCTTCCATTTTTTTTACCTAAAACCTTTCTTTATATCCTGGGGAAAAGAAAACATAAAAGGGTGAGCTCAAATTCTCAGTAAGGGTAAACAAAATAAATATCAATCACATCATATTCATAAGAACATAACATTTTGGAAATCTTAACCTGCAAAAGAGAGCATAATTTCATAACATGGGATAAATCATAGTAGTGAAATGAAATCCCAATAATCATAACTTAAAACATGAAACTTTGTGTCATACACACATAATCATAGAGAATCATTTCTTATTAGTCAAGACTCATTGCCAAGACTATCTTAGTGGACAAAGTCCATTTCTGAACCGAGTCACCCTCGTTTCAGTCCTGTTTCACTAAACCGGTATAACCTACCGTTCCAGCCATGTCTATCTCATGAGATATAAAATCTTTACCCAATACATTGGAGGGAGATATAGGTCACACCCATCTCATAATGATACCATTCTTATGTGTGCCACAAAATCATAAATCATACATCATTGCATAACCCATGTAATAAAAATGGGAATCTTAAACATCATGACATCATCAAACAATTCATATAAGATAAAGGAATTCATAAAAATAATTCCATCACAACATAATCAAATCAATGTAATAATAGGGATAGAAACAGAACCCTATATTTTCTTAGATGGAAAATAATTTTGATAAAACCCTTGAACTCCATTCTTGAGGAAAATATCCTTTCTACTTTAAAAACATTTTTCTTTCTTAACATGTCATAAAATTCTAAACTAAAAGAAGTTGATTAAAAATAAACTTGAAAACTTTTAAAGTAAGCTTCTTGGAAATAATGTTTTAAAAATCCATTCATGCCGTATAAGTTTAAAGAAAACATTCTTCTCGTACTTTTGTCAGAAAAGTCAAAAAGTACCTCGTACGAAAAACGACAAAAGATTCCTTTCATATCCTTTACTAAAAACTCACCGAAGGGTAAAATTGGATTTAAACAATTGTAGGTGGATGGAAATAATATTACATATTGAGTAAACATGGATGTGGATGATAAAATACACCCCAGTAAATACTAAAGTATAAACAATCTCGGATAAAAATGAGATTGTGATATTTCCCTTACCTTAGGTCCGATTTTCTTCGTAAGTGTCCAAACCTCCTGTATAATGATTTAAATAATGTTATTGACTTATTCCAGAATCATACTTATTGTTATGATATCATATATGGTTCACTTATGACTTTATATTACCCGTTCTTTTGTAAATTCCATGTTAAAGAAGCGTTTTGGGTAAAATCGTTTCATTTATCGTAGGTGTTTGGACTTGTTGTTCTTGACATTATTATTACTTATATCATGATTTACTTACTTCCAGAATATAAAACATGATTTATATATCATATATATTCAGTATATATATATATATATAATAGATAGATAAATGAAATGAAACACACCGTTCATGGAGACGGTAGTCCGTACGTACGCATGAACGCTGTTTTCCTTTCCTTATTGTCTTGAATGGAAGTAAGTAGATGACATACATATATATATATATACATAAATACAGTAGATTTAACATGTCATATATTTCATTATTATTCATTATATATACTTTATAATTATTCATGAATGGTTAATCTGGAGAATGAATCTCATCGCATCGTGGAGACGGTAGTCCGTACGTACGCACGAGCGATGATATTGTTCCCATGGTCGTGAAATTGTGTTTAAGTGTATGTATAATATTTAAGTATAAATATAACTTTAAAATAATAATATATAGTTATTATTTACACCATTATACCCATCCAAGTAAGGTGGTGGTGGAAAATAGATTTCACCACGGCGTGGAAACGGTATTTCGTACGTACGCAGGCGCGGTGATTTCGTTTTCTGTAGGATGGATAGATTGTGAAATAGGGTTGTTTCATAATTATAATAACATATCAGTATATTAGTGATACTTATGTTATTACTTCATAATGAAACAACCTAAGAAGAAGAAGTGGAAGAAGAAATAAAGGTGAAAGAATCGGTAACGGAAATTACCTCTTCTTTGAAGCGCCTCTTTGAGACCTCCTCTTAGGGCACTAAAATTGGTCTTTGAGGAATACCAGAACCTCTAGGATGTTTCTAGGGAAGTGTAGAAGAGAATTTGGCAGAGGTTGGCCGAGCTTGAAGGCTCAAAGTTGTGTGAGGAATAGAGGGAGGAGGTGCCCTTTTATAAGGGAGGAGAGGGGTACCTTTGGAATAACTAAAACTATTATTTTATTATAAAGTCAAATTCGGTTTTAAATAGCTCCAAATTGATTTATTTCGAATCTGAAGTGGGGATGGGTCTAAATACTCTCATAAAATAGAATTTATACAAGTTTATGTTCCTATTTTAACCTTATCATTTAGATTTAACATTATGTTAAATAATTTTACTTTTACCGTGTCTTCTTGTGTTCTTACACTATAAGGTTAATAAACTTACTATAAGAAGCCAAAAGAACCCCAAGTTGTTTATTATTAATATATATAACCTTATCTAAGTCATTTGGCCGAACTTTAGATTTTTAAGTATAAAATAACAATTAATAATATAATATTTGTTTTAAAAACTATTTTATGTCAATTTTGACACTATTTAGTAATTGATTTTTGTGAAAATCATAACAGAATGATAAGTTCTAAAAAAGTTAATTAAATAAATACTAACATTTCATATTAACCTATAAAATTATTGGAATGCATAAAAAGTCTCAAATTATATTTATTTGGGTATTTATAACATCAATTATATCAATATTTCATTAATAAGATAATTACTGCATCATCGTTGTGTCATAAATAAATTAACTTATTTAATGTCTAAAAATTACAAATAAAATACCATTATGTAGGAAATCTTTTTATCTTTCTAATGAATATTTATAGTCGAATTTATCTTATGTATAACCCCATATTAAAAATGTTTTAGTAAATAAACTTTGATTTTAACTCTTTTAACCCTTCTTTAAATAAATTAATAATAAATGTCCTAATCTAATCCAAGTGGGCCTAAATGGTCATATTTTATTCCTAAGTTTGTTTTTGGTCGAATTACACTTTTCCAATAGAATTAAGACATGTGTTAGGGTAATAATAATATCATTTCTACCCTTAATTACCCTATTTACTTTTAACCGTGGTAAAAAAAAGTAAAAAGTTACTATTCACCAAAAATATTATTTTCATCTCATTGAACCACATTTTACTTACTGAAATCAACCGTGTCTCTCGTATTTTTGAAATTCCACTCACAGAAGCGGTAAAATTAAGTTTTATGAACAATTCAGTTTTTTTAACTACCACTTTGTGGTTTCACTATTCATCAAAAATTGAAAGTTTTCAGAAAAATACCAAAAATTAGGCCTAAGCTATATTTGATATTATGAACTCAAAAATGATTTCTATTTTACCAAATTCAAAACATATCTGTTGCATTAACTAATTTAAAAATTAATTTCCGTCGTCAAAACAAATAGCGTGTTTTTAAGAGATAATAATTATCAAAAGATTGAAACTTGTTTATAACTGGTTTAAATGTGAAATTACATCCAATGACCATCATTGTATTAAATTGTAAAAATATATTCTAAATATACTTTAAAACCACTAAAATTAATAATTTATCACTATTAATTATTTCAATTGAAAAAGTTGTTTTTAATTAAAATTTAGTAATTTCCACTATTCATCAAAATATGAAAGTTATCCGAAAATTACCAAAATTTCTCCCTAATCTAATTTCGATATTCCAAATCCAAAAATGAAGTCCATTTTGAAAAATAAAATTTACAAAATTTCAAAAAGTGGTTATTACTATTCATAACGGCTAGTTTTAATAATATTTTAATAGCATATCGTTGTTTAGTGAAACTCGGTATTGCGTACTACACACGCTATCAAGGAAGGTCGCGATTGCGTGTAATGAAAGGCAAGTCAAGGATGCGTGTTGTGCAAGCTCCTTTTGGTGTAGCGTACAACACAAGACATTAATGAAATTAAAAAGAATATTTTTCATAAAATCTCGGGGTGTTACATTGTAACTATGTACTATAAATTTATCATTATCAATGTTCACAAGTTGTACTTAAACAAATAATTAACTTATTAAATTAATGTTGTTCTTAATTCCTATAAAAAAATAAGACATTTTATATTAAATCTTTATCAAGAAATACAATGTCACATATACCAAAGATTTCTCATTTATCATTATCTCTAAAAATAACATTTCCATATTTAACCATGATAATATTATTAAAGAAATATTTGTCCCTAGTCATGTGTTTGGAACATCTAAAATCCATGTACTAAATATTTCATTTGTTGTTACAATATTTATTTTTATAAAAACAATACTATTATTTTTTCAAAACCCAAACCTTCTTAGGACTGGTATTATTAGAAAATAGAATTTTAGGAATCCAAATATGACAAATATTGTTATTGGAAAATGTAAATTCCTATGAAAAATATTATTTACGATGTTCTAATTATTAGAATCTATTTAAAGAACAATTTATCTTCCATTGAAAACTACTTTGGAACTTAGTAAAAAATGATCACTTTTAGGAACAAAGTAATTGTTACTAAAAATAGTTTTCTTATTAGTAAAACCCATTTTTGATATTATCACCACAAGGTCTAATTTTCATATAAATTTAGTCAATGGTTTCCTTATAATTGGTAAAAATTGATAAAATATTATTTATGATAGAAATATCAACCTTTTAGTTTTAAAACTAATATATTATCCTCATGAGTAATAGTATTAGAACTAATTTTTAAATAATAATTTGTAATATATTTTTCTTAGAAATAACATTTCCATGATCTTTTGAAATAGTATATTTCAAAAAAATTGTCTTATCATGATTTTTATAATGATCTTATATTTCATGAGTTAAAATATTTATTCATGAATCCACCATAGAAAATTTTCTTTACATTATAATGTTTTTTAAAAACTTTTCCATTTTCATTTTATTAATGTTTTGAAAATATGGATTATTTTTCATAAATTGGTAAGGAAGTATCTTCAAAAGATGATGAATTTTCTTCATCGCAAGATGTAGAAATTTTCTCATTATCAGTTTCATGATAATTTGAATTTAAATAAATATTTATAAAGGATTCAGAAGTGAGTACCTTTTCTGTAAGACATTGATTTACCATAGGTACTATTGAAAAATGACCAATGTTCCTTAGTAAGAAATATTCTTTATTAGAAGATATTTTAGAAGAATCTTCACCACCAGAACTCCATGTGTTAGAAGATTTAATACTTTTCTTACATTTAAATTTATAATACTTCGTTATATTTTTATCTGAATTTATTTCATTTCTATATTTTTGTATGAGCTTATAAAAATTATGTTGGTTGTGTCCTGCCTTCTTGCATTCATTAAAAGTATATTTATAATGTTTTCAGTCATTTTTATATTTTTGAACATTCTTATATATGTATTGGAAATATTTCTTCCCAATTATCTTGTATATCCTTTTAGAAGGATTATCATACTCATTTTCAGAATGTTATGATGTACTAGAATTATATTCAGCAACAACTTTCTTCTTTACTGAAGACTTCAAAAAATTCATAGGTCATTGAAAATTAGTTGATATAGTAGATAATGTTGGAAAATAAACACCATAAGTTTTTAATTTAGATTTACCAATATCTATCTTTAATCTCCCTCCATATTGCATGATGGGACCAATAAGAACATGAAGAGTAAGACTTGTAATATTTTTTGTTTCATCAAAAAAACTAATTTTAGATTTCAACTCTTTTTTTCATTATATTAATAATAATTTTAACCAAAATATAATCATCAAAACCTTTTTCACTAAGAGACTATAAGAAATTAATAACATTAAAAAAACTTTTCTGAATCTTGGTAACTAGTTCACCAGGTATAAAATAAAAGGCTTGGTAATCAGCACTAAGCATATATCTTCTTTTTTCAATTACACTATATGTACCAAAATATGTTACTTCTATTTTACTCAAAATAATATTAGCATCTTCACAAGATGATATCTAACTTTAGATATTCATCATAATAGAACAAAATGAAGTATTTTTTAATTTTTTGTTTAAATGATATTATAACATCCCAAAATTAGTAAAAAAAATCCCTTTTCAGCAATGTTATTTATTTAAGTAATAATTAAAAAATATTCAACTCCAGTGTTGATCACAAAAGTTTTCAGTCTATCTCTCCAATACACAGAGTCATTCCCTTCAACGATAGGTGGTCAAATAGGATTTAGATTATCAAGATATTTCATATTTATACCATTAATCTTATCAAAACAAGAAACACTTTTTCTAAAAATATATGTTAGTGTTACAATGTTTATTAATAGAATGTTTATGACAATAAATAATGATCTTTCAGTTGATAGAAGAAGTAAAAAACTTAGAAAGTATTAGAAGTAGAAACTACTATGATACCAATTTATGGATTGTGAGTGTAGCTTAGATAAATATTATTAAAAGATAGGGGAGAGGTGAATTGTAGTTTAAATAAATTAAACATGTCAAAACACAATACCTCTTAATGTAAATGATCAGACTCATACTTCTTCTGATCATCAGATTATTAGAATTAGAATCACATATGATCGGACTATATCCGAGTATGTTTTTATCATAATCATAGATACACTGATGAAAAAGATAGAATATAAAGATAAGTATGATGAATAACTTTCTATTACAAGAACAACAAAAACAAATTGTAAAAACATGAAATAAAATATATAAAAAAATTAATAATAACTTATAAGATGTATAAAACGAATGCACTCTTTTAACCTTAAGAGTAAAGGTAGTGAATAACCATGACAAAAGGTATCTACAGTTTTATACTTACTAAAAATTATATGTTTTATTACTAGTAAATCCATTGATATATTGAATTTAATAATATATTTATTTATATACTCATTGTATCTCGATAAGATGATCAGCATATGTCATCCTAGCCATTTTAGCGCTTGATTTAATGGATCAGATTATACATATTCCTATCCCTAGAAGAACTTGATCATTAAAATGATTAGAAGAAAAATAAAAATGAATTTTTTAAGGAAACAACCAGGAAAATGATTCCCTATAATGAAAACTCTTTAAAGTATTAAAATGACGTAGAATGATATTTTCATGTAGAGAAATCTTCATAATTCTTGTGTTGTAAATATTTATCTGCTTCAAAGTCATCAAATGAAATTATATTTATTGGTGAAGCTTCAACAATCGTATTTCAATGTTTGATAAAACATCTTCAGATGACTGGCTCTTTTACATCTCACAATGTTATTGTATAATTGAATTATTGACCTAGTTTTATTTTATAAAAAATATAATTCTAAAGCGTATTCATTAAGATATAAAAAAAGTTTATATATTCGTATTATACCAGAAAGCTTCATTAGAGGATATCCCCCTAACCATTTATTATAATAAAGGAAAAGGACAATAAACAAGTACCACAATACAAAACAGACAACTACATATCATAAAAACTATGCCCATTGCCGCATCCCTGTTAAAAAGCTTCCTCTGTAGTCATCGATTCCCATTCTGATATTTCATAATGTTTCAGAACCTTATCATAATTCCTTCTCAGATTCATCCGCTCCAAGGATAGAAACTCTATGTTGCTAGCAGAAGACCCGGTGGAAACCAGTTTTGGCAGATAGGAGTAGTCCTTTTTGGGCCTTCGTCACATCGGAATAGTCATAACACCCTTATTCTAGCTCATTTTCATTCTCCCACTCTGCACAATGTCACTATATGAAGGCCTCATTTGGCCACCACCATTTTCCTTATCATTATTAGATTAATCCCCCCATTTTCCTAGGATATAAACTTCATATATTCCATCCTTCTCTCCCCGTCCCGTCTGAATTTTACTATAATTGTCAATAATTGATAAACACTTTGGTTGTTCCAAAACTTCATGATCATCTAGTTTCCCCTGCTACAGAACTCCTATTCCAATTCCATCCTCCAGAGAGGTAGGCCCATTTTTCTCCTAAATTTCACTTACTAAAGAAAGATGCAAATTATTACCATCTTCCATATGAGAACTCTCCTCCTCATGAGTAATATCATCAAGCTCTAGCTCTTGGAAACAGTTGCAAGTAGAAACTGCAACCTTCAAACCATTCTCAAGTTGCAGTTGTAGATTAGGCACCTTAATAGTCACACAAAGACCAGTTTCAATAGTGACAATCCCAACACAGTCTGGATTCAGCTGCATCTCACCTTCATTATGCACAACAACAACCCTTGGGACCAGTCCAGCATCCTCCCTACTAGAAAAACCCTACACAGCTCCACATTCCCCATATCTCAGTGGTTCATCTGTAGAACCGTCACCGCATCACTGCCTCCATGGCCAATAATGACTCCAAGATCCGCTGTTTTCATATCAAAATGACTCACAGTATCTCCAAAGACAAGGTCTTGCTTCAATCTATTCGGCACCTCAGTAGCTATCAAAATAGAAGACATCGAAGCCTGTCTACCCATGGCCAAATCACCCAATCCAAAACCAGACATCTCAACATCAACACATTCTGGTTCCCTAGTAGAGACCATACCCTTCCTCCTCGCCAAGACAAAGGTCATGGATCCACTGTGACACTTATCAGCCAGATGACCCAGACGATTGCGGGTTGAGCAGTGATCAACCCAAAACTCAAATACAACTGATTGTCTCCATCGAAATTCCTCAGTAACCGTAATCCATATCCATTTAAACAGTGGCTTCGAAGCATTCAACTCAACACAGAATAGTGGGTTAACTGAATGACTCACAGAAGCAGTGTGGTCATCTGAGAAAAGGAAGTGTCCAACCAAATTTACTATCATACGAATTATCGCTGGATTTTGAAACAGCGGTGGAAGGTGGGGAAGACTTACCCAGGTCGCAACGGAAGGTGAGTCTCGATTCATACAAAGGTAAAACTACCATAGGAGGAGAAAAAACCTGCATCCATTGCATCTACAAGGAGCTTTGGCCCATGCACAGATGAAATCATCCTCTGAAGCAAGACATACACCCCCTTCCTCCTCTATGACGGGGGGGGGGGAATCTATCATTGACCATTAGCTAGGGTTCGTTGATGTTTTAGAACCAGAATTATTTTTATGGTCATTAATTTTTTCATTACGATGAAAAAGAGAAAATTCTAACCACTATTCTAAATAATGGTATGTTTGATTAATTGGACAAATAATTTTTCTAAGGGATCTTATTAAATAATTATGTGTTAATAATCATAATACATTATGACATGTTCTATGTAAAGTGAAACAAATTTTTTATAAAAATAAATAGTATAATAATTAGGACACAAAAAGTTATTAAAGAATGTTTTTTGAGGGTTTTTGTGAATTCCAATACAAGAGGAATGGAAAAGTGAGAAGTAATATTTCTGAATGAACATCATATTGGGATATTTTTGGAATTACATGATATATTCCAGTTCAAAAATGTTATAATAGAGGTTTTTTGAATATGTTTATATCGATTCTCAACAAAGGTCAAGGAATCATAATGGATTTAGAGCCTACCTCTTCATTCAATCAAAACATTAGAGTCTTTTTAGGGAATTTTTTACAATATTTTTCACACCATCAATGTTAAAGGATATTCATATAGGTATCCTTAATTTAGAATAATTTAGTAATGAATCATTATATATTTAATGGGCGAGTTTTAAATGATTGATAATATAATAGAATAATCATGATATCTAAATGTGGTTTCTAATAAAAACTTTTTATAAAGGATTATCACAAGTAAATCGTCCAATAGTTGAAAAAATCGCAAGGGTTTTTCTAATGGAGAAATAGCTAGAGGAAAGTTAAAATCGTTGGAAAAATATTGAGAAATAGATTCCAATGGAAACTGTAGGGAGGAAAAGTGCAAGGAGATGTAGAAAATATAATGTTTTCTACTCAAATTAATTCCATATAAAAAAAACATGATGCAATGATGTCTACTCAACGTCCCTAAGGTATGTATTACGAAGAAGTCAATAACATAGATTATAATAGAAAACATTACACATAGGGATTAAGTTTGAAATATCCACCACCCCAAAAATAACATAATAAAGCACAAGGATATGGATTTTATAATGGGGTACATGTTTTTCATCCCCAACACCAAGGCCCCACACTCACAAGTCGATTTCACTCTTTTAAGGAATCCTTGTAATGTTTCATGACCAATAAAGGAGCTACACTGAAGTAGTTAAATACATACTCTAATAATAAAATTTTATGTGTCCATGAACTGAGATATGACTCATGAAATCAATATTATTCCACGAGGAACATGAATATTAATGTTGGATATATTTCAATCCAATTTAAGGAAAGTCCAATATAATATTTACAAGGTGACACTAAAGTTCCTAGACAAGGTGAGACAAAATCAATCCCCTTGAGTAGTATAAAGATAACACCAAATGTTTCTTAAAAACTATAAAAAAAGATATAGAAGATGGAGTAAAATTAGGAAATTTAGTGAAAGAAAACAAGGGGAAAAGGAAAGGAAGTTGAGATGTATGCTCTAGATGAATCTCCACCATCATACCAAACACAACCACTATTTCTAAAATAATTAAGATAATAATTTTTTTAGAATAGGTAATGTTCATGTAGATGTTCAAAAAATTCATATAGACATACCATTTTCTATATTGATTGTGAACATTCCCACCTATGATATATTAATAAAGTGGTTTATGTCAAATACAGTAAATCTTGAATACTTGGGAACTATTATATTTACCGGGGATTAATCCATTGTGGTATCAAGGAACCAAAAAAGGAATTATTGTTCTCTAGTAAGTTTCTCAATCCCTTTGGACATTGGTTATAATGAGTTTATTAGTGATTTCTGTGACTTTTAATGATGTGTAAATGTTATTTCATATTCCAAATTAAAGTCCCTAGGTTTGAGTGAGATAAAGGAAACTAAAGTTAAGATTCTTCTAGAAGAAACAATAGTGTCACATCCCCAAGTACTACTGGAGGATTTCATAGTCAAGGTAGACAAGTTATACATTAAAGTGGATTTTATGGTTCTAGACATAGATGAAGAGAATACCCCAATACTTTTGAGATGAACCTTCCTAGAAAATGGAAGAGAACTAACTAGATTCCAAAATGTAGAATTATATTTTAGAGCTAGTGTAGAATTGTTAAAATTCAATAATCTCTTGGTGATGAGAAATCTAGAAGAGAAAGAAGACGAGTTTCTAGATGTTGGGGACATTGCATTACATGGATGAAGTGTCTATATTACTACTATAAAAATGAATGAAGATGTTGAAAAAGAGTAATTTAAAGTTAAGAAGCTGTTGGAAAATTCAGGAGAGGGTGGAGTAGTTTCTCTCTATGAATAATTAAAGGATGGTCAAAAACTTTGGGTTGTCTGTGGGTTTCCATTTTATTATCCAAGAATTGAAAAAACCGATTGATTTGGCCCCTGGAGATAGAGATGGTATCAATCTAGAGAAGTGTCAAATTATTGTCTGAGAGGGGGATATGACCCATATATATGAATGGATTATATCTTCTTCATTTTTTAGATCTTAACCAAGTAACCTCTTTCCAACACACAATCACTTAACATTAGTATGTAAGGTCAATATTAGAGAAAATAACTAAAGTGGATTCTAGAGTGAACACTAGTTTTTTTATGATTTATTATTTTCATTTATATTTAGGAACTAGTTTAGATGTGCACCACCTTAATTTTTCTTGAATATTAAAGAGAGTTTCACACAATTTCACTATTTTACTTATATTTCCATGTCCATTATGACTTAAGATATGAGGACATGCAGAAATAAGAAAGGGGAAGAAATTAGTTCTTCGTGAAAGGTGAATAAGATTTAATTTTTAGTATTCACTTAAACTATCCTATATTTTTTAGAATTAATTGATGATTAAAATAAATAAAAATTAGTTCCCACACTTAGATCAATGCATTATTTTTTTATAAATGATGTGTACAATTTTTTGGAAACCCATGATTCCATGTTAGAATTTTTATATTGATAGGAATATAAAAAGTAAGATGGGGAACTATATGATTAGAGGTATACACATGAAATTTAAATCAAAAAATATTATTTTTTATTTGTAGTAACATGTTGCTGATAATTCCCTTCCATATTTCATTCATTAATTTTTAAAAATTTATGTTGATTGCTTTTTTCTTATGACACATTCCATGATTGACTATCATTAATTACATACTCTTTTTCCTAAGAGGTTTCCAAATAAATTATTCTAATATTTCATCTAATATTTATTGAGAGAACTTGGGACATGTCGGCTATAAGGATTTTCATTTGAACATATAAAAATTGTGACTATACAAGTTCACTTAAAAATATGATTAATTCATTTTTTATGTACCCATTATGCTTGATACCCACCTAAAATATATCCTCCTTTTATACCTTATATTCCCTAAATTTCCTTAGATAGTAAAATCCACATTTCAAGAATATTTATCTATTCCTACCACAAACATTATTTTTTTCATGATGTTTAGTGTTCATGTGTGGGGAGAAGATAGGTTTTATAAAAAGTTATTTTATAATTTGAGAGAATATTTTTTTTCTCAATGGTTTTTGGAAATGTTTCATTATATCTTTCATTATATTTAAATCTTACCCATGTATAAAAGAAAAACTGTGGGATCACTTATGGAGGTTCAAAAATCACTAGCACTTGAACAATGATTTCATCATTTGTTTTTGGGTGATAAAAGTGATTTTTTTATTTCTCAATTATCAAAAAATTTAAAATTTGTAATGGAAAGAAAAAAATTGAGAATAAAAAGTTTATTATATTCTTTTTACATGGAATTACGTGATATTAGGAAGTGGATAAGATGTAATTTCAATAAAGATAAGTGATTCTACCCAACATCTTCATTAATTATCCCAACAATATCGAATTAAAAATAAATATTCACCAAACCACACTAACTACTTGGATGTATAATAGTGTTGATACGGGGTCGATCCCATGAGGAAAAGGGATATAATGGTTCAATAGTGTTGACTGTGGTGATGATTTAACAAAAACTATTTGACTAGCTGAGATATGGTTTGGATTGAATAAAATAAAATAAAATACGATGATGAGATGTGAGATGATATTAATTATGTTTATTTTATTTTATTAACCATGATATTTCATGGGGTATCATGTTTTTCTTCTCAGTCACAACATGAATAATCTAAATCTTCTAGATTCTCTCTTATGGTTTCCTATAACCAATTAAGATTCATGGTGACTAGTCTTAGAAAGGAAGGTGATGTTAAGGTAGGCTCTTTCTCTCACACTTCCCTTTATCACATTTAGGTTAATCCTTACATTTTTATTATATCCATTTTTTATTTAAAGGATATTATTTTTTATATGATAATAATTACATTATGTACTCATTTTTTTTATAAAACTAACTACTCTATAAAATACTCTGATATCCATAGTTAATCAACCAATTAAAATACATAAATTTTATGTTTTATGGGGTGGAGAATAATTTTAATGCTAAAATAAATGTGTATTTTAAGGTGGAAAATTAGGTATATTTTCTTAATTATTGACACAAGAATTCAAATTACACAATTAAACGTTAAAAGAAAAATAAATTCCTAATTTATGAAGCACACCATGGATGAATATCATTCTCCAACTCTGACATCAGTTTCTTAAAAGAGATCTTCCATGGGACTCTTATGTTTCTATTAGACCCTCATCCCATTATTTGAAAAATGGATATCCTCATTCCCTTCATGGTTTGTCATCCTCTATTTATAGGGTATATTTAATCTATCTTTTGAAATTTTAATTTTTCTTCTCCCACATTTGTTCTTTTCTCCTTCACTCATTATTCTTCTCCATTTTTTATTTTGAAATTTTATTTTTTTCCTTTTCTCTCTCTTGTACAATGGGTGTCTAGTTGAACCATTTTATTGGCTTAAAATCCTTATTTTTTGGGGGTATTTGATTCCTTCTTTTGTTGGTACGTCCCCACATATAAGGTTCTTTATAAAACTAATGAGTCTCATGTCTAGATAGAATATATTACGTAGATATCCCAAAAGGATACTCTACTTGAAACCAGGATGTTCAGAATCCCTATAGTGTGAATTTATGAATTTAAAAACATCCATTTCATGGCTATAGAATTCCACGATTCATCCTAGAGGTCCATGATCACAACCCCTTTTATCTTTAAATATTTTGGTTCATTATAGTTGGAACCCTTCTGGTACATGCATGTAACACCATGAGATTTTGTTGAAATTTTGTTTTCAAATAAATACACTCTTTTTTGATATTTTTATACACAAAATTGATTTAATCGTTCATTATATAAAACACAATGCTTATATTTCATTACACACTACATTAAGTTTTAATAAAATGAGACAAACTATTAAAATATTAATACATTTTATGATATTTATCACATAGAAAATAGGATGGAAGTTATGAATAGTATTAACTAAATTATAAAAATATATTTTTTACACATGTATATAAAATGAAATCCTTGGTGACTAATTAATTAGAAATTAAAAATAAAAACCATTTGAAAATAAAATATATCTTTATCTGAAAATATATTGTTAACTTCAAAGATATGTTTTATCTTAATAAATTAAATAAATTACATTTTTTTGAATTATTTTAATAAAATTTATATGTTATATGTTCTTTATATTATGTTTTTTCTATACAATATATATGAATAAAACCAATTTTATTATTAAAATATTTATGACTTTTAAAATATGCTTTTTCACCTTTTTAAAACATATTTTAAAATAAAATTTTGAATGTTTTCAATAATTTATTTTAAAAATTAAACTTTATTTTTTGAAATCAAAATTTCCAAAAAAAAATGCAGTGACATTTTTTTTAATTTTCCAATAAGATAAATTTTTTGAGGAATTTTGAAAATACTAGTTTTTATTATAAATTTTAAGTGTTTTTAATTATTTTAAAGGCATAATTTTTTTTGAATATTTTACATGTAAAACTAGTCAAATAATATATCTATTAATCTTATTTTTTTCATTGGACTGAATTTTGTATTTAATATTTATATAGAAACATTTTAATTTTTTGAATATTTTCTCTTTTGAAAAAACAATTTTTTTTTGTATATGTGGGATTAATTTTAAATGAAAATTTACCACTTATTGCGTTAAATTTATAAAAATGGTTTCAATGTTTTTAGTCATAATTATTTATATTATCTAATAACATAAAATTAATTTTTGACCATTACGAATATTAAAAGAAATAAAAATTAATTACCATAGTTAAGGTGAAAATGAGTTTAACAGAGGGTTAAACTAAAAAGATAAGGGATAAAATGACCTAAAAACTATTAAATCACCCATTGGATGAATATATGTTTACCTTATTATTTCTACCACTCTATTATGGTCAATTTTTAACCTTTTTCCATTTAAAAAATGTGGCTACACCATTTTCTTTTCAAAATTTACAAGTGTGTCACACACCTCACTTGTAAAATGCCTCCCCTTCACCTATCCTCTTCACAAAAAATAAACGCATGGGCTCAAAAAATAAATACCCAAAAAATTTCTTTAATTACCTATTATTGACCTATAATCCTTATTTTTTTCATAATTTTATCCTAGGAAGGGTTTGGGTGAAAACCAAAATAAGTTGTTCAAAGAAGAGGTAATGTTTCTAATTGAGTGTTACGTTTTATTTAATCATAAACCTACTTAAATTATTGTTAAAACATAATGATTTAATAAAATTAATATATTTCATATACTGCGATGATTTAATGTTATGTGAATTATCTAAAAATATCTCCACTTCCACGAAATAGGTTACAAAAGCTGCATTTGTGTGTACAGTGGAATACCGCCTAACGAACCGATGCTATTCTTTTTTCATCTACACTTCTCAAGTATACATACTATGATGTAATTAATTGTAATATATTATAATTTTCAAATTATTATACATATTTTACTATAATACAATATCTAACTTCTTATATCCAAGCCTATTGGAAAAAAATAAAATCGCTTGTGTGTACGACAGATTACCATCTCGCGAATCGATGTGATGTGTTTTTCATTTTTGTTTTACATGGATAGTAATATTAATATATTAAATGAATACATATGATATTTTGAGTATAATTATACATTTTTAATTATGATATAATATATACCTTATTACTTCATATTTTGTGGTGGATACGATAACATCGTTTGTGTGTACGTAAGACTACTGGCTCACGAAGAAATGTGATTAGTTTTTCAGATACAATTTACCTGAAAGGTAATAAGGACAGTTTTAAATAAAAATATGTGATATATATGACATAAAATTTATAATAAAATTTTAATATATAATTTATTTTTGTTTCTTTCATTCGTTCAAGAAAATGGAAACAATATTCATTTGTACGTATGAATTACCCTCTCCGTGAACATCGAATTTCATTTTCTATTTCTAGGTTTTATGGATTATGATAAATATAAATATAATTAATATTTATGATATTTATATCATGTTTCAACATTATATATATTATTTAACCATGATCAATTTAAGAGGAACAAAAATACCAAACCAAAACATATGTGAAAAATGAAGCAGTTATTAGCCGAAACATAATTTTAACAAGGAATTGATAATAACTGATTAATGAAAAGTCATATGTAAATAATAAATGTTATGATACATATTATTATGGTTATTTAATATGTTTTTAATAAACTTTTATTTAATATATATTAATTTCATTGGTTTATAAGGTAATTCGAGGCTTATGTTAATGGATTTTCGTCTCACTTTTTACTTCTGTGAGAAGAATTACATATTCACCACCTATTTCCTTTATGTGGTGTATATATTTCCCATGATTATAATTTATTATTATTATATTTAAATTAATTGGGATTAAAATATCAATTATATGATATCTGTTTAATGGGTTTTACAATTCAAATGATACAAAATCCGTAAGTTATTTTTGTCTCAATTTTCCATCATTGGGGCATATGTTATGTTATGCACCTATTTTAACTAGTGAGGTGTATATACATCCCATTTTTAATTTAATATTATGAATTTAATTATTCTCATGATATTACAAGTATAATTTAATTTTATTCAATTATTGTACTTGAAATTCAACATTACCAAAGTAGTAAGGATTTTATGATACAATTTAATCTTTTATTGGAATTATTTACTATTATTTTTTCAATGATTAAATATTATGATCTATATCAAAATAAACTAATTAATTTTATTCCCATATAGTTGTGTCATGAGAATACATTTTTTCCCTTCATTATACTCTATTTATGTACTGAAATATTCAAAATAATGTTTTCAATAAAAATAGTCTTTTTTCTCTCTGTGGTCGAAAACCCTTTTTCTTCCAAAACCATATTTTAAAAAAATATTTTCAAAAATGTTTTTATGTTTCCTAAAGTTATTTATTTAAGATATTTTTACCCATTTTTTAATGTTTTTTCTAAATTTTTAAAAAAGAATATTAATTTCATTTTCAAAGAAACAATGCACATTTGGATGTTACCAAAAATGTGGAAGGAATATTTGTTTTAACAAGTATAACATGAACATTATTTTCAATAGTCATTAGCACCTTATTATTTTAAATATTTCTTTATATGTTTAAAATTTTATTTTCAAATAAAATTATTTTCAAAATATTTTATGAGTTTTTGTTTTTTAAAAAGTGTTTTTAAAAATGTAAAGGATATTTTCCTTAAGAAATGTTATAAATTATTTTTGATAAAATATTTATATGTTTCTAAGGATATTTTTAAACAAAAGTATAATGACAATGTTTTATGTTATAAAAATATTTTTTTTAAGTTTAAATATTAATTTACTAAATAAATGATCCAATTTATCTTTCAAACTCATTTCCATATAAGATGAAATCCTTTGATGTTACTTAAAATCAATTATGGATATGATCCAATGATGCCATTCTTTTTAATTTTCTGAATGGTTTATAAATATAGGGAAATTATTCTTATAAAACAAACCTTTTTTCACATGTTATACAATGATAAAATTATTATTAAACCCACTTCTTTTTACATAGTTTATATCATGATAAAATTTTTATGAAACCCTATTATTTATCCACGGGTATTGGTTAGATGAAATGATGAAATGATCATTATTACTATTTATTTTACATGGGTTATGTTGTGATTAAATGTTTATTAAACCCATTTATTTTCATGGGTTCAGATATAATTAATGTTTTGGGATCTCTTGGAATAAATTTGTATGGTTTTCCTTATGTGATGATTGTTACATTATTAGAGCGAATGGTGGTTATGTTATAACTTGGATGGATGGTACCTATATCTACCTCCAATGCATTGGATGTGGCTCATGTGTCATGAGATATACTATAATGGAATGGGGAGTTAACCCATTTCTTTATGGGAATTTTTTCACTATGATAGTCATTGGAGTAAACCGTGACTACAATGATGGATTTAGGGGTGAACCCAATCAACTATGATAGTCTTTGGAGTAAATTGAATCTATTATGATGGTTATGAGATTAAACTCATTCCATTATAATATCCTTCATAATGATCCTTGAATAATATGAAAATTCCTTTTTATGCTTATATGTATTACATAATTCTGTATCATATGTCAATTTTATGTTCTCATTAATCATTTTCATTAATTTAATTACGATTCATGTCTTACGAACTACCATGAATTATGAAATGACTTAGGTTTATAGTCCATGATATGAATGGTATTGTTTTAAATTATTTTATCAAGTTCTCATAACCATGTCGTCTTGTTATATTGATACCATAATTTTTTCCTTTACTAAGCATACATGCTCAGCCTTTCTTAGGTTTTATTTCAAAAGGATATGAAGAATAGTATTATATATGATATGTTTATGAATGGTTCTAGTTATGAATAACATTGTGGGGGATGAAAAAAATCGCTTATAGGAATGTTTTTTTTTTACTTTCAATTTTTCTAAAGGAATTATTCCTAAATGATTCTAGTGTGGATCATTAAGTTATATACGCAATTTTTTTTGTATTTAGATATAATATTTATGTGTGAGGAGTTTGGGTCACTATAGTTGGTATATGAGAACAGTTTAGTTATCCTATGGAAACTATGATGATAAAACCTTAGTGGTATCCATATATATATTTATAAGGATATATATAGGGATACATATAATGAAAAATTTTAAGGGTGAGTTATAGTGTAGGAAAATATCCTGGAATATTATTAAAGGATTGATCGAGTGGATTTAAAGAAATTACATCCATGTCTGGATACTAAAAGTAGACATGTCTCTAGAGGAGAGGTAACTAGGGATTATAACTCTGAAAAGGTTTCATTGATATAAACTAAATCATCACATTGTGGTTGAAAATGGTCCTTTGTACAAACCTGGTGTGACACTCCTAGGGGATATGCTTTGGAAATTCAAAAAAAATATTTATAAACCTTCATGAAGGATTTTAATAAAGACCCTGAATAACCTTGGGTACCCTAAGGTGTAATAAATTGAAAAGAAAGCATTGTGGTTTATACATTATATAAGTGATTTTTCATGATTATATGGTTCTTCACAATGATTAGTGTTTCTTAAAATATGATTTTTGGTTATTGTGAGTAGATGGATCTAGAAGGAATCTTGTTAAAAAAATATTTAATGGATAATTTAGTTTTATGAGCAACCAATTTATGTAATGACTGGAGATAATGATACTTAAATTATGAAAAATCAGTAAGAGAATTATATTACTATCATAATGAACATCTATGATAGTATTAAAGTGTAAAGGAAGAGGAAGAAATACTTTTAATAATGTTCAGGTGGTAATGAACATAGAGTAATGATGATTCATAATCTTACATGTCAATAAGTTGGGGAGAAGAACCTAGTAGAATATATAAAATGGAGGTGAATATGTTTTTTAATGTAGAAATAGAGGTCATATAGTAATAAATTTTCATGGAATTTGATGTCTTATATGTGATAAACTTTTTCATTATCTCATTCAATGCCCAAAACTAAGGTTTATCCCCTAGAGAAAGGAAGGACCTATTGTATCCCAAATCATTGAAGTAAAAGGTTTAATTTATTTATGTATTTTGATTCAAGAATTATTATGTGGAATTATTTTACTAATGGTATTTTAGTTATAAGAATACTGATACATATACAGATTATTTTATTTTTGGAAGGATAAATGTATCCATGTGAATTAAATTTTGATTCATAGATTCCATCAATGGTTTATAAGTTTAAGTTCTATCATAAGTTCAAATTACTAGGCACCCATATTGAGGATTTAAATTATGGGAGTTTATCAAGATTAATGATATTTTGGGAGATTTTTATGGAAATAATACTCTTTATAATTGTATATATGTTTTAGAGGTAAAGTTAATTGAGGAATAATACATTTACATTTTTGGGGTATAAGATTAAATGTATTACCAACCTTTAGGATTTATCTTATCTTTTTTTTGTTAAATTTATTATGTTTTATTAAAATTTTGGAATGTTTTTGCTAATATAGTTTTGGAAAAATGATTACCCACCAATAGGGTGATGACATTTTGAATCTGTAAAGGTTGTGTGGCTTGAACCCACAACTAAAGGGTGAAAATAGAATAGATCTTTCCACTGTCCTACATGAAAGATTATTTCTAGTGTGACGACATAAAGAGTGATATTTATGAGTGTAAATCAATATTTATTTTATCAAAATATAATTTTCAAGATATAAAGTTCTAAAATTATTCTATGAACAATATCCATACCATAAAATAAATGGTAATAAATCACTATGGTTTTTTTCATCAGACACCCCAAAACATTTAAAGGGAACAATGTTATATGGGTTTTACTCAACCTACTTAAAAATTGAGAACCATTTATATATATCAATGAAAATTTATCTTTGGATAATATTTCCAAGTTAGGAATTATTTAAGTGTTAAGGATTTCATGGAGTAAAAAATTATATTGTATCCAATAGGGATTTTAGGTTTAGATTAATGTTTATGACAGAGAACTATATTTCAGAACTATGTATAATCATTAGAAAAATGGTTAGTCTATGAAAAAAATCATACCCTAGAGGATATGATAAGATATTTTTCAATGGATTCCAAAGTTTTTAGGGTTCAACACCTTATTATAGTTGATTTTTCTTATAATAATAACTTTCACATGAGCATTCAGATAGCTCCATGCGGATCACTATATGGAAAGATGTGTAGAACTCCAATGTAATAGAATACATTTGTAGAAATATATCTATTGGGACCTGAGTGAGATGATGAAATGGAATATAATTTTAGATACATTTAACAACACATAATGGAATCATAAATTTGATAAAAAGGTTTTACTGATATTCTTGGATGATATCTTGAATTTGATGTTGGGGAGAAGGTGTTTTTGTGAATTTCCCCTTGGATGAAAGAATGAAAAACTACTCCCCAAGTAGATTGTAATATTTAAAATACTTGATCATATCTGGATAGTAACTTATGTTTTAGATCTTCCATCAAACCTCTATTAGGATCATGACGTGTTCCATGTATCTCTCCTGAGTATGTACAAACCCGATCAATCACATGTACTAAACTGAGAGGTCTTACCACTAGAGCATGAACTTTTATATGTGGAACTACTTGTGGATATTTTGGATCATACAAAGAATGTTCTATAAAATAATACCACTAACCTGGTCAATGTTTCCTTATGAAACCACTAACATTTGAAAGTTACATGGGAACTTGATGTTGTATTGAGGTATAATTATCATCAGTTGTTGGTACCAAATAGGTGAATTTCGAGGGTGAAATTCGTTTTAAGGGGGAAAAATTTAAAACCTTAAGATTTTGGTGAAATATTTTTTGTCAAATTAATTTCATCATTTAAATATTTTTGTTTCAGTAAAATCTTTTTTAAGCTTGTGTAACATTCAAAACTAATTTTATCTTGTCTTACCTGCAACACTAGGTTTTAAAGAAACACAAAATTCTGTTAAAATGTTATTATTTAATATGATAGTTATCTCTTGGACATTGGAATGTTTTTAATGAATAGGATTAACAAGATTATGAAATTATATGTTTTACACGTGTATTTAAAATGAATTCCTCAGTGACCAATTAATTATAAATGAAAATAAAAACTACTTGAAAATAAAGGAAATATTTTTATGGTTCTTTTTTGGGAATTTTTTTGACTCAATAAAATAAATAAATCACTATTGTTTAGTGATTTTAATGAAATATATTTATTATATATGATTACTATTATTATTTTTTTCTAGATAATATACAAGAATAAAATCAATTTTATGTTTAAAAACTATATTTTTATAAACATAATTTTGACATCTTTTGTGAACATGTTTTAAAATTATTATTTTCCAGTATTATAAAATTTATTCGTAAAATAAAATAAATTTTTGAAATCATTTTGAAAAAATTATCATGGATTTAATTTTTGATATTTTTATGAAAGATTAAGTTTCCAATGAATTGTGAAATATATTGGGTTTTATTAATAATTATCATTTCTATTAAATAATTTTAAAAAATAAAAATTGATTTGAGAAGATTTTAAAATTAAAATTAGGTCAATTATATATCTATAAACATAATTCACATACTTTTAATAAATTATATATTCAATTGTTATATTTAAGCTTTTTAAATTTTTGAAGATTTTATCTTTTAAAGAAATCTCTTTTCATCGCATCTAAGATGCAATATTTTAATTAAAATATTACATTTATTTGAATTTAATTTTGAAATTTTAATTTAATATTTTTAAAAATAAAAATAAATATTATATAATAAGGTCAAATTAATTATTTATAATTACTAATACTAAAATGAGGAAAATGTAATTACTATGGTTATAGTGAAAGTCGGTTTATCAGGAGTTGACCCAAAAAGATAAGTGATAAATTGACCAATAAACTTTAACATAACTTATTGTATGGAAATATTTATCCCTTATGATGTCTAAGGCTCTATAATGTTCTATTTTGGAACCTTTTTAATGTAAAAAATCTGGGTACACCTTTTTTATTTAAAAAGTGTTCCAGTCACCTCACTTATAAAAAGATACCCATTCTCCTATCCTCTTAAAACATACCATATGAATTTATTGAGCCAATTCCTTCCAAATAACATAATTAATACCCAAATATAATCCTTGAATACTTATTAGTATTATAAACCCATCCTAGGAATCATTTTTTAGTAAACCAAAATAATTTTTCTGGAGAATAGGTACCATCCCTAACTAAGAATTTAATATTATTTCATTGTCCACCTCCTTAAATTATTAATAAACCATGATAATATTATTAATTTAGTATATTAAATATACTTAGAAGTTTTTAGGTTATTCTAATGACTTAAAAACATCTCCACATCCATCAAATGGGTTACAAAATCGCCATTCATGTGTATGGAAGACTACCACCTCGCGAATAGATGTTATTAATTTTTCATCAACACCACTAAATCCTAGATATAATGATGGATTTAAGGTTAATATATGATATTTATGATATTATTTTACGTATTTAATTATTATACCACATTTTCCTTCTTACCTCATAACTATTTTGAAAAAATAATGATGTTTATGTGTAGGACGAACTACCACCTTGCAAACTGATGTGATGTGTTTTTCATTTTTATTTTACCCAGATTGTAATAAAGATAGATTAAATTAAAAAATTATATAATTTTAACATAATTATAATTATATATTTATTATATCACATATAACTTCTTAAATTCTATTCTATGGGGGATAGGATAATGCCCCTCGTGTTTATGGAAGACTACCACCTCGCGAAGCAACATGATCCTTTTTCAATTTTTGATTTACATGGAAGGAAATAAGGACATGTTTAAATAAAAATAAGTGATATATATAAAATAAAAATTATTATGGAATTTTAATATATCATTTAAAATCATTTATTTCATTTTTTCAATAAAATGGAAACAAATATCATGTGATCATACGACTTATCGTCTCCATGAATGGGGTATTTCATTTTTTCTCTATAGATTTTTTTATTATGATAATTACATATTTTTTGAATTTAAATTATATTAATATCATGGTTAAAATTCTATATATGATGTGAAAATCTTCAAATTAATAGGATCTAAAATAAAAAAACAAAACATACCTGAAAAATGATGTAGTTATTACTTGAAATGTAATTTTAACTAAGAATTGTTAATAAATGAGTAATGAAAATTCAAAAGTACCTAATATATGATATGATAAATATTATTATAGTTCATTAATATATGGATAATAAAATATATTTATTATACATTAGGTTTGAATTTTTATTAATGAAGTCAATACTTAGGATAGGGATTTTTTATTTTACTTTTTGCTTATGTGACACGCATGCCATATTCCCCACATATTTCTTTTATATGGTGTATATACTTCCCATGAATACAAATTATGATGCTTCAACTAAAAATTATTGGGATATAAATATATGTTTTATGATATCCCTCTCATGGGATATATATTTCAAAAATTCCAATGTCTTAAGGAATTTTTTTCTTAATTTTCCATTATTGAGAAATATATTATGTTATGCACCTATCTTATTTTATGAGGTGTATGTACATCGAATTTTAAATTAAATATCTAGAATTTATTTATTCTAATTATATTATATGTTTTATTAAATTTTATTATTTCATGGGGCCTATTATTAAATGTTTCCCAATATTTAAGGGTTTTGTGATGCAATCTCATCGGTTATTAAGACTAATTATGATTATGTATTCTGTGGTGAAATATTATGATATATCTACCATGAAACTAATGAATTTTAATATCCTATAATTATTTTGTAATAATAAATGTTTTCCCTTTATTTTTATTTCTTTGTGTACTCATGTGCTTAAAAGAATGTTTTTAAGAAAATACACTTCATTTCTGTCTTTGACGGAAAAAAATATTCTTCCACAAAAATTATTTCTAATTTTTTTTCAAATAACTTTCTTCAAAATATTATGTAAATATTTTTTTCATATTTTTTGAATTTTTTTATGAAAATATAAATATTATATTCATTTCATTTTTAATATAACAATGACCATTTTTCTTTTACTTTAAATGTGAAATGAAATATGCTTTGACAAGTAAGAAATGAATAGTATTTTCTGCCATCATGGCCAACTCATTATTATAAATGTTTGTTTATATGGTTCAATGTTTATTTTCTAATAAAAATATTTTAATTTTTTTTTTAACATTTTTGTCTTTACATTTTTTTTTCAAATTTGAATAGGTATTCTCTTCAAGTTTTTGAAATCTTCCTTTATAATTTTTAAATTTATGATTTAAAGAAAAGGATTTTGAAAATGTTTTATGTTTTGAAAAGTATTTTTCAAATTGGAAAGTATATTTTAATCATGAAAATTAATAATTAATCTTTCAAAATAATTTTCTCTCTATGATGGCATCCTTTGAAGTATGTTATGATTTACTAGGGATATGATCCAAGAATATAATTCTTATTCTTTCTCTAAATGGTTTGTGTTTATAATGACATTATTCTTAGGAAACTTATTTATTTTTCCATTGGTTATACGGAGATAAAATTCTTATTAAACTCACTTATTTTTTACCAGTTATACCATGATAAAATTCTAACAAAACCTAATTCTTTTTCCATGGGTTATGGTTAGAAAAAATGAATAAATTATTATGAAACCTATTTATTTTCCATAAGTTATATTATGATGAAATTTTAATTAAATAAATTTATTTTCATAGAGTATGATATCAAGAATTTTTTATGATCTTGTGAAACACATATGAATTATTTTCATTAGGTGAATTTTATTAAATTATAACCTAGGATGGTGTTTTTTTATAACTAAGATAGATGAGACCTATATATAACTCCAATTCATTGGGTAAATATTGATATATCAAATCCAGGTCACGTATCATCTTCAGAAACACCTTCTTCTATTATTGGTTCGTACATGAGCACGACAAAAGGGATGAAGAACTCTGAACCCCGCCCAATTTTTAGTCCGACCTCTGATTGACATGTCATTGGGGGCATTGGAATCCCATTGGGAGTTCTCAATACCCCAATATAATTTCTTCCTGATTAATCCTCTCTCATGATTTGTTCAAGGATGCAATTTTTTCACCTTTTTGTAGATCTATGCAGATCTAGGCCGATTCAAGGGCTGACGTTCAAGTATATTGATCACGAGACATCGAAGTAGGTGCTTTGTGCCTTTCGTTTTTCTCCTTTGGATTACATATGCTAAAAGTGTTGCACACCCATGTTTGGGGTATTTCTAGTTTTGGAATTTGACACTATTTATTACATTCTATGGTTTAATTAATTGATAAAGGGTTGTTTCTTATGCGTAGGGTAAGGTACCTTGTTTACAGGACACCCCATGGGTGTGTTTCCCTTGATTGACTGTTAATGGTCTTTGTGTCTTGGATTACTATAGGTATTTCCTTTTCTTCCATACCTTGTATTTTTATGTTGGAGTTACTGATTATGTGAGATGCCTTTGAAATGTATTTTGGATGTTTGACCAAGGGGAATTTGGCTATGAGAGATTCCCGAGGTAGGGTATTTTATGTATGTTTTACTGTAATGTCGACCCAGATGTATTGACTGTGAGAGATTCCAGCTGTTCATAGACCCAAGGTTTTAGACCGTGAGACCTACCCAGATGGTCATTTATTATTTTACTGATTATATGTTGACCAAGTGGTATTGACTGTGAGGGCTGCCTAGGAGTTCATTTGTAAATGTTTAGTGCTACATCAAAGCAAAGTGATTAGACCATGAGATCTTACTTGAGGTTTGTTATTAATTGAAATGTTTTTATGGTAGACTAGGGGGATTATACTATGAGAACTTTCTCAAATGGTCGTTATTGAACAATTGAATAATTGTGACAAACCTCCCATACAAAAGCACAAGCTTGGAATCGATCTTACTTATTCTTTTAGATGGTCTTTTGAGACATCTAATTTGTTACTTTCATAGGGGATATAGAGCTTAGGCTAGATCCCAAGGTTTACATGTTTGAACATATTGAATAATAAATTTAAATGAATGTAATTGAAAATTTTAGGATTCTTTACATTTGAGTACTTTCTAGTTTACTGCTTCATTTCTGGACATTTTTTATTATATATATATATATTCACTGATAGTTAGGCACAAATATTTTGGTGGTTGTCTATTGGGATTTCTATCACACCCTATTTGGGTCACGCTTTTCACCCAAATGTATTATATGGTTATAGGTATTGATAAGGGAAAGCTCCCTTCCTCATTAGGTACTTGATTGTTGTTGGAGCTAGAGAGCATGGGACCAAGATGAATCTTGTGATGCTATTGGAGTTTACTAGATTTGTCCTTGTATTTATATTATATTATTTTTCCAACATTGTAACCTGTTTTTGTTGCTTTCCTAGAAACATATTACATGCATCATTATATATATGATATGTCTTTAGTTGTTTATTTACTATCAGTTTTCCTCTTTTTCATTCTGTTTGGTATTGCTGCATCTGCTATTTCTTACTAATTTCTTTCTTCTATGTATACTATTCAAATGAGGGAATACTTTCCCCATTATCTTACCTTTTCCCCTGATTCTAGTCAGCATACTATGGAATTTGTGATAATTCGCTTGAGGTTATGTGACAAACTAGGTTTGAGGCACCTTTGGGCAGCTCCTAGATTCGAGATGTTATAAAGTGGTATCAGAGGAGGTTATTTTCTTCTTTGCATTACTATTTGGAGCATATAGATTTGGATAGGAATGAATATGTAATTGGTATTAAGTAGTCCTTAGGATTATCTAACCCATGTATAGGGAAAATCCATGTTACCTCAAATATTGCAATTTTTCTGGTTTTTCAATTGTTACAGTTGATTTGATTTCACTGTTTGGTGACACACTTGTTTTTTCTGTTATTATTGATATCATTATAGTTCAATTTATATTAAAACCCGATGAGATGATGGTATTACATCTCATGCATCATATAGTAACTTTCTAGAGATCATATGTCATGCATTATTGACAAGACATTTAGGGTGCATTGTTGATTTTTTGATATTGTGATAGATGTGGTGTTAGATATGAATATTGTTGTGATAGATGTTGTGATATAAATATCTGCTATTTTGATAGGGTATTGGTATATGTAAAGTTTCATTTGGATGGATGTGAATCTTTATTTCCGGAGGATATGTGCCCTCTTTGATTGGAATTTGGTGGATTATGTTTGAACATTAATTTAATTCTATTAATATAATATGAATAAGGATTCCAAACATTGATTTGCGTGGAGTGTGGGATCTCACATATCATATCATGGCATGACTTGAAAAAATATAACAATTTTAGGGGTTATGAAGATGTTTCAAAGGCTTACTATCTGAAAACCCAGACAACACGGAGTGTGATGTTATAAACACACGCCATGTGTTCTTCTATTCTGGAAGAAATTACTTTTCTTAAGTAAATGTTGTGTAACATATATACATGTTGTGTAGTTTAAAATAGGGTGACTAGTTTTTTGAGCATAGACACGGGTTTGGTAAGCTTTTGGTATAACACGCCGTGTACTGGGAGTACACATCCTGATGTATTCGATTATGTATCTGGCCGCGTGATTAATAAAATAGGTGGATAGAACTTAAGTAGTACATGCCACGTCTATGGTGAACACTCTGTGTCATGTTACACTAGTAGGACCATGTAGCTCTACCTGTGTATATGTACTTGGGAAGGCAGGGATATTCAAGTACACACCGTGTCTCATAAGGAACAATCTGTGTGTATGGGGTGTTCCACGAGTAGGTTGGTAGAGGTACACACTCATGTTAAGGCTTAACGGAACACATCGTGTAGTGGTTCTACACACCGTGTAAACCTATTTTTTAAAACTTGAATGTTTTCCTTCAATTTTTCCGTACTTTCACTTCTTAGTTGTTTTCCTTGATAACCTTGAACTGATGTGTGCGCTTGACATTGCAGAGTCATGCCACCAAGACGTCCTCCGGCTGTATTCCAGGTGTTGGGCGATGATCAGACACCAGAAATGGTAGATCGGGGACTACCTACAGATCCTACTATAATTCCCGTTTGGGAACCAATTGACATACCAGACACAGGTTCTAATGTACAGTCCTGTGAAGGATTTATAAGTATGATTCATACTTTTCAAGGAACACCACATCCTGCCCCGACTATGGCAGAGTTCACGTGGTTTTTCCAACAACATTATCCTCCCACTTTTTTAGGATATGGGGGACCATAGGCTGCAGAGTCATGGTTGGAGGACATGATTTCTATTTTCAAGCATCTGTATATGCCTCCAGATAGGAGGGTGAATCTTGTTAGGTACATGCTATGTGATTCTACCAAGATATGGTGTGATGTTTTCTCATAGGTGGGGATTCATAAGGATATGTCTTGGGAAGAGTTCCAGAGGACCTTCTATGATTACTTCTACCCCGAGACGTTGAGGGCTGACCAAGCCCAAGAGTTTATGAATTTGGAGTAGGGAGCTCATTCAATGATGGATTATTCTTTAAATGTTACATATATTTAGTGATTCACACATATTTGGGGGGGGTGATGACTTATCACTGGCTAGGTGATTTGAGGATGGTCTCAAGTATGAAATCTGATCGTAGGTGAATGTTTTCAGGATGAATCTGGTGAATGATATAGTAAACTAGGTGTTGATTACCAAGAAAAATCTGAGGGAGTTAGGAGCTATGATCTAGGGTGGTTTAGCATCCAAGGTTTGTAACCTTTCAACCAATAGAAGGAAGCACTTCAGGGATCTTTTGAGGGATGTTTCTTGAGGTAGCCAAGTGGTGTGCTACCAGTGCACGAAGAGTGGGAATACGAGACCACTTTGACTGAAGGACCCAATAAAGTGCCGATATTGTGGTAGGATGGGCCACATTAAATGTTTTTTCAAGAATTTATCACCATAAGAAAGTGAGAGAGGATCTATTATGACTCTACATTCAGGATCGGGACCACCAATTTCTCATCAGATAGGGAATTGGGGTTCGACAGGTGGAGGAGGTGGTCGCGACCAAGGTAGCCAAACGACAGGTTCTTAGTGAAAGAAGGGTGGACCAGATTAAGGTAGCCAAGTAGGGTCATTGGGCTATGGTACAGGTTAGACTTTTGCGATGGAACAGACCCAATAGGAGAAGGATCCCCAAACCTCTATGGTTAGAGGTATGATTCTAGTTGCCACAGTTGTAGCATCTGTTATCTTTGATACACAGGCTTCACAAGGATTCATATCTGTTTCCACTGTGGAGATCCTTGGGATCTGTATCTTTATTTAGAAATATGTTTTGATTCTAGACACTCTGTTAGGGATTAAGACGGGTAGTGTACGTTCGTCTAAGTAGTTCACTCTTGATTTTGGAGGGTGTCACTTCTTGTGGGACCTCTGTGTATTGTAGATGAAATGATTCAATTTCATTCTCAAAATGGATTGGTCAGTCTCCTTTCAGGAATATTTTGGGTGCTATCACTGCAGGGTGAGTTTCACATCACAAGAGGATGGGTCTTTTCTACACAAGGGCGAATGATATGTCCATGCAAGAAGAGATGGACTCAAGCATCATGGGATGGGAAGAATTATAACCCAGATTTCTTGTTTGTATCTAGATGACTACGAGACTTCACATATGGACCTTACACCAGTGGTGGATCATTTCAGATATGTATTTATAGCGGACATTTCAGGTTTATCTTTGTATAGAGAGGTAGATTTCTCTATTGAGCTTGTTCCAGGAGTGGCACCGGTGTCCATTCTTTCTTATAGTATGGCTACACCAGAGTTACAAGAGTTTATAAGAAATAGTTAGAGGAGTTCTAGGAAAAATGATTCATCTAACCCAGTACTTATCCTTGGGATTTTCATGTCATTTTTTCTAAAACGATATATGGTACCCTCAGACTTTTTTTGGATTATCAGAAGCGGAACCATTTTAAAGTTAAGAATAGATATCAATTTACAATAATTGATAATATATTTGGTCAGTATTTAAGATCCCATGTGTTCTTGAAGATTTAATTGAGATCCGGATATCATCAGTTATGTATTAGACCATAATATATACCTCTTACATCCTTTCAGAGTAGGTATGATATATACGAGTATTTGGTTATGTTGTTTAGTCTCACAAACATTCTTATAGTTTTCATTGCACTGATGAACTGATCGTTCCATCCTTACTTGGATTATTTTGTGGTAGTCTTCATAGATTATATCTTGGTGTACTCTCACAATCGGCACGATCATTCCATCCATCTTCAGATCGTTTTGAGTGCACTATGAGAGCATCAGTTATATGCTAATCTCTCAAAGTGCCACTTTTGGATGGATTAGATTCACTTATTGGGTCATGTCATCTATGATACAGGAGTATAAGTAGACCCGGAGAAAGTGAGAGTCATAGTTTCCTTAGAGCATCTGAAGAATGTCTTTGAGGTACAACATTTTCTGGGTATGGATGGTTACTACATATTCTTTATTTAGGACTTTTTATTCTTAGAATCACCACTAACATTCCTGACTAAGAATGGTGAGAAATACTTGTGGAAAAATTATTGTGATTCATCCTTTTAGAATTTAAAAGGGAGATTGAATTTAGCACTGATCCTGATTTTGTCAGAGCTGGGAAAGAGTTACATAATTTACTACGATGCATCAGGTATCGAGCTGGAAATAGTGCTTATATAGGGGGAGGAGTCATTGCGTATGGGTCTTGACAATTCAAACTGCATGATAGAAATTAACCGATGCACGATCTCAATTTAGTTGTAATTGTGCATGCCTTGTGCTGTTGGAGAAATTATCTTTTGGGAGATCATTTTGTGATTTACACTGACCACAAAAGCCTCAAGTATATCTTTACTCAGTGAGTTATAAATTTGAGACCATGAAGGTTGGTGTAGTGCCTTTAGCCTTCTTACTATGATCTTTCCTACATGCCTGGAAAAGGCAACGCAGTGGCTGATGTGTTAAGAAGGAGGACTCAGATAAAATCAGTTCAGGAGGCCAGTAGTGAGTGGAAGCTTATGACTCTGTTCTCTGAAATGCATTTGGAGGTGCAATAAAAATAAGGCCAGACATTTCTTTCATCTATATTCTCTACCTATACTCTACTGGATCGAGTTAGGATGAGGAAATTATCTAATTTTGAAGGTCTAGTTGTACAGGAGAGTGTGTTAGGTGAGGACCCTACTCTTGGGTGGACCATAGGTGAGGATGATGCTTTACTTTTTCATGGGAGCATATGGGGGTAAAAAGACATATGCAAGGATCTATTATGAGATATCATGCCTCTGTATGGGCAGTTCATCCTCGTTTCACCAAGATGTATTGAGATCTACATCATCGGTATTTGTGGCCAAGCATGAAGAGTGATGTAGCTGATTTTGTCATGAGATGTACCACCTGTCAGTAGGTGAATGTAGAGAATCAATGAATATCAGGGACTTTACAACAATTACCCATTCCTGAGTGGATGTGGAATGATGTCACGATAGATTTTGTGATAGTTTTACAGAGTTCACCTCGAGGGAATTATATTGTTTGGGTTGTTCTTGACAGACTCCTGAAGGTTTCACATTTCATGTCGATCAAGGAAACCTTCAGTGTTTATGATCATAGAAAATTATACATCTGAGGGATTGTATTATTTCATGGGGTTTGACACTCTATCATTTGAGTCAGGGACACCATGTTTACTTCTCGTGTCTGGAAGGGACTACATAGGGATTTGGGTACATAGGTACTTCTGAGTATAGCTAACCATCCCTAAACAGATGGTCAGTCTGAGCGTACGATTTAGGTTTTAGAGGACATGCATCAATCATGTGTCCAAGATTTAGAGGGCTCTTGGGAGAGGCACATACCCATGGTGGATTTTTCCTACAATATTAGTATTCAAGAAACAATTCAGATGGAACCTTATGATGCTTTGTACGGTAGGTCATGCCGATCACCCCTATGTTGGCTAGAGGCAGTAGAGGCAGCTATGTTGGGACCTATTCTTGTCCTGGAGACCACTGAGTATGTGGAGTTGATTAAATAGTGGATGGATAATTCACAGTCTCACTAGAAATCTTATGATGATCGACAGATATGACCTCTGGAGTTTGAGGTTGGAGATCAGGTTTTCTTATGTGTCACACAGAGGTTGGAACATAAGAGTATTAGGATATAGGGGAAGCTTTTACCGAGATACATCAGGCCATTTGAGGTATTGGAGAGAGTCGCATCAGTTTCAAATTAGTTGTAGTTACCTCATAGGTACCATTATATAAATGATTTCTTTCATTTTCTTAGCTACAATGATACTTTTTAGACATATCTCACATTTTTTAACCCGAGGAGATTGAGTTGGAGGTGGATAAATCCTTCGAGGAGCACCCTATCCAGATTGTGGATCACAACATGAAGGTTCTCTATGGTCATTATGTTCCTCTAGAATAGGTTCTATAGTAGCATGGGTGAGTACAAGATGAGACTTGGTAGGCGGAGGCCAACATACTTTCACAGTGGCCTGAGTTGTTCAAAGATTCTTCTTCACCACCCTTGGAATGGTAGTTCATTGAAAAATTTCATTAAGGGGGGAAGTTCTTAAGAAACTTTATCTTCATTTTATGTATAGATCTTATTTTTAGGTTTTTAGAGGAAAAAGGATGAAATTGGGTTTTTCTAGCTACACATCATGTACTTATGAGTACACGTCATGTACCTGGTTGTCGCGTATAGCCGCGTACTGGCCCTGTAACAGCCGAGTACATGGCCGTGTGATGACCTAGCAGAAATCTTAAGATGGGGGCCTGTTAAGGCCACTACATGATGTGCACATTTAATTAACACATCGTGTAATTTTATTTTTATTTGATAAATCAGATTGGGGTCGTGTCTCATATTTAGAAACACCTTATTCTGGAAGTGGTTCGTATAGGAGCGCGACATAAGAGACCGAAAATTCCGAACCCTTCCCAATTCTCCATATGATCTCTGATTGAGATATCGTGAGGTGCATTGGAATACCACCGGTTATTTCTCAAAATCCCTAGAGTCTTTCTTCCTTATTCCCCCTCTCTCGTGAATTATTCACGGTTGCTAGTTTTTCACCATTTTTGTAGATCTACACTGATCTAGGATGATTCAAGGGATGAATACCAAGTATATCCATCATGAGACATCGAGGTAGGTTATTTTTACTTTCATTGTATATATATGGATTATATATGCTAAATGTGCCACGTTCCCATGTTGGGGGTATTGCTTGTTTGGGAATTTAACCATGTTTATTACCTGATATGGTTTAATTAATTGATAAAGGCTTGTTGCTTATGTGTAAGGTTAGAAACATTGTTTATGGGACACCCCATGGGTGCGTTTCCATTGATTTATTATTTATGGATGTTGGGTCTTGGATGCCTGTATGTATGGCCTTGTTTTTTATACCTTATTTTTCTAGGATGGAGTTACTGATTATGTGAGATTTTTTTATATGCATTGTAGAAGTTTGGCTGAGGGAGATTTGGTTGTGAGAGATTCTCAGGGTAGGGTCTTTTATTTATGTTTTATTTTTATGTTGACCCAGAGGTATTGACTATTAGAGATTCTAGGTGGTCATTTACTCAGGGGGTTTAGAGCATGAGAGTTTCCCAGGTGTTCGTTTATTATTTAACTGATGCTCTGTTGACCAAGGGTTATTGACCCCGAGAGATGCCCAGGTGGTCATTTGTAAATGTTTAGTGCCATTTCAGACTAAATTGGTCAGACATCAAGAGCTTCCTAGAGTTTCTCTATTAATTGAAATGTTTTTATGGTAGAACTGAGGGATTAGACTATGAGAACTTTCCCAAAGGTTCATTATTTAACAATTGAATGATTGTGACGAGCCTTCCAAGACAAAGAACAATCTTGTACTCGAGCTTAATTATTATTTGTAGATGGTATTCTGAGACATCAACTTTCTTACTTTTATAGGGGATACATAGCTTAGTCTAGGCCCCAAGGTTTACATGTTTCAACAAATTTAATAATAAATGTAAATGAATGCAATTGAAAACTGTAAGATTGTTTACTTTTGATTACTTCCTATTTTATTTATTCATTTCTGCATATTTCCTTATATATATATTCAATGACATTTAGGCGTATATCTTTTGGTGTTTTCCTATTAGGATTCATCTCACACTCTATTTGGGTCAGGATTGGACCCAAACAGAGTATATGGTTGAAGGTATATATAAAGAAAAGTGCCCTTCCTTATCAGTTACATGATTACTTTTGGAGCTAGATAGCATGGGACCAAGCTGGGGCTTGATATGTTGTTGTATTTTACTTGATTTTTCCTTATATTGGGATTTTATTACATCTACAGCATTGTGAAATGTTTTGGATACTTTACTAGAAACATATGACATGCATCATTATATATATGATATGGCTTCATTTGTTTATTTACTATCATTTTTTGTTATTGTTTACTTCTGTTTGGTATTATTTCTCCTGCTATTTCTTACTAATTGTTTTCTATTGTGTATACTCTTCCAATGAGGGAATAGTTTCCCCATTATCTCACCTTGGCCCTTGATGCTAGTCGGCAACCTCTAGTTTTTTGGGGAATGTGTATGAATTTATGTGACCAACTAGGTTAGGGAAACTTTAGGAAGAACCTAGATCTAGGATGTTACATAACCAGTCACAAAAATCTCTGATGGGCTGGAGTATATTTTTGAGTTTATAAGATGAAGAAGCAAGAAGACAATGATACATCAGTTGAAGGAAGTTACTTTTTTTCAATTTTATTTTCCAATTAAAATTCAAATGAGATATATTTTAGTTATTTTCCTGACATACAATAAATATTTTACTTGAAAGAAAAGCAGAGTTCTTAATCTCTATATATTTTCATTGAAAATACAGATAAATAATGGATATTTATAAGAATTTTATTTTTATATTTATTTTTAAAGGACGTTTCTCACAATGAAGATGAAGTAATTGGAATAAGTTTATTTATTTTGTGTTTTACATGAAAAATAAATAGGCATCTTACTACTCTTCAATAATATAATAAAAAAATAACTCATCACACTCCTGGGATTGCTAGTAATCTATTAGTGGAAGATACTATAGTTGTTACCAATATTTACAATTAGTGTAATGTGTTGGGTTTACTTGCATGATAGATGCACCGAAGAAATGTTATGAGACACATAATTCATGTTCAAGGATAAACCCCTTTCACCTTTACCTAAAAGTAAATTTTTGTGTGTTGTGTTATCTTAGAATATTCTAAATCACAACAAGTATTAACCTTTCTTTTTTTTGAGGTGAACCGTGTAAATATTGTGTTCCATCTGTTAATGTGTATTGGATGTGTGTAGAAAGAAGATATCACTCATTATAATAGGTGTTGAAGGTTGTATGAAAAAAAATTAAAAATAATATATGATCACTGATTCACCAACCCCATTGATCTTTCAAGGATCCTACATGTGGATTAAAAAGTTTTATCATATCACGACTTCCAATATTTGTGATATACTATATGATGTTTGCAGTATTGAACCATTTTCACTTAGTTAAGAGATTGAAACTAATTTATATTATCTATAATGGATAATTTAAACTTAGTGGATAATAATGGGATTAAATCATTTGATTATAAATTTGATCATATATTAAATGATATATTGTTTCCATAACATTTATTTAAATCGCATGATATCTTGTAAGTTTCAACTGATGGATTCATCGCTTATACTAAACCCGATTCCATAAAAAATATTCTAAAAGATGAATATAAAGAATAATGGTATGTTCATAGAATTCTATTTCTTCCCTTTTAGATAACGAGTTTCTAAAATTCAAGGGAATAAAAATAGTAAATTTTATATAGGTAAATATTGAGAATATATTTGAAGGTAAAACAAAATTGAATTATTAATGGAAAATTGTTTCAGAGTATAATGTATAAATACTATAGGATTCATGATGATGATGACATGGATGAATTATTCACAAGGCATAGTAATAGTTTTATCATTTTCATAGTCTTTTAGGATAATTTAGAATATATTATTGTGGTAGAGAAGGTAATATACATCTTACCAAAAATTTGATGCAAATGTATTATCTTTGGATGAAAAAAATTCAGAAATACACCCTCTTGGTGACTTACATGGCATTTTAATTTATTATGGAATGAGAAAAAAACTATTTTTATTTTAAAAGGGTTATGTTGGAAAGTGAAATCAATTTCAAATAATTGATGAAAGTTAATTAAAAAAGGAATGAATAAAAATTTAAATTAAGATATCCACATTTATATTTAGATGTTTCTCTAATGTTTAATAAACATATGTCTCATTTATCAAAAAATGTTAGAATATGAAATGTAATGTTCAATGTAATTCTTCCATTAAAATTTTTTATGTTTGGAGAAAATGGGAATTTTTTATAAACTATCTAGTGTTAAGAAACAATTTTAGTTGGTAAATATGAAGATAAAAGACAAAGAATAACATTCATGAAGAATAAATCAAAGTTTGGTAAGTATTTTTGTTATTCAAAATGAAAGGGATTTTTTTTTCAAAATTCAAGAATAGGGATTTATTATCTATGTCTAAAGATAGTGAATGTAGTGAACAATATGTAGAATTTGATTCTTATAGTGATTTTGAAGATAATATTTTAATTTCTAAGTCGAATGGGAATGAATTCTCTAGTGGTAAAAATAGAAATTCTAAAAATGAAGGGGAAGAGATTCATATGCATGTTATGATCAAGAGAAAATTTAAGTAGTTTATTTCAAAAATCATAAATATAGAGAAGGAAATAAAAATTTATAGTATATAAACCCAATATTATTTTTTCATTGAATCTATCAACACTGTTGATAAAACATATTTTTTAATATAAATTGATTATTTGAACAAATAACTTAATGATGATAATATTTTTAGAGTTATGATTGATGAAAATATGAAAGTGAAATATAAATATCTTTTCCATATTCAATAGGTATTTGTTAAGGAATAAGGAGAACTAAATAATTTTTAATCCATATTATGGAATTATGTTATAGAGGTCAAATAATGGATAAAAAAGAATGCGGATTCTGAATAAAAATAGAAATCAATCTCAAATATTGAAAAAAATATTGAAAATTTTATTGAAAATGTTGATAAGAAAAAACTTCCAAGAAGAACAAGTTTGTTTAAAAATAAATTTAATATCATAAATATAAAAATTCTGAGAACACTAAATTAAAGTCACATAATTCTAAAATTAGTGAATCAAGAAGGTCTAAAAAAATACTAGATTTAATAAGATGTTTATGGGAGTCCAAAAAAATTTGGTTTTCCAAAAAAAAAGTCTATTATGGTTACTCAATGTTATAAGGGATAAAATTATCAAATTTTGGATTGAATTATGGTTATAAAGGTTAACAGTCCTTACATGGATTATTTTGTTTCTATGGATTCCTTAATAATATGGAAAATGTGTGTTTTTTTAATTACCAATATCATAATTTTACAATGAGACTTGTGATGCATTGTTTTATGGGGAGTCATCCCTCTGAAAAATATTTTTTAAAAAATAAATTTTATTTATTCATAAAAAAAGAACATATTTGAATTTATTGAATAGTTTTTTCAATGATGTAACCAACATAGTCCCCATGAAAATTAATTCCTCATCATTATAACATCCAATCAGAATATGAGTTTCAATACTCAAAAGCCTCAAAATAATAAGTGAAAAGGTAAGGATATTTTTTTTGGAATTAGAACATAAAGCATCAGAAGGAGGTAATCCATAAATTCTAGAAAACATATGTTTCTCTCACATGGTAGGATATTGAAAACATATAAAAATGTATAAAGTATTAAATTGTTTTCAAAGACCCTTGAAAATTAGGGTTCACTCAATATTAATGGATTTGGCTCAGTATTTATTTGAAAGAAAAAGATAAATTCCAAAAAAACTATATGTTAATGGATTAAAACACAATATGTTAAGTGTATCATTGATTTTTGATGATATAATGGAAGTGTATTTTAGAAAATATTTGTTAGTGGTAAAGAACTTATACATATGTAAGAGTAGTGAAAATAGGACAACCAATGAGTGGTAATTTAATTAATGTGGGTGATTCTTGAAATTTATTCTACATAAACCGGAAAGGAAAAAATGATTTTTTTCATATAATGCTTCTTCATCCTTCCAAAAGAATCGTGAATAAGATAACCTAGTGAGAAAATTATCTTGGTATTTTAATTTTTGGGAGTGAAAGATATTTCATGTGATAAACATGTAAAAACGGTAAGTGTATTGATTATTTACATAAGAATGATGAGATTCAATCTACTTAACCTTTGGTATTTATTAATTTAGATGTATTTGGGTTGAGGAGAAAAAAATAAATTAATGTAAAAAAGTAAATAATTTATTTTACTAATGACTTCAATCACATTATATGTATTTTATTTATGAATTAGAAATCATTGGGATTAAATATGTTTAAATTTTTTAAGGAAAATTAAAAGGAGTGTGGTTTGGATCTAAATATGTTATTGGTAGTAAATGGAATTGGGTTTATAAATGGAAAGTATAAAGCTTAGTTTCATAGGAATGATATTATTCATGAACTCAGTGAACCATATACACCCCAATAGAAAGGTCTTTCTGAATTAAAGAATGGGAGAGAATCTTTTAGGATGCTCGGTCACCGCCTAACCATGCCCTAGGTTGAAATGGATTTTTTACCGGCCCCTCCCCACTTGGTGGTGGAGGGTCCCCCGCCACCCCTGTCTAGAGTGAAATTGGATCCCTTTGTCTCTTTCTCGAACTCGGAGTACTTACCTGTGTTCCCACCGATTTCATTAAGCCCTAAGGTTCACAAATGTTTTGAAGGAACTCCGCAACTCTCAATTTAAACACCGTAATTCACAGATGCATCTTCTCTTCTATAGCTGACTTCAACAACGGTCTTCAAAAATAATCGTCCAACTGTGTATTTCTTCGATCGGTGGATATTCGAATCATGGGGTCTGCAGGAATGAGAGATGGTTGGGTTATTGGATCCCAGGAATATTATGATCTGGTTCACATCTAATGAAGACTTTATTATTACCTCGTCAAGTGCACTTCGCATCTATGAGGGAGCTCTCTTCTAGCAGTTCAAGTGTTCCTATGACTTTTAAATGAAGAGGGATTCTTCAAAAATGGTTTTCTGGGTAAGATTCCCGAGACTCCCACTCCCATTCCAAAATACATCAATCCTTTGTATGCTAGGTATTCCGGTCAGACAATGCTTATGTTTGAATAGTAGGACTAAGGAATTATGCCATCCGCTTTTACTGAGAATTTGTGTAGAAGTTTATTTTTCTAAACTGCCCGTTGAGTCTTTTTTTATTATTGTGGGTGAGGAGTTCAACTGTAGGAAAGGGGTTGTATTCGAGTCTTGGTTTCCATTCTTCTAATCATGTATAAAATTTGGACACAGTGTGGAGGATTACAGGTGTAGGGGGTCGATGTTTCCTGGTGCTGGTTAGATGCCTCGGTCTTCAACTGATCCACAGGTTGGTGAGTTATTGAATGTGGAGGGAAATTTTTCATTTGAGGTTGGAGGAGGTTCGGTTCGAAACGATGGTAGGGACTTGGGCAGAGGTAACTCGAATGCTGTAATGGGAAATAAACTAGAAGGGGTACAACCTTTTATTTTAGAGGTCTCATTTATTTTCCATAGATTGAAATAGGACCTAGCTGGTCCTTTAGAATGTAATGTGCAACATGGGGATGATAGTGGATTCGTCTAGAATGTTGGCGATAAGAGTGAGGTTCATCTGGGTGTGTGTAATGGTGCTGTTTCACAGGTGGCATGCTATGAGGATAATTTTACTAGAGAGGGGGTGATAGTTGGTCACTCATTCCTAGTTAATGATTCCTCGTTTGGTGATGTTTTAAGATCAGATAGTGGTGCCTTTATCAAGGAAGGGGTGTAGGGTATGGTCTATGATGTGGTTAATAAAAACACATTTGGAATGCGAGGGGGTTCTAGACCAGTGAACCAGACTCCGGTTCAACTAAGAAACTATTTTTAAGTGCTTGAAGTGGAAGGATTGAACACAAATCAACCATAACCGTCCTATGATAGGATTTGTGACAAGGATCCTAGCAAAGAAAGCACTAGTCATTTTTTAGGTGAGTCCTTGAACCCAAGGAGGAACAAGAGGCAGAAGGGTACCCGTAAATGGAATGAAAACTCTTGCTTACCACCTCCAATAGAAACTTGATCTGTTAAGAAGCATAATGCCAAGAATATGGATAGTAAGGCCATTTCTTAGGGGAAGTCAGGTGGTGTGAGCGATCAACCCTTGGAATTGATTTTTAGCTCAGAGGAGGAAGTGGTCGAACAAGTTCTGTTACTCAATGCCAATGAGGAGGAAGCTTATAAAATGATGGGGAGACCTCTGAGGGTACCTCTGAATGAGGATCAATACACCTAGATTGATAAGAAGGATCTGATTCTCGTTGGGGGCATCAACAATGAAAAGATCAGCCTAGACGAATACATACAGTCCTAGGATAAGCTAGCCTATGATCTTGATGATCAGATAGGGGATGAACCAAACACTCAGGTATCCTTTATATCCAAGAAATTGTTTATATAGATTAACTTTGGTATTCTTAAACTAACCTTTAATGACTCCTTTATATCCTATTATTGTTGAACGAATGGTTTCCCACTTTTTCCAAAAAAGTGGTTGAATCATAAAAAATTAATTTTTAGTCTGTCAATGAAGGAACAATGTTTTGGTGGATATGTCACAAACAATTATTTTCAATCATGATACATATTGATATTTTTGGAGTCAAATTATTGGTAGAACAATTCATATTTAAAATCATTTTTTCTATATGAAAAATAATGATATGTCCTCTTATGGTATGTAGTATAAAAATATCCATGTTTGAAATATTTATTTGTGTTTTGAATCCCCTGTGTTATCAAGGTAAAAAGGTTATGTTGTTGGGATATTTGAGTACTGAGATGTTGATGAATTTGTTTGAGGATATCCTCCAAATAGAAGAGGATCCGAATACATAAATAAATATTCTATAATAAATGCATAAATTTCTTATGTGGAGGTGATGGAACATTAATGTAAATAATTTTCTCATCATAAATAATTTTCCCGAAGTGATGATGTTGTTTTTACTATGAAACAAACTAACGAGGGCACTGCTAACCTAGAATGTTCAGATCATGTATAGGTTGAATAATCAAATTTATCCATTTCATTTGACGAGTGACAAATTCATTCATCTCATCCAATATTGAGAAGGAAATTATAGGTTCAAAACATCATTTTATATCAAGGAAGAGGGGTAAAAACTAGGATAACATTGAGGAATGAAACTCCAAACTCATTATTTCCCAATGTTAAACATTGAGATTTTGAAGAAGTTTCACAGAATCAAGAGTGGAATGATTAAATGAATTTAGTGGTGGTACATATTGGGAATATTGATACCTGAGAGTCAATACTTAATCCAAAATAAAATAATTTTATCATGACAAATTGGATATTTTGGAAAAATTTAAATGAAAATGAATATTTAAGGGTAAAAAATAATGAATTTTCTATATGGGTTTATCTAAGGTTTTTGGAGTTGAATTTAATGAGATCTTTTCTTGAGTTGTAAGGATTTAGATTATAATATTATTTCCTTTTATTACTTCTCAAATTTAATATATAATTTCTCAGATGGATTTCAAGTATACTTACTTAATGGTGAGTCTAAAGAGGTGGTTTACATTGAGAATCCTTTTGATTTCTTTCTTAGAGAAAATTTGAATCTTGTTTGATAGGTAAATAAGGCTTTGTATGGGCTAGAACAAGCCCTGATTTATTGATGTTTTATGTTGGACACCTTCTTGGTCAATTTTTATTTTCAATAAAGAAGGGTGAAAAAAAAACAACATTTTTTAAGAAAAATAGGTATCTATAATACTTATTTTTAATATTTCTGATAATAATTTTTCTATAAATGATGGAAACGTTTGGGAAAATTTTTCAATGAAGATGAAGAATATTTTTTTTAAATTCTGATGCATGGGGATATGTGTAACTTTTTTTGTATTGAAAATTTCTCAAGGTAGAGATGAAATTTCTTTTCTCAATATAAATATAATAGGGAATATCTAAAACTATTTGTCAAGGATGATTCAAGTTTGGATTACAACCCAATTTCATTGGGAACCAAGATATCCAAATATGATTATAGAAAGTAAGTGGATCCAAGGAAATTTCAAAGACTTATTGGAAGTATTTTGTACTTGGTATGTTTAAATTCAGGTACTGTTTATATTGTTCAAATTTTTAACATGTATCAATGTTCCCCAAAATAGTCCCATTTTAGTTTTAGAAAAAGGATTCTCATGTATATCAAAGGTAAAAAAAAATTTGTTTGAAATGTGACAATAAATGGAATATTTATCTATTTGAATACATTGTTACAGATTAGGTAGAATGTATTTATGATAAGACATCTACATATGGTGTAGTATTATATTATAGAGAGAGATGTGTTATTTGACACCCAAAGAATCAGAATTTTGGAAACATGATAACTAATAATGTAGAATATGTGGCTGCCACTCATTCCATGAACCAATTCAAGTGGATGCAAACTCAATATGAATACATCAATGTTGAAGTGATGTTTCCAATATCTTTTGGGTGTAATAATAAAAGTTCTATCAATATTTCATGGAATATATTTAATCATTCAATAACTATTCACATTGATATGAAATATCACTTCATCAAGGATCTTATTAAGAGAATTTAATTGAAGTTGGAATTTGTTACAACAAAGGATATAATAGTATATGTAATCATCAAGAAATAATCTAAATATAAATATCATAGCATGAGGTTGATGTTGGGATATCAACCTCACCCTAGTCATTTATTAGGTATGGTGTGAGAGTCCCCTCCCTCATCTTGTTTTTTGGATATTGTTGTCAAGGGGGAGTGTTTAAATTAACAAAAATATCTTATTGTGTTTATCTCTTTATGTATTTTCAAAGGAGGAGAAAATAAATTTAGGAGGATTAATCCCATGATCTATGTTAACATTTTGGGTTTCTATCTCTTAGTAGGATAATTATTTAATAGAGAGTAATTTAAAGTGGTATGTTTCAAATTTATCATTAATCATGAGTGAACTATTTGAATTATTTGTTTAATGTAATGCAATAATTTTTTTATATTATAGATTATATGTATATTTTTTTGATGTTTTGGATAGATTTGATGTGATAATGAGGTATTTATTGAAGAAGAGGTGATGTATTCATAGATCAATTTTTAATTGGTATTTATTTGATAGGGAATTATTGATTGATAAAGAAGTGATCCATTCTAAGATTTCATGATGTTGAATAAAGATAATCATATTTTCATAAGATGAATGTAAATAAATTTTTTATGGAAAACATGAAAAATTTTCCAATGTTATTATTTCCTGCAATGAGTTTGATCAAGTAGGCTTAGAAATATTGGATTATGATTCATTGCTAATTGAATTGAGTTTTAATGTGATTTATGTTCCTTAGTGTCCAAAAAAACAAATTGTTATATTGTTGAGCCAATGATATATTTGGGTGTTGTGGAGAATTTTGGGTGATTATTAAATACCTAAATTAATTGAAGGAAGATCCTCTAGAATATTAAAATCATAAATAGAACAATTTATAGAGTAGTTTAAGTGGATTTCATCAATGTGTTTCCATTTGTTTTCAATGATTAAATCTTGCTCTAAGTCACATAATTTAAATTATTTTATGTGAGGTGAAGTTATTTTTTGGATATTTGAAGTTATATGAATCATTTTTGAAGAGGTATTGTGAATAATCTGAAAGAATATTGAATTTTGTTAATCTAAAAATTATCAATGTCTGGATGTAAATATGATTCATATTGGAAGAATATAGAAGTCATTATTGAAATGTGTATTAATGATTTCATGAGAAAGATGAAATTTTTTAAAGGGATAGTGTCTACATATGAGTAATTTGGATCCATTTTTGAGTAATTATAGTCTAGATAGGATTCATTTTATCCGACATGTGATTCATTTCCCTCTTTATATGATTCAATTCACTCCATGTTAAAACGATTCTACTAATGTATATGAGTTATCCTTTATTGAACATAAGTCAACACATAATGAAAAATATCATATTTTTATAGAATTAGTATTTGAATTTTGAGAATTCATTAAAAAAAATAAAATCAACTTAGACAATGATAAATCAGATTGATCAGGGATAAAACAACAAAAAATTGGTGAACTAATAATGTGGATCTTCTTTTGAATGGTTTTCAGTAAAAAAATTAAAGTGACATGTTAGTGGACCAAAATCAAAGATTGTTCTAGTCTTGTGACATTTCTTTAAGGAATTTGGATAAGTCATGTGTGGTAAATAGATGATGCCCTGATGTGGGTGTGGTTAATGAGAATCAGGTTTAGTCGGTATATTCAGTAAATGACCTCTTCTAGATACATGATGACCATCATGTGGTATGATCGGTTAGGTTATTTTAGAAAACGATAATAGAGTGACCAGGTATATAGAATATTAGTGCTATTGGGCTAAAAATTGAATAGAATAAAAGGTGGGAACATGTATTTTTGATATGGTCTCGAGAATGAGATTGTGAATTATAATGAGAATAGTCAGGTGATGATTGGGTATGATGTTGAGGGATTGATGTACTAGTGTTGACTAGTAGCATCAATTGATGAGGATGTTTATTTTGAATTTCTAATTCACATATTCTACTAGGAGTGGGTTATTATTGTAGAGAATAGAGAAATATTTAGTACTATGATATGGGGATTGGGGGGGTTTTGAAAAAAGGTTATAGTTTGGGTGTGGTGTTGGAATAACAATAACTAGTGGGATTTATGAGATTTGGTTTATCCATTTAGATTTATTAACTGAAATGGCTCATTAAAGATTCATGAGGAGAGTTCTTAGGTATGATAATCATTGTGGTTGAGAGGTTTTAGTACTTAATGAGTTTTAGAAGATCGTCACATGATCACTCATAGTAGAAGTAATCCCAAATAAATTATGTCTATATTTGATAGTATCAACACACTTGTAATAATGAAGAACATAGACCTAAATTTTATTTTTATTAGTCCATATATTAATTTTTTTGTAAAATAAATCAAGATCACAAAATAAATAAATTAACACTTATTTCCTTTTAGGTGGTACCCCAGCCGTTGGGCCATGATTGTATTTTGATATTTCATATACATTGAGATGTGTTCTAGAACTATCAGTATTTTAAATGAATGATCATATAGGTATGGAGATATACTCATAAATGTTTTTTTGAAACTGATGATCATGACCAATGATGGAATTAATTTCCTTTTATTTGCAGTTTCTTATGCTCTTTATTAAATAAAGATAGTCAATGGAAATTTTATACATTAATATATGTTGTTAACTCTTACTGGTTGAATATTTCCAATGGATTGATATTTTTTAAATAAACTAAATATTTTGTTTATAACCAATGGAACTAGGTGTGGATGATTCAATGGTTGTTCCAGCCAAATTCAAATAGTACTTTGGGTGAAATGTAGTCTTGGATAGAGTCAAATGAAAACTATATTACATTGTCACCAACATATTCATTGGATTTATCTTAAAGATTCATTGGTAAAATGAATCATTGATATATATGAATTGAATGAATATAATTTTCTATTGAACTTCCAAAAATATATTACTTTTACTAAAATTAAGAAGGAAATTATGAAATATTTCACAAATCTTTTTGAATCCATCAAAGTTTCCTTTTAGAAATGGTTTTATTAAAATCAATAAATTTCAAAAAAATATTTTTCTAAAACATAATCCTTATCTTAAGGCCTAACAGTATGACTCTATAATCCTATTTAACATTGAAAAAAATATGAAATCCCTATTTTATAGTTGTAAAAAAAGAGTGGCCTCTTGAAAAGAATTAATTCTACTCAAGATATAAAGGGCTCTGGTGTGATCTCGATCAGGAATACTCATATCTATATATGAACATGACCACAATAAAGTGTATCATATACATAATATGTATATCAATAAAAAAATTATATGGATTCAAGTGACTACTGGATGTAAAACAATGTTAATATAGTATATATCATCTCATAAATTATTGATTGTTTGAAAAAGAACTAATATGGTTAATGAATACATCAGATAATTTTTTTAACCAATAGGTACATCACATGTCCCTCATCCATGTAGTTGGAAACTTCCCATGTGAATCAACTATGAATTTCCATTCGTATCCTTATTCTAATAAAATATAGGTTTATATGTCTATACACATCATAGAATTGGAAAAGTTCCATCTTTAGTCATGGTCTAAAATATAAAATGATTAGAAACATACCCAGGAAAACTCATATTAGTGAAATCACAATGTATTGCAAAAGAAAATTTTCAATGTATGATGTTTTTCATTGTTTTTATCTCACAAAACTCAGGTAGAAAGGATTTATTATAATTATACACCCCTATATATATCTATAACTATATAAAATTTAATGAGATATACTTTGGAGGGTCAGCCCGAGTGGTAAGTCTCTACATATAACCTCAAGAATCAAATCTTTGTTTCACATATACAACACTTTTTAATGATTATACCATTCTATTGATGCTAATATTAATATATCATCACAACCCATAACACACACTGATGATCATAAATTATGTAAAAATTAATGTCATAGTTTCAGGAGATATTATCATTCCACCATTCTTCTAAAGTAGATTACATCCCTCCAGAATGAATGATAAATGAATAATTCATTTATTTTAATTGCATGATATATTATGAAATTGTTACATCAATCTATTATGTATTGTATACAAAGAGACTCTACATGACCATCATGCTTCTACTGTGATAATGTTTTCATCAATGGATTTGTTACACTTTCATCCATATCCACCCAATAGATCCTAAATTACCTCTATTAATGAACTCTTGTATAAGAAATTTTATGGGAAGTATTGTTTTGGTCCTTTTAGGAGACATGTGTCCCATAGAATGAGAAATAACTCCATTATTATCATAGTAAATCTCAATTACTCCATCAATTATAGGAACCACCTGTAGTTCAAAAATGAAATTTCTAATCAAAATAGCTTCCTCTATAGAATCTAATTCTGTAATATATACTACCTATATTTTTGAGTCTGATGTGGTGGATTTTTAGAATTGTTGAAACAAATTGCTCCACTATTTTGGAAGAACTTGAAACCCAAATGAGATTACATATCAACTCTATAATATTGGAAATTAGAATCCATATAACACATTACATGGTGTTCATATTCTCCTCTAAATATAAAAAATATATCAATTATTCCTTGTCATGTACTAATAATGTTCTTCACAACAATCCTTTGATTCTCACCATGATTTGATTGGTGTCCACTAGTTATACTTATATAATGGGAAACATCAATTTGAGTACATAACATAAAAAATTTGATAGAACCTGTGGATAATTCATAGGTAATTCTATTCATCATTACTGAATTCTTTAAAGGATCTTTACTTTTCATAAGATTTTTTCATGTAACATCAGTATAGACCCCCTTTTGGAGTTCTTTAAAATGATACTATTTATAAATTTGACACTGTAATTTTCCTAATTTGGTCTAATAAACCTCTAAAATATATATTTATAGATATTCATATCTAACATATAGGTAGTTTCTCCAATTTCTTTCATTGATAAGAATTTACCCAACCACATCTTCATAGAGAGAAGTGTTTTGATTTCATTTCTAGTAAGTATCATGTCATCCACATTTAATATCAGAAACACCACTACAATTACACTAATCAGAACTTATATATAGGAATAATACTTTTTTTAAAACCAAACTCTTTTATTATATCATAAAACTGGATATTCCCACAATGAGAAGCCTTATCTAATCCATAAATGGACAATTGCTGCTGGTAAAGAATGATAGTATGATTTATTCCTTCAAAACCATTAATTAATATCATATATACATTTTTTACTAAGTTAGTATTATGTAAAATAGTTTTAAAATTCATTCCATATATCCTATAATAAAAGTTATTTATTGTGGAGAGAAATATCTAAATGGACTTTATCATAGATACAAGTGAAAATGATTCTTTATAGTCAATACCATGAATTATATTGAAACATTTTGAGACCAGTAATTCTTCATATGTATAAATTATAGAATCAATGTACTTTTTATTCTATAATCCCACTTAAAACATATAGGTTTTACCACCTCATATTCATCCACCGTGATCCATACGTGGTTTAGTGTACACAAAGAATATTTCAGATTACACGGACTATAACCATTTCTCAAAATCACAACCCTCTATGGCCTCATATATTTTGGTAGGATCATATCCTATGAAAAATATCTCATAATTATTATCTATGAAAAATCCTTATTTAATAATATATTATTGAATCCAACCAGTCCTTCGAGGTTCTTGTGTAATTTAAGTTCGTTCTTCTTCAAAAACTCTTCGTGTGATCGGATCAACCACCCCCTTAGGAAAACATCCTATTTGTTGGCCTTGAACTTCTGAAAGTTCAATTTTACTCCCATATAACCCCTGATTATTTTTTTATTTATCAATAAAAACATCACATCAAGGAAAAATCACATTGTGTTTATGAGGGTTATAGAAATAATATCGCATAATTTCTTTGGGATAATAAAAATTTCCATTTCGTTATTTAGAGAAAATATTATTAGAAGAAAAACATCATTTAAATTGTTCAAATAGATAAATAATTATAAAATACATTATGATATGTTTCCAAATCCATAAATCATGTTATATATTTATGAATAATTTAGACAGAACATTGATTAGTTGAAATAGAGAAGCCTCTAGTTCATAACCCTGGGATGAAATATGAAGATCACAAAGACTCATTATTGGTCAAACCATGTATAAAATGGTATGATTTCTCCTCTAAGATAAATTATTCCATTATGGTGTTCTAAAAGAATATATTTATAAAATAATTCCATAATCAATCAGATGATCATTGAATTTCTAGCTCTTGTACTCACCACCACAATCTGATTAGAGGGTCTTTATAATTTTGGATCATTGATTCTATATATCATTATGAATCTATTTAAAATTTTAAAGAGTTTCATACATTTTTATCATCTGAAACACATATCCATATTAACTAAATTCATTGTTAATGTCACGGAATTACCTAAAACAACCACATAATTGATTTCTCATTAGTTCACTTACATCACTATGTATGAGATCCAATAGTCCACAATACCTTTAATAATTTTGACTAAAAGTTTCTTTTGTCATCTTGCTTATTAAATAAGATTCTCAATTTTCAAATGGATTATTATCAAATGGTTCTAGTAATAAATATTTAATGATCCATCATATGTTTTTATCATTGATATGTCTAATTTGAAAATTTTAATGGTACGTTGGATTAGAATTACCTCAGCCTTCTTTTTCAAAATGTTATCTCATGGATTATCCATGTTTATAATGTAGAAATTTTTTACCTTATTCCCAACTGATAAAACAACTCATTTGGATACACAGAACAACTCCTTTTATTAATTATGATTGATAATCCCTTATTATCTAAAAAAGATACAAAAATATAAAAAAATTATAATGAGAACATAATTAAAGTTATCATATTATAGTATTAATAGAGTTGGAAAATAATATCCGGAGAACTTTTAATGCAACCGATCGTACTATATTACCAACATAGATATATACTTCAATTTTTTCAATTCCACTTTATCTATGACTCTATACTTGTGAGAATTAATATGTGATGTGCACCCATTATATAGTAACCAAGAATCAGTGTTAGTGAAATTTATTTCTATAACAATCAGATTTAGATTCTCTAAATTCTTCACTTTGATAACACTTCCCAGCCTTATATACAAATCATGAACAATTATATACGTCAAACCTATGTAGGATCCAAGTATTAGTATCATGAAATAAGCCATAACATTTGAAAAATAAATATACATATATGGGTTTTTATCATGTATTATATCTTCTTATAATGTACATTTAATAAATTTAAAATAAACTAAAAATGATTACTTCATACATCATATCTATTTAGTGATCCAAAATCCATATTTCATCATGACTTGCGCTAGTTTGTTCATGTAAATAAGTCATGGCTTTATCTGAAAAATAAAAGAAATTAAATCATATCATATATAAGTCTTGGATAGCTAAGTTTATAAAATATTTATCTTCATCCATTATACGGATTCACAGAACTCTATTCCTCGAGTATGTTAATCATTAGGGGTTCCTAGAAAGTGTAGTCCTAGGAAATAACTTTGAATAAAGAACCTAACCAATATGGTCACCATATTACTTCCTTTATTTACTGAAGATATTTCATAGACACATAACTATTAGGGTCAACCATACCAAATGATTGAGGTCTTAACAATTTCATCTTTAGAAGGAATCTTACACTTAGTATTTTAAATGTTTTTAATAAAAGTATCACGAGTTAAAAATAAATCTCATGGATATTAGACATATGAAATATAATATAATTTTCAATTGTCTCATGTTTGTCCATTTTTGTAGGAATGATTCTAAAAATTCAGTTTTTACATCCTATTCCATCCAAAAAATTAATTTTGGTCCACTACATTAACGGGTAACTCATTACATAACCCATAAGTTTGTGTTAATCACCCAAAATAGAAGGGAAACACATTAAAATACAATTAAATTCATCTGATGAATTAAGTATATGAAAGTTTCAAGTACTTAAAATTTTTATATGAGATTTAAAATCTATACATGAGTAAGTATAGATCAATAGAAAATACCTATATGTGGGTTGGTAGTGTAACCCCAGTCCCCTCTCCCCAAGGAGGCATTAATCAAGAGAAAATAAATTAATGATACCTATAACACTTAATATGTAAAAACTATATTCAACAAATATTCTCGATATTAAAAATCAAACAAAAAGTCATGTTCATGGTAAAGGAAAACTAAATCGTTCGATATCACACCCATCATGTAGGGTCTAGATATATCTCATTGAATTAATTCATCACATAATTTTTTCACACAAAATATTATTATTAAATAATTCACTTAACATATATATTAACAGAATTTATTAAATAAATAAACATTTTATTGATTTAAAAAAACAAAAACAACCCTAGATAGCCACCAAGGAAGCGAGTAATAAATGGGTACAATCACAAAGATCAATGGTAGGATAACAAAACCATGGGGAATGGGACACAAAAAGATATCACAGGAATTACTTAATAGAGGATACACAAAAGGATATCATAGGAAAACCCTTTCCCATGGAGCATGGGGTAGGATATCATGAGAAAAACCTTAATACAGGAGAAAAAAATCATGGGAAAACCTTTTCATAAGGATCATTGGGTAGTGAAAGGGTAAAGAAACCATGTTGGGAGACATGAAAACAAGTAGTCTTTTAGTGTGGTGAATGAAAGGGAATCAAAAAACTTCACATGAAGTGTGTGGGGGTAATAAAGCAGTGTGCATCGAAGTTGAAGTTTGATGTGGGACTCACTCAGTATATGAGAACTATACATTATTTAAGAGGGAACATCCTTTACATTACATTTTCATTTAACTTAATTTATATGGAGAGATTGACATTACATTAACAATCAATATTATAGTATACAACACAAAAATTATACTCTATTTTATTCATCATGTGATAGAGGCTAAATTATCCTATAATGTGCACCACCCATTCCACTCCACATTATAATAATTTATCAAAGTAATTTAATGTACCATTTAATATTATGTTTAGTTAAACAACATAATTTCAAATATAAATTGCATGATATTCAATTAAATAGGCATATACTCAGGGTATCAGTTGACATTATATTAACTGGGTAACATAATGTCATGTAGGAGAACCTGAAAATACGTTGTAATATAATGTAATGATAGAAGGTTTAAAACCATGTGTTCTACATAAATAAATTTCGCCTTCAAAGTAAAATATATTTTAAACTATATAAGAAGAAGGATTTTATACAACTAAATAGTTTTTGGGGATTATCTCATGATCATTGGTAGAGGAAGAAAACCTAAATACACATGATATATCATTCATAGAGTCAAAACTCATGAAATAATGAAGAACACATTCATACCTACAATGAAAATTAATCCATCTATTACCCATTTTTTACACTTTACTGAGATCATCTATGTGATAAATGAATGCATCATATCTCAAATATGGTCCACTAGACTTTGGATCTTGGATTATGTCATGAGGATTACCATACACTAAGAGGCGTTCTACCTCTTTCACTATTCATGATGAATTATTCTATAGGAAGGAATTGATAATAATAAAAAATTTCCTTAAAAAATGACCATCACTAATGAGGAAACCCATTTTCTTTTATAGGTAATTACTTACACACTTCGTTAAATGGAGAGTGTTGGTGGAAACATCATTCGTTACTACTAGTTGGTGCTTATTACCATTTGAATGTTTCAAATGGATGAATAAGAAATAAGTTATTAATTTAGGAAACCATGGGTGGATGATGTTGTTTAAGTGACAACCAAAATCACACATTGTATTTGGTGTTGTGTAGACTCGGGTTCCATCACATGCACACCAAAATGTTTTGGTGCCAACGTATACATAGGCTTTAGCTTAAGGGTACATGGGTTGAAATATGACATTGAGTGATATACATCACATGAATTTATGTTTTATTGAACTTCCAAAAATACCACATGTATCTTTAGTATGTTAATATATGAATATTTTCCATAAATCTAGAATTGTATAAATTTTTTCAAAAATCAATATATTTTAGTGGTCATCTTAGGATTGATTAGGATATAAAAAAAACTTAGAGGGGTGAATTTGTATTGGATGTATTATTAAAAATCAAAACCTTTTCCCCTTTATTTGAATCCACATGAATTTAGTAAATGTATTGATCTCGTTTTCTCTAATCACTTTTATTTTTCATGCATGTGATATAAATAGTAATTTCCACCCAGGTTTGTTAATGAGGTTATCCCTCAAGATGGATTATTATTTACCCTTTGTCTGGTGGTTATTATCCGATGTGCACATAACTCATATTTGATTATCAAGATGATGGTCATGGAAGGGTATATCCTTAGAATTTTATTCTAGGAACTGACTAGGTATATTAAATTCAATGACTTTCAGTCCTTCCAATATAATATTATTCTTATAACAACATTAAGTAGATTAAATATGAAGTATTAATGTAAATCTTAGATAGAATTATTTTAATAACATTAATCAATGTGAATATATAAAATTGGATACCTATTATATTATTTTATACCTTATAATATAGTAAGATTATAGGTTGTTTTTCTTAACAAATTGGATTTTATTATGATTATAAGATAGTGAAAATGTATGATACTCTCTCATATATTTTCTCATAAATGGTAATAGGAAGAATCTAGGTTGGACTCTCTTTCTTCTTCATCACCTTCAACACGCATGATCAAAATCTCTCAACGGTGTTGTTTTTGTTTCTTCTCAACACCAAAATTGTAAAATTAATGTATTAACATCCCACTATTATACTTAATTTAGTCGTGATATATTCAATATAATCGTTGTGTTAGATCAGACCAATCCTTTTCTTATCTTCTTCATATTTATATTCCAAAATTTATGAATATTATTTCCATAATATTTTGCATACTAACACTCGTTGATATTATTATTTTAATAATTCAAATAAAATTTTAAGAATAATAAACAATTTCATTCAATACATATATGAATTCCAAAAAACATTTCAATTAAAAAACCAATTTCATTGATCTTCAAGTCTCATTTAAAACTAATCAAACAATTTATTCTTTTATTTCCATGGAATTATCAACCTCTTATTCACAATATAATATGAATTATAATGGCCTTTTCTATAATTAAATTTTAAACATAAAACTATAATTCAAGATCCATAACCATATGGTAAATCATGCAGTGGTATAATCGCAGTATAATCTTATCCCCACAATGTTATTATTTATTAAATAAAAGAAACAACATAATTATAATATAAAATCATAGTAAAGTCTTTCACACTTCTTTACCCTTCATCACTGAATCTCACCTCTAATAGAATAATGATCATAATATATATCATTTTGTTTAAATAAATAAATATCAACACAACATCAATAACTTTAATTGTTATTCTAGATGTTTAGCTTCCAAGGATTACTATTAACTTATGAAAATCTTCATCATCTCAACATTTTCCTAAATAAAATTCATTATATAATATAATAAATATATCATTAATATCAACAGAAAATTTTACCATATAGAACCATACATTTAATATATATATATTATGTATTAATATATGAATATTCATTACATAACATTACGGTCCATTTCATAATAATATAGGTTTAGTGCCTTCAAAAACATGGATACATAAAAAACTGGTTCACTAGATATCTATGTTATCTGGAACTAATTTCTTTATAAATATCACACTTCTTTTAAATTTCTTACTTAAAAAAATTATTCATAACAAAGGGAAAGGAAACATAATAAATGGTGGGATGAGATGCTCAGTAAGGGTAAATAAAGGGTATATCAAGGATCACTTAAACCAAACATTAGCATAAGGGAATGAGAACATGAGTTTAACATTTGAAAACTATAAACTTTATATTGTGGATCATAATATTTTGTCATGGATTAAATATTCGTAGTTTATAAGTCATGAATCATACATGAATCAAAGAACATGATCCATGAGAGTATAACATTGGGATAACTTGTTTGTTTTTGGCATACACATAAGGATGAAAAATAATTTCCTTAGTCAAGGATCATGACCAATACTATAATAGTGGATTTGGTTCACTCTCCATTACATAATATCCTTAGTTTAGGTTCAATACCATGACTATAATAGTTGAAAATTTCTTTTACAGAATTTTTTTCACTACCCATTGCAGTCCTTATTAACTGATGAGATATCATTTATTACCCAATGCATTGGAGGGTTATATAATTTCATACACACACATCAAGAAACCCATTTTTTATTTTATTGAAAAAAATACACTATAGGGTAAGTGGGAACCTACATAAAAACCACACAAAGCACATTATAGAATTCAAAATTCAAAATTCAAAATTCAAACATCAAACATAAAATGAAAGCATCAGCACCATGCCACGAACCTTCAGAGCACACCCTGTTTTAAAATTCAAATGCTTCAACTGAAATCCATGAATACTGCCTAGATACCCCCACCATGACCCATCTCCTATTTCAAATTTCAAATGCCACCATCATCACACCTCAAGACTACCACCTCTCAATGTGTACCCTGACACAAAATGACCTGCATCCAAAGCAGCTCACCAGAAACCAGCATGTCGAAAACTATCATCGTCACCAACAAAACACACCATGCTATCGCATACCACCATAAGAGGAGAACACCATCGAAGACTGCCAAAATTTAAGCTGCCACCGGGAGCAAACACCTTCGATGAAGAAATAGGCCATCAGCGTCGTCGATACGAATTCATGAACATCAACATTTTGGAATCGATATCATCATCCACTACCCCGTTGAACACCACCAATAGAGGCCACAATCGTGCATTGCCTCAATCATCCAGATAGATCACTGACGAACAAAAAACTACAAGAAATAAAGAAGGCCTAAAAATAGAACACGAAACCAGGGAAAACCCTAAAGAGGGTCGGTAAAGAGACCGTGAAGAAGAATGGGGATGAAACCCTAAAATTAACCTCAAAGACTGAAAAAAAATGTCCCAAAACCTTGTGTACCCATCGCTCCAACTCCGACCTAGAGAGTAGTGGTGGAACCCTAGGTCAGAGTAGGTTTGTGAAGCCGAGGATACATAATGAAAAACATACATATGTGTGGAATAAGATCAGAAAACATTAATCATCACATATCCCATGGAAAAGAAACATATTTAATAAAAAATTCCTTATAGCATCAGAAAATAACTCTTGGAAAAGAAATGGGTTTCATAAAGGCTTCATCATAATGTAATTAACATGTGGAACAAAATGGGTTTTATAGAATCATCACTAAATCATCATCATAATACATCCCAAGAATGAAATTGGACTGATTCATGGGATAAATACCTGGTAAAGCATAAGTAATATCATAGGATGTTATGAAAGATAAAAAATTCCTTTAAAAGATCACATGAACATTTCATGGGGAAAATAACCTTTTGACTTTGAAAGTAATTATTGAAAATGAAAAAATTATTAAATAATAAGGAAGAAATATTATATTAATAGAACATTGGAAACATGTAAATGAATATTAAATTAACTGAGTGGTCGTGGCGGTTAAATTATATTCATTCATTGTATGTTAAAACAAATATTTTTTTCTCTTTTTCCATAAAAAGTCAAAAGAACATTATTCCAAAATCATCAAGAAGATTACCATTAAATAATTTTTTCAAAAATAAATAATTTTTAAAGATGAATTTAAAATTCATATAAATATTTTAATAATATTCATGAAATAATTTCTCAAAAACATTGAAATAGAAAAAAATTATTCTGAACCGAAGAGTTAAATAATGTCGGTTTTCCTTAAAATATTATTTCAGACTCTTTCTTACTTAAATAGAAGAATATAAAATGGAAAAATGTGATCAAAAAAATATAGGAGAATAAAATTCATTACATTTATGTGATATAGATAGTTAAAATTTTTCAACAAAAACATATTTATAAAAAAATCCTGATAAAAAATGAGATTGTAAGATAAATCCCCTACCTCAAGTTTGACAAGCTTCTAAAGCACTCTAAATTACTATATAATAAATTTAATTTTTCTTATACTTTTATAAAATATTAATTTACATACTTATAATATCATATATTATCCACTTATAAAATTTCCACAACAATTTATTAATAATTCCTTATTAAAATTATCATTTATGGGTGATAATTGTTTTGTTTTTCATGAGAATTTGGGTTTACCAGATCCAATCATTATACACTGATCAATGTTACTTAATATACATAATGTTAATAAGAATATAAATATCATATATAATAATTATATATATATATCAATAAAAGTTATAGATATGAAGTTGAATTACACCATTCATGGAGACGTAGGTCATACGTATGCAATAATATAGTTTTCAATTTTCGATGGATAAAATGAATGAAAGGTAAATAATAATTCACTACAATAAATAATTGTTATATAATATATATCACATATTTTTATATATATATATTCATTAAATCCATCCTTCTTACCATCCTTGTATTATACAAATGAAGAACGAAAAACATTGTTTCTTAGTGGTGGTATTTCACATGTACGCATGAGCGGAATTTGAATTTTCCTTCCGATATGATGGTATGAAGGTAGATATTATATTATAAATAATAACCCTAATTTTATAATAGATATAATATATGAACACTAAACCCATCATATTAACCATCCATGAAATGTGGAGATTGAAAATGAATTTTATCACAACGTGGAGGTGATAGTCTACATGTACGCATGAGCGATACATTCACTTCCCATTTGATGAAATAATGGGTGTAAAATGTTAATTTCATAATCACAAAAAAATTAAGTGTATTTATCATATGTAAGTAATTAATTTAGTATGAATACCATATATTTAGAGTAGATATAAAAATAAATAAATTAAAATAGGTTGGGTAGGATGATTACCTTTTCTTCGAAAGGTCTCTTTAGATAATTTCATAAGGACCCTTGGCATGGTATTTTATTAATACAGGGACCATTAATACATAGATAAGAAAGTTTAAAAGCTAATTTTTTATGTTATGGTTGAGATAGATTACTCGAAATGGTGTCAAGACAAGGGAGAAGGTGTGTCCTTTTATAAGTGAGGGGAATGACAAATTTTCAATAATTTAAAAGATATTAATATAATTAACTTCTTTCTCATTTATTGTGATCCCAAATAGATATGATTCAAAGAAAAATATTATTTGGTAAACATATCATCATAAAAATAAATTTATATGGGTTTTTTGTCATTATAAACATTATATTTAGGTTTAACCCCTTCGTCAAACAATTTAATTCTTATATGTGGTAACAAATTTTAATAATAAAAGTTTATAATTTTACTTATATTGTAGCAATTATATCATAAATGGAAAATAATTTAAATTTTAATTAAATTATTAACATATTATCTAATTTTAATATTTTTATGAATTTAAATAATTTAATAAAATATTAATTTTCATAAAATATCATTAATGAATATTGTGTCGGCGTTGCGTAATCATTAAAGGTAATTATTCAATCACTAAAAAAATAAATATAAAAACATGATAAAAAATAAATTATTATTTAAAATAAAAAATTATAATCAAACGTATCTTTTTTTTATCCATAGGAAAAAATATTATAGATATTAATGTCAAGGGAGTGATAGTTTTTATTAATCATTTAATTAAAATAATATAAAGGTCATAATCAACGAAAAATGGAACCAAGTTTCCATTTTTAAGAAGATTGGATGGAAATATATGAAATAAACTTATCTAATCATATAATTTCTAGTTTTATAGAAATTTTAAAACCTTATCACAATGTTGTATCAATGTTTTACCCATTTCACCCATACTGAGGTGACAAATATTTACCAGGATTACTATTCACAATGACCATAAATAAATGGGATAGTTTTTTTAATTTTTCATCTCATGATTCCAAATTTGTAATAAATTTATAAACATTTTATTTCTCTATGTTGTAAAATTAATTTTAAAATAAGCATGAAAAATTTGATGAAGACCAGTTTATAGAAAAAATAATTTTTAAGAATAAAATAAGATTCATTATTATTCCATGCCTAATAAAAACCATTAGATTAATATTAAAACAATTTTTGAATATATAATCATTAAATCTCATTAAATTTATTCATCAATAGATATTAAATTAAATTTTTAATATTAAAACACATTAATCATATAATTTTTTTCATAATAACATTTTGTTACATTTAAATGATTTTATTTTCTTTTTTTATCAACTGATAAAAAATGAATTCATTCTATACAATTGTATACAATAAATTTTTCTTAATTTATTGATTCCAATTCTTACCCAATAATAAAATAACTAGATAGTAAATATCACATTAAATAATAATATTTCAATAGTATAACATGATTCATTTAAACTTGATGTTGCATGTAAATAATTCTATCAAATAAATAGACCTTATTTATTTAGAAATATATCATAAAATATGTGGGTGTTAAATTTTACCCTATTAAAATGAATTTCACCCTTGAAATTTTAGTACTATGATGTCAAAAATTTGGATATATTTGTTTCATCACATCCCTAGATTCCCAAGTATCTTCTTCAAATTTATGATTCCTCTAGAGAACATTAACAAGACGAGTATTCCCATTCCATAGCACTTTATCTTGAAAATCCAATATTTATCCTAGTTTTTTATCATAAGAAATATCATGGTTCAGTAGTACGTACTAAGAGTTCCATGCATGTAAAGGATCATGTATTTTATTCCTGATGATATATATAAGGAACACATCATAGACTTTATAGAGGTTTCGTAAAAGTTCCAAGCGATATGTTAGCATCCATACTTGATAAAGAATTGCAATGTAGCCAATATACCTAGGGGAAATAATTACCTTATGTTTTAATTTCATAAACTTCGTCAATATAGAAATTAAATGGAATACCTTATCAAAAACTTCAATTTCAATATTTAACTGAATATTTTGAGCATATCTTTTCCATTAACTCTCAGATTCCTTGATGTTCTTTTGAATGGTTAGAAATTTCTCTACAATTTTCTCATCTAGTTCGAATTTCAATAGATTTTCCCCAAAATTAATCCTAAAACATTAGTTTTCTATGGTTATTTCTATATATGGATTCATAAATATCAATATTAATTCTTTAGTGAAATTTATTATTGTTTGAAAAATCAATAAGAGGAATGAGGTGATCTCAAACACCTCTGAAATCCATTACAAAAAACATCAGTATATCCCCCAGGGTTTGAATGGTTCTCTTAGACTGACCATATATTTGAGTATGATATATAATATTGATACTAAAATCTGTATCCATATCCATTTGGTGACTTCCCCAGAGCATCACGTAAAACCTCAAATCCTTACTGGACACAATAGAATGTGATACTCCCTAATAACTTACCATTTATTTAATGTATATTACAGAATGAAAATTTGAAGGGAATTATTATTTGATAGAATTGATATGTGTGGAATTCATAATATGATTGAATACAACCCAAATATCATTATTCCCTTTAGAAGTTTTCTAAAGTGCAATGAAAAAATCCATGTTGATTTTTCCCATTTATATTACAGTAAGAGTAATAGTTTTTGAGTCCCCTTAAGATTATGTATCTCATACTTAACTTGATGGTACAAGAATACCTGAGATACAAACTCTGTAATATGTCTCTTCATATTGTCCCACTATAAACACTCATGAAAATAACTATTCATATTCATACATCAATTATGAATAAGGAATATTGAACTATGAGATTCATCAAATAGCTCTTTCAAATTTAGTATGGATCAAACAAAAAAATAGTGCATGAACCTTACCATTCCATCATAATAAATGATGAACTTAGGAAACTTTTTCACCATCATTTTTATTTATACATCTTCCTTTTATTCCCCTTTAATCGTAAATTTTATAAATGGTTGAAAACTTAATTCATTAAGATAGGATTTCTCCCCTTCCATAAATATTTCCAGATATATATATTTCAAATCCAATAATATTTATTCTTTTGTGATCCCCAATATAGATAATATGATATGATAATTTCAACTCATAGGATTTCCTACCTTTTTAACTTTCCCTAGGTGGTAATGTATTGAGTAATCATAATATTTAATCCTCTCCAACAATTTTCTCTAGAAAATATTCAACTCTTTATAAGTGACCATATACTTTAATATTTTATGAAAAGTATATATATACACCTTTATACATATTGATAATTCCTCTATAACATTAATGTAAAAATACCCCAACTAACTCTAAATCATGAGTTGGATAAATTTTCTCCCTAACCATCAATTGGCGTTAGTAATAATCTATAACCATAAAATTATTCATGAGGACGCAAACCAATCCCTTATTTGAAGCATCACTATATATAAAAAATCCTTCACTACAACATGGTAGTCTAAGTATAGGTTTGTCAACTAAACTTCACTTTGGTTCCTTAAAATTTTCATCACACTCATATATACAATGAATCATGAATCCATTCTGATTTTACCTTGTGAGTTTATTAGATAGTTATGAGAAATTATCTAAAATCATTAACAATATCTTGTCAAACCAGGAAAAATAATAATCTCAGTAATAGAGTTTGTTATTTATGAACATTCAATAATATATTTCTTTTATTGATTCTTAGATATACCCATGTTTGATATTGTATGACCCAAAATGAAACTTTTTACATAAAAAAATTCACACATGGAAAATTGTTCATATAGATTATCCTCTTTTAGTGCCTTCAGTAAAATCCTCAAGTGATATTCACAATCTTCATTTATATTTTAATATATAAGAATATTGTCTATAAAGAATACCAAAAAATGGTCTAGATAATCTCTAAATAACCAATTAAATAAATTTATCAATATATTAAAGTAATTAGTGAGTCCTAATGAAAATACTATAAATTCATAATGACCATACCATATATGAATATCAATATCGGAAATATATTCCTTCTATTACCACTATTTAATATATCTAGAATGAAGATAAATCCTAGAAAATTGTTATTCTCTTCATTTTTTATAAAACCCATTGATATGGGTAGTAGATACTAGTTCTAGATTGTGATATTTTGAGGTTACTGATAACCGATGTAGAGTCACATTGATCCATCATTCTTATTTAAGAAATAACAAGTGCATGTCAAGGTAACACAACTATCAAAATAAATAAACTTTAAAGAATCACATAGTTTTTCCTCGTTAATTCATTCAACTCAGATAAGTCTTTTATATATAGAGTCTTTGAAATAGTTTTACCACCATGAATGAGTACTATTGAAGACTCGACATCATGATTCAGTGGAAGAATAATAAAATATTTTAAAAACAACATCATTAATCTTGAATAAAATATAATTTTCTTTGATATTTATTTTATCTCTAACCATATAAGATAAAAAACCCTTTTAAATTTAGAATAGAGACCCATATAATAGATTTAATTTCACTCAAAAGGTCATATTTATCACACAATGATAGATGATTATTGGTTTGTTTGGAATATCAAACTTGAATAGCCTTCCTTGCGAATTAATTTGGTATTTTTGTAAATAAATCCAATCCATTTCTGGGATAACATTAAATTCAAGTAGACAGAGAATAATGAGATTTGAAGGAAGAAAATTACCATAAAATTCTATTATAGTGGAGAAATAAACATTAAATATGAGCATCATAACATTATGATTTTTACTGATAAATAAAATTTAAATCATTGAGGTTATGAATGAACATATGTATATATGTCTCATTATATAAAAGAATTCATATATCTATGATAAAATAATATACTTCAATATTTTAGAGTACCTTGCACCACATCAACATCATCAATCTGTGTTAAATACCTTTTTAAATCCCAAAGGTTATCATTCCCATTAAGAGTCATTACTCATAGTGATTAATCATAAATAATCATTCATATAATATCTATATCATGAAAACATTTCAATATATGACATCTTAGGTTTAACCTTGGTCATATATGGTCATTATCTATTAAAATCCATAGTAATGGTTTCTATGGAAAATATGAATTAACCAACCTGTATCCTATAGGTGGAAAACTAGTTGTGACTTAAGGGAACATTCACTATGAACAAGATTTATGGGGGAGATATATTTTGCCTACTATTTTCAGGGATATTACCACTAGATTAATCTGTGACAATACTATGTCCACTAGTATTATCCAAACGTAGAGTCTGTCTAGGAAAACTACACTCTATTATTTATCATAACATAATAAATTATAAAATATAAAATAATATTAAAATTATTGTCACTAATGGTTTCTCATCAATGTTTTCAATAGTAAATGCACCATTATATGATAAAAACTATAGCGAACCATACTTTTCATATATAGATATTACATACTAATTAATGAATATTTATAACTTAACATTACGATCCAAATGAACTCATTTAAGTTTATTGTATTTATAAACATGGATAGATAAAAAATTAGGTCATAATATATCATCTTCATATCAAACTATGTTCTTTATCATTATAACCTGTCACAGATATATCATACACAAAACCATTAATAATTATCATGGGAAAAGAAACATAAGAAAGAATTATCTCAGACTCTTAGTATGGACATACAATATAAATATAAATGATCACATAAATGTAACATGAGTATAATGGTATGAAAACATAAGTCTATAATTTGATAACCACACCTTACACATCATAGAACGTAATCTTTAGTAATGGAATAATGAATGGATTTTCAAAAGACCTGAATCTTAAAATAATCAAATAACTTAGGCTATTAGAGCATAAGATTGATATAGGACATAAGATTTTGGAATAAACATAAGCATGAAAGATCAATTATTTAATAAAGGATAATTGTTAAGACTATCATAGAGGATTAGGTTCACTCCCCATTCTATCATATCCTTAGTCAGGACTCACTCCCATGTCTATCATAGTGAACAATTAACCATACTGAAATGGGTTCACCCCTATTATAGTTCTTATTATCTTAGGAGATATTGATATTTACCCAACTAATTGGAGGGATATATAATCAGGATCCCATAAAACACATTATGAAAATCATACATATATTTTACACAAGATCAAAAAAATTCATCATTTCATAATTTGGGAATAGTATATTTGTTGAGTTAACATTCTATCATAGCATTATATCATAACATATGTAAAAGAAACAAGTTTCATAAAAACATTTATAAGTTAATTAACCTATGAGAAAGAAATGAGTTTCAAAGATTCATACTCAAATCCTCATCATAATCTATATAAATAATGAATGTGGATTGTATCATTTGATCATATCCTCAGTAAATAATCATTAAAATAAAATGATGTTATCGTAGATAAAAAATTCTATTAAGACATCACTATAACATTTCATGAGGAAAATACATTTTACCTTTGAAATAAATTATTAAATATCTTAAAATTTACCATATAACAAGGAAAATAATTTCGTTAAACAAACCATTTCAACATGTATTGTAATATTAAAAGTATTGATCATTCATGAAAATAAAAAAAATCGATGTCATGTAGATTTAAAAAATCATTTCTTTCACATTTTCCGTAAAAATTCAAAAGAAACTCATTTGAAAAATACAAAGAAGATTAATTTAAAACCATTTTTACAAAATATATTATGGGTAAAAAATTATTTTCAAAAATAATATAAGTATAGTAATAATATTTATGAAACATTTTTTGAATATATCAGTAAGAAATAAAAATTATTTTTGACCAAAGAGAAAAATAATATCGATTTTCCTTAGAATACTATTTCTATTGCTTGAGTAATAAAAGAGATATAAATGGAATGAAATAAGGTAATACCAAGGAATAAACAATTTAGAATAATGTTAATGATAATATTGGGAGGTAGGTTATAAAATTATATCCTTAAAAACTTATTCATAAACAATCCTAATAAATAAAAATATTGTAACATAAATCCTTTATCTCACGTTCAAATTTCTTTAAAAGTGATCAAACCTCATGTATAGTAAATTTAAATGTATTATATTTATATAACATAGTAATTTACATACTTATAATGTCATATATTATCCACTGGTATTATTTCAATGCCCATTTTCTAATAATTCCTTATTAAAATCATCATTTCCAAATGTTAACTGGTTCGTATTTCATAAAGATTTCAGTTTTGTAGTCCCAATAATTTTACATTGATCATGGTTCCATAATATGTATATTGTTAATATTTAGAATAAAATAATATATATTCAATATATATAAATTTATATTAATCCATAAAAGGTGTATATTTAAATATTAATTACTGCATTCATGGACAGAGTATGTTGTATGTATGCAAGAACGCTTTTTTGAATACTCACTATATGGAAAAAAGAAAGTTAATTAATAATTTTCCATTAAAGAATAATTATTATAAAAAAAAATATCATATATATTCATTAAATATATTCTTATTATCATCTGTGTATTGCGACAATAAAAATTGAATCACATTGATTCATAAAGGTGGAAGTCCAAATGTACACACCAGCGTTGTAGTCATTTTCCAACATATGGAAAGGTACGAAGGTATATATAATATTTAAATTATTAAATAATAATTATATCATAAATATCATATATAAACATTAAACTCATCAAAATAACTATATTTTAAATATGGAAATGGAAAATGAATTGTATCGTTACATGGGGTCGGTAGTCCACACGTACGCACAATCAATACTTTCACATCCCATTTGATGGAATAGAGGGTGGTTAATGGTGGTTAAATAATAATAATAAAATGTAATTATATTTAGTATACATAATTAATTTTTTAGTTATTAATACAATATATTTAAATATGTTTGAAAATAAATATCTTCAATTAGGTCGTGTAGGTTGATTATCTCTTATTCGATAGGCCTTCTCTAGATCCTTTATTAAGGACCCTTTGAATGTTATTTTTAAAAAACTATAACCTATATTTATTTTATATTAAAGTTTATAATATAATTAATTAGGTTTATATTAATACAGATGGCCCTAAATAGTGTAAATAAAAGATAGAAGATGTGTCTTTTATAAGGGAAGAAAATGACACACTTGGAATTACTTAAAAGACATAAATATAATTTATGTCTTTATAAAATATAATTATTAAAATTAAAAATAAATTAAATTAAAATTTTTATAAGGTATATATAATAATAAATTAATATTTAGAGTGGTTTTGGTGATATTTTAAACCTTATATGCATTTTTAACACCTTCGTTAACCAAGTTTAACATTATTTTCCGAAACAAATTTTTTAATTTTAAAGGGTGATAATTTGACTTATAGATTAAAAATTTTCTCATAAATGGACAAGGGATTAAATATTATAGAATTTATCATCATAATTATCTTCTTTCATGTTATTTATTATTTTTAAATTATTTAATAAAATATTATCTTTTATACAATATCATTATTTTCATTTTGACACTATTCATTTATTTTGACATTAAAGTCATAAAGATTGTTAAGAAATTAAAATACAAACCTTTAAATCGTCCATAACATGTTATATTTGTCTAAAAATATCGTGGAACATAGTAATTCATAAAAAATTATTTAATTTTATTATTTTAAAAAACATTTATTATATTTTTCAATTAATGGAATAAATGTTGTGTCAGTGTTGCATAAAAATTTAAGGAAAGTATTCAATCACAAAAAATTATAAATAAATTAACAAGGAAAAAAATTAATTTTTTTTAATAGAAATTTCTAATCCAACATATAAAATTTTTATACTTATGAAAAAATATTATAGATATTAAAGCTATGTGAGTGACATTTTTTATTTTTTGTTTTCTTAAAATAATATAAAGGCCACAATAAATGAAAATTGGCACCATGTAACCTTACATTTAAAAAATGGATTGAAATAGCTAAAATAATATAATAAAGTATCATAAATGTAATTTTTAGCGAATGTTTATATCCTTATTTCAATGTTTTGAACATGTTCTCTCACTTTACCTTTATCATGCGGACACATATTTACAAAGGTTACTATTCATAATAGAATAAAATAAGGGTCATGTTATACGAATATGATCCTCCATATTCAAAATATGAAATCCGTTTTTCATGATTATTTTTATTAGTAGTGAAATTCATTTTAAACTAACCGCAAAAAATATTAGGAAAACTGGTTTATAGAAAAATAAATATTTAACCATAAAGCTATATTTATTCCCATTCTATGCCTAATAAAAAAATAATTGAATATTAAATTTTTTTATTTAATATGTAATATTTAAATTTCATTTAAAGTATTCATCAATAGTGATTTATTTAATTTATTATTATAAAAACACATTACGCACATAAAACCATTTTTTCCATAAAAACGTCACTTTTACTTCCAAATGATTTTATTACCATTTATATTCAACTCCTAACCAATGAATTCATTTTATACATATATAAAACATGAGTTTTTAATAATATATTTATACCTATTCATAACCACCAATCCAATTGCTTGACGATAACTATCACATTAAATAATAGTATTTCAATGGTATTATGTTTATCTCTTGAACTCAGTGTTTTATGAAAAGAAAGATATAAAAGAAATAAAATTTATTTATAGATAAATATATAATAAAATATGAAGGTATTACATTCCATTTTGTGCCTTTTTCTTAAATTATTATTCGTATATAATATTTTTTCATTTTTTTATTTTTTTATTATTTTTACCTTTGGAATATTTCTACTTCATCTCTGAACAAAAATTTATGCACAATAAAATATGTTACATGTATCTTATTTACATTACTTTTCAATAATTATCATAGGGAATAATATATTATATAAAATATTGATTATATTGCGTATTAAAAGAATTATTTTTTCATGCTCCAAATATCATATTCACCTCATACCATTTCCAATTTTTTACCAATTCCATGAGCATAATATAATCTGGGACATAATAAATATGATACAATTATTAGTGACTTCATGAATTTTCTAGATTTTTGAGCTTGAGAACTATATTATGTATCATATACTTCCTCATATTTGAAACTATATACAACCAAGAATTTAGACATCATGTTTCTCAACTAAACTCAAAAAAATTCAAATCACTTTGTAATACCTTCAAATAAAATCCAAAATAATTGAAAAGTTAAAGTAATAAATAATTAATACTTAATTTTCCCAATAGAACTTCCACTAACTCAACATAAATTATTCCTAAAGCATAATCCTTGTAAAATTCCATATGATATATCATTCTTTAATCTTGATTACTATGATGATGTAACTTTACAATATTACATCAAATCACCTTCATAATGAGATAATGATTAGTATTCTTCCATATCCCCGGAAATCAACACATTAACTTATTTAAATTCTCTTTCACTAATTCATCAGATTAACTTCCATGATCCTTCCTCATAATCTCAAACAATCTTTCAAATATTTAGTAAAAAACTAATTCCCTATAACATTGGTAGTAATGTTACCTCTATTCCACTAAAATGATGAAATCAACCTATTTATCTTTTTTGGAACTTTTTAAAGTAATAGATTTTCCACATAGGATATAAAAGAATAGACCATTCCATATATTTTTAAATGTGAATAGATATCCAATAAAAAACCCAATGGATATATCTCACTTCACATTAACTTTGATATATTAACTATGACATCATCTTAACTACATCTTCCAATACTAGGTAATAAGTAATTATTCAATATAGGAAATCTAGTGTATAAAGAATACCATACATAGAAACTTTATCCTTATTCTCAACATACATGGGGTACTCAAACTCTCTTAAATGTTTTTAATCTTCATTACATATTGAAATAATGAATATAAAATTCATGATTAATGAAAATAAATACAACACAAAGCACAAATTTAATTCCACAATCAACCACTTTTTTTTTATTTTCAATACCTACATAAAGAGAATTTATACAGATATATGTTCTCCATTTTATTCTTTCTCCCTATTTCTAAAAATAAATAGAATGAACTTGATAGAGGGAGATACAAATTCCCATATAGAAATGTTCCATAACTATTCCACTCTTTTTCTTCTTGATCCATGCTCAATGTTGAAAATTATATTTCCTAATCTAGAAGAAAAGTTTTCCAAAAAACAATAGATTATTGTATAAATTAACAACTCTTTTTTAGATTTTCTTCAAATTCTTTCAAGAAAATCAATAATTATTGAATGATTTATTTTTATTCCAATTGATGTTAGAATTATAATGTGATTTTTAAACCGGAAATTCATGAACTAATTTTAACACACATTTTCAAACATTTAAAAATAATTATATGCTTTATTTCAGTCATCCCTTGACTCATGACTTTATAGAAGTCCCTAATTTTTCATTCTATTAATTAATTCAAATTCCCCCCTTAATATTGAATTATATTATTGAAATAAACTTATGATATAATATTTAATATCACCTCATAACTAAAAATTCCCAAGAACTTTCCGAAAATTTTATATTTTCATTGAATATATAAGTTTATAAGCTACTCAAAAGTTTATAATTATCTCCCCTAAATGGAAAACTCTAATATATTCTTCATAAAGTTTTATCTTTTCATTATATAAGATTTATTATACCAAATGTTAGATCATTAACCAATATGGTCACTTTTAATCTATTCTTATATTTGATAGTATTCTCTTCTACATCAGTTATGCCCATTAGTAAATGAATCCACATAAAGTAATTGTATATAGAGAATACAAAAATATAGAATATGTTCGAAAAAAATTTCTATTGGTTTTAAGAAACATGTTTAATAGTTCATTCTCAACAATAGTGCTCCTTTTTTCTTCTCCATGAATAGGAGGACCCTTCATGGTTTATTTTTGATTTTACAAGTAGTGGATTCTTTAGGAAGCATTGCTTTAATAGGTTTATTAACAGGCTCGTAGTGTAGAAATTATTATCCTCATTATCCATAATAGAATTTGAATATTTTGGTTCTACCTCCTATGAGTTTTATTTTGTTTTATATTTTGAAATTTTAATTATTCAATTTCCTATTTATTTAAATAATTATATCCATGTTTTAATTTATAACATTCTATTTTGGGTATTTCTTACTATTTGGATAAAATTTATGAGAATGAAATTAAAAGATACAGAAATACATGTTTTAATTTGTGTTTGTATTTGTATTATTTTATGTATTTATTGTGTAGGAGAAATTGTTGTAGGTGAATTTAATACAAAATGGTAAAATAACTATCTATCCCTCATCCTAGGGGGAAAGAAACATAGAAGGTCCAATACTAGCCATCCAACCATGACTAACCTCTAGAAGACCATGTTGCTAAGGAACCCCATGTGTGGGTCAGTACAGGGGGGATAAGAACATTTATTGGAGAAACTTATGACACGTGGGGGTTAGTTCCATGTTGTGGAAAGAGGATATATTCTCTATCATGAGGAGGTGCACAGTAGCATAGGGGTTCCTCTGGTCCCACCAAGCATTTCATGGTGTTTAGGGATTTGAATCCCCTTTTTAGGGGAGTGTAACTTATTTTTTTCAATGTAGAGAGCATGTTTTCCCCAGTAACTATGATCTTAATAGGATGATGAAATTTTATCCTAGACATGTGTCTTCTTCCATAGGCACAACTGGCCAGTGATCTATATCAAATTGTCCTCAATTTCGCCATAGGTCTACCATGGACGACGACAAAAGATCCCACAAATATTGTAAATTTGATCCTCCCTACACCGTAGTGATGGATGTATAAAAAAGGGATCTATGAAGGATTAAATGATAAATACTATTGCACTATGGATTGTATTCAACATCGTATAACAATGTCTCTTGAAATGAAGAAGAAACATACTATGGTTTTGTTAAAAGATTTTCACCGTAGTAAGATTATTGGAAATATTTAGGAAGATGACTACATCGTGGAATTACCATTGTGTCGATGAGGTGCATAAATTGGTTTGGGATGTAAGGTTTTAGATGTATGAAATACTTTCGTAGAATAAAATGATAAACCATATTCCTATTGGAAGAGTTGTTTTAAGAATAATCTTGTATCATGGACGCGACATTGCACCTTTGATCCCCGAGTTTGAAGAATGTTAAAATGATAAGCAATGTTATTCAAAGATTATGTCATGGAGGGTACACTAATGTAAATAGATAATTTTGAAGGAAAAAGAATCTATGGTCATGGAGTACACCCGTACATTATGTCTATGCATGATCATGAACATGTTGAAAGGTATTTTCCATTTTTACTCCATCCATGTTGTTTGGATTGACATATAGGAAAATAAAAATACTTGATTTTATTGGGTTATCCAAACATGGTACAATCATCCATCAGGGAAGTTTTAAAAAAAAGAATGTGTTGGTGCATATACTAGAAAATATGAGGTTGAACACTCCATTAAAATAATATAAAATCTCATGGAGATTGGAGACTGACCAATTCCAAGAGAAAAATACAATGGGGAAGAAGAATTTGAAATTTGAAAATAATGGTGAGAGATGGAATTTTATATGGGGGAATAAAATAGAAGGATAAGTTACTATATGTGGGGGATTCTTTTGACCCCTTGAACATGATTAATGAAGGAATTATTACGTTATTGAGATATTTTGGATTCTTTACACTCTAATAGGTTTTTTATTTTTAGTTTTTTAATATCCCCTCATGCCAAGCATGAGGGGTTAATCATCTTGTACAAAGTGTTTTAATGTAAGGGGGTGAACAAAGTTTAGGGAACATTATTTGATTGAAATTTTAATGGATTTTTTTATTTATTCATATATTATAATTTATTCCTTTATTCCATATGCCTGAAAATTTAGAGATAAAAAGGAATTCCTTATAAATTCTTCAACTGGAGACCCTTATTCACTGAATTACCAATGCATTAATTGGTATTCATTTCGTTTCAAAAAGTTTCAAGACAAAAAAATATGATCTAACATAAAAAAAAAATAGTGGGAATATAGGTTCATTGAACAGAGGATGATCAATATAAGAGTATGATGAATAGATTACACTTCCAACACCATTTAGAGTAAATATCACATCACTTACCCATCAATATTGCCTGAGCATGAACATAAAAAATTTCAGTACTTCCATCTCATCCATTTAACAACTAACCAACTTAATATTATATGTTTCTTCAATTAAATTTCCTAATATTCTTATTTTTTTCAAATCCATTTTTAGTGGATTCAAATAAATTACCACTATAAAATAGTTTAAATTAGTGACTAATTTTTGGGAACTATAAATTATTTCATTGATATTTCTTAATAGAAGCAACAGTACTCTTGGGAGATGTTAAAATTGGGGTTATTTCAACGTAAGAGTGACCAAAAAATATAAGGGTTTTTTGTAGATTTCCATTCTATTTTTACCTTTTTATCTTATTACACATGGTATCCATGTTTTATTAATTAAGGATCAAAATAAGAAAACAAATAGTCCACTATGGTAAATAAGATGAAAGTATATCATACTTTTGAACCTTATATTGAGAAGAAAATCTAGAAAAAAGCAGAACATGCAGTTAGAAGAGAATAACATGGATGAAAGGTAGTTAGGATAAGGAGTTAGAAAAGAAGTCTCATGAAGGAATCAAATAGTATTAAAAGACGTTCAAGGATATAACCCTTGAGTTCAAGAATTAATCAACTACGAATAAACCTCAAAAGGGGGGGGGGGTTCCATCCCAGAATTTTATCCCCCCATTTCTGGTCAACAAATTGATATAATGTTGGTGATCATATAAATCACTCAGTTAGTTTAACTTGTCAGGATACCACATGAGAAAGCCTAATATCGGATAATGGATAATAAGAGTAAATTATATGTATCTATATTTAAGAGGGTGGGGGTGGATTTTATTTTAAAAAATATTTATCTAAAAATAGGAAATACCTCTTAAAGTAAATGATCGTACTCAGAATTCATCCGATGATCAAATTATTAGAATTAGAATCGTAGATAAATTGATTATATCAGAGTATGTTTTATTATAATCATAAATACACTATTAAATCAAAAGTTATATAAATATATGTATGAGGAAAATATTCTACTACATTCACAATGAAAAATAAGTATAAAATCAAGAAATACAATATCTAGTAATTGTAAGAAATAAATACAAGCTATTTTAAATGAATAAAATATTTTAACCTTAAACAGAAAGGTAGTGAATAACCATGACAAAAGGCATAAAAAATTTTCTACTTATTGTAATGTCATTGTTTCCTTACTAAGAAATCCCTCTTTTCGATGACCAAGACAAGATCTATCTTCTCATCCCCAAAATCTCCCAATATGATGATCAATGTCTATCTTCCTAGCACCTGAAGCCCTAAATCTAATACATCATATTGAACATCTCCCAATCCCATGAATCCCCTAAACGTAACAATGATTGAAAAAAAAATAAGAATAAAAAATGATCTGATGGGAACAACCTAGAAAAGGATTCCTTAGATTTAAAACTACATAAATTCTTATAATTACTGAGAAAGTGATCTTCAAATAGATAAAATTTAAAAGACTTTAGTTAAAAAAATTTATCTACTCCAAAAAATTTCAAATGACATGATATTTATAATTTAATATCCAACAATCATATTTCTGAGTTTGTTTCAATGGGCTTGAATAGATGGACCTTTGACATGTCATAATGTTATGTAAAGACAAAATTTTCAATGTTGTTTTATTTTAACATCATTATAATGGTAATGTGTATTCCTTACAATATAATTTTTTTTTATATTCCAATTATAAACATAGGAAAATATGATGAAATTTATTATCATTTTTCAATACAGTAATCCTTACGAGGAACAGTATGATGTATCATTACTCGAATTAGTCCAATGGTCATGACTTTCTTCATTATGATATACCAGAAAAAAGTCTAACCAATGTTCAGAATAAATGTTAGTTGAATTAATTGAATGAAAAATAGATCAGATGGATTGTATAGAAAAATTATAGGTTTATAATCAAAATAAATTATAAATTTTAATATATACCATTAATGAAATGTTTTCTAAAAAACATACTAAAATACACGGGACATAAAAATATTGTAAACAATGTTTTAAGAGAGTATTTGTGTTTTATAAAAACTAATTGAATGGAAATTAATAATTTGGAATTCTGACACAGTAATATCCCATTTTTGAAAATCATAAACCACAAAACTTAAATGAAAAATAACTTAACAAAACTATAACCCTTTGTTCTTTTAATAACCTTATAGTTATTATTTATATCTCCCCCTTAGTTTTTATCAATCACATGAGATGTTGTAAAGTATTAAAACATATCACCTTCAAATTGTACTTCTCCATCTTAGGATAGTATCTCCCCATTTTATAAAGATTCCCCCTTTCTATGAACACTTTATCCCCATTTGTAAAATGTTCTCCCCCATTTAAATTTTCACAATTAATGGGAAAGAATGCATAGTTTCTTGAAATAATAGAGAAAAATAACATAGAATTTTTTTTACATATGAACTAATTAGTCATATAAGAAAAAATAGAACAAACATATATACAATCGTAGTCGGAAAACATTCAAGAATAAATAATTTTGATAAAAATAAATTAATAATCAAAAACCATTCAAATGATTTATAAAAACATACATAAATAGTTAAAATGAAAGAAAATTCATTCTTTATTAATCACATTTTTAACAAAAGGAACAAATTTCATGAACTACCCTCTATCCATCTTAATCAATACAATTATTTCTTGAATTACTTCTTGCTTATGATCATGAGTCTTCAAGTTTTGAATCTCCTCAAAATAATTCTTAATATCTTACTTCACAAAGAAATGTTCAGAATAAAACAATCTAAGATGAGTAATCTCTAGATACAAATTTCATTATTTTTTGTTTCAAGACATTTACTTCCTTGGTCTGATCATCTATTGTATCTTTGAACTCTTCTATGAACATTACTCTATCAGAGACATATAAGGATATTTTTTGAAGAATATATAATTTCTTACAAAAGATTATTTAATTCATCATATTTATCATCAAATTAATGAATATAATGATCCATTTTGTGGGACCACTTCACAATCTGATTCTATGAGGAATTGTTTCCCTTAAACATTTCTTGAATGGCCTTCAAATCAGCCTTGATCCTGATTGTTGATTCAGTCAAAAACTTTATTCATTTTTATTTCACATTAAATGATTCAAGAATCAAATTAAATCATTCCTCTATTTGAGGTAGATACAGAATATGATCATTAAACCATTTCAAGGTAAGATAAATATAATCAAAACCCTTTTGACCAATTGTAGTTTTTGAGTGTGATTGAACTGAAATAAACTGAGGAGGTTTTGGTCTATTGGTCTCAGCATCATCATATTTTCCTTTGTTATCAACTTTATATAAAACTATGTCTAGATATTTCTATGGGACATTTTTTCCTCTAAGACAATTAATATTGAATGATCTTTATGTGATTATGCCTTATCATCGATTTTGGTATTTGATTGTTGGTTTGGTTCTTCTTCCTGAGATGATTAATCTTATTACTATTTTGATGTAGATTTTCCTTCCTATTAACTTTTGATGTTTTCATACATACCATATTATGAAGGAAAAGGTGTTGAGGATGATGAAGACTCCGATGATTTATTTTCCGTTGATTATTCATCAGTTTGAGTTTCATACTTTTGAAGTCATTACTATTGTTCTTCTTCTTCATCCTCTAATTCTTCTTTAACTTCTTTATCATGTTATTTTTCAACCTCTTTATCGACATATTCTTTAACTTCTTCCTCAACTTCATTGTTAATAAATTCTTCTAATTTTCAGTATGATCTTAAAAATCCCTTTTTAAATGATTTATATACTGATTATTTTTGAATTATATTATGAAAATATTATTCAACAACTAGTATTTACTTTACCTTATCAACCACTAAAGGGACTAATAATGGGACTGCATGAGTATCTCCAAAAACAAGTCTCGATTCAAGAAAGACATGATTGGTACGAGAAACAGTTATAAAAGTATTATCATAATCTATTTCAAAAAATTTAAAATAACATTCACAAATTATTTATTCTTCAATAGTTTTCAATTTCTTCTTTCTTATCTCTTATTTTTATAATTTTTTGGTTATCAAAAATTGTAAATCCTTTTTATTCAATAGGATCAAGACCAGACTCTAGATCCCCTAGTTTCTTTTATTCCTTATGTAACATCAACAACTTGAATTCTCCATCATAAATTATCTTTTAATCAATGTTTTCCAATGGTGAAGAATATTAATCTTTTCTATTATTTTTAACTTCCTTAAAATTCATTGATGGATGTGCCTTCGAGGAAGCTCCATCCACATTTTAAAAAGAAATGATTTTGAATCAAAAACAAATATCATTCTTGAAAATGTGACTTCACCAATAAAGGAAATATTTTCTCTTATAGGTTAATACTTATTATAATCTTTAAAAATGTATATAAAGTTTACAATAATATTACTGTTGAATGTTGGGAACATATCAATCTTCCACTTGATTGAGTCACTTTTTATATTATCCTCTGTAATGGATTTAAACTTCACTAAATCTATTTTCCCCTTGTTGAACATGTAATATATAACAAAAAATATTAGAAACCTTTAATGTATCCATTTCACCATTACTCTGCATTAGATAAAATTGCATCAAGAAAATAATTACTATGTTTTTCAATAGAAATATGTAATAATTTCCCTACATTATTATAGTTTTTAAACAAATAAGCCTCATCCTTATTCTTCTCAAAAGTTCCATGTTTGTATATTAACTTGTGTGATGGTAAATACACTTCACCATAAGATGGAACACTAATAGAATCTTTTAAACTCTTAAACTAAATACTATATCTCTTCTAAAACAATGTAAATGAAACTTTATCCTTACCTTATTCTTTATGAAGAAGAACTAAAGAATAAAATCCCGTAACCATTCCTATATAATAAACATAAAAATCATTATCTGGTTTCTCTACACAAACACTTACCTATCCTTGTAAACAAATTATCCTTTTGAGAGCAGTGTTGTATTTATCAAACCAAGACCTTTCAATATATATTTATCGAAAAACATATCATTCTATATAATCCTCTTTGGTTTCCATCATATTGAGGATTGAGTTAATGATCAGTATAATGAACATCGAATTAGAACAATGAGTTTAGGGGTTGTGAGAGCTAGGGACTAAAAAAATTAAGAACAAATATGGGATTCATGGTGATCCAGCTTTATATAGGAACGATAAAACCATAGTTTTTGTTCCAAAATATTTTCACTAGATGCAATTAATCCTTAATAGATCTGATGACTTAGATTTAATCAATGAATGTTTTAAATTATTATTTAAACTCCCAAATATATACAAACATTTATTAGAGTTAGAATCATTCCAATTAGTAAAAATTTAATTTTTTTGAAAACAAATCAACGTCATAAAACCTAAATAATATATAATCAAAAATGATTTGAAACAAAATAATGAATTAGTGAAAAAAATTAAATGAATAATACCTTTTAGAGTATAATGTTTCATCTGTATTAATATCAAGTTTTTCATGGTTTCTTTACATAAAAAAATTTACAATATTTTATTCAGATAAACTGATTATGATAATTTAATTATGAAAAAATTATTATGATATTTATATAAGGAAAAATTTATTATTATAGAAACTTAATAATCCCCAAAATTTTGTAATAAATTTGGAATCTAGAAATTATAAAACAATTTCGGAATTTGGAATGATATTTTAGAATTTTTACTCCAAAATGTTTATAGAATAGTGAGTCTAAAATGGTCATTATGATTCAAACATTTTAGAAATATTAAAAAATTTAGAAAAACAAAAGTATTTATAAAATAACATTCATATTTAATCCCATGTGAAAATAAGTATATTAATTTAAGGATATTGTTACAAAAAAGAGTAGATACGAATACTCTCTTTCCATTGATCAATCCTATATTCTATTTAATATATTAAAATATATCCAAACTAAGTGGTTTAGTAAAAATATCTGAAATTTGTTATTGTGTTTATTTGAATTGTAAAATTAAATCTATTTTAGGAATGTGATCCTGAAATAAATTGTGCCTTATATAAATATGTGTGTGTTTAGCATGTTAGAGACGTTATGATTTTTTAATTAATACTATGTAATTTGTGTTGTTACAATGTTTTTGAGTTTCAAAAAAAAATCGTCCCACAATTAGTGAGTGTTTGTTGCACCCACAACACATGAGAACAATAGCTTCCTACTTCCACATATACATCTTCAGCTATGGAAGGTGATACTAGGTGTTGTTTCTTACAATACCAAGAAACTAACGTCCCACCTATGAAATGAATTGTTCCAAATGTATTTTTTATATCCATTCAACATCACCCAAATTCATCATTTGAAAAAAATATTTCGAAAACAATTACTGAAGAATAGAATAGCCCAAAATCCATAGTTCCCTTAAGAAAATTAATTTTTTACAACTTTAAGATTAAATTATTTTGGATTGGACTGATATCTAGAACAGAGGAATACTAAAAATATTTTTATCCATATAAATTGATGTTATGTAAATTATGCTTCTAATCAGACCACTGAATGTCTACTGATCAACTAGTTTCCTACCCTAATAATGATGTAATGTATTAGAGGTAACAATGGGAATACTAATAATTTTAGTATTTTTATACAAAAAATTCATAAGTAAATATTTTATATTACTTATGCTAAGATAAAAAAGTAACATCTAGTTTTTTTGATATCTAAAAACCAAGAAAATATGTTAACTAACCCATCATACTTATTTCAAAATCAGATTTGGTAAGATCAAAAAACAACTCTATTAATTATTTTCTAGTTGAACCAAATATAATGTCATCAACATAAATATGTACAATCCTAATGTTTTTGTTTACTTAATTTATAAAAATATTTTGATCCTAATCTCCCTTAAAAAACCATTTTGTAACAGAAACCTATTTAAACTATCATTAAAACCTATAAGTGTTTTTTTATGTTTATGCAGTTCCTTTGTATGATTATAAAAAATTTCTAGATGTTTTTTATTTTGAAAACTAGGTTTTTTTCTTCATAAACATCCTCCTGAAAATATCCATTTTTTGAAATGCTACTTCTTATCCATTTGAAATAGTTTGAAATTAAATAATGTTGAAAAGGATATATATATTTGAATAGTTCCAAGTATTAATATCTATGCTTTAGTGTTTTTATAGTATATGAATTCTTGTTGCTTATATCTCACAACAACAAGTCTAGATTTATATCAAATTATTATGCAATTTTCGTCACATTTCTTCCAAAAAACCCATTTAATCTAATTATATAAGATTTTATACATTATTAACCAAAATTCTAGACTTTTTGTCTCCCAATATCATTAAGATCATCTTTCATAGACTTAAACCAATACTCGTTACCTAAATCCTCATCAGGATTCTTAGTTTAAAATTGGGATAGAAAGGATAGGTAGTCAATTTCATTCCTCAAGGAACTTCCAACCCTATGTGGTTTATCTATATCACCAATTATACTTTACCTATGATGATTCCTTATAAACAACTGATTTCTTGGGTTTTGAAATATTTTTTCTTTAATAATAGGTAGAAAACCATCATTAGGAATAACTTCATAATATTATTCTTCAGTTATTTCCATATGAGAATTATTTTATTCTATATATTGAAAATTAGTTTTATAAATAACATCCATGGATTTAGGATGAGGTTGTTTGAAAACTAAAGGATTATTTTCATCAACATTAACATGCAATATTTCCTTAACAGTATAATAATTATTATTAAAAACTCTATAATCCTTAACAGTAGTAGAAAAACTAAAAATTTACCTTTATTAGATTTGGATTTAAACTTATTTAAATTTTCGTTAGTATCCAAGATGAATACATTACATCAAAATACATTGATGTCATAAAATTTTCGTTCTATTCCTCCCTATAACTCATAATGAGTATTATTAAGAAATGGTTTTATTGAATCTTGATTTATAGTAAAAAAAGTTGTACGAACAACTTCTACCTAAAAAAAATTAGAAACTAAGTATTCACACAACATAGTTCTATTAATCTCCTAAAGAAAACTATTTCTACTTTTGTCTACACCATTTTCTGTGGGGTTCTAAGTTCTAAATAGTTACTTTTAATACCTTTATTACTAAAATTAGTTTTAAAATTAGAAATTTCAAATTTTCTATAATGATAACTACAAATAGTTATCAATTAGAGGTTTTTATCACATTAAAATATGGATAAAAGTGTTTTATAAAAAAATAAATGCTTCAGATGTCTTTGTAATAAAATAAAACAATGTGTATCTAGTGTAATCATCAACTAAGACATATATATATAGTATTTACAACCAATAATTCCATTTTATTAGGAATAAACAATTCTATATTCACTAATTGTAAAGCATTATAATTCAATACTTCACTAAGAGATTTTAAACATGACTTATGTTTCTTTTCGAATTGAGAAGGTTCATATACTTTTTAAGTATCAAACATAAGTTTTAGTAGATCCTTTACCAGGACTTTCTTAGTAAACATAGATATAGTTCTAAGGTTATAATTTCCTAAGAATTTATTTCATAACCACATTGATCTTCCATTTCACTAAGAAAAGGTAACTCTTTTATTATAATGTCTTATAAGTTTAGTGTGTAAAAATTATCATGCTAATTGGTAAAAATAATAAATTCTTCCTTGGAACTATGTACTATAAATTTATCATTCCTAATTTTAAAAATTTAACCTTCAACTCATAATTGAGTTATGAAATTAATTTTGTTCTTAAGTCCTACAAAAAAACATTTGTTATTAAATATTCACCAAGAAGTACAATGTTACCTATAACAACGATTTCTCAATGATCATTATCTCTGAAAATAACATTTACATATTTATCTTGATAATATTCTTAAAGAAATATTTGTTCCTAGTCATGTTTTTGGATTATTCCCTATCCATGTACTAAAAATTTCTTTTGTTGTTACAATAATCATTTTTTTAAAAAACTATTATTCTTTCGAAACCCAAACCTTCTTTGGACCAGTATTATTAGAAAATAGAATTTTAAGAATTCACATTTGAATAAAATTATTGTTCTGGGAAAATTTAATTTCCTATGAAAAATATTATTTATAATGTCCTAATGATTATAATCTATTTAAATAAAAAATTTCCTTCTAATGACCACCGTATTAGAACTTAGTGAAAAAGGATCACTTTTAGGAACAAAATAATTGTTACTAAAAATAGTTTTCTTATTGATAAAACCCATTTTGATGTTGTCACCATAAATTATAATTTTAATATACATTTAATCAATGTTTTCCTTACCATGAGTAAACATTGATAAAATCTTATTTATGATAGAAATATCAACCTTTAGTTTTAAAAAAATCATGTCCTCATGAGTAATAGCATTAGAACTGATTTTTAAAAAATAGTTGATAATCTATTTTTCTTAAAAATAACATTTCCATGATCTTTTGAAACATTATATTTCTAAAAACTTGTGTTATCACGATATTTATAATGATATGATATTTCATTAGTTAAAATATTTATTCATGAATCCACGTTAGCATGTTTTTTTACATTATCATGTTTTTTTAGAAACATTTCCCTTTTAATTTTATTAAGTTTTTGAAAATATGGTTAGATATTCATAACCTGGTAAAGAATTATCTTCATAAGATGGGGAATATTCTTCATTAGAATATGTAGAAATTTCCTCACTATCAGTTTCATGATAATTTGAGTTTAAATATATAATTTTAAGGGATTCGGAAGTGTGTACCATTGCTATAAGACATCGATTTACCATAGGTACTTTTGAAAAATGACCAATGTTCCTTCTTCTAAAATATTCATTATAAGAATAATTTTATGAAGAATATTATCCTCCAGAACTCCATGTGGCCGAAGATTTAATAATTTTCTTACCTTTAGACTTATAATACTTCGTTATATTTTTATCTTAATTTTTTTCATTTCAATATTTTCCTATGAGTTTATGAAAATCATGTTGGTTGTATCCTGCCTTCTTGAATTCATAAAAAGTAACTTCATAATGTATTCAATAATTTTTATCATTATAAACATTCTTATATATGTATTGGAAATATTTCTTCCTAACTATCTTGTCTATCCTTTTATAATTATTATCCTACTCATATTAAAAATGTTATGATGTACTTGAATTATATTTAGAAACAAATTTATTCTTTCTTGAAAACTTCAAAACATTCATAGGTTATTGAACATTATTAGATATAGTATATCATGTGGAAAAATAAACACCACCATTTTTCATTTTATATTTCCCAATATTTATCTTCAATCTCCCTTAATATTGCACGAGGGTTCCAATAAGAACATGAAGAGTAAGACTTGTAATATTTTTTGTGTCATCAACAAAACTTCTTTTAAATTTCAACTCTTTTTTCATAGTATTAATAATAATTTCAACCAAAATATCATCATAATGACCTTTTTAACTAAGAGACTATATTAAATTAAGAAAATTAATAAACCATTACTCAATATTTTCAACTGATTAACCAGGTAAGAAATAAAAGTCTTGGTAATTAGCTCTAACCATGGATCTTCTTTTTTCAATAACATTGGACGTACCAAAATTTGTTACGTCTAATTTACTACAAATAATTTTAGAAGAATCACAAGATGATATATAACTTAATATACTCCAAATCTTACAACAAAATGAATTATTTTTGAATTTTTAGTTCCAATAATATTCTACCTTCCCAAAATTAGTAATAGAAAACAATTATTTATCATAAATCTTATATATTTCAGTAGGAATTTAAAAAATTTCAACACCAGTGTTAGTAACAAAATTTTTCATTCTATCTCTACAATACATATAGTCATTACCATCAAAGATATGTGGTCAACGAGGATTTATATTATCAAGAGATCCCATATTAATACCTGAAATATTAACAAAACCAGAAAAAAAAAATATAAAAAATATATGTTAGTGTTACAATGTTCATTAGTTGAATTTTAATGACAAAACATAATTAAATCTCGGTTTATATAAGAAGTAAAAACATAGAAAGATTTAGTAGTAGAAAATAATTTGATACTAATTTATGGATTGTTAGTGTATCTTAGATGAAAATTATTAAAATAGGTGGGAGGGGTGAATTGTAGTATAGAAACATTAAAAAAACCAAAACACAATACCACATAATGTAAACAATCAGACTCATACTTCTTCTTATCATCGGAGTATTAGAATCAGAATCCCCAATGATATGATTCTATCAGAATATGTTTTTATCATAATCATAAATACTCCAATGAAAACATATAATATAAAGATAATTATTAAGAATAACTTTATATTACAAGCTCAATGGAAAAGACTTGTAAAAACATGAAATAAAATATATAGAAAAATTAATAATGACTTATAAGATATATATAAAATGAATGAAGTCTTTAAATCTTAAGAGTAAAGGTAGTCAATAACCATAACTAAAGGTATATATAGTTTTATACTTACTATTTATTATATCTTTTCTTACTAGAAAATCAATTGATATGTTGATTGTAATAATATCTTTCTTCATATCCTTATAATCTCTCGATATGATGATCTACATTTGTCATCCTAGAAATTGTAGGCCTAGATTTGATAGATCAGATTCAACATCCTCTAATCCCTATAATAAATTGATCATAAAAATGATAAGAAGAAAAATACAAATGAATTTTTAAGTAAATAACCCTGATAATTATTCCTTAGAATGAAAACTCTTTAATGTCTTAAAAAGACACATAATGAAATGTTCATGTAGAGAATACTTCAAAATTATTATGTTGAAAAAATTTATCTACTTTGAAGTCATAAAATGTCATTATATTTATTGGCGAAGCTTCAATGAAAATTTTTATAAAACATCTTTAGGCAACAGGTTGTTTGACATATCACGATTTTATGGTATAACTGAATGTCTAACCTAGTTTTGTTTTAGAAAAATATAATACTAAATTGTATTATTAAGATAGAAACAAGTTTATATATTCATATTATAATCATATGATATTATTATAGACTTCCTTAACATTTTTCCATATTGTAATTCATATGAGGATCAGTATGATGTTTTAGAACCATAATTAGTTTTACGGTCATGATTTTTTTTATGAAATAAAAGAGAAAAGTCTAACCACTAGTCTAAATAATGTTATAATGGATTAATTGTACACATAATTTATCTAATGGATATTACTAAATAATGATATGTTTATAATCATAATACATTATAACATGTTCTATGTATGGTAAAACTATTGTTTTATAAAACAAAATAGTATAATAATTGGGACATAAAAAGTTATTCCGCAAATCTTTCAAAGAGTTTCTGTGATTTCCAAAACTAGAGGAATGGAAAAGTAATAATTAAGACTTCTGAATCAACATAACATTATGATAATTTTGGAATTATGTGATATATTCTAGTTTATCATGTGATAAGAGAGGTTTTATGATTATGTTTATTTAGATTCTCACTAAAGGTCAAGGAATGATAATGGATTTAATTCCTACCTATTTATTCAATCAGACCATTAGATATTTGGTAGGGAATTTTTTATAATAGTTTTCACACCATTAAATTCAAATGATATTCATGTAAGTATCCCTAATTCTGAATAATTTACTAATGAACCACTATATATTTCATGGGTGAGGCTTAAATGTTTGATAATACAATGGAAACATCCTGATATATAAATATGAATTCCAATAAAAATATTTTATATAGGTTTATCACAAGGTAATCATATAATAGTTGATAAAATCATGAGGAGTTTGCTGGTGGAGACATTACTATAAGAAATTTAAAATTGTTGGAAAAATATTGAGAAATAGATTCCAATGGAAACTATGGGGAGGACTAGTGTATGGATTGGTGGAAGAAAGATGGGTTTCTACATAACTAAATTCCATATCAAAAAAACATGACGCGATGATGGATACTCAACATACCCAAGGTATGTATTGCGAAGAATTAACTAACATAGATTATAATAGAAAAACTTATGCATAGAGATGAAGGTTGAAATATATTCCACCACATAAATAGCATAATAAGGAACAAGGCTATTAATTTTAGACTAGGGTACTTGTTTTTAATCCCCAACACCAAGGCCCAACAATCACAGGTCAAGTTCACTTTTTCAAGGAATCGTTGTAATGTTCCATGGACAGAGAAGGAGATACACAGAATTAGTTCAAAAAATAATCTAATAAACAAATTATATCCTTCCATGAATTGAGATATGACTCAAGAAATAAAAATGATTCCTTGAGGAAGATGGAGATTCATGTTTGATATATTTTAATCCAATTTTAGGAAAATCCAAGATATGTTTTACAAGGTGACACAAAAGTCCCAAGAAATGGTTAGATGAAACAAATCACCTTGAGTAGTGTAAAGATAACACCAAAAGATTATAAAAAAATAGAATACATGATGAGGAAGATGGAGTAAAATTATGAAATTTAGTGAAAGAAAATGGGAACTTTTAATATATATATTATTTTCATTTCATTCATTCGGTAAAGATAATTGAAACAACGTTTATTTTTACATACGACTTACCCTATCCATGAAAAAATTATTTAATTTTCTATTTCTAGTTTTTATAGATTTTGATAAATATAAATATAATGAATACATATGATATTTATATCATTTTTATCAATATATATATATATTATTTAACCATGATCAATTTAAGAATAACAAAAATTCCAAACAAAAACATACGTGAAAAATGAATTTATTACCTGAAATGTGATTTTAACAAGGAATTGTTAATAAATTAGTAATAAAAAGTCATAAGTAAATAATATATGTTATGATACATATTATTATGTTTATTTAATATATTTTTAATAAACAAATATTTATTATATATTAGGTTCTTTGGTGTATAAAGGAATCTGAGGCTTATGTGAAGGGATTTCTGTCTCACTTTTTACTTATGTGAGACAAATGACATATTTATCACAGATTTCTTTTATATGGTGTATATATTTTCCAAGAGTATAATTTATGATGATTATATTTAAAATTATTTTGATTAAAATTTCAATTATATTATCTCTCTTTAATGAGTTTTATAGTTCAAAAGATACCAAATCAGTAATTGATTTTTGTCTCAATTTTCCTTCATTGGGGAATATGTTATTTTATGCACTATCTTAACTTGTGAGATGTATATACAGAATTTTTTTTAATTTCTTATTATGAATTTAATTAATCTCATGATATTAAAATTATAATTTAATTTTATTCAATTATTGGTCTTATAATTCAATATTACCAAACTAGTAATTATTTTATGATACAATCTCATCTTTTATTAGAATTGTTTATGATTTTTTTACAATGAAGAAATATTAATATATATATCTAAATAAACTAATTAATCTTATTCCCATCAATTTGGGTCATTATAATACATTTTTCCCTTAATTTTAATTTCTTTATATACTCAAATGATGCAAATAATTATTTCAAGAAAAATAGTCATTTTTTCTCACTTCGTTCAAAAACCTATTTTCTCCAAAAACAAAGTTTTCTAAAAATGTTTTAAAAAATGTTGTTACGTTTCTTAAAATTATTTATTTAATATATTTTTACCCATGATTGAATTTTTTCAAATTTTTTAAAATGGAATATTAATTTTATTCTCAATGAAACAATACACATTTGTATTTTACCAGAAATGTGGAAGGAATATTTATTTTAACAAGTATGACATGAACAATATTTTTTATAGTCAAGACCAAAATATTATTTTAAATATTTATTTATATATTTAAAAGTTTATTTTAAAATAAAATTATTTTCAAAATATTTGATGAGTTTTTATTTTTTTAAAAGTTTTTTTAAATGGAAATTATATTTTTCCCAAGAACTCTTATAAATGATTTTTAATTCTATATTTATATTTTTATAAGGATATTTTTGAAGAAAAGTATTTTAAAATTATTTTATTTTGTAATTTTTTTTGAAGTGTAAATATTAATTTCCTAAATAAATTATCCAATTGATCTTTAAAAATCATTTCCATCTAAGATGACATCCTTTGATGGTACTTACACTCAATTATGGATATGATCCAATGATACCGTTATTATTATTTTTCTTAATGGTTTATGAATATCAGAAATGATTCTTATAAATCCCACATAATTTTTATGGTTTATACAATGATAAAATTTTTATTAAACCCACTTCATTTTACACTATTTATATCATAGTAAAATGATTTTGAAACCCTATTATTTTTTCAACGGGTTATGGTTTGATGAAATGATTAAATGATTATGAATATTGTTTATTTTACACAGGTTATATTGTGATTAAATGTTTATTAAACCCATTTATTTTCATGGGATATGATACAATGAATGTTTTTTCATCTCTTGGCATACATTTTTATGATTTTAATTATTTGATGATTGTTATGTTATAACAAAAAATGGTGGTTATGTTAAAACTCAGATGCGTGGGAGCTATATCTCCCTACAATGCATTTAGTGTGGCTCAGGTATCATGAAATATATGAGAATGGAATTCTGAGTGAACCCATTTTAGTAAGAGAATGTTTTCACTATGATAGTCATGGGAGTGAACAATGACAACTATGATGTATTTGGGAGTGAACCCAATCAACTATGATAGTCTTAGGAGTAAACCTAAACTACTATGATGGTTGGGGGAGTAAACCGATTCCATTATGAAAGCCTTGATAATGGGCTTGGACTAATATGAAAATGATTTTCTATGCTTATATGTATTACATAATTCTATGTCTTAGGTCAATTTTATGTTCTCATAAATCACTTTCATTAATTTAATTATGATTCATGTCTTATGAACTAGAATGAATTATAAAATGACTCAGGTTTAAAGTCCATTCATTTCATGGTATTGTTTATATATGTTTTTTTCATGTTCTCATTCCCATATGGTCATGTTATGTTGATATATTCATTTTTTACTCTTACTAATCATTTGTGATCACCCTTTCTTATGTTTCATTTCACTAGGATAAGAAGAATGGTTTTATATATGATATTTCTAAGAATGATTCTAGTTATGAAGAACGTAGTTGGAGATGACACAACTCATTTATGGGAATGTTTTTTATTTTTCCATGTTTCTAAAGGAACTAGTCTTAAAGGATTCTAGTGTGGATCATTAAGTTATATATGGAATGCTTTTGCCTTCAGATGTGACATTTATGTATGAGATGTATAGGTCACTTCAGTTGGTATCCAAGAAAGGTTTAGTTATCCTTTGGAATATTTGATAAGAAAACATTAGTCATATCCCTATATATATTTCTAAGGATATATATAGGTATAAATATAATGAAAATTTAATGGGTGAGTCAATGTGTTAGAAAATGTCCTAGAATTTTAGTGAATGAAAGATCAAGTGGATTTCATGAAATTACCTTAATGTATGGATACTAAAAGTATATGTGGAACTAGAGGAGAGGTAACTAGGGATGATAACTCTGAAAAGGTAGCATTGATATGAACTCAATCATCACATGGTGCTTGAAAACGATCCTTTTTACATACCAGGTTTGACACTCTGAGTGGATATTATTTAGAAATTCACAAAGTATTTATAAACCATCATGAAGGATTTGAATAACGACTATGAATGACCTTGGATGCCCTATGGTGTAATTTATTGAAAATAAGGCATTGTGATTTATACATAATATAAGTGATTTTTCATGATTATATGGTTCCTCTCAATGATTATTATTTCTTAAAATATTATTTTTGGTTATAGTTAGTGGATGGAACTAAAAGGAATCATGTTAACACAAAATTTAATGGATAATTTAGTTCTATGTTCAACAAAATTATACAATTACTGATGATAATGATACTATAATTACTCGAAATTAGATTTCAAAATATATGATTACCATTATGACCTTATATGATAGTATTAAAGTGTCAAATAAAAGAAATAAATGATTTTATTAATGTTCATGTGGTAATGAACATAGAGGAAAGAATATTTGGCATCCTACATGTCAATAAGTTGGGAAGAAGAACCTAGAAGAATATATCAATTAGTGGGGAAGATATTTTCTATGTGTAAATGATGGTCATACAATAATAAATTTGCAAGGAAATTTATTTATTTTTATGTGAGGAACATTTTCATTATCTGATTAAATTCCCAAAACTAAGGGTTATCCCTTAGAGAAAGGAAGGACACATGTTATTCAAAATCATTGAAGAAAAATGTTTAAAAAATTTATGTATTTGGATTCAAGAATTATGTTGCAGAATTATTTTACCAATGGTATTTTATTTATAAGAATACAGATACATATATAGGTTATTTTATTTTTGGAAGGATACATGTCTCTATGTGAGATTAAATTATGATTTATAGATTCCATCAAGTGTTTATAATTTTTTGTTTGATCATTAGTTCAAATTATTAGACACCCATATTTAGGTTTTACATGATTGGAATTTGTTAAGATTAATGATATTTTGGGATAATTTTACAGAAATACAACTCTTTGGAATTATATATATGTTTTAGAGAAATTTTTTATTGAGGAATAATTCCTCTACATTTTAGGGGGATAATATTAAAGGTATTTACGACCTTTAGGATTTATCTTATCTTTTATGTTAAGATAATTATGTGTTATTTAAATTTTGGAACGTTTTTGTTAGCATAGTTTTGGAAAAATGATTACCCGCCAATAGGGTGACAAATTGTTGAATTTGTAAAGGACCTGTGGATTGAACCCATAGCTGAAGGGTGAAAACAGAATAGATCATTCCACTATCCTACATGAAAGATTATATCTAGTGTGATGACATAAAGAGGTACATTTCATAGTATAAAAAATGCATAGTATGTCAAAAATTCATTGATGATAGAAAAAGGTCTAAATTGATGCAATAAACATTATCTATACCGTAAAATAAATGGTAAGACATCACCATAGTTTTTTTCATCAGACTCCCCAAAACATCTAAAAGGAACAATACTATTTGGGTTTTAGTTGACCACTTTACAAATTGAGAACCCTTTATATTTATCAGAGAAAATTTATCTTTGGATAAAATTTCTAGGTTATACGTTATAGATGTGTTAATGATTTCATGTAGTATAAAATTATATAGTATATGATTAGTATTTGAGTTTTACCTCGATGTTTGAGATAGATAACTATATTTCATAAAAATGTATCATAATTATAAATATGTTCATTCTAAGAAAAAAAATCATACCCTAGAGGATATGATATGATATTTTTTAATGGATTTCGAAGGTGGTTGGGATCAATACCTTCCTATAGTTTAGTTTTCTTATAATAATAACTTTAACTTGCGAATTCAGATGTATCCTTATGAATCCCTTTATGGAATGATGTGTAGAACTCCAAAGTACTATAATAAATTTGTAGAAGGATATATATTGGGACCTGAGTGAGGTGATGAAATGGAATATAATGTTATATACATTTAACAACACATAATAGAATCATAAATTTGATAAAAAGTTTTTAATGATAATCTTTGGTGCTATATAGAATTTGAATTTAGGGATAGTTTTTTCAATTTATTTCTCTTTGGATGAAAGAAATAAAAACTAATCCCCAGGTAGATAGTATCCTTTGAAATACTTGATCGTATCAGGATAGAAACTTATCTTTTAGATCTTCCACCGAACCTCTATTAGGTTCACGATTTGTTCAATGTATCTTTCCTTAGGATGTAGAAACCCGATCCATCAGAGGTACTAAACTAAGAGGTCATACCGCTGGAGCATGATATTTTATTTGAGGAACAATGGTTGGAGAACTCAGATCATACATATAATTTTCTAGGAATTAATACCTCTCACATGGTCAATGTTTTTTTTGTGAAACCACTAACTTGAGAAAGTTAAATGGGAACTTGAGGAAGTATTGTGGTAAAATTATCCTCGGTTGGTGGTACCATAGTTGTGAATTTTCAGGGTGAAATTAATTTTATGGGGGTAGAATATAACACCCTAAGATTTTGGTGAAACATTTTTTTTCAAATAGATGTTATCATTTAAATATTTTTTGTTACAGGAAACTCATATATTATCTTGTATTACATTCAAAACTAATTTTATCTTATGTTGCATGCAACACCATGTTTTAAAGAAACATGACATTGAATTAGAATATTATTATTTAGTGTGATAGTTATCACATGGCCATAGTAATGTTAGGTATGAATAGTATTAACAAGATTATGAAATTATATGTTTTAAAGATATATGTAAAATTAATTCTTGAGTGACCAATTATTTTCAAATTAAAATAAAAACCATTTGAAAATAAAGGAAATATTTTTATGATTTTTTGGTGTGAAAAAACTTTTTTTACCTCTATAAAATTAATATATAACTTTTTTAAAATTATTTTAATGAAATAGATATATTATATATCGTCAATATTATTTTTTTCTAGACAAGATATAAGAATAAAACTAATTTTATGTTTAAAAACTATAACTTTACAAACATAATTTTTTCATCTTTTTTTAACATATTTTCAAATTAAAATTTTCCAATATAGAAAATTTATTATAAAAAATAAATTATATTTTTTAAATAATCATGAAAACTTTATCAGGGAGTTACGTTTTTAGATTTTCCTTAAAGATAAATTTTCTGATGAATAGTGGAAAATACTAGTTATTAATTATAATTATCATTTATATTAAATAATCTTAAAAAATGAAAATTTTTTGAAGGAGATTCTAAAATTAAAATTATTTCAATTTTATATCAATAAATCTAATTTATTTACTTTGAATAAATTACATATTGAATTTTTATATATAATCTTTTTAAACTTTTGATGATCTTATCTTTTAAAAAATCACTTTTTCATCGCATCAGAGAGGCTAAATTTTAATTAAAAATTCCCTTAATTTGAATTGAATTTGGAAATTTTAATTCAATATTTTTAAAAATAATAATAAATATTATATAATGAGTTGAAAGTAATGTGTTAATGTTATTAATACTAAATGCAACAAAATGTAGTTATTTTGGTTATAATGAAAGTGGGTTTATAGGGGTTAAACAAAAAAGATAAGTTAGAAAATGACCAATAAAAAATTCCATAACATATTGTATGAAAATATTTATACATTATGATGTCTAAATATCTATAATTATCTATTTTGGAACCTTTTTTAATGTAAAAAATGTAGTTACACCTTTTTTATTTAAAAAATTACATGTGTTCCAGTCACCTCACTTGAGAAAGGATACACATTCTCCTCTCCTCTTAAAACACAAAAAACCAATTTCTTGATCCAATACCATACAAATAACTTCATTAATACCCTAATATCATCCTATAATCCTTCTATTTCTTATAAATTCATCCTAGGAAACATTTTTCTGTAAACCAAAAGAAGTTTTATGAAGAAAATGTAACGCCCCAAACCAAGAATTTAATATTATTTCTTTATCCACCTCCATAAATTATTACAAAATCATGATTATATAATAAATTAAGTATATTACATATAATTATAGGTTTTTATGTTATGGTAATAACCTAAAACAATCTCCACATCCATAAAATGGGTTGAAAAATCATCATTCACGTGTATGGAAGACTACCACCTCACGAACATATGTTATTCATTTTTAATCAACACCACTCACTCATAGATATAATGATATATTTAAGGTTTATATATTATATTTCTGATATTATATTAACTATTTAATTATTATACCAAAAATTACTTCTTATCTTCTAACTAGTTGGAAAAAAAATAATTTTTCCCATGTGTAGGACGAACTACTACCTTGCGAACTGATGTGATGTGTTTTTCATTTTTATTTTACCCGGATTGTAATATGGATAGATTAAACCAATAAATATTATACTTTTAACATAATTATAGTTATTTATTTATGATATCAAATATACCTTATTACATTCCATTCCACGAGGGATACTATAACGTCGCTCGTGTGAATGGAAGACTACCACCTCATGAAGCGATGTGATTCGTTTTCCATTTTTGATTTACATGGAAGGAAATAAGGATATGTATAAATAAAAATATGTGATATAAATGATATAAAAATTATTATGTAATGGTAATATGTAATTTAAATTTCTTTATTTAATTTTTTAAATAAAATGTAAATAAATTTCAGGCGTTCATACGGCTTACCGTCTCCTTGAATGGTTTATTTCATTTTCTATGTCTAACATTTTTTAATATAATTAATACATATATGATGAAATTAAATGATATTAATATAATTTTTATAATTATATATGTTATGTGACAATTTTCAAATTAATAGTATCTAAAATAAGAAAACAAAACATACAAGAAAAATAAAGTAGTTTTTACTTAAATTTAATTTTAAAAAAGAATTGTTAATAAATAAGTAATGAAAAGTCCAATGTACAAAATATATGGTTTGATAAATATTATTATGGTTCATTAATATATATAGATAATAAACATATATTTATAATAAACTGGGTTCGAAAATGTATGAAGGATGTCAATACTTATGATAAGGTGTTTTCTTCTCACATTTTACTTATGTGAGACACATGGCATATTCACGACATATTTATTTTATATGGTGTATATACTAACCATGATTGAATATTATGATTCTTCTACTTAACATTATTCGGATATAAATATAAATTTTATGATATCCCTCTCATGGGGTGTACAGTTCAAAAATACCAAAGTTTTAAGGGATTTTTGTCATAATTTACCTTTATTGAGAAATATATTATGTTATACACCTATCTTATTTTATGAGGTGTATATACATCCCATTTTAAATTTAATATCCTGAATTTACTTATTCTCATTATAGTATATGTTTCATTTAATTTTTTTATTTTGTGGGTCTTATTATTAAATTTTTCGTAAGTTGTAAGTGTTTTATGATACAATCTCATTGTTTATCGGGACTGAATATGATTATGTTTTTATTAATGAAATATTATGATATATCTATCAAGAAACATGTGAATTTTTGTATCCTCTAATTTTTTTCATTAGAATAAAATTTTTACCTTACTTTTTATATCTTTATGTACTCATGTGTTCAAAAGAATTTTTTTAAGAAAAATCTTCATTATTTCTATCTTTTACTAAAATCACTTTTTCTTCTAAAAAATAATTTCTAAAAATGTTTTCAAATAAGTTTCTTCAAAATAGGAAGTGAATAATTTTTAAACATTTTTGAAATTTTTAAAATGTTTTAAATGTAATATTTTTTTCATTTTTAATGAAACAATGACAGTTTTTCATTTACTATAAATGTGAAAGGATTTTTTTTAACTTGTAATAAATGAATGGTATTATCTACTGGCATGGTCAACTCATTTTTTTTAAATGTTTATTTATATGTTTCTATATTTATTTTAAAATAGATATATTTAAAAATGTTTTGTGACTTTTTAGTTTTTAAATGTTTTTTTCAAATTTGAATGGATATTATCCGCATGGTTTTTAAAGATTCCTTTATAACTTTGTAGTGTAAGATTTAAATAAAAGTATTTTGAAATTTTTTTATGTTTTGGAAAGTATTTTTCAAAGTGGAAAAAATATTTTCCTTGGGAAATGTTCAAATTTATCTTTTTAAATCATTTTCTCTTCATGATGACATCCATTGAAGTAAGTCATGATTTACTAGGAAATGATCCTATCATAACAATATTAATCTTTATTAAAATGGTTTATTTTTATGATGATGTGATTATTAGGAAACTTAATTCTTTTTCCATGGGTTATACTAAGATAAAATTCTTATGAATGTCACTTATTTGTTTTACCAGTTCTACAGTGATTACATTATAATGAAACATACTTCATTTTCTATTGGTTATGGTTTAATGAAATGAATAAATTATTATGAATCCTATTTATTTTCCAAAAGTTAAATTATGTTAAATGTTTATGAAATCCATGTCTTTTCATGGAGTATGATATAATGAATGTTTTATGATCATCTGGCACACATATGAATTGTTTTCATTATGTGAGTATTATTACATTATAATCAAGGATGGTGTTTTTGTTATAACTAAGACATATGAGACCTATAAATACCTCCAATTCATTGCGTAAATATTAATATATCATAAGATTAATAGGAATAGAATGGGGGAGTGAACTCCATTCAGTAAGGGACCTTTTACACTATAATAGTCATTGGAGTAAACCATTACTACAATTAGTTTTTGGGTGTGAACCTAGTCCACTTTGATTGTCTTGGGAGTAAACCTCTACTACAATGATGGTTTGGGGGGTGAACCCATTCTACTATGATAGCCTTGGAAATGGGCCTTAAATAATTTGTAAATGTTTTTAAAAGCTTATTATATGCCACAATTATATGTCTTATTTTAATGTTATGCTCTCATGGATCATGTCATTTGATTTCATTACGATTAATTTCTTATTAACATCCATGAATTATACCAGGTCTACCTTTCATAATCCTTGATTTTTAGTGTATGGTTTCCACATTTTTCTCTCACATTCTCATACCCATATGGTAATTTTATATTGATATCTCCCATGTTTACCCTAACTGAGAATCTAATCTTACCCATTATTATTTTTCCTTTCCCTAATATATGAAGAAATGTATTATGTATGATATGTTTATGAATGGTGATAGTAATGAAGTACTTAGTGGGAGATGTGAAATCTCACTTATGGACCAGTTATTAATGGGTCCATGTTTACAAAGGCACTAGACCCAAATGATTCTGGGGTGGATCATTATGTTTTGTATTGAATATTTTTCTTTTAAAATATTAAATTTATATATGATAAGTGTGGGTGTCTACAGTGTAATGGGGGTCCTACGTTTCATCCTTTTCCTTGATTCTCTCAGTGATCATGGCTATATTATAGAAAGTGTTACTAAGACCACATAATATTCTCCACATCTACCCACAAAACAATGATCTCTATGATGGTGCATTGGCTTCTTCACATTTTCATATCTACGGTGGACCATACTACAACAGTGAAATCATGGTACGACCTTTTCATTCCTAGTTGACGGTTCGTATGCCACAATTCATCATATCCATGGTTGTGATATAGTGGTGTTATAATATCCTCTTGATGGTGATCTCTTGGGGATATTTCATGGTATTATTGGTTGGTTGATGTGGTATTCTAATATTTTTTTAGTGTAGAAGAGGTGGTTTGTGGCTCGAGAAAAGTGGTAGGATATTATTTCTATAAGTTAATAGTAATCCTAGTGAATCCCATTTCCTACATCAAAAAATCCAATAAATATGATTCACTATTTTAGTAATCGCATCCCATAAATACATCCAACATGACAGATGGGGTTAGATGACCCCTTTGCAATTATGCACCTCCATGTGCTTTTGAGACTATCCTATGGACTCCATGTGGATACATACCCCACAAATCATCAATCACCCACATTTAGGTTCTCTTCTTTCATAATGCCACCAATGCAGACCTTCCAGAGGTTAGGCATGGCCTGTGGGCCCTTGGGCATGCTATTTGGTTTTCTGAGCCTGGTTAAGGGCTAGCTTGGGTTAGTTATTTTTCTCCCTAACCCCACTCCACCTATTACTTTTCCAATAGATCATAAAAATAACATTATTAATGATAAAATATTATATATGGACTTGTTTATCTATTTATTTACTTTTCTTAAAATTTCATTCCAAATTACAATTACAAAAAAAGTTATTTAATAATTTAAACATGGGTATTCACTACTAAAAAATGGAGTTAATTAATTATTTTTTTAAAAAAATTATGCAAATTATGAACTCATCATATACCCCACATTTAAACCATTATTTTCCTCATGTATACATATCTGCTATGAATTAAAAGGATTCCCCAATTCGACAAATATTAAAAAAATAAAATAATTGTAACCAGAAAAAGTTTCAATGGGGGAAAATAAATTTCATGTGTCACATATAGAAAGTGATCTCAAATTTTCAATAGACCTAATGTATTTGAATATTCACAAGAAACAAATTATGGGACTTCTCAACTCATCCAATAAAGTATTTTAATTCATCATAATTAACATTCTATTTTGTGACCTACCTCACAATATGTTTTTATTCTCTCATAAATCGAGATAAAATGAATATTAGTTTTCCTCATTACTTGATTACATGAACCAAACTTATTAATTTGAAAATGATCTATTCTCTCCACCTACATAAAAAAAATTCAACTAAAAAATAGTGCTTTGAAACTTATGGTCATATGATTATGAGGATAAAGTTTTTTAGGAAATTGATGAATAAAATAGAGTACTAAAAATGTGTCTAAGACCAATGTTTCACGAATTATGAAAAAGGTAAACCTAATGAAAATCTCAGATTCAAAAAGTGAAATCTTCCCCCAAACTTCCCATGATAAACTAAGTCCATGATCAAAATAAGCACAATGAATGAATTGCCCCACTATTTATCTCATTTTCAATTTTTATTTTCAATTTTTTGAAACATGAGCTAGGAAAAGTCTCACATCCATCAGCCAATCCCAACATCATAACAATCAGTGGTTAAGTGGTGCGATTTTTTACCCTTGATAACAAATCTCACATTTTGTTTCAATTCTTTTGAAGAGCGGTAATAATGAAATATAATGAAACATGGCATAGAAAATTTTTCTAAAACCCAATGGGACACCCAAAATATATTATATCAAAGAATCAGATCACTTTTTTTCATGAAACCCCTCCTCTACCACACATGAACTTTGAACATCATGAAATACGTTAGAGTAAGGGTATGAATGGAAAAATAAACTTTAAACATGTTTATTACTATCTAGGTCCATTAATGGTATAAAAGTGATAAAAGGAAGATAAATTTAAGGCAGGTCTAGTGAAATGTGGATAAATAAAACAAAAATGACTTATTTTTATTTAAATATAATTTTCATAATCATCATTTTGACAGTATAAAAATAAAATCCTAGTAGGTGACATATCCCATGTTCAATCATTAAATTTACTAAGAAGTGATTGGAAATATTGAATTAGGAACATCTTGGGAATATGAGCATCTAATTAAATAAAATCACTCATTTCATGTGTCATGAAAACAACATTTTCAACATAAATATATGATAATAAAATCATTAATGATGGAAGGTAATTTTTAGAAACATGTTACTATAAAAAATTATTCATTGATTTCAAATTTCTATGATTCACTATAATCATCAATTTACCCCTTTTTGTTTTTAAATTTCATTCTATTTTAAAATTAAAACATGAAATATTGGGATTCCAAAAAATTCTCAGTATCTAAAGAAAAAAATTAAATAAAAAGGATATGTGTGGAATGCATCATACTTTTCAAAAATCAAAAACAGAATCTAGATAGATAGGAGAGTATAAGTGAATAATGAAAATTAATTCTTTTTCACAAGTTTATTTGATTATATTTCATTATTGTATCTTTTAAAATTAGGTCCATGATCCTAGGACCTTTATAGACCTAAAAACCAAAACAAAATAGTTAATATGTAGTCCCTTTTCAATTAATGTTCAAAAATGAATACGGTGGGAGGTTTTATAATATCCATACATGAAGTGATAAAATAATAAATAAAGTAAATAAAACATGGTTTTCTACCACAAATGGATTTTATTATGGTTATTAAGATCAGCCTTACATCTTGGATCATGTAATTGGAGAATGGTATATAACCAACCATCTCGTATTGAACCAACTTGTTCATTGATGAATGTCTGATATAGCTCATATTACATGCCTCCTCTTGGAAATAAATTTTTTCTAGAAAGATTATAAGAATTGGATAACCCCAATGATAGTAATACCAAATATTGGGTTTTGAAAACCATGTACCACTCCTCTCTTCTATATTTTTTTGGTTTTTGTACAACATTTTTTGCACTCAACATCATCATTTCACCATCGTTGTTTTATACATCTTGTCCATGGGGCTTATATCACATAACATAGAAAGTCAAATTACAAAATTTAGTAGAACCTTCTTCCTCCTTCTTATAATATTCTATTTCAGAATTGTATGGATCTTTATCTTTATCTTCTTCTTCCTCATTAGAACTAAAGTAGGTGTCATCCTTGGAAAATTCAGAATAAGCATAAGAAAAATAACTTACCTCGAATTCAACCTCAAAATATATTGTGTTGTAAAATAGATCTTCAATGTGGCCTTCCACCTTATATATATCCTCTATATCGTTAACTTATTTATACATTCTTTCCAGGATTGAACATCCTTCATTGAACAAAAATTTCATGATTCAAAGTGAGTCTTCCAGACTTTGGTGTGTTTTTGGTTCCGAAGGGTTCTGTTGATTATCCCATCCCTAGTTGTGGGATTTTCCTATAGAGTTGTTCAATCTATTATATAAGGTTTGAAATTTATATTTCCAAAAAGATTATTTCATTCATGTTTCTTGATCTTCAAACCAATAACTAAAAACACCAACTGTATTAAAATGGATAAAAATAAATATAACCTAATCTAAAATCAGAAAAAATGGGGCAGTGTGTTCTGACTATTGAATTTATAAATTCATACACCACATAAATATAACTACTTGTAACATCACCCAAAAGAATCATTAAATCTCTCAGTGATATCAAAATAAACATTTATAGTCACCTGAATATAGTATCTAATAGGATGTGGAATAGTGATAAGATAGCGTTGATCCCATGAGGAGAAGGTCTATAAGTATTCAATAGTGTATATGATCATCAAAATTTTAATGAAACTATTTTTAATACATGATTCCATGGTTATAATGAATGTAAAGAGAATGAACATTGGGATAAGGTAAGTGATTTGAGTTTGAGGGTTTATTTTCAAAAATCTATTGACCATGATTTTTCTTGGGGTGTAAATTGTGGATTCTCAGCCACCAATTGAACTATTTAATTTAGATAGATTATCTCTCGATATTTCCTATGAATAATTATGATGTATAGTGATTAAACATTAAATATAAGGAGAAGTTTATGTCGGATATTGGTCACCCACATCCCATTTTAACATTAAGGTTCATCCTATAAATATCATTGATTTCACTATACTTTTAGTGTATATGTTTTTTATTCAAGTAGATAATAATTATATTATTTAATAATCCTTTTTATCAAACTAACCCCTCCCTCAAATAATTAGAAATCCATAATAAATATCTCAACTAATATATATGTTTTTTGTTTTTGAGGTAGAATACTATAATATTAATTCTAAAATAAATGTGCAATGTAATGTGGAAATTCATATTCATTACTTACAAAATCCACACAAGAATAAATATAACAAAGTGAAAGGAAAATAAATTCCTCGTTTATATAGCACATGGTCAATATTGATGATTTATATACTCTTTCATCAGATACTAGATAAAGATCTTCCATGGGCCTCCTATATTAACAATAGAAACTCCTCCCATTTATATGAAAATGTGATCTTCTTATTCCCCTTTGGGTCCATCCCCTTCTATTTATTGAGGATATTTCCTCTATCTTTTGAAAATTGAATTTATATTCTCCTTCTTGTTTTTAATCCTTGACTTATTATTCTTCTTCCTTCTATTTTTGAATTAATATATTTTCTTTTTATCACCCCTGACTAGTTGGTGTTTTCTTAAATCATTTCCATAGGTTCAAAACCTTATTTTGGTGTGGGGGGGGGGGGTTTAATCCTTATTTGGTTTCTTATTCACTATGCACATGGTTCTGTTTCAAACTTTTAAGGCTCACCTATATATATAAAATATGGGATGGATATCCTCAAAGGTTCGATTATTTAGTGTATCCATTACATGTCCATGAAATCCCATAGTGAAACATAGAGTTCCACAACTTCAATTGTCTTTATCCTTCAATGTTTGGGTTCTGCCAATTTGAAAAATGTCACGATGCAATGGAGGTCATATGCTATAGCCTCTTCCTTACTTATCTCAGTTTGTATGGATACACCATATCCAATGTTACTATGGTCGCAATGTCTTATCTATATATGGTCGTGGAATAATTATCTCCATGTTTGTGTAATGAATTCTTATCATTATCATGTCTGTAGTGGACCATGAAACAACAATGATTCCATGGTGCTGCTTTGTCCTTCTCATTTTGAGCTTCCAAGGCCACTACTTCGTGTAGTCATGGTTGCTGCTTAGTGTTGTTTAAATCTCTAGTGGTCAAGGAGATCTTGGTCAGTTTTAATGGAGATATATAGGGAATTATATTAGTTTTCTACCGATTTTCATTATAGAGGAGGTTGTTTATGACACATTTGAAATTTACAAGGATGAGATAGGCATGCGTGAAGCAGGAAAACTTCAATTGAGTAGTTTCATAGTATTATAATAGAATAACATGTCCCATATTAAAAAATAAAATGAACACGCTACTTTATTTTAGTAAGAGACTCTCATCATCCCTACAACAAGTTAGATGATGGTTGGAGGACCCATTGTTCCATTATTAACCACCCTATGTTGATTAGTCTATCCTTTCACCGCCATGAAAATACATTCCCTACACACTAGTACTCACTCCTATGTGCATGATTTTTTTCTTTGTTCCAACCATGAGGGCCTTCTTGATGCTTGGATTTTCTACTAATCCCTTGGGCCTACTACGTGGCTTTCCTAGCCTTATATGAGGTCAACCATGGGTTGGAAAAAATTTAACTCACACCCCCCTTTTAATTTCCTAAAAGTATAAAAATACCACTATGGATAATTGTTTCCACCTGATTCACATCTCACCATGTTTTGGTTGGGTGATATAATCCCAAGGTTGGGCGGTATATCTTTTCTATGTTATGAAGGAGGTTCTGCATTTCTATATTCCACATGGGTGATTGTAGCGGGTTATGTGTTTGGGAAATTGGACCATGTTGGGTATGAGGTCCTCAGATGGTCTCCAGTGGGTTTATTCGTGTATCTAGAAACACCCAACGACAATTTTATCTAATATTCATGGACCTACTATCGAAAGGCAGGTGCTTGTTGGATGATTTGACCAGTAACACTTATGGACTCCAATGGTTGAGAGGATGGGAGGTTGGGCTCATCACACCCTTTTGGGGGAAATTATTTCCTAATCTTGGAATCTCTTATAGATTCATGAAATGTTCATATGTTCATGATTCCTTGGTTCATTCCCTAGAGTGTTTCACGGATTAAACCTCGGTGGAAAAATCAATCATGGATATACATGGATCAGGATCTACTGAGACAGTGCTAGCTTAACCCATGCGATGAGGTGCTCTGGATTTTATCATTATCTAATGGAATGGGATTTGTTTTAATGTCAGGGGTAAAACCATGAGACAACATTCCTATGTATCCTCATGAGAGGAATTACAGCCCACATAGTTCGGTGCCACTTAAATTGACACATCACCTTTTAAGGTCATGCGACAAGGACCCATCCATTTAGTTTAACGTCATAAGGCAAGGAAGTCTATGTGAAAGATGCCAAGTCAGTATTTGGCACAGAGCTTATGCTTATGTGGATCAGAGAATCCATAAGAAACATGGTATTCTAGGTGGGTGTAACCCTGCCCGGAATATGGCCTGGAGAATACAAGGGTTGATTTGGGAGTTGGATTTGGACCTCATGGGGGCTTCATACATATCCCTATCAATGGGGAATCAAAGTCTGTGTAGTACTTTTGAACACAGGAATTATACTTTGAAGTTACCCATTTGAGGAGGCTTGGTTGGGGCGTACACTGAGGTGGAGGCCTTTCTGAAATAAGTGAATTGGGGTTTACTCATGAATAGTATTCCCTTTAATGGGGAAATGATTGGGACTAACCTTTGTGAAATTTTCCCCTTCGAGGTAGGACCTTATATAGTCATCCAACGTATCCTGGTTAGAGTAAGAATCAGACTTCTCGTAGTTCATGGATGGGTTGTGACATGATTGGGGCTTACACAAGGGAGATATCCATTTGAAGGGGGCATGATCTCTTATTTCATGGATGAGATGATATAGAGCTTGGTTCGATATAAAGGCTTTCTACGTATCCCATTTTCATTGGGAATTAAAGTTATCATATTTCATTATTGGGTTTAATGAATTTCATACAACCATATCCCTCTAAGCCCATGTGAGTCGCGATCAGTGTGTGAAATAAGAGGATGTGAAAGATTCAACAAATATGCACATTCTCTTCTCCACTAAGGGAAAAGGAGGAGGGAAATGGTGGAAGAGGGAGAATCTACGTGGTGAAAAATACAGTTTAGTGGAGGGCCATAGAGGATGTGATGGGAATGGAAGGACACGATTTGAACTGGAAGATGGAAAACCTGAAGGCACCCCATTCAACATAACATTTTCTCATGTAGGATGGGGGATTACCCGAATAGTGTAGTGCTATGTGGGTGAAGGGTTTTTCCACGTACCGAAGTGGTATGAAAACCTGGTTAAAAGATAATGCATGCCATGGTGCACATGATATCAGGTTCCATCCACATTGCATGGTGATATGTGGTGTAGAGTCTTGTTCGCGCAGTGATACACAACGCGGTTTGTCAGACTGAAGGAGGGGAATTGTGCCAGTGATTTGTGGGAATTTTATCAGTGAAGGGCCTATGGTTCTCGATTTTCTAGTTAGTTTCATATCTGATTGATTATTTTTATGTTTCATTATTTTTATAGTTCATGGTAGGTTTATACCTGCTGGAAAATGGTTCGTGGTCCATCGTATATTTTTCACCTTCGATGTCTTACTTCCAAAATCTATCAATGCTTGAATTATCAATTCTATAGCTTCAAACACAACCCAATCTCTGTAATCCTTTTTCTACTTCTCTTTTAGTTCCCCTAGTAGTCCTTTTATAGAGTGTCGGGAAATCTCTTTCTATGGGCACATGACACCTTTTGTGGATGCTCGTGGAGGGATCATCCGACTTGTGGATGACTCTATCAACCGAGGCTCATGATGTTTCATTTCATGGCGGTGGAAATTTCCTCCTTAATCATGTGAATGACGCGGCTCGTGGGATGCTACCAGCCTTTCCTAATCCATGAATTTCTCATTCTGTGGGGATGGTATGTGGGAACATACTTCTCCATTGTTTTTTCACTAATGAAATGGTCTGTGGCGCCTTCGGTCACTTTTTTCATCTCATCCGCGAACTATTGGGTTCACCAGCCAATGCATTGTGGGACAACATTTCGTAAGATGTCCGCGTACCGCTTGGTTCGCAGTATTCTCCTTTTGCAGACCTTTACTGGTAACTCGTACATAGACCAGTTTGGGTCCTTTTAGAAATTTGGTTTCTTCAATCTTCTCCTCAGATTTTCATCCCCACATGCATCTCTTTCCTTTATCAAATTTTTGGAATATTTTCATTCCCTTCACAGATTTTTCAGGACCGAACAAATTCCCCCATTGGAATGGGGACTAATCAGAAAAAATATGGGGATATTCCATTGTAGAAAATGGTCACAAACTAAACTAGTTTTTGGTAGAAAATTAGACCCATTGGAAGAACTATTCTTACATATAGGGGGCCCAGGATATTTTTCTTTTACCTAGTTTCCAAGGGAAAACTGCTCTGCAATGTGATCTCTTCTTTCATAGCATCTGCATACCAGTTCCTTCACGAAATTTTTCAGCCATGAATCGTTCCTTGCATTCCATAAACTGTATACTCTTTATAGTTACCACAACCATGAACTGAAATTTTAATTTGAAAAACAAACTATGGAAATTTAAAATATAGGTTTGAATTTCCTTGTAGTTGGACACTACGTGGCTCACCTTCCCCGCATACCTAACTTCAAGCCGGCGAACATAGATTTAATTTTTCAAATTGGATATTAAATATTCAAACTATGAACATTGAATCTCCTTGTAACGAGGCTCGGTATGTAGATTTCCAATTCTATGAATTGATCGATTTGTTGGACAATGCTCTACGGGCCAGCATCTTGCGGGGAATTCTATGGACCATTGGTTTGCAGGGAATGCGTTCCGCGAACCATTCCTGGGTTTCAGTACATTGAGACTTTCATTTGAAATATTTTTATATTCCTTTTCCATTTTCCCCTTTTTTCACAATCATTTCAATTGGACCTACACCTTGTGTGTTTTTGTTTTGTATAACGAAGTGGATCTACCTCAATCTTCCACTGGAAAAAGGGTGGCCTTATTGGAGAATATCATAGAGAACCTCTGTGTTGTCATTTTTCCACAAAGGGGTATTCTCTGAGATATCCTTTCACTAGATATAATAGCATATCAACTTTTCAATCTGCTACCGCTAAATAATTTTGGCCTCCAAGAGGACGTTTCATTGTCAAGGATTTATCATGGTGATCTTATCACACATTTGGAGATGTCCCATGGGAATAATAGGGAGGAAATCTCTTCCAGTGGAGATATTGTTAACGATTTGAGTCAGGAGGGTAAGTTCATCCTATGTGGATCTATTTTGACTTAGACCAACCAAATCCATCATAGTATGTCCTTTGATGTAACACCCCGGACCCGGGTTCCACGCAACAGGTGCCCCGAGCCCGGTTTGCCACGTGACCTCAAGCGCATTTCCCTAAATGCCAGAGGCAGCCGACTAGCAGTGAGGGCCCAGGTCTGATAGCGGGGAAACTATGCCCTCATTTGTCAAAGTGTAGCGCAGTGGAATACTAAAATAAACATACAAAGGCAGCGGAAGCAGAAAACATACACAACTGAAATAACTACAGTAGTGGATATAACCAACAGTATATAAGTGATGATGCTACATGTTTCAAGTTCTAAGAAAACAACCAGAACATGTTAGACATCAATACAGTACAACAAAGTATGGAGTACATCAAAACAAGAAAAACAGCTGGCAGCGGCATCGTGAGCCTAGGCTCGGTCCCCTGCCCTCCTACTCCTCAGTAATAGTCAAGTACTTGTATAGGGACTATTTCCCCTATCTACACCTGCAACAACGTAATCTGTTTGGGCCGAAAAGCGTGACCCAAACAGGGTGTCAGAAATATATCTCAGTAGGCACCCACCAAAGGCATGTGCCCAACTGCGTGTAAGCATGCAACAACAGTGTGCAGTAGTAAAATGAAATAAAGTAAGCATTACTCAAAAGTAACTAATTACCGGTTATATTGCCATTTTATTATCCATTTAATCCATTTAAATACTAGAAATCACCACAGTGCATTTCTACGTAAACAGTCCACGTCCAAAGACAAGCAAAACCTTACCCTCAGGTATGTAGAACCCAACCCATAGGTAATTGCCCTCGGGCGTAACATAATTTTTCCCTCAGGCATAGGTAGTGTCACCCTCAGGCACAAAGTCTATGGCCCTCAGGCACAGAAGAAGTTGCCCTCAGGCCGAAAATATCTACAGCCCTTGGGCTAAATAGTGTAGTGCCCACAGGCTAATCACAACAACGCCCTCAGGCTAAACAGGTAACCGGGCCATGCCCAGCATATCAAAATGCAGTAGACAAGAAATTCCTCTCAAGGAAATTCTACAATTACTACATTTAAGGCATACCCTAGGGTATCTTGGCCAAACAGCTAAACAGTGAAACACACCCCCGAGGTGGTTTCAGATCCAAGCAACGATCCCAACCAGTATTTTTATTATCACAAGTAAATACCTAATCAATTCTAGGCATTAAATATAGTAACGGCCTCAGCCACACGACACCCCAACATGGGTTCGTGGCACAAAAACACACAAAAATGCATGACAGTTGGAAAATAAACACAAAGCCACCTACTTTATACGCCAATGAACGTTATACCCGAACGCCGACTCCAGAAATACCCAAGAACGGCGTAGATCTTACAAAGAAAAAAACCAATTCAAACGTAAATAACTTATGTTAGGAGAAGAATTGGTAAGAACGGTACCAGGAGAGGAGAGGGATTACCTCTGCGGTTCCAACGAGATCGTCTGAAGCTGAATCAGATTCCATACGAACACCCGGCGGATCTTCAAAGTTCCGGCCATCCTCCTTGGCTCCAAAATGGCTCAAATTCCTCCTCTGCAAAATGAGGAGGCTACTGCCTATTTTAAGCCGAAAAAACAAAGTACACGGCATGTACTTCTGAGTACACGGCATGTACTTCGTTCATTTAACTATTCAATTGGTGGCACCGCCACACTGTTCATCCGTCGACATGAGTACACAACATGTACTCCCAAGTACACGGCGTGTACTGTCGCCTAGCTGGCGGCTGCTCCACCGCCATACTGTTTAAGCCTGCCGACGGACTACATGACGTGTAAGGTACCACTACACGGCGTGTAGTCGATTCCTACACACTTCGTCCCCGGCATGGCTACACGCACCATGTACTCATCCCAACACGGCCAAAAGTACACGACGTGTGGATAAAGTACACGGTGTGTAGTTCCAAAATTTAGGATTTCTCCCCATTTTCCATATTTTTTCAAAAAAACTTAAGGAAAAGGAAAAAGAAGAAGCTCGTACCTCAAAACTAAGAACCGGGTTCTTACAAACTTACCCCCTTATAGCAATTTTTCCCCAAATTTCCCTTTCAAGGGTGGAGAAGATAAAGCTCAGAACAGCTCTGGCCACTGAGCATGTACGTCATCCTCCCGCTCCCAGGTCTCGTCCTGCACTTGGACATGATGTCATAGCACCCATACAAGAGGAACTGACCAGCCTCGGAAAACCTTCATGCTCCTGTCAACGATACGGATTGGATGCTCCTCAAAGGACGCATCATGCCGAAGCTCAACCTCCTCTGGATGAAAGGTGTGAGACGGGTCTGAATGGTAGCGACGCAACTGAGACACGTGGAAGACGTCCTGCATGGCTCGGTACCATTGCGGTAACTGCAACCGATAGGCAACCAGCCCGACTCTCTCCAGAATCTCAAATGGCCCCACATATCTCAGTGAAATCTTACCGTGTCTCCTGATCCACTTGTGTCCCAGCCTCAGCGAAACACGTAAGAAAACCTGATCCCCGACCACGAACTCCAAAGGTCGTCTACAGTGATCAGCATAAGATTTCTGACGAGACTGTGTGGTAGCCATCCGCTTCCGAATCAACTGGATCTACTCAGATGTCTCCTGTACGAGCTGTGGCCCCAGTAAAGCTGCCTCACCTGCCTCTAACCAGCACAAAGTTGATCGGCATGACCTACCATATAAAGCCTCGTATGGTTCCATCTCAATAGTTGCCTGAAAACTATTGGTATAGGCAAACTCTACTAAGGGTATATACTTCTCCCACGATCCCCCAAAGTCTAGGAAGCATGCGCGCAGCACGTCCTCTAGCACCTGTATCGTCCGCTCTGACTGGACATCTGTCTGAGGGTGGTATGTTGTGCTCAGAAGCACCTGTGTACCCAACGCCCTCTGGAAACTCTGCCAGAAATGAGACGTAAAGTGGGCGTCCCTATATGAAACGATAGAACGAGGGACCCCATGAAGATGTACGATATCTTGGATATACAGCCTTCTGAGCTCGTCCACACCGAAGGTCTCCTTCATCGTCAAGAAGTGAGCTACCTTCGTGAGTCTGTCCACAACAACCAACACGGCGTCATTACCTCGAGGTGACCTCGATAACCCTATCACAAAATCCATCGCGACATCATCCCATTTTCACTCTGGAATGGGAAACTGCTGTAACAGCCCAGCTGGCCTCTGGTGCTCTGCCTTCACCTGCTGACAGGTGGAACACCTCATAACAAAACCAACTATCACTCTCTTCATACCCGGCCACCAGTACTGACGTCTCAAGTCTCGGTACATCTTGGTAAACCCGGGATAAACTGACCAAGCTGAAGAATGAAACTCTCACATCAGCTCCTCGCATATATCCCCTGGAACCCATACACGTCCATGGAAACGCAAAACCTCATCATTGCCTATCGTCCAACCGGGAGGAGGGTCCTCACTTGCTACCGACTCCCGTAGAACTAGGCCTTCTGAAACTGATAGCTGCCTCATCCTCACTCTGTCCAGGAGGGTAGAAGTCACAGCTAATGAGGAAAGATAAGTCTGCCCCTAACTATCATGCACATCTAGATGCATCTTAGAGAATAAATCCATAAGCTCCCACTCACCACTGGCCTCTTTCACCGCCTGTATCTGAGTCTTCCTGCTCAGTGCATCAGCTACTGCATTTCCTTTACCAGGTGTATAGGCAAGCTCAAAATCGAAGGATTGTAGGTACTCAACCCACCTTCTCTACCTCAGATTCAGGTCACGCTATGTAAAGATATACTTGAGACTTTTGTGGTCGGTGAAAACCACAAAATGCTCTCCCAACAGATAATGTCTCCAACAGCGCAATGCATGAACAACTACAGCCAACTCGAGATCATGCGTCGGGTAATTCCCCTCATGTGGCCTCAACTGCTGAGACCCGTACGCAACAACTCAGTCACCCTGCATCAAAACGGATCCCAGCCCAATCCCTGATACATCACAGTAAACTGTATAGCTCGTCCCCTGATCTGGGAGTATCAGGATCAGTGCTGATGTCATCCTTCCCTTCAGGTCCTGAAAAGCTGTCTCGCAAGCTTCTGACCAAATGAACTTCACACCCTTCTTATTCAGACCTGTCAGCGGTGCTGCTAAGCGGGAGAAGTCCTATATAAAGCATCTGTAGTAACCCGCCAGCCCTAAGAAACTCCGTATCTCAAACAAGTTCTTAGGCTGCTCCTAGGAAACTACTACTCTCACCTTCTCTGGGTCTACTGCAACTCCTGCCTTTGAGATAATGTGACCCAGGAAGTGAATCTGGTCCATCCAAAAGTGGCACTTTGAGAGCGTAGCATATAGCCGATGCTCTCTCAGTGTACTCAATACGATCTCAATATGGGTGGCATGGTCGTGTCGAGTGTGATATTACACCAAGATGTCGTTCACGAATACTACCACAAAGGAATCAAGATACGGATTGAACACACGATTCATCAGAGCCATGAAAACTGCTAGCGCGTTCGTCAGTCTGAACGGCATAACCGTGTACTCGTATAGACCAAACATACTCCTGAATGCTGTGAGAGGTATATCAGATGGTCTAACGCGTAGCTGATGATATCTGGATCTCAAGTCGATCTTCGAGAACACTCGTGCTCCACGAAGCTGATCAAACAGATCATCTATCCTCGGCAAGGGATATCAGTTCTTAACCGTCAATTGGTTCAGCTTCCGATAATCAACACAAAGTCTAAGGGTATCATCCGCCTTTTTCGCAAAAAGGACAGGATAACCCCAAGGAGAAGTACTAGGTCGGATAAAACCCTTTGCCTATAGCTCCTCTAACTACCTCTTGAGCTCCTACAACTCAGGCGTGGCCATCCTATAAGGAGGAATGGACACCGGTGCTGCTCCTGGCACAAGCTCGATAGAGAAATCCACCTCTCGCACCGGAGGTAGACCTGAAATGTTTTCCGGGAAGACATCCCTGAAATGATCAAAAACTGGAGGGAAATCTGTCTGAAAAGTCCCCTGATCATCCAGATATAAACTCGCAATCTGGGCTGTGACTCCACCTCGCCCATGATACTCTGGTCCAGCTCGACTTTCCTGAACATCCCATTCGCCCTCTTATAGAAACTCTCCGCCCTCTGGTGATGTGAAACACACCCTGCAATGATAGAAGTCTACAAAGGATCTAAAGGGAACCAACCAGTCCATCCCGAGAATGACATCATAGATCATCATCTCTAAGACATAGAGGTCCTAAAGGAAGTGACACCCTCCAACCTCAAGGGGGCACTCCTTGCACTGACACACACTAGCCGTCCTAGTCCCCAACGGAGTGTCTAGCATCATGTTATCAGAAGAAGAAGAAACATCGAGCCCAAGGCTCTCCACAACGGGTACAGAGATGAAACTATGCATAGCACCCATATAAAAAAGTACTAAAGACAAGAAAGAAGCTACTATAATAGTACCTCTGACTGTAGAAGGTTCGGGATCCTGCTTCTGCTGGGTCCGTTGTACTGCATATGCCTGCCCAGTGTCGTGGCCCTGCGACACAGCCTGGCTACCCTGAGCTGTCCCGCCCTGCTACCTCTGCGATCCTGGTGTCTGGCTACCACGACCACGACCACCATCTCTGCATGCACGCCCTGACATATTCTAGTTCCCTGACCGGTAAGAAACCACTGGTCCTGCTCCCGCACGTGAAGTCTGCACAGAACCCCTCTCACTAGCCACTGGTGGGAATGCCCTAAAAAAGCGATGTAGATGACCCATCTTGCCGCAAGATCGGCACTCCACTAGGTCTTGTGGACACTGCGGTCTCTTGTGCCCCTCTCTGCCACACTGGTAGCACCTGACCGGTCCACCTGAAGAAGCTGCCTGGCTGGTACTGCCGCCCTGAGAGAAGTCCATCTGTCTCTTCCTCTTTCCAGCAGAAATAATACCAGTAACTGGTGCTGAACCACCCTAGACAACACCACTAGATTCCCACAGGTTCCTCTCTGTAATTAGTTCCTGGTTCACAATCGCGTGTACAGTAGGAAACCTGAAAAAATTCACCAGCGCTTAGATTTCATACCAAATACCATCCTCAAAACGTCTGGCTCTCAACATCTCATCACCCACCAGCACGGGTGAAAACTGATAAATCTCTGTAAAACGAGCAGAGTAGTCCATCACAGACATAGAGCCCTGCTACAGATTCATGAAATCTCGAGCTCTATCTGCCCTCAGCGTCTCGGGAAAGAAGAAGTCATAGAAGACTACCTGAAAATCTTCCCATGCCATGTCCCTGTGATGCTCTGTATGGGCGGTAACATTCCACCACCTCTTGGAAGAATCACGCAGCATGTAATTCGCGAGCCTGAACCTCCGCCATGGAGGCGTCTCCAAGTGCTCGAAAATAGTCTACATCGATCCTAGCCAAGACTCCGCAGCCTGTGGTCTGCCATCCCCTGAAAACGTAGGCAGATGCTGCTGCTGAAAGATATGCTTCAGCTCGGCCATAGATGTGGCAGCATACGGTGCTCCCTAAAAGGTCTGCATGAACCGCAATAAGCCTTCACGAAACTGTGCCTCCGTGTCACTGTCTGGTATAACAGATGGTGCCACATCTGGCTCTGCTGGTGGATCAACTGGTAGCTCATGGCCTACCATCTCCAGAGTATAATCGTCGCCGCTCTCCTGGCGAAAAACTCGTGGTCATCTAGGCAGAATGACACTACAAGTTTAAAAGCACACCTCAGATTCAATATTATTAAGACTGAAAGCGAAGGAACCACAAAGGAACAAGAGGAAAAAGCATTCAAAATTTTCAAAACAAGACTACACAGCATGTACACTGACTACACGGCGTGTACTTGACTTCCCTTCCCCTGCCCGGGTCCTTCTACATGGCTAAGCCACACAGCTTCCGTTCAAAGAAACTACACAGAGTTTATAATATCTACACGGCGTGTACGGTGTTATTTTCCAACTGTCTATGTCGTCTGTGACACGGCCGAATACTCGGCTTAACTCCACACGGTGTGTTACACCCATACACGGCATGTACAACACCCCGTTTCCCAGCCACATGGCTAACTCCACACGGTCTGTCCTCGGACAAGACTACATGGCGTGTCCCATAGGTACACGGCATGTCCAGGGAGAGGTGACACCGGACCATGTTGTTAGTTACACAGCCGAGTCCCCAGGTCACACTGAACGGCATGTCTATAACTGACACGGCGTGTTCTGTCAAGAAGTTCACCGACCCATGTTGTTAGTTAAACGGCCGGACTCCGGGTCAACACTACACAGCGTGTTCAGTCAAGGAGTTCACCGACCAGTGTTGTTAGTTACACGGCCAAACTCCGGGTCAACACTACACGACGTGCACAAAAAATACACGGCATGTTTTACCCATGTCCTTCCCTACCCCGTGTCGCCGCCCGCATGGTTTGTGACACGGGAAGAGACTACACGGCGTGTACTCAATAAGTTCATTTTTCTTACCGAACAGAAGGTCATACACGGCATGTATAAAAAATACTACATGGCGTGTATACTGGGTTTCCAGACAGTATGCCTCATAAACTTCCCCAGAACCCAGAAAATACCGTAAAACGACACCTAAGTGTCAAATTCCGACCCGTGAGGGTCCATACTCCCCACGAATCAAAGTTTGACATCTTATCTGTGTTATAACCAATAAATAGTCAATGATCCACCAAATTCCTGTCAATGGGGGACCATACTCCCCAAAAACCAAAGTTTTTCATCCATTCTATAACAAGATCAAACAAAAACACCATATCACAAGGCATGTATTTATCAAGCAGCTATCACAACAGCATTCTTTATTAGCACAACAACTATCACAACAACATGCGAATTTATAATGCACCTACATGTCATGGAAACTATGCATGGCATGTGATATATAGCATGTACCTATATGATGCATGAGACGACATACCCTCATCTCATCGGGTTGCAACTAAATAGAACCCACAGATAAAATATAAACAGCACAATCCAAGTGGGTCACCCAACAGTGAAAACATATCAACCGTAAAATTGAAAAATCAAAATAATACAAAATACGAGGTAGACTGGCTTTTCCCTGTACACGGGTTAGCTATGCCCTAGCATAGCTTATTACCAACTACCGTTCCATCCTATCCCTGACTACGGCTCTAAATAGTAAGTCAAAGAAAAGAAACCCCTCTGATACCACTTTGTAACATCCCGGACCCGGGTGCCACGCAACGGGTGCCCCGAGCCCGGTTTTCCATGTGAACTCAAGTGAATTTCCCCTAATGCCAGAGGCTGCCGACTAGCAGCGAGGGCCCAGGTTTTATAGTGGGGAAACTATGCCCTCATTTGTCAAAGTGTAGCGCAGCAGAATACTAAAATAAACATATAACGACAGCGAAAGCAGTAAACCTAATAAACTAAAATAACTACAGCAGTGGATATAACCAACAGTATATAAGTGATGATGCTACATGTTTCAAGTTCTAAGAAAATATCCAGTACATGTTAGACATCAATACAGTACAACAAAATATAGAGTACAGCAAAAAAAGAAAAACAACTGGCAGCGGCATTGCGAGCCTAGGCTCGGTCCCATGCCCTCATACTCCTCAGCAATAGTCAAGTACCTGTATAGGGACTCTTGCCCCTATCTACACCTGCAGTAACATAATCTATTTGGGCCGAAAAGCATGACCCAAACATGGTGTGAGAAATATATCTCAGTAGGCACCCACCAAAGGCTCGTGCCCAACTGCGTGTAAGCATGCAACAACAGTGTGCCGTAGTAAAATGCAATAAAGTAAGTAGTACTCAAAAGTAACTAATTATCGGTTATATTTCCATTTTATTATCCATTTAATCTATTTAAATATTAGAAATCACCACAGTGCATTTCTATGTAAATAGTCCATGTCCTCATACAAGAAAAACCTTACCCTCAGGTAAGCAGAACCCAACCCGTAGGTAATTTCCCTCAGGCATAACAGAATTTTTCCCTCAGGCATATGTAGTGTCGCCCTCAGACATAGAGTCTATGGCCCTCAGGCACGGAAGAAGTTTCCCTCAGGCTGAAAATATCTACAGCCCTCGGGCTAAATAGTGTAGTGCCCACAGGATAATCACAACAATGCCCTTAGTCTAAACAGGTTACCGGGCCATGCCCAACATATCAAAATGCAGTAAACAAGCAATTACTCTCAAGGCAATTATACAATTACTACATTTAAGGCATACCCTCGGGTATCCTGGCCAAACGGCTAAACAGTGAAACACACCCTCGGGGTGGTTTCAGATCCAAGAAATGATCCCAACCATCATTTTTATTATCACAATTAAATGCCTAATCAATTATAGGAATTAAATATAGCAATGGCCTCATCCACATGACACCCCAAAATGGGTTCGTGGCACAAAAACACACAACAGTTGGAAAATAAACACAAAGCCACCAACCTTATACGCCAACGAACGTTATACCAAAACGTCGAATCTAGAAATGCCCAAGAACAGCGTAGATCTGATGAAGAACAAATCCCATTCAAATGTAAATAACTTACGTTAGGAGAAGAATTGGTAAGAATGATACCAGGAGAGGAGAGGGCTTACCCGTGCGGTTCTAACGAGATCGTCCGAAGCCGAATCGGATTCCAAACGAACACCCAACGGATCTTCAAAGGTCCGGCCATCCTCCTTGGCTCCAAAATGGCTCAAACGCCTCCTCTGCCAAATGAGGAGTCTACTGCCTGTTTTAAGATGAAAAAACAAAGTACACGGCATGTAATTTTTTCACTTAACTGTTCATTTGGCGGCACTGCCACACTGTTCATCTATCGACATGAGTATACGGCATGTACTCCCAAGTACACGGTGTGTACTGTCGCCCAGCTGGTGGCTGCTCCACCGCCTTACTGTTTAAGCCTGCCGACTGACTACACGGCGTGTAAGGTACCACTACATGGCGTGTAGTCGGTTCCTACACCCTTCGTCGTCGGCATGGCTACAAGCCCCATGTACTCATCCCAGCACAGCCAAAAGTACACAACATGTGGATAAAGTACATGGCATGTAGTTCCAAAATTTAGGATTTCTCCCCATTTTCCATATTTTCTCAAAAACACTTAAGGAAAAGGAAAAAAGAAGAAGCTCGTACCTCAAAAATAAGAACTGGGTTCTTACATTGGAATCCGTTATACCAGATTATAAATCTATCATTTACCTATTGTGAGGTAACCCTGATGGATGGTGGAGCTCCAAATGGGACCTCCGACCAGGAGGGTTCTTTTCTGATGATTGGGATTGGTCATTCTGAATTAATTAAAACTACTTGAAAGCCTCTGTTCTTCTGAACCTATCAATTCATATCAGGTAGTATGGGTCTCCCAATTCTCCATATTTTTGTTGGGTAAGATATTTCTTAATCTACTCATCCATTAGTGTTTGGGCACTAACACCTGTCACCTTTCCCATGGTGAAGTACGGATCAATATATGTGATGTCTACCAGATATAGGGACACACAATCATTAGAAACATGTATGCTGAATTTTTACCAGAGGCCAATTCCTGGATGAATGTCAAGAAATTATCCCCATTGGAAGAAGAATTATTGGTTCTGGCAGAGAGTATAATTGGTCAGCCTCTTCACACCCACTTACTCATCTCATTTAAGGATTCAGAAAGTATATTATTGTAGGTGAACGGGTCGAGGCCAAGAGTTCTTCGTAGCCGAACCCATATGACCCAAAAGTCATGGATCATTCACGGTTCATACTACCCTACCCTTCAGGCGGGTCAATACGCCACTTGTAGTTATGAAACTAGCCAAGACGTGTCACCTGAGATCCGGTTGGCAGGTTTCTTTTCCATGTTCTTATGTGGAAGGACTTTCCCTACCCCCTACATCTATATTGACATTAGGGCCTTCAGATTGATGATGGTGTCTACCTTGGTAGAGGTAAAACACATTAAATTGGATTCTCCCACCCTTTCCCATATTTATGAGTTTTTGGGGTAGATACAAGAAAGAAGGCCCTTGTATCTCTTTAGAGGGCCATTTAAATTTTTATATAGCTGGAAGGAAGAAAATTTCCCCTTCCATGAATACCAAAATCCTTCCACAGTTCCTCATTCTGACTTACACCCAACCTTTCATAACATTTCCACCATTTGTGAAAAATATTTGAGTGTGGAATGCGAGATTGAATTGATAAGTGATGTCTCTTACTTATTTTTTGTGCCTTACGATGTACCCAGTGGAACAGTGATAATGGGAGAGGATCCCCTAAAGAATGTTCTTAGACTATTGCACTTCGAGATTGATTCTTTACTGCATTCAATGACATGGTGACCATTTTTGAACAATACATTCCTTATAGGTTCTCTAGGATATTTAGGTTCCTTCTGCAGATCAGATCTCTCCCCGCCACCATGTTGAAGTGGGAAACTCCCCCCATAATCCTCCGCCAACTGTGGCTGATGATGGTGTTGGAGAATATTAATACGGAAGTCCTTGTTCCTCTAGTGTTGGATTCAACCTATCTGTCACATGAGTTTTACCAAATGTTGTAATCTTTCTATCCTGATGGGGTATTGGAAAGGCTAGTTCGGTGAGTGTAGAAACTAGCATCTTTTTGCAATAATGTTTCAACTATATTGGTTGCAACATTTTCTCCCATCCCTATGGTGAGAAGGTATTATTACACCACAATATATGTTTAGAATGGGCTTCATCTACGTAACCCATTTCTATAGAGGTGATTCAGACCACTCTCCTCCAGTGTACATAGCTTGTTGTCCTAGTAGAGATATCCCAAAAAAGGTGTCAACAGATGTTTCAGAAGTCACAGTCAGTCCCATGTGCTTAGCCCGAGATACTTAAACATATGTTTGGATGGATAGTACCCCTACATGGGTAACTTATCTTAGAGAACCTTTGTTTATTAGAATGGTGATTCCTCATTACATACCTATCACGGTGGATGAGGACAAAGATTTTGATTCCATTAGGAGGCATATAGCTATGCCAAAAAGGGAATGGCCTCAAATTCATATTCTTTTCATAGAAACATCCCTGAAAACATTTTCCAATGGGGAAGATAAAATTGTATTACTATTTTTTAATTTGGGATCGGGCGTCTTGGATCACCAATGTTTGCATCTTTTTGTCCAAAACGTTCTTATACCTCAATAGGATCTCACTGCTTGCAAAGGAGATATCGCTCGGTTAAACACTTACCATCAACAAGCTCAGACTTTCCAGGACATTACTAGTGATTTGCATCATCTGGATGATAAGGAATCTAGTGCTCATGATGAGGTGATTTCCCAAGAGGAGGAACTACGTGAGTGTGAGGATTGTTTTTCCAGACTAAGAGTGCATTTGGCATCATCAAGTTCTGATCATGAGGCCATTAAATAGAAAGGGTGATACCTATGTATTTTTATTAAGTGATTATGCTACATGGTTGAAACTGAATCTTAACAAAGGACTGCTTTGTAACAGGACCTTGATCTCCCTTGTCCGGTAGTTATCAACCTGCTGTATAGAGCGAGTGGGTCCTTGTTGTAATCTGTTTTGCTACTTTGTACCACCTCTATTTTGACATCGGGGAAAGACTCTACATTTGGGAAGCCCCCCCCCCCCACCCACTCTCACTTATTTTTATAAAACAAAAAAAATCTTTCTTGTGTTCCTATTTTACCATTTCATGAAATATAAGTAATTTACTATCAACTTCATTTTAAAAAATAATCTATACCAGATATAAATTTGATCCATAATCCATGAAAAATAAATAATAAAGTCATTCTCTAATTTCTGCCTGAACTAAGGCACCCAACGAGCATAGTTTGACTCTTCCTAGGGTCACATGGAAAACCCAACAATCCTTGTGCCTTTTTTATCTCCCTAATTTTTTCTTGATCCTATTACTTTGTGTTTTTAGTGGGTATATCTTGAATTTTTCTTAGTCCACCCTTTTTGGGTTTTTTATCTAACATTATTTTTGTCTCTTGATGATTTTTTTATTTCTCAATGTATTGCCTAAACCATATGTAGTATAGGTTTAGAGAGCTGACACTCGACTTATATACAAGGTTCCCATTTGGGTTTTCTCCTTAGAGAGTGTGGTGTCTCTTTTATAAGGGCAATTTAATGTATTTCCGACTGGACTATCATTACTAATCTTGTAGGTCGAACAGCTTTGACCATGAATTGCAAGGAAAAGGCCCCAATTTAAGACTCATTTACTGAGAATGTCCCAATAACTTTCATACATGAATGAGGGAGTTTTTTTACCCTAAAATTTGATTTATAGATATGGTAAATGGTATGGGGCATGGAAGACATAGGGAGAAATGAGATATGAAAAGCCTCTCATGAGGATGAATTTAAAATTGGTTGAAATTCATTTTTGTAGGAAACGTATGTAGATTCATCGGGGCATAATGTTCATATTCAAACAAAGGTGACTATTAGACACTGGCCTTCCATTTCTGATGGCCACAAAGTTTTATTCAACTTTGGATTTTTTTTTCTATTGAGGACCATAGTGGATGGACCGTTGAAGGAATTATATCTGAATGTAATAAGGGAATTTGATCGGCTTTGGATGAGAAACCTCTCCCACGTGAATTTTTCTTATGTAAAGGAGGTTTGATGAAAGTTTCCATTTAACGTCGTACATCAAGGACATTTGGGACTTGTTTTGAGAAAATATCTTACTCTGATTAGGGGAGGGTAAATGATTCACCTCTTCCATACTAGTTTTTTTAGGAATTTCATTCATTTTTAGGCATTGAAAAGGAGAAATGTGTAAACTGTAATACATGGGGATTCCTAATCCAAGGACAGAGGTGGAACCTAAATGTTGTAATGGAGTATAGAGGTAAGAAGGGATACTCTTGTGGACAAATTTTACTTTGGTTGGAAGGTTTTTTTGTAGGCAACATATGCAGAGCCACTGAGGCATGATGTACACAGTCATGTAATGGTGCCTGCAGGACATTGTCCATCCATATTAGATGCCCATGGAGAAGTATGGAGTTATGGATATTTACGAACATAGAGTATGACTCGTGAAAAATGGGTGTATCTAAACATAAAGGGGGTACTCTGGATTGAATTTTATAGAGAACACTAGAATAAGTGGAGGTATATTTATCCCATCCTCATGGATTGGTTCCTCATGCAGGTCTGACCCTTGCACAAGATGGTATGGGACAATCATGTTTCATGGCTTGAACTGAAATGTGAGATCGGGTGTTGATACATATCCGGTGAGGGTAGGAATCGATCTACATGTAATTATTTTCAAGGTTTATCCGTATACGGATCTGATTCGTGCATGTGGATGGGGAATGTTTATTTTGGATGCAGATCCACTAATAATGTGGGTCTTGTACCAAATTTATTGGTGTGGATTCACTTCATGCCTAGAAACATGAGGGGAAACATCCTTTGGTGTGACCAGGCCTAAGGGTGAATACTATGTGTTGAGTATCATGCAGTTTAAATTCCATTCTATTAGGACATTGATATTAAAGATCTGAGTAACTGTAGGGTAATCGAACTAGTATTTTCTGGCATATCCGGGTCTTGGGTAGGAAATAAAGTTTAAACCATGGTTTCTAGGGTTCTTGGACTCGGATAAATGACACAGGTCATGAAATCCATTAAGTGTATGAATGTAGGAGAATCCTCTTCTGGGGAAGAATTTTCCTTTGGTTGACAGGTCGTGTTTATAGTCAACATATGAAGAGCTTCCAGGGAATGATGTTTATATTCAGGTGAAGGTGTCCACATGACACCAACCACCCATTTCCTATTTCCATGGATGAGTATAAAGATGAAATATCACTCAAAGAACTGAGTTTGATACATGGCCAGAGTCTGTCCAGACATATTAGAAACATTTAGGCCATGATTTTACCACAAATCTGGGGAATTCCCCTACATAGATCTGACTTATATGTAGGGTGGGACATCTGATTTCCTCATTGGGGTCGGACCAAGGTTGATGATCTAGGAGTCTAGAGATATACACTCTTCAGTCTGACTCATTAAAAGGGGGAATTTTTTTATCCCTGGGAAACCTTATATTTTAACGTCGTACGATTAGGACTTGAGGCTTCCCATTGTGAGGAATAAAACTCCAACATTACTTTTATGTTCAGGCCACTAGTTCCAAAATCATGGAAACAATTTTCTATGGATCAATGATGAATTACCTACTGGGGTCCCTAAGCCCATGTGAGCTACACTCAGTGTGAGAAGTAAGGGATGGAAAGGATTTCAATTCACCACCTATGGATGACACAATAAGTTGAAGGTAGAATTTTTTTCTTGGGAGGATTTTTGTGTAATTTAATGTTGTATCACGAGGGAAATTCACACATAGTTTATCATCATGTGCAGAGGATGTAAAACAACCCCAAGGTGAAAGAAGGGAAACATGAAAACCCCTGAGACGGTCCTATATCTAGTGCCTTCCTGGGAATTCTCTACTTCGGTTCAATTTGTGTGAAGATGAGGGGATATTTCACTACATTTTGTAGTTGATCCTAGATCATAGGATTCATATATTGCTACATATCCAATAGTAGGAGAATCAATCCATGAGGGTTATTAATGGACGTCCCCTCTGTAGGTCTAGCTCATACACAGGGGGAGGAAGGCATTTTTTATTTTGTTGAGGTTGGGCCAAGATTGGGATTCAGATGTCACTACATATCATGTGAGGACAGGAATGAAGCCCTATGTAGTTCTAAGTCACAACATGTTAGGTGACCACTACTGGGGGTTATGTTATCTTAGGTGTGGAAACCATTGTACTATGTAGTTTAATGTCATATAGGTAGGACATTCTAACATTGCTGTTTAATTTCATGTGGTGAGGAAGTTGGTGATCCGATGAAAAATAAATGGATATAGTGGATTCATACAGTTTTCAGCCTTGCGGGAAGAACATTAGAAGAACCATTTAGAGTCGTGTTGCGAGGACATGTCGTCACAAAATCCATAAATAACTACGGTTTAATCAGGATAGGATATCCTAGAATACCCAAGACATGGGAAAAGATAGAGGGTGTAAACCATAGTCCCAAGATCCCTTGGATTGGGAGGAATGGCATGGGGCTTCAAAGACATCGGGAATACAAAAGTAGGAAAAACCTCTCCTAGGGTCAAATTTTCCTCTAGTTGATAGGCCATTTTTGTGGCAACATATGCAAAGCCACTAGGGAATAATTTTCATAGTCAAACAAAGGTGTATGAAGGAAACTAGATACCCATTTTCGATTGCTGTGAATGTTTATGGGGATCCAATATTTCCCAGAGCATGGAGATTGATGAATGGAAAGGGTGTGTCTAGGAGTGTAAGAAATATTCAGACTGCAATTAGCTATGAAATATGGAAACCTCTATATAAATCATACTCGTATGTAGGGGGAGGCATAGTCTTTTGTCTCTTTACAGGTGTCAGAATTCAGACATGAATTTTTTTTCATCACGTTGCATTTCATGTGAGGTTGATTGGGGCATATTATAGATATTTTTACTCCAAGAATCAAGCCACACATGATTATTGAGGAACCCTATAGTTCAAAATCATGTGGTTAGGAACTTTCATGGATTTCCCTGTATGAGTCTGATCCATACGCGGGGAAAGGGGAATTTTCTCACTAAAGTGGCGGCTGGACCAGGATGTAAGATCTGGGTGTTTATATATAGCCTATAAGGGCAATAATTAATCCACATGTAGTTCATATGAGAAATTAATTGCATCGTTCTAGTCTGTACGTAGAGAAAATGGAATTTTTCTTACTTATGGTTGGGCCAAGATGTATGATTCGGGTGTCACTATGTATCCTACAATAGAAGGAATCAACCCACACATTGTTATAAACATATCCTCCCTATATAGGTATATTCCATACATAGGGAGGGGGTATTTATTCCATATTGATGGAGACTAGCTGAGGATGTGGGATCCAGGAATCACTACGTATCCTGTGAAGAAGAGAATGAAGCCACACGTAGTTCTGGACATGAATATATTCCTCATACCAAACTGAATCATGCATAGGGAGGGGTCATTTTTCTATAGATGGTGTATAGACTAGAATGTGGGATCAATGCATGACTATGTATCATGTGAATACATGAATCAGGCTACATGTAGGTCTAAAGTCCCCTCCATGTGTCAGTCTGACCCTTGTACAGGAAGGGGGAGATATTTTCGACTATTATCTTTGCATGAAATTGAATCGTGTGTGACATATCATAAGATGGAATGAAATGACACCTATACAGTTTAACATCTTGCAGAAATGAGCACGATTTCAAGCATTTTAATGTCGTGCAACATTAACGAATATCACCCAACATGAATTAAAAGTAATCGTTTTCACTATGTAGTTTAATGTCGTGTTTAAAGGATATAGATGATGATCAGTTTAACATCGTGAAACATTGAAGAATATGACATTATGTTTTTTAACTTTTTTCTTACTAGATATTTCATCATGTAGTTTAATTTCATACGATTAGGGAATTTCCATTTTGGATATATGAAATACTTCTTCAAGAAACTTTCATTGGTAGGAGCTCTGTTGAGCTTCCCATCCAATAAGATTAACGTATATTCTCCATTAGAGTATATATTGTATATGAAATATGGTCCCTCCCATTTTATCTTCAACATTGGAGGCTTTATCTGGATTATCATTGGGGTTCTGAGGACCCATACAATCTCACATTCAATGAAATATCAGAGGCGAACCTTCTTGTTGAAGGCTTGTGCACTCCAATTCTGGTATACATGAAAAAGGTGAAATGTATGCAACCATTTCTCATACATCTTCTTTATCTCATCAAAACATTGTTGGGATTTCTCATTTGTAGATAGTTGATCGCAAATGGAAATGATGAGTGATTGGAATTTGAACTTCAATGGGAAAGATTTCCTATGTCCCATATACTAATGAGTACAGGGTGTCTTGGTTAGTGATGTGGTTCATGGTTCTGTAATCCCACATAGCATGTGAGATCATGTACGGGCATGATTTTTTTGTCTTTATCCACCATGTTTGGATTATGTTGGATAAGGTCTTTTTGAAAGCCTCTATTTGTCCATTGTCCAATGCATGATAGCGGGATGAACGGTTGGCCTTGATACCATATTCTTGGTATAATGTTTCCAACTCAACAGAGCATAAATTGGTTCAATTGTCCATCAATATTATATGAGGGACACCAAATATGGTAATGAATTTCGATTTCACAAAACTAATAATGTTTCTTACCCCAAAATCTTTAAGGGGTATGGATTTTCCCATTTCAAAAAGAAGTTTTCTACTTTGAGAATAAACTTGAATTGTATGGTCATAGCAGGAGGATATGGTCCCATGACATCCATTCCCCATATGTAAAATTGTTAGCAGTACTTGTTTACGTGAAGTAGCTCTGGGGGTTGGTGAATGAAATTGGCATGGACTTGTAAGGAATGACACTTCTCGGTGCACTCAACACAATATGGCATCATAGTGGGCCAATAATATCCAAGCCTTTGAATTTGATAGGATAGTTTGGATGATGATTGGTGTACCCTACAAGTTCAGGTATGCACTTATTTTATGATGGAAGATGTATCTTCTCCATTAATTCACATCATAAGGACTCTATCAAGGATTCTTTTATATAGAACCTTTTGTTGGTTTTCACCATCGTACAAAACAAAGTTGACTACCTACCTCTGGATCTATTCTCATCATGCCCTGTCTAGTGGGAGTTCTCCCCTATATAGGCAATTATCAATGGGATTCATCTAGCTGGTGGGATGACCATAAGTGTTAGGGGTGGTGCTAATATTGTTGATTTCATCTGTGTTGGCTATAACGAATGGTAAAACCATCTGACGATGGGCGATGTTGATGATTGTTTCACCCCAGTTTGGGTCATCCAGGGTTTTGGCTTCATTTTTCAACGCATCAGATTGTGAATTTTGTGTCCAGGGAACATAAGTAAATGTTGGTTCCAATGGGAATTCTAACATAAATCCTTATACATGGTTAATCAAAGAGATAATATCCTCTTTCTTGATGCCATAATCACTATTGAATCTCTTGGTGGCCAGTTCTAAGCCACCTTTTATTTTCAAGTGCCCGACATGTGCTTGAAGTTTAAGTTGCAGGCCAGCAATGAGACCCTAGAATTATGCTATGTTGTTTTTGCATCCTTTTGAAATTGTGAAGGAGTAAAGAAAGAGTACATTTTTCAGATATATGAGTATGACACCCAGCCCCACATTGTTGAGTCTAGGTTCCTCCATCCTTTTTTCCTATTGGGCTTCTGGACGTGCCGTCAAAACAGATCTACTATGTTTGGGAACTTTATTAATATTATAATACCTCTTCATTGGGTAATTTGGAATCCAATAGAGTTACTCTGGTTGAAGGATGATCTTCCAGGAAATCATCTAATGCCTGGCCTTTCACTTTCTTCTAGGGTATGAACTGTATATTAAAATATTGTAGGATGGATTCCCACTGTGACAGGAATCCCGTCAACATTGGATGGTAGAGAATATACTTGAGTGGGTTTCCATGAGTGACTAGGTGGACCTTGTGGTTATGTAGGTAATGTATATAGAGACCAAAGCTTTACATACAAGGACCTTACATTACTTTTGCGGAATACTTAATACATGACAAAAACAAATGCCAAAAGACCGTATTAGTTTAGTGTCTTTGGAAACTCGGAACATAATCTTCTAATCATGGTGAAAGATCTTCAACATCTCCCAAAAAGATCTGCATCTTTTTTTCTTACCTAAAACTTTTCTTTATATCCTAGGGAAAAGAAAACTTGGAAAGGGTGAGCTCAAATTCTCAGTAAGTGTAAACATGGAAAACATAAAACAATTTATAAACATTTGAATGTAAAAACATGAACGTGACATAAATCTTAGCAGTGCACAAGGAATAGATCATAAAGGAAAATTAACCATGGAAGACTAGAATTGTAATAAAACATTTAATTGTGGAAAACCATTAAGAACATGATATGATTTCCATAGTAGCCAAGGCATTGCTTCCAAGACCATCTTAGTGGAAAAAGTCCATTACTGAACCGAGATTACTTTTTGTTCCACCCCTGTATTACTGAACCGAATTTACTTGTCGTTCCAGCCATATTTATCTCAGGAGATATAAATATTTACCCAATGCATTGGAGGGAGATATAGGTCCCAACCATCTCATAATTAAATCATTCTTTCATGCGCCACAAAATAAACATAAATCATTCATCATAACCTAAAGAATAAAATGGGTTTCACAAACATCATTCCATCATAGCATAATCCATATAAAAAATGGATATCATTTCATCATAAACAAAATCAAACCATGTAAATAATAGGGACATTATACTTGAAACATGACCATATTAAAGAATGTCATCTTAGATGGAAAATAGTCTTGATAAAACACTTGAAATGAATTCTTGAGGAAAATATCCTTTCTTCTTCAAAATAATTTTCTTTTATCAAAATTCCATTCAATTTTAAAAGAAATGATTTTTGTTGAAAATAATCATGAAATCTTGTAGAGGAAGATTCATGGAAATATGGCGTTATGAAACCGTAAAAATTCATTCATTCCGTATAAGTTAAACAAAAACATTCTCCTCGTACTTTTTCCGGAATAGACAAAAAGTACCTTGTATGGTAAACAAAAGAAAGATTCCTCACATACCATGTAGTGAAAGTAAAAAATGGGTAAAAAGGATTTTAAACATACATGAAACTATTTTTAGAAAATATCGACATGGATGGTAAATATAACCCCAGTAAATACTTACGAATAAACAATCTCGGTTAAGAACGAGATTGGAGTAATTATCCCTTACCTTAGGTCCAATTTCTTCTATATATGTCCGAAAATCTTGTATAGTGGGTCTAAACATATTATTAACTTGTAAGAAAACCATAATAATATTTATGATATCATATATGATTCACATAGGCCTTTATATTAGCCATTTATTTGTCAATTCCATGTTAAAGAAACGTTTTGGGTAATATTCATTTCATATATCGTAGGTGTTTGGACTTGTTGTTCGTGATATTATTATTACTTATATGATGATTTAATTACTTCCAGAATGTAAACCATGATCTATATATCATATATATTCAGTATATATATATCTAATAGATAGATAAATGAAATGAAACACATCGTTCATGGAGACGGCAGGCCATACGTATGCATGAACGTTGTTTTCCTTTCCTTATTGACTTGAATAGAAGTAAGTAGATGATATATATATATATAAATCTAGTAGAATTATTATTCAATATATCTCATTATTATTCATTATATATACTTTATAATCATTATTGAATGGTTATCATGGAGAATTAATCTCATCACGACGTGGAGACGGTAATCTGTACGTACGCACGAGTGATGATATCGTTCCCATATTAATTGAATGGAATTGGAGCGGATGATATAATATCTCAGAATCTGTATGATTTTATAATAATCATATATATTTATTATTTCTACCATTATACCCATCCAAGTGTGGTGGTGGTGGAAAAACAGATTACACCACGGTGTGGAGACGGTATTCCATATGTATGCAGGCGTGGTGATTTTGTTTTTTGTAGGATGGATATAAGGTGAAATAGGGTTGTTTCATATTTATAATAACATATCTGTATATTAGTGATACTGATGTTATTATTTTACAATGAAACAACTAAATAAGATGAATTATGAGAAGAAATAAATTTGAAATAATCGGTAAAGGATATTACCTCTTTTTTGACGCGCCTCTTCTAAAGCTCCTCTAGGGCACTAAAGTTGGTCTTTGAAGAAGTCCAGGACCTATAGTATGTTTCTAGGGAAGAGGATCAGAGAAATGGATAGGTTTTGGCCGAGATTTAAGTCTCAAAATGTTGTGAAGAGGAGAGGGAGGAGGTGCCCTTTTATAAGAGAGGAGAGGGGCGCTTTTGGGAACCTCCAAAATATTAATTTATAATAAACTCAAACACCACATAAAAACCTCAAAAATGACTCAACATATAAGATTAGGTGAGATAGGGTTTAAATATAATCATCCATTAAAATTTATACATGTTGGGAATTTATTTTAAACCTTATCAATTTTATTTATCCATATTTAATATATTTAATTTTATTTGTGGTAATAATATTCTAAATTTTAAATTATTATAAATACTTACTTATGTGTTGTTAATTGTAAATAATTACATAAATTATGAAATATTCGACCATATAATTTTAAATTTGTAATTCCTAAATATTTTTGTTATTTTTAAACAATTTAATAATATGTTATTTTTATAAAATACCAATAGTGTCAATTTTGACAGTATTCAATTATTTGAATTTAAATAAAATATTCATAGAAGATATGTTCAAAAAAAAATTAATATATTACTAACATGTCATATGTATCTATAAAATTATTTGAGCACATTAAATAGTTCATATAATATTTATTTTAATATTTTGAAAACCATTTATTTGATATTTCTCTTAATGAAATAATTACTACAACATTTTTGTATAATTATTTAATATAATTATTTTTTCATAAAAATTAAAAATAAAATAATATGATGAATATAAATATACTAGCTTCTATAAGATTACATTTAGTCGGATTTATCTTCTAAAACACCAAACTTTTAAAATGTTATGTTTATTAAATTATGAAGGTGACAACTTTTACGTCATTTAAAATAAAATAATATAAATGTCATAATCTGTTTTATAAGGCTCCAAATGGTGCACAGGTCGAAAATTGGATGCTTATGGTGTAGATATACTAGACCAATAAGTTTTTTTCAAGTTTTGGGGCCATTTAAGGGTATTATTATTTGAATAAAAACTATATTATTGATTTTTCACTAAATAAATAATTTTTGCATCATTAATTTATAAGCTATTAAGGTAAATATATATTTCTTAAAAATTAAAAATAAATTACCATGATAAATAAAAACATTTTATATTTCAAATGAGTATTTATAGTCTAATTTATATTCTGTATAACCTTATAGTAAAATTACATTAATTATTAAAGTTTGAGTGAGACATATTTCACTTTCCTTTAAATAAAATAAATTAAATGCCTTTATCACATCCAAGTTGGTTATAATACATTCCATTTCGACCCAAGTATGTTTTAGGACTAAATATAATCCTCAAATTATATTAATAAAAGTGTTAGGGTAATATTATAATATTATATTTACCTTTAATTACCCGATTTACCTTTAACTATAATAAATAAAATTTACCGTAGTTACTATTCATAATGCCCAAAAATAAAAGTAGCCTATTAACATAATTTGGAACTACTAATTACAAATATGGAATCCATTTTTCAAAATTCAAAACACATAAGTTGCAGTAACTAATTTAAAATTAATCATGTTGTTAAGAAAACGGGTTTTAAAAGTTAAAACATTGCAAAAGATTGATATGTTTTTACCTATGAATTCAATGTAAAATTAATGTTAATAACATACATTATATTAAATGGTAAAAATATATTCTATTTATACTTTAAAACAATTCAATAATATATTTTAACCATATAAATTATTTTGATGAAAAAAGATTTTTTTAATTAAAATTAAGCGTATTTTCACTATTCATCAAAATATGATAGTTATTAGAAAAATATCAAAAATTCATCCAAAGTAAATTCTTATGTAATAATTGAAAATAATATGTTTATTTTGTAAAATTTAACTTATAAACGTGTCAAAAACTAGATTTAAATTGGGTGTGCCATCGAAATGCGGCAAAAATACAATTTTTTAAAAATACTTATTTTACAAAAAACATTATTTTGTTCTCATACCATGTTCTAGAAAATGGGTAAGATGAATAATAATGTTATAAAATTAAAAATGTAGTTAATACTATTCATAATGGATAGTTTATAATAATATTATAACAATATATCATTGTTTAGTGAAACACTGTATTGCGTACAACACACGCTATCGGGGAAGGTCGTTATTGCGTGTAATGAAAGCCAAGTCAGGGTTGCATGTAGTGCAAGCTTCATTTGGTGTTGTATATAACAATATAAAAACCTAGTTCATTTTTACCTAGATAAAAATCTATACTCGGTGCTGTGTAAAATGAATTTTATTCGAAAGAACTTGAAATTGTGTGCAACATAAGCCATGAATAGTGTTGTGTATTCTACAAGCTAATACGGTGATTCATATACAGTAAGATAATCTTGGTGAATCGTACAACACAAGACATCAAAGAAATTAAAAAGAATATTTCTCATAAAATCTTGGGGTGTTACATTCTACCCCCCTTAAAATGAATTTCTGCCTCAAAATTCATCGGGGTTATAAATCGTTTACTACTTGAAAGTTTCTTTTATAGAAACCCACATCATAAAAAGGAATACTAAAATTTAATTTTAAAAAGGAATGTTAGAATCATAATGGTTACCCAAAGTAACTCTGCACTGGGTTTCCACATAGGACAACAAAGGTGAAAACATTGATATAGAAGTGAAATCTAACCATCAACTTATGATGAAAAGTGGTAGAGGACATGGATATGAAAAATCCAACAATCACAAAGCCATAAATTTGTGATGATCTAAGGTACAATCTGATTCATCAGATACGAGGGCACTAGGATAACATTTTTTTTCAATATCATTTCTCTAATGTTGAAGAATTTTTGAATTAAAAGAAATACTTACTTGATTTTAGTATAATATCACCGTTGTTCATGCCATGAACAATTTCCACTTCATCTCATAAAGAAATAAATTTGAATTTGTTTTTTGTGAAGTGTTATCAGATCATGCGATAGGATGATAGGTCATTCCATCTATCTCAAACATAAGTCCATATATGGTGAGGCTAATCGTACATGGTTCCAAAAAATGGACTTATACTTCATCTATCACACCTCTTAATAAAATAAAACAAATTTCTACTAACCAGGGACTTATGGTTGGCCAGTGGTAGGCGATAAAGTCCTATCATACTTCAATTGTGGGTTTGATTCCCACAACCTTGTCCGACGTGACGGGTTGTCGCCCGTCCTGTAGGTTGTTCTTTTTCTAAAACTACACTATTATAACATTCCAGAAATAATATCGAAAAAAGGTTCTATCCTTAAACGATACTATCTGATGTCCAACTAAATTAATTAAAATCTTATCCAAAATACTTTTATCCAGTCTCATAGTATAAAGAAAAAGATTACTAGAGAGGTAATCTACCAGTCATGTGAACACTATCATTTATCTCCCATATATCATAAGATATATCTTGTTGGTCACATTCTAAACATGTGAATACCTTAATCATGTATTCTATTTAAACATGAACTACCATAGAACCTTGGTGAAAACATGAATGCTGTCAAAAGTTAACTCTTTCCACATACTAAAATCCCAAAATTTCTATACACTCAAACCAGGATATCACTTTGTCCTAATCTCAATCATGAGATCATTAATACTATCAAACATATTATTTTCTCCTTATCCCTTCATTTTGTGCATATCATCTGCTTTTCAAAAATATTTCAATCACTTTCCATGGTTACCGGTACCATTCAACATTTACTTTCAAATACTCAAGAAAAAACAATAGTGCAATAATCCTTAGATTTTCTTTATTCCAAATTACCATACATTATTATTGATAAACATGCAATCATTCCACTACCTTCTTAAACCATTGACTGATCTTCATCGTTTTATTCTTCAACACTTCCTTCATCTCATATATCATTTTTAGTCTCTTCAACATCATCAAAATAAATACTACCCATACGACCATAATGATTCTCTTCATGATATTTTTTCTTAGGGAATTAGTTTTCATAATGCCCGTACATTCCACATTTAAAACATATAACCATTGTTGATGTCTTAGCAATACCATTATCCTTGTCCATTGTGTTAACTGAAAATTTTCCTTTGCAATTACTTGTTTTGTGTCCTTCTTTTCCACACCCAAATCATCTTACAGTTCCTTTGAAACATTCTCCTTGATGCCTCTTCCCACATGACATACATGAGGGAAATTGAACTTTCTTTCCTTTATTATCATCATGAAACACCATCATTCTATTTTTAGTTGAGTTAGGAATCTTACCAATGTTGAGATTATAGACCATATTATAAGATTACTGATTAGTCATAATAACGATGTTTCGCCTTCCAAATACTGTTTCATTTGTTAGCTCATGAAGAATATCATTCCATTTTCCATCATATTCTCTATTAACATGAATCTTCATATTTCCAGTCATTTTCTAAACCCCAAAAAGAATAGTGTGAGAGGAAAAAATCATACTAGGAAAACAAAATAATCAAGGGAGAGTATGTTCAATATCTAAAATATTAGGTTTAATCCTAGGTTATTCATGATCATTATCATAATTATAGTATTGTAACCTATAATTTATACTTAACCTTATGGACATCCCTAGACATAACTTAGAAATACCTCTAGGGATCTCACTAAAGTTTTCGCATCCTAGTTTCCAAATGTTAACTAAACCATAGATTTGATACCAACTATAGAGACCCAAGCTTGACGTATATGGACATTACATTACTTTTGCAGAATAATTAATAAATGACAAAAAAAATTCCAAAAGACCGTATTAGTTTAGTTTCTTTGGAAACTCGGAACATAATCCTCTAATCATGGTGAAAGATCTTCAACATCTCCCATAAAGATATTCACCTTTTGTTTTCTTACCTAAAACCATTCTTTATATCCTGTGGAAAATAAAACATAGAAAGGGTGAGCTCAAATGCTCATTAAGGGTAAACATGGAGAGAAAAAAACAGTCCATAAACATTTGAACGTAAAAACATGAACATGACATAAATATTAGGAGTACATAAGGCATATATCATAAAGGAACATTAACCATGAAAGAATAGCATTAGAATAAAACATGTAATTATGGAAAACCATTATTAACATGATATGATTTCCATAGTATCAATGGCATTTCTGCCAAGAACATCATAGTGGAAAATGTCCATTACTAAACCGTGTTTACTTGCTCTTCCAGCCACGTATTACTAAACCAGATTTACTTTCAGTTCCAGCCATGTCTATCTCATGAGATATAAATCTTCACCCAAGGAATTGGAGGGAGATATAGTTCCCAACCATCTCATAATTAAATCATTCTTTCTAATGCCATAAAATAAACATAAATCATTCATCATAACCCAAAGAATAAAATGGGTTTCATAAACATCATTCCATCATAACATAATCAATATAAAAAAATGGATATCATTTCATCATAAAAAAAATCAAACAATTTAAATAATAGGGACATTATACTTGAATCATGACCATATTAAGTAATTTCATCTTAAATGGAAAATAGTCTTGATAAAACACTTGAAATGAATTCTTGAGGAAAATATCCTTTCTTCTTCAAAATCATTTTATTTTCTCAAAATGCCGTGAAATTTCAAAAGAAAATATTTTTGTTGAAAATAGTCATGAAATCTTGTAGAGGAATATTCATGGAAATAAGGCGTTATGAAACTGTAAAAAATCATTCATGTCGTATAAGTTAAACAAAAATGTTCTCCTCATACTTTTGCAGGAAAAGTCAAAAAGTAACTTGTATGGTAAACAAAAGAAATACTACTTACATACCATGTAGTAAAAGTCAAAAATGGGTAAAAATTACTTTAAAAATACATGATTTTTTTTATAAAACATGGACATGGATGATAAATATAACCCCAGTAAATACTTACAAATAAACAATCTCAGTTAAGAACGAGATAAGAATTATTATTCATTACCTTAGGTCCAATTTCTTCTGTATGTGTCCGAAAATCCTATATAGTTGGTTTAAACATATTATTAACTTGTAACAGAAAAATAATAATATTTATGACATCATATATGATTCACTTAAGTCTTTATATTACCCGTTCATTTGTCAATTCCATGTTAAAGCAACGTTTTTTGAAATATTTGTTTCATTTATCATATGTGTTTGGACTTGTTGTTATTGATATTATTATTACTTATATCATGATTTACATACTTCCAGAATGTGAAACATGATTTATATATCATATATATTCAGTATATATATATAATAGATAGATAAATGAAATTAAACACAACGTTCATGGAGACGGTAGGTCGTATGTATGCATGAACGTTGTTTTCCTTTCCTTATTGACTTGAATGGAAGTAAGTAGATGACACACACACATATATATATATACAAAAATATAGTATAATTATTATGTCATATATCTAATTATTATTCATTATATATACTTTATAATAATTCTTGAATGGTTAACATGGAGAATGAATCTCATCGTGTCGTGGAGATGGTAATCTGTACGTATGCACAGCCGATGATATCGTTCCCATATTTATTGAACAGAATTGAATTTGATGATATAATATCTCAGAATCAGTATGATGTTATAATAATCATATATAGTTATTATTTCTACCATTATACCCATCCAATTGTGGTGGTGGTGGAAAAACATATTACACCATGGCGTGGAGACGGTATTCTGTACTTACGTGCGCGGGGTGATTTCATTTTTTGTAGGATGGATAGAAGGTGAAGTAGGGTTGTTTAATATTTATAATAACATATCAATATATTATTGATACTGATGTTATTACTTTATAATTAGACAACTAAGGAAGAGGATGTAGAAGAAGAAATAAATTTGAAAAAATCGGTAAACGATATTACCTCTTCTTTGACGCGCCTCTTCTAAACCCCCACTTAGGGCACTAAAGTTGGTCTTTGAAGAAGACCAGGACATATAGTATGTTTTTAGGTAAGTGGAGAAGAGAAATGGTAAGGGGTTTTCCGAGATTGAAGGCTCAAAATGTTTTGATGATGAGAGGGAGGAGGTGCCCTTTTATAAGAGAGGAGAGGGGCACTTTTGGGAACCTTCAAAATATTAATTTATAATAAACTCCAACCTTACTTAAAAACCTCAAAAATGACTCAAAATATAATATCAGAAGATATAGAGTTGAAATATCATTAGTAAATAAAATTTAGACATGTTGGGAATTTATTTTAAACCTTATCAATTTGGTTTATCCTTATTTAATCTATTTAGTTTTATTTGTGGTAATAATATTCTAAATTTTAAATTGTTATAAATACTTACTTATGTGTTTTGAATTGTCCATAATTAGATAAAATATGATATATTCGACCTTATAAATTTCAATTTGTAATTTCAAAATATATTTGTTATTTTTAAATAATTTAATAATATGTTATTTTTATAAAATACCAATTGTGTCAATTTTGACACAATTAAATTATTTGAATTTAAATAAAATACACGCAGAATATATGTTCGAAAAAAAATATTTAATATATTACTAACATATCATATTTTTCTAAAAAAATCTTGTAGAACATTAAATAGTTCATATAAAATTTATTTTAGTATTTTTAAAACCATTTATTTAATGAAATAATTACTACAAAATATTTTTATAATTATTTAATATACTTATTTGTTGCATAAAAATTAAAAATAAAATACTATGTTGAAGATAAATCTAATATATTAAATAATAATACTTTTAGTAGAATTTATCTTCTAAAACACCCAACTTTTAAAATATTATGTTTTTTAAATTATGAAGGTGACAACTTTGACATCATTTAAAATTAAATAATATAAATGTCATAATCTGTTTTACAAGGCTCAAAATGGTCAACAAGTCTCCACTTGGATGCTTATGGTGAATATATACTCGAAAAATAAGTTTTGGTTATGTCTTTGGGCCATTATTGGGTATTATTATTTGAATAAAAACTATATTATTGATTTTTGACTAAATAAATAATTTTTGCATCATTAATTTATAAGCTATTAAAGTAAATTTATATTTCTTAAAAATTAAAAATAAATTACCATGATAAAAAAACATTTTACATTTGAAATGAGTATTTATAGTCTAATTTATATTTTGTATAACCTTATATTAAAAATACATTAATTATTAATGTTTGAGTGAGACATATTTCACTTTCCTTTAAATAAATTAAATTTAATGTCCTTATCACATCCAAGTGGGTTCTAATAAATTACATTTCAACCCAAGTATGTTTTAGAACGAAATATAATCATAAAATTATATTAATACAAGTTTAACGGTAATATTATAATATTATATTTACCCTTAATTACCCTATTTACCTTTTAATATGGTAAAAAAAAATTACCGTAGTTACTATTCATAATGCCCAAAAATAAAAGTAGCCTATTAACATAATTTGGACCTACTGATTCAAAATATGGAATCCATTTTCAAAAATTCAAAACACAGAAGTTGCGGTAATTAATTTAAAATTAATCCCATTGTTAAGAAAACAGGTTTAAAAGTTAAAACATTGCAAAAGATTAATATGTTTTTACCTATGAATTCAATGTAAAATTAATGGTAATAACATATATTATATTAAATGTTAAAAATATATTCTATTTATACTTTAGAACCATTTATTAATATATTTTATCCATATAAATTATTTCGATGAAAAAAATTTGTTTTTAATTAAAATTTAGTGTATTTTCACTATTCATCAAAATATGAATGTTGTTAGAAAAATATCAAAAATTCATCCAAAGTTAATTTTTATTGAAAATTTGAAAATAATATTTTTATTTTGTCAAATTTAACTTATAAATATGTCAAAATTAGATTTAAATTGGGTGCGCCATCAAAAGGTGGAAAAACTACAATTTTTGAAAAATAATTATTTTACCAAAAAAATTATTTTGTTCTCATACCATGTTCTAGAAAATGTGTAAGATGAATAATAATGTTATAAAATTAAAAATTTAGTTAATACTATTCATAATGGCTAGTTCATAATAATATTATAACAATATATCATTGTTTAGTGAAGCACAGTATTGCATACAACACACACTATCAAGGAAGGTCGCTATTGCATGTAATGCAAGCCAAGTCAGGGATGTTTGTAGTGAAATATTACTTTGTTGTTGCATATAACATAATCAAAACATAGTTCATTTATACCTAGATAAAAATCTACACTTGGTGTTGTGTAAAATGAGTTTTATTCAAAAGAACTTGGAATTGTGTGCAACACAAGCCAAGAATAGTGTTGTGTATACAACAAGCTAATACGGTGATACATATAGTGAAATATAATCCTGGTGAAGCGTATAACACAAAAAATAAAATAAATTAAAAATAATATTTCTTATAAAATCTCAGGGTGTTACAATGTCTCATCATCTAGACCACAAATATTATGTCTATCCAGCTCTTCTTGATATTTGAATATTGATTCTTAGCATCAATGATAGTCTCGATGAGATAATAATGACTATTCTCACAGCTGGTGTCATTATTCTATGCAAGAAAAGATCCTAGAGATCTCTCTAAGGAAGTCCCATATAGAATGATTGGTGTCCCTTTGACTGGTTCCATTAGCACGGGAGGTATCAAGAGATATTTCTTGAGATTGTCGAATGCTTCCTAAAAATAATCAATCCACTAATATGTGACCCCCTTTTTCATCAACCTGGTAAATGGAAAGAATTTTCCTGTAAGGTAGGATATGAAGATCCAAATGTATGGTAGATGTCCCTAGAGACCTCTCAACTCAGTGAGGTTGAGAGGTGGTGACATTCCAAGGATATATTTTTTCTTCTCATGGTCGACATTGATGTCACGATGGCGTACGATGAATCCAAGGAATTTCCTGGAGGAAACACCGAAAGCATATTTTAGGGGGTTCATTTTAAAACTTTGTTTTTATAATTTTATAAAAATAGTATCAAGATTGAATAGGTGGTCTGAGCACTATCTTGAATTAACCACCAAATCATCAATATAGAATTCGATGAATTTTCCCTAGAAGGGTTTGAAAATGCATTGTGTGGCATACTGGTATGAGGTACCATTATTTTTCAAATAAAATGGAATGACCATGTTGAAAAATACTGCTTGGGGGATAAAAAATTGATTAACTCTTCATCTTCTTGGCCCATCCATATTTGATTGTAACTCGAGTGTCCATACAAAAATGAGAGAGCTTCATATCCAAAAGTTGTATCAACCTGCAATTCTATGATCGGATCGGGAGATCTTCTTTTTGGAAATGTCAATTGATATTCATGGAATTTATGCAGACTCTGATCTACCCATTCTTCTTCTTAACAGGGACTATATTTTCCATCCAGATGGGATATTGGTCTTTATGAATGAATTTATATCTAATTAGCTTGTCGAATTCATCATCTATCTTAGTAGCATGCATCGGGTGAGTCCTTATGGCAGATTTCTTGTGACCGTAATAGACTTCTGGTAAGCCCAAGTGGTGAGTGGCCACCTCAGGATTGAGAGATGTATTTTCTATGTTGTTCCAAGTGAAAAAAACTCGAATCTTTTTCAAGAAAGAGTTTTATACCAATTTCTCTTTAGAAGGCATGGCCACACTAATTAGAGTGGGTTGTGGGTTTTCTTCGATACCCAAGTTCATTTTCTTTAGTTCATCAATTGTGGTAAATACACCCTCTTCAAATGATGGGGGGTGATCCCTGAGATCAAATTATTCTTCCACATTATCCTCATCCTTTACTTCCTCTTCTGATAGGGAGATGATTATTGAGATGAACTCTCCAGGACTAGGGGAGGGATCATTCTTACGACATTCAAAGGATGAAACAACTTCTTCCACCCCAGATGACTTTGGGGAATCTTATAAGGGAGATATATTAGGGTTGGAAGAGTGTACTCACCTTTTTGGGTGATAATATATCCTATTCTACCTTAGTGTGAATTTAATGGAGCCCTGTGGATGGGTTAAGGGCATTTTTATTTGATCGCTCACCGTCGTCCTGGGGGCCAACGCACTTTTCAACATCCCTAGATTCAATATCCAGGACTAAGATCATATAGATGGATGAATCCATATCTTAATTTGAGTTCATGAACTCAATCAGATTGATATTAAATACATACTCTTCCCCCAATCTATTTTAGAGGGGCGGTATGAGCTATTTCTAGTCCATTTGGGGCGGTGATCCAATCAGCATCGTTGGCTGAAGACTGCTTCCCTTTCGTCTTATAGAATCTTACATCGATATATTGTGACTCACGAGATTTTAATAGGTATTTTTCAACATGAAATGTGTTTTTATGCTCATTAATGCAATATTTGATGCACTAATGGTATGATGAGGGAATCTCAGTATGTTGATGCAGGAAAGGCCTTTCCAGCATGACATTGAATGTTGTGTTTTTCCACACCACTCAAAACTCAGAACCAAAAATTAGGTCAACAAGAAATTTTTTATCATGTTTCAACCTAAAAACTTTTGATAACTTTTTTCATAACCCAATAGGGTTGTGGTCCAGCGCGTCAGAATATCTTCATCACAACCCAACCGTCGAAGTGTATACAGTGGGATAAGATTAACTCCATAGCCATTGTCAATGAATTTTTTTATAATATTGACACCATTAATCTTTGTAGACACATATAAAGTATTGATATGTTCCTACATGATGGCTTACTCATATTGATCAGTTAAATATATTACAGCATGGAATTCTTTGGGTTGGTCTCCATCCAATATACTTCAACAGCAACCACTTCTTCCTCAAATTCCTAGGGACTCTATAAAGAATCAACGAGTGCCTCCCTAAGATCTATTAATAGATTCATTGCATTCTGGATTGAAAAATTCACTGATATTAAGGCTAGCTACTTCATAATATCATACTTATGCTCTAAAGTTCGGTGCTTCCCAATGTAGGAATGCTCTTTTATTGGCACTTTAGGGGATTCAACCTTAGATCTAGACATACCAACATCTAGGATAGGACTTGATGGTGCTTATGTTATTTATGGTTTTTTCCCAGGTAGGTTTCCCTATGTGCCATGGGATATTATACATTTTCTCCCCTTTTGAAATATATTCTAGGATAATCGGTCCAAAATTTCTTCCAGTGGGAGCTAAAAAATACTCATGTTCCTGTAGTGTCCACTGGAGGTCTCTTCCGTGTGTTTCTGCAACATTAACAGTTTGAGTTGGGTTATGGCAAGTAATATGACTCCTAACATGTCAATGTCTTCCTGGAAACCCTTTACTTCTGTTGTAACACCCCAAGCATCCATGGTACGCTTATTTAGCTTGTGCTAAATGCAACACCGAGTTTGGGCGCACCCCGACCGATCAAACTAGCCATTTAAAAAGCAGTTATGAATATTATTAGCCACATTTTGAATTTTATATATCAAATATAGTTTTAAAATTCATCTTATGTGTTTCTTAAACATAATATAACGACAAATACAATTTTTTAGATAAAAGTAGTATTTGTCAAAAAATATTGTTTTCCCACCTTTTAATGGAGAACCCTTTTTAAATACAAAATTTTACACTTTTATATGTTAATTTTAAAAAATTTAAATTATTATGTAGAATAGGTACATAAAAAATTTGTTCGGGTAATGTTTTATTGTTTTTCTGATAACATTCATACATTAATGAATAGTAGAAAAATACTTCATTTTAATTCAAAACTAATTTCTCAAAAAATTTATTTATATTTTTATATTATCCTTCTATTTGGTTTCAAAGTATCTTTAGATTATTTTTTTATCATTTAATATAATTTAAGTCGTTGGAATTATTTTCACATTAAAATTAGATATAAACACGTGTCAATATTTTGATGGTTTTTAGTTTTTAAAAACCACTTTTCTTATTTTGACAATAAAGATTAATTTTAAATTAATTACTCCGACTTCTATATTTTGAATTGGAAAAAATGTATTAAATATTTTTAATCATAAGTTCCTAATTTTTTAAATAAGTATCTTTTATTTTTTGACTTTATGAATAGTAACATCAGTAATTATTTTTATTTACCATGGTTCAAGGGTAAATCAGGTAAATAATGGTAAAAAATAATATTATAATAATATAAAACTACCGTAACATATGTAATAATCCTATTGGATGTGAATTCCCAACCATAAATATCCTTGGGTCGATTTTAGGACCCCATGGAGCTACTTGGGTGTGATAATGACATGTTATAATAATTAATTTAAATTAAAGAGAAATAAAACACAAACATGTATCTTTTACTAAAATAATTTTAATATGGTTTTATATAACTGATATATTTGACTATAAATAGTCATTTGAAATATAAAAATATTTCTTACATCATGTGTTTTTATTTATAATTTTTAGAAATTAAAAAAAAATTATTTATTTATGACACAATAAAGATGTTGTGATTACCTTATTAATGAAATGTTAAATTAAATAGTATTATAAATATTAAATAAATGTAATTTTATATTTTTGATGCCATCCAAGAATTTTTTGGATAACATATACATGTTTAGGGATGTGTTAATTCTTTTTATATAATTAATTGAGTTGTTATGGCTTTGGAAGAAATGAATTAATAAATATTGTCAAAATTTAAATAATTGAGTTTTTAAAACAAACACTATTTTATTAAATGATATAATTGTCCTAAATACCTTATATCCATCCAAATGAATTATATAGTGTTAAAAAATTAATTAATGATTCACTTTAGGTTCTCTTGGAATTTTATAGAAACTATATTAACCATATAGTATAAAAATACAAGAAGACAAGGTAAGAGTTAACTTATTTAACTAAGGTTTGAAGCCAAATAATATGGTTAAATTCATGACCTAAAAATATCTAAAACCTATTATTTGAGATGATTTATACCAATAATTTTCTTATCCTCTTAATAAATCACAATGGATCTATTATAAATAAAAAATTAATTTTTAATAAATTAATATTTCAATTTTTTCTTAAAGTTCCCCTCACCTCTCTTATAAAAGGACACTTCACCTTCTATTTAATTCACACATCCAAATCGATTTTTATCAGACAAAACCTACCCAAATATCCTCCCAAATTCCATAAATTCATCCTAGAAGCCACCCTTTGGGCATAAAACCAACCTAAGGAGTCCTTTTGTTCAAATCAAAAGTAGATACGCGAAAAAGAGGTAATCATTTTATCAAACCGTTTCAAAGTTATTTCTTCATCTAATTCAATTTACTAAGTTGTTACCATATTTAAATAATAAATAAATAATCTAATATATTCTAAGATTTTGTTATGATTATGGGAAAACCACATTCCTCCTTTTACACAACCTATGAAAAAAATATCGCCATGCATGGGTGCATACGGCTTACCGTCTCCACGTCGGGGTGTAAACTGTTTTTCATCTATAATTTATTTAGATGGGTATAATGATGAATATAAATATATTAAATAATAAATATAACATGATATTATTTCTCTAAAATTAACATTCCATCCAATTTCATACCATTTAAACATTAAGGAAATGATATTGTCCCTCGTGTGTATGTATGGATTATTGTCTCCATGACGTGATGAGATTTGTCATCCATGTTCACCATCCAAAAATGATTATAAAAAAATATATTAAGAATAAGTGTGAAATATATTAAATAATAATTCTACAGGAGTAATATATATATACATACATATTTGTCATTCACTTACTTCCACTCAATACGATAAGAAAATGGAAACATCATTCATGCATACGTATGGAATACCATCTCCATGAAAAGTGTTTTAAATTTAATATATGTATCTATTATATTTTTTAATATTCTGATTCTATATGATATATAAATCATTTTATCATGATCTAATTAATACGATTAATAATAAAAAGTGAAAACACATGTGATAAAGAATGCAATTATTACACAAAAAGTTGCATTAACATGAAATTGTTTATAAACGAGTAATATAAAGTCATAAACCTATCATATATGATATCATAAATAATATTATTCTGTTACAAGTTAATAATACTATTAAACCCATTATACATGTGTTTCAGACACATATAGAGAGTTCATACTTAAGGTAAGGGTTAATTTTTCAATCTCATTATTATCTGAGATTGTTTATACGTGTGTATTTACTTGGACGTATTTATCATCAATGTCCATGTTTGTTAAAAATATTCTATGAAGGAATATTTTTATGGTTTTATGTACGATTCACATTAAATAAAACATCATTTTAAGTGATTTAAATTTTTATTATTCTAAATGTTTCTAATTAATGTTTGTGTTTTATAAATGGTTTTAAAGAATTATTTATATGGACATGAATGTTTTAAAATGTTAATTCCTTTATAAAGTTTCAATGTGGCATGGGATAGTTTGATTCCAAAATCTCTTTTAAATTTATTCTTTTATAAGTTTCTATCTTTTGCATAAATTGTTTCAAAGTAAAAAAGGGATATTTCTCTCAAATAGTTTTAATGAATATTTTCATCTATTTAAACATCCCTTGGTTGGATTTTATTCATAATTTTGGTTTATTTAGTATGATATAATATTACTTGTTTTATTGAATGTTTTATGAAATTTTTGGCTATGGATATGCTATTTTGATACCATTCATGGTTGTGGTTAAAGTATTATCTTTTAATTTTCTAGTTTTAATACAAATGATTATGTTATGTTTCACCATTTTCATATAAGAAATGCATTGGACTTAGTAAAGTGATGGGAGGGGCCTGAAATATCCCCTCAATACATCATCAGGTCTCATGATACAAGATAGTGTCTTGGAATAAGTCCTTGATAGAATATTTGTGTATGGTCTTGGCACGAGGCTTTGACGTAGTGGTTATGGTGTTCAGAATTATGAATTCCCCCATTAAGAGATTAGTTATTGATTTTACATGTGATAATTAGACTACTAGAATATACATGTGAATTTTTAAATAGAATTATTTGATTTATTCTTTACATATTGTGTTGAAGATAATGTTTATAAAGGCTTTTTTCAGTTTTTTACCTTGCCTTAAAAGTTTATGCTTATTTGTGATAGCTTCTTCTATATTGCTTATCCTTACTGAGTATTTGAGCCCTCCCCTTTATTATGGTTTATTTTCCCAAGATTCCAAGAAGTGTTTTTTGATTGATATACAGTGTTATGCTAGGGTAATAATGGCATTCTCAAAGGATTACCTACGTTGTAGTTTATGTTTTTAATTTTAATGTAAGGTTGATAAATATAATCTATTTTCCAAGACTGATAAACTGATCAGTCCTTCGGGACATGATTCATTAGATCATACCAATGTATTAAAATAATACATTAGATTTAGGATCCTAGGGTCGGGGCAATACAGTGGGTATCATAGGAACTTTAGCAACAACCTTGGAAATAGATTTAGAAATCTTGGATTAGGGATCATAACCCTAAGATTGACTTTGAGGATAAGTATAGAACAACATTTTTGAATTTTGGAAATATAGAGATTATTTTGGGTAGTTTCTTGTATGGATACTACAAATGGACATGTTTTTGGCATAGATGTACCTAGGGGTGAAAACACCGACAAAGTGTTTCGAGCTTGACTCGGGGAAATCTGGTACATGACAATGGGTCTTACTGTTTACCTAGTTTGACACTCTTGGGGAATATGCTTATGATAATTCACATTTTTATTACAAACCATTATGAAGGATTTATGATTAACTATGCCCTAAATGAAACAATGTTTGTGATTCTGGATTAGATATGAATAAATTTGTCAATTTATGTTAATTATTTTTTTAGTTTCAATTTATGATTTATTATTCATAACCTAATCGAGTGTATGCCATTATATATTAACATCCCCTAGTTTAAGTAATGTAAATCAGTTCAACTCATGTAATCCATGTAGGGATTTCCCCCATATGAAAGATAATTATAGTTGAGCTGGTAATGCAACTGGTGCTGAACAGCTTATAACCATACTGGGACAGCAGACTCAGGTTATGAATAACAACATTATACATATAGAGAGCCTTGATCCACTAAATGGAGGATAAATGTTGACCACTTCATGATAAAACAACCTATAACATTCAATGGTACTGGAAATTCATTTTTAGGTGAGAAATGGATATGTTTCTCAGAGAAAATATTTCTTTCTTTGGGAGTAATGAAAGAAAAAAAGTTGTCATGGAATTTTACCACATATTATGAGATGCAGATCAATGGTGGTCATTAATTCAAAAAAATTGAGGATGAAGAAGTATAAAATATGGAATGGAGTTAGTTTAAAGAACATTTCTTAAAGAAATACTTTCTTTGTGAAAAATGAGCTAATATGGAAAGGAAATTTCTGAGTATGAGGAAAAAGGAGGATAAGAATATTGCAAATATGAGGCTAACTTAACAAGGTTATACATGCATCTTATAGACTAAATACTTAAGTTAGGAAGTGATATTGACAGATTATTTGATTGGTTAAAACCATTCCTCCTATGGGAACTAGTCTCGTAATATTTCACATCGTATGATGATATAGTCTCATGTGATATCAAGACAGAAAATTAATTCTCTATGTATTACAACATTAAATTAAAGCATGAGAAGAAGAGTGTGGTAGATCAAGAGACATAAAAAGGGAAAATGGAAAAGAAGGATTTTCTCTTATGTGATAATTATGGGTAGAAACACCCTTGTACTTTCCTAAAAGGAATGGGAGTTTGTTAAAAATGGGGAGAAAAAGGTCATCAGGATCGTGATTGTAATGGAAAGAAAAAAGTTGTGTAATGCTATAATTGTAAAGATATGGGACATTATGAAAACGTTTTTCCAATATGTCAAGAAATATAGATCAGTAGAAGAAAATGTATCAAGGTCAATCTTATTTTTTTACAACTGTCGAAGTGAAATAATTAAAGTATTTGTGTTTTTGGATTAAATAAATACATTCTTGTTAAAAGAAGAATTTTATGTATATAAGGATCATACTAAAATGTTTTCTGTTTTCATTAAGGTAATCATATATTATGTATGTGATAATAAGAGAAGCATTACATTGTTTAGGGAATCTTATGTGACAATTGATTTTGGAAATTTAGAGACCTTTTAGACAAAGTTTGGACAAAAGTTTTTTGGATAACTCTAAAGGTTGGATAGGATTAAGTTGAACTTTGTATAGTATTGTTTAATGTTGAACCATTTATTAAGATTATTATTGGAATGTTCTAATAATATAGTTTTATGAAAATGAAAACTCGTAAGTCAGGAAATAAGTTTTCATGTCCAGTATGGCCTCAAGACTTGAACCTGCAACCGAAGGGCGATAAGGGTGCATCACCTTCAACAAGCCTACATGATGTCCTGGTTTGTATAACATAGTTTTATTTTATTTAATTGGTATGATAGGTTAATAAGCACATGAATATTTCTTTAATGTGATATGATAGAAATTTATAGAATTAAATTATTTGAAGGAGGGAAGAATGTAACAACCCAAGCTTCCACGGTACGCTTCTTCAGCTTGCGTTACACGCAACACCGAGTTCGAACGCACCAAAACCTATCAAACTAGGAGATTAAAAAGTAGATATGAATAGTATTAATCACATTTCATATTTTATATATCCCATATAATTTTAACATTCATATTTTTCTTCTTAGACACAATGTAAGGAAAAATTCAATTTTTCAGATAAAAGAAGTATTTTTTTAAAAAAATGCAGTTTTTCGGCCTTTTAATGGAGTACCCTTTTTAAATCCAATATTTTAAGGTTTTATATATTAAATTTTAAAAAATTAAATTCTTATCTGGAATAGGGACATGAAAATTTAGTTTGGATAAATTTTTAGTATTTTTATGATAACTTTCATATTTTTTGGAATAGTGAAAATACTACATTTTAATTCAAAACTACTTTTTAATCTAATTTATTTATATTGTTATATTATTATTATAGTTGGTTTTAAAGTATAATTATTTTAATTTTTTTTATCATTTAATATAAATTATTTCATTGTAATTATTTTCATATTAAAATTATGTATAAACACAAGTCAATCCTTTGATGGTTTTTACTTTTGAAAAACCCATTTTCTCATTTTTTTCAACGGGGATTAATTATAAATTAATTACTGAAACTTCTATGTTTTGAATTTGGAAATTATGTTTCCATATTTAGATTCATAATTTCCAAATTCTGTAAATATTTACCTTTTATTTTTTGACGTTATGAATAGTAACTTCAGTAATTATTTTTATTTACCATGGTTAAAGGGTAAATCAAGTAAATATGGGTAAACAATAATATTATAATAATATAAAAATACCCTAACATGTTTCCTAATCCTATTGGATGAGATATGGCCGAACATTACCATCCTTTTGTTGATTTTAGAACCCCATGTAGCCACTTGGGTGTGATAATGACATGTTATAATAATTAATTTAATGTAAAGAGAAATATAACACAAACATGTATCTTTTACTAAAATAATTTTAATATATTGTCGTATAAATGATATCTTTGACTATAAATAATAATTAGAAATATAAAAATATTTACTAAATCATGGTATTTTATTCATAATTTTTAGACATTAAATAAATAGATTTATTTGGGAGACAATAATGATGTAGGGATTACCTTATTAATGAAAAATTGAATTAAATGGTATTATAAATATTAAAATAAATGTAATTTGAGATTTTTGGTGCCATAAAAGAATTTTTTGGATAAAATTTAAATTTTAGGGATGATTTAATTTTTTTTCAAGGGAATCAAGTTTTTATGACTTTAAAAAAATCAATTACTTAATAGTGTCAAAATTGACATAAATGAGTTTTTAAAACAAACACTATTTAATTAAACGATATAATAGTCCAAAAACATATAAGATTCATACAAATAAATTAGATAGCATTAAAAGTTTCATTATTGATCCATTTGAGTTTCTATTGGTATTTTATAGTAACTATATTAACCATATTATAGCAATACAATAAGAAATGGTAAGAGTTAACTTATTTAACTAAGAGTTAAATCCAAAAGATAAGGTTAAATTAATAACCTAAAATTTTCTAAAACCTATTGGTTGAGATGGTTTCGACCCATCCTTATCTTAGACTCGGAATAAATCACTATGGAGAAATTATAAAATGAAAATAAATTTTTAATAAATTAATATTTCATGCTTTTCCTAAAGTGTCCCTCACCTCTCTTATAAAACGAAATGTCTCCTTCTCTTTAATTCCCAACTCCAAAGCCCCTTGTATCGGCAAAAACCTACCCAAATCTCCTCCCAGCTTCCCTCACTTTATCCTAGAGGCCAAACTCTATGTATAAATCCAACTTAAGAAGGGATTTTGTGATACTCAAAAGGAGATACCCAAAAAATAGGTAATCATTTTATCACTCTTTCAAAGTTCGTTCTTCTTATAATTAAATTTCCTAAGATGTTACCATACTAAAATAATAACTCCAGAATATAATATATTATGATATGTTCTTATGATTACATGACAACCATATTCCTCATTTTACCCATCTTATGAAAAAAAATATCACCATGCGTGCGTATGTACGGTATATCGTCTCCACACCATGGTGTAAATTGTGTTTCACCTATACATATTTTAGACGAGTATAATTATGAATATAAATGACTTAAATAATAAATATAACATGATATTATTTCTTTAAAATTCATATTCCATCTCCTTAAATACAATTTAACCATTAAGTAAATGATACAGTTGCTTGTGCATACGTGTGGCTTATAGTGTCCACGACGCGGTGAGATTCATCTTCCATGTCCACCATCCAAGAATGATTATAAAAATATATATTAATAATAAGTATGAAATATATGAAATAATAATTCGAATTGAATAATATATATATGTATGTATGTATGTATATACATATATGTCATTCACTTACTTTCACTCAATACGATAAGAAAATTGAAACAACGTTCATGCATACGTACAGCCTACTGTCTCCAAGAACAGTGTATTTCATTTCATATATCTATATATTATATTTTTTTTATATTCTGAATATATATGATATGTAAATAATGTTATCATTATCTAAGTAATATGATCTTTAATAATAATTCAAAACACATATGATAAAGAAAGCGATTATTACCCAAAATATTGCATTAATATGGAATTGTTAATAAATGAGAAATATAAAGTCATAAACCGATAATATATCATATAATAAATATTATTATTCTATTACAATTTAATAATATTTCAAAAACCATTATACCGGAGTTTCGAACACATACGGAGTCTATCAAAGTAAAGGTAAGGGTAAATTTATCAATCTCATTATTATCTAAGATTGTTTATATGTGAGTATTTACTTGGACTTATTTATCACCCATGTCCATGATTCTTAAAAATATTCTCAAATAGAATCTTTTAATGTTTTATTTATGGTACCCATTAAATAAAAAAACATTTTGAATATTTTAAATATTTATTCTTTAAATATTTCTCATCAATGTCCATGTTCTAAAAAAGGTTTTAAAGATTTATTTTTAGGGACATTAATGTTTTAAAATGTTAATTAATTTTAAAATATTCCAAGTGGCATGGAACACTTTGATTCCAAAAACACTTTTAAATGCCTTCTTTTATAATTTCTTGGATTTTTCATAAATTATTTCAAAGTAAAAAATGGATATTTATGTCAAATATTTGTAATGATTATTTTCGTCTATATCAACAACCTTGATTTGATTTTATGGTTAATTGAGGTTGATTTAGTATGATACAATGTTACATATTGTATTGAATTTTTTATGATATGTTTGAATATGTATGTGCTATTTTGATACAATTCATGTGGTATAGTTAAAGTATTAACTTTTTGTATGCCAGTTTTAATATGAATGATTATGTTATGTTTCACTTTTTAATATGAGTAATGTATTTTGTAGCACCCCAATATTTCATATAATGCTAATTTTTTTAAATTCAATAGCTTGCACTACATGCAACACCAAGTTCGAGCGCACCACGACTTACCAAACTAGTTGTTCAAAAGCAGCTATGAATAGTATTAACTGGATTATGAATCTTATATACTCCATATAATTTTAACTTATATATTATGTGTTTATTAGACATATTATAAGAACAAAATCAATTTTTCAGATAAAAAGTGTATTTTTTAAAAAAATTCAATTTTACCACATTTTAATGGAGAACCCTTTTTAAATCCAATATTTGACCCTTTTACATATTAAATTTGAAAAAATAAAATTCTTCTTTATAATCGGGACATAAAAATTTACTTCGGATGAAATTTTGGTTTTTTTCTAATAATATTCATTTTTTTATGAATACTGAGAAACACTGTATTTTAATTCAAAATTGTCTTTTAATCTAATTTGTTTATAAGGTTATATTATATTATAAATTTATTTTAAAGTTTTATTAGATTATATTTTTACCCTTTAATCCAATTTTGGTCATTATAATTAATTTCACTTTGAAATTATACATAAGCAAGTGTCAATCTTTTGATAGATATTGTTTCTTAAAAACACGCTATCTGTTTTGACAACGGGAATTAATTTTAAATTAATTAATACATCTTCTATGTTTTAAATTTTGTAAAATAGACATCATTTTTGAATTCTGAGTATCAAATATAGCTTAGGCTGAATTTTTGGTATTTTTCTAAAAAACTTCAATTTTTGATGAATAGTGAAACAACTAAGTAGTAGTTAAAAATATGACTTTTTCATTTAAATGAAATGTTACCGCTTCTGTGAGTTAAATTTATAAAATCTGACAAACATGGTTTTTATTAGAAATTATAATTTGATTCAATAAGATGAAAACAATTTTTGGTGAATAGTAAATTTTGACTTTTATTTACCGCAGTTAAAGGTAAATAAGGTAATTCAAGGTAAAAAGAATATTCTAATAATATAAAATTACCTTAAAACTTGTCTTAACCTTGTTGGATGAGTCATGGCCGACCATGGGAATCCTGGGGTCTATTTTTGGATCACATGCAGCACTTATGAATGATAATGACACTTTATTTTAAGTAACTTAAAGTAAAGGAAAAAATGACATAAACAAATATCTTTTAGAAAACCAATTTTTACATGTGGTTAAATAAGTCATATTTTCGACTATAAATATTAATTGGAAATCTAAAATAATTTCCTACATTATCATATTTTTTTATATTTTTTAGACATCTAATAAAATAAACTATTTATGACAAAATAATGATGCAGTATTTACCTCATTAACAAATTATTTAAATAAATAAGATTATTAATATTAAAAAAAATATCCAAAACCTATCCAATTTTTATTGGATGATTTTATTTCAACCATCAGTCATATTATCTTCTACTTTAATTTATTTTGGACCTTTAGAAACCTAATATCACTATATAATAAAATAATACTTTCATGCTTTCCTAAAGAGCCCCTCCTCCCCCTTATAAAAGGACACCAATTCTAACCCATTCCACACACCTCTCAAGCCCCTTGGCTTGTCCAACCCCTGACCAAATAATCTCTAAAGATCCCTCTCTTAAACCTATAATACTTACCTTAGGCAGAAGTCACTTTAATAAGTCCTTTTGGTTCAAACCAAAGGAAGATAGCCAAATTAAAGGTAACAGTTTCTCTTAAATTCTGTTGTTTTATTTTGTTTTATTATAATTCTCCAAACCCCTCCCCCCCCCCCAAACTCTTTTTATTAATTTATTTTATAAAAACAATAGTATCATCAATATACTAGGATTTTGTTATGAGAAGAATTTTAACTACACTTGCAGACACCTCCATCTAACGGGTAAAAAATATATTGTTTCTGTGGTTGGAAAACTAATGCCTCACGAAATGATGATTGTTCGATTATCTCCTACCACCTCTCATGGTGGCCATTAAGATGGAACTTTATTTATATATGATATCTATTATTTTTCTTTTTTCTTTTTTACTTCTGTACTTTCCATTTATATCATACCTTTATGGTTTCAATTATGGGTAAAACGCGATAATTTCATTTGAGGAAGTGCGGACTACCGACCCATCAAAGTGATATGACTCGTTAATGAATTGTGTGGGATATATAAAGTATGGAGTTAATGATATTATATATTATATTATACTATAATTATAATATTACTATGTATCATTATGTTTTAATTCCATTAAAATACAAAATATAAATGAAAGTAGCGTTCATGCGTACGTACGACTTACCATCTCCATGAACGGTGCATTTCATTTCTTATCTCAAAATGTTATGTATTGTTATAAATACATATATATAATGGATATATAATATATATATATATATGATATCTAAATAATTTATATCATTCTGGAGATAATGGAATTTTGAAAACATGGAAAATTTGTAATTATAATGAGTTCATTTTTGACTCAAGTTCCGAACATCGATAAAATATCCAATATAAACTCAAATAATTAACTAATTGTTATAGAAAGGTAATAAGTAATATAAAAGGAATAATAAACATTAAAAATTTACTTAATCAAGTATAAATTACCTTAAGTTCATTATTCAAGAATAACAAGAAACATACAAGACAATTCGGACTTGAGGTATGGGATTTCTCATCTCACTCTTAATTTCATAAAATTTCCATTGTTCACCACTTCTTTTTTGCATGTGTTGTATTGTGTACTGCCATTTGATATATATATTATCATGATTCTCATTTTATTAATGTTATTCTATAATTAATTCAGTTGTTATTAACTTTTGGTCATACGACTCGATTGATTACAACGTGTAAGGGGTTTTTATCTCACAGCTTATTCTCGTGAGATTCATGCTATATTTCCACTATTTCCTTTTTTTGTGTATGTACTGCCCATGATTATATTCATTGTATAATATAATTCAATTTATGGGTATTAACATATTAATTGTATGATACTTCTTTCATGGGGTGTATGTTTCGTAAGTTACCAAATCAGTAAGGGAATTTCAAATTTCGATTTCCACTCATTGGTTTCTACGCAAACTTCATAGATTGTTTTACTCCAAGATTATGTGTGAAATCACTATTTATTTACTTATGTAGTAATTTAAACTCCCCTTTTTGTGGATATAATTTTGATACACATAATCACTCCATTGATAAATTCTCAATTTATCGATATAAAGTTGATAAGATCAATCTTAACTCAATTTCCATTCATTGAGTTAAACATCCAATACATTGGTGTTGTATTTACAAAAATATGTGTGAATGTCATGTGATTGATTTACACTTAATATCCAATCATATTTAGTGTATTTATATTTTTCACACATAATTATGTCATTTATTAACCCTAACCTAAGGATATGGTCTTTATATGGTATTTCATCTCAATTTACATTCCATTGAGACTTCTTTGTTGTCATACGCCAATTCACTTTTATATGGTGTATATAATGTACTTTTAAATAGTATATCATGAATCCCATTATTCTCATGATATTATAAATTTTTGATTACCTCAATTATTTGTATTCAAGTGTCTCTTTTTTGGTTAGTAACTCAAAATAAAATATCATTTTAAATGTTTTAAATATTTATTCTTCTATATCTTTCTCATTAATGTCCATGTTTAAAAAATGGTTTTAAGGATTTATTTATATGGACATTAATGTTTTAAAATTAAAATTCCTTCTAAATGTTTCAAAGTGGTATGGGACACTTTGATTCAAAAATCCATTTTAAACGGCTTCTTGATAAATAGTGAGATTTTTAAATGTTTTCAATAAAAGGGGTATATTTCTCTCAAATAGTTCTGATAATTATTTTCATCTATTCTCGGTTGAGGTTAAAACAATCTTCTATATTTTATTTAATGAGTTATGTTTGACTATGGATGTGTTATTTATATACCATTCGTGTTTTGTGGTTAATGTATTGACATTTCTTATGCTAGTTTTAATAGGAATGTTTATGTTATGTTTCAAACTTTTCATATCAGGAATGCATTGGACTTAGTAAGTGACGGGTGGAGCCCGCTATATCTCCTCGATGCATCGGTAGGTCTCATGAGACAAACTAGTTTCTTGGCACCAGGCCTTAAAAAATCTTATTTGTAGTCTTGGAACGAGGCCTTAACTATGCAGTTATGATGTCTAATATTATGCATTCTATCATTATGAGATTAGCTATTGATATTTCATGTGGTTATTCGACTAGTAGAATACCCATGACTTTGTTTTATTATGGAATTATTTACTCAACTCATAATCCTGCCATAAAGTGATCATGTTTATTATTAGTTAAGGCATGTGTTTTCAATTATTCACCATGCCTAAGTTTTATGTTATCTTCTGCTGTATTTATTACTCTTACTGAGCATCTGAGCTCACCTATTTCTCATGTTTCATTTTCCAGGATATGAAGAAGTTTTTTATGAGTGACTTGTAAGAATATTCTCGGAATCATGGATGTTTCTAATGGAATAAATTAGTATCGTTTTTCTTTTCGATTTGTAATGTTGAACTTAAGAATGTATCTCGTTTCCAAGACTACTGAACTAATCAGTCCTTCGGGACTTGATTCCTTATAATCATGACAATTTATTAAAATAATGCACTAGCTCCTGGATTTTGGGGTCGAGGCATAACAGTTGGTATTAGAGAAATTTTATTACAAAATGTGGAAATTAGATTTAGATAAACTCTGATTAGAGCACATTATCCTAAGATAGACTTTCAGGATTAGTATTGAAGAACTTCCTAGAATTTTGGTAATGTAGAGATTTTGTATATTGTCCAAGAAATACATCTCAGTCTAGATACGAGCAAGTAGAGTCGGCTCCAGATAAGATGTATCTAAGAGTGAAAACTCTAAAAAGTAGTTTTGGGCTTGACCTGGGGTATCCTGGTACACGACAATAGGCCTTGCTGCACTCTTGGTTACGACACTCCCACAGGATATGCTTAGGATAATTCACATTTTCTTTACAAACTGATTTGGAGGATTTTAATATAAGAAGAGAATAAATAACCTTGGTTAATCCTAAGGTGTTTTAGATTAAAAACACAATGTTATAATATTATCTAAATGATTTTATGACTCACAATATGTTTTCTTGTGTTAGTCAATGGCTTGATTCCAAGGAAGTCATAGTAACATTGAACATGATGTACAAGGTTGGAATAGTGGTGGAAATGAGAAACAAAATGGAATGTTGATAGGCGTAAAATATATTGTCTTCATGCCGAATCATTTTTCCAAAAATATGATCAGAAACATATATATGAACCACTCCTGGACTCAAAAAAGAAGAGAAAGTCAGTGAATGATAAGATCTCTGGTAGTGGAGACCATGGAGAGAATAAATCTCAATTTCCATCATGCCAGAAATGTGGAAGGAGACACATAGAAAAGTGTCTTAATGGAACAAAGAAAAGATTTATGTGTGGGAAAGAAGGGCATAAAGTAAATAATTGCCGAGGAAAAATGAGGAGTACTATTGAAAAAAATAAAAATGATCCTGAGAATCCAATTATGGTCATTTGTAGTAAATTTAAGGGACCTTGGCATCACCCAATTCAATGCCCTGTTTTAGAGGATAACCTCTTGTTCAAGGAAGAACCTATGTGAAAATAAATGGATGTAAAAATGTTTAAAGGTATTAGTGCTCTTTGTTGATTAGATTACTTTGGTAGACATTTCTCTTGTATTTGTAACGCTGTAGTTTGTCATGTGAAAATGATATTTGGGGAATAATTGTATTTTCTCTTGTGGATATAGTTATAAATAACAATTTGGTTTTATATAATCATTGAGTTTGAAGCAATTACAAGTTATTAAATTTTGGGATGAAAATGCGAGGTATGAGACAACATTTGTGATAAAATTATGTTATAGTAACTTTGAGGAATCTATCTCATTTTTGGGAATATTAAAAAATTATATAATTTTTGAAATAGGACAACACGTAGACCGTGTGATGACCCATCGCATCGGACAAAGTTGTGGGAATCGAACCCACAACCATTATACGATTGGGATTTATCGCCTACCACTAGACTACGTAAAGTCCCTGGTTAGTGTGACTAATTATTTTTAGTTAAATGATTTTACTGTTCAATAATAAGTTGATTTGTGATCTTATTTCTTATCAAATGGATATCCTTAGTATAGGAAAATGATTTGGTGATTAAGTGATAAATTTTATTTTGGAAGATGTTCGCTCTATTGGGAATAATATATGCCTAAGGAAAATAGAATACTATGGGATTTCATTTGAAGAGTAATGGTGTTTTTTTACGTATGTTTTTATTGTGGATTTATAGTGATTTGGGTTATTTATGGAAATGTTTAACCTATCATATAAAATATGTGATTAGGTTAATTACTGTTCAGTACATGACTTTTAGAGTAGTCGATATTATTTGGTGATACAATTTAACGTGGAAGACTATGTAAGAAAATTCTTCTGAGTTTTGGGTTTCAATATTAGTTTGGATTATATTGAAAGATTTTGTGGACAATTGTTTATTGAATGGTATTTATTGAACTATGGGTATTGTTGGTTTAATTTTAGAAATTAAGATTAGTATTTATTTCTCTAAAGTATTATTGTTTTTGGATCATTTGATCTTTTACTAACCATTTTGGTTTTGATTAATCTCTAATGAAAAGGGAAATATATAGTTCATCCATTGTGAATTATGTGATTCTCTATAAGTTGATTCTAATGCTTCAGGTGTGAACAAGTGATCTTTAATACTCATCATTTGGAGTGAAAGATGAGTTTGTGGTAAGAATTTGATGAAGGATGAAACTATACTTGTCAAGTATATTTTTGTTTTCTTATTATATGAATAAATTAATTATTAAACTTCATGGAAGGGATCTTAAAACCAAAAATGTGTTTCCTAATGCTTTATGTTTTTTTCAACAGATGATATTTTGAATCGTCATAGATTGATGGCTTTGAGGCCCTCAATTTTACACTTGTTTGTGATTGATGACCTTAATCACTCCCTATAAATATTTATGTTTTCCTCCAATTATGTGTCTCTAATTTCCACCAATTTTCTCCTAATAGAGATCATAATTTGGTGGTGACTTTTTCATCTCCCTTTTCCTTTTATTAAGACTAAATTATATTATCCCAATTTCTGATGCGGGTTTTCCCCAAAGATATTTTCCTATTTTTAACCATTTATTTTCGAAGAACAATTCCAAATTCCAAGGACACAACTTATTGAAGGAGGGTAGAATGTAACACCCCAATATTTCATAGTAAGTTATTTTCTTTAAATTCGATAGCTTGTGCTACACGCAACACCAAGTTCGAGCGCACCACGACTTACCAAACTAGCCGTTCAAAAACAGTTATGAATAGTATTAGCTGGATTTTTAATTTTATATACTCCATATAATTTTAACTTATGTATTATGTGTTTCTTAGACATATTATAAGAACAAATTCAATTTTTCAGATAAAAAATGTATTTTTCAAAAAAAAATCAATTTTACCACATTTTAATGGCGAACCCCTTTTAAATCCAATGATTGACCCTTTACATATTCAATTTGACAAAATAAAATTATTCCTTTTAATTGGGACATCAAAATTTACTTTGGATGAAATTTTGGTATTTTTCTAATAATATTCATTTTTTATGAATAGTGAGAAATACTGTATTTTAATTCAAAACTGCCTTATAATATAATTTATTTATAAGGTTAGATTATATTATAAATTGGTTTTGAAGTGTAATTAGATTATATTTTAACCCTTTAATCCAATTTTGGTCATTATAATTAATTTTACTTTGAAAGTATACATAAACAAGTGTCAATCTTTTGATAGATATTGTTTCTTAAAAACACGCTATTTGTTTTGACAACGGAAATTAATTTTAAATTAATTAATACATACTCTATTTTTTGGATTTGGAAAAATAGAAATCATTTTTTAATTCGGAATATCAAATATAGCTTAGGCTTAATTTTTGGTATTTTTTTGAAAAACTTCTATTTTTGATGAATAGTGAAACCACTAAGTAGTAGTTAAAAATACGACCTTTTCATTTAAATGAAATTTTACCGCTTCTATGAGTTGAATTTAGAAAATCCAACTTACATGGTTGTTATTAGTAATTAAAATGTGATTCAATAAGATGAAAACTATTTTTGGTTAATAGTAACTTTTGACTTTTATTTATCGCGGTTAAAGGTAAATAGGGTAATTCAAGGTAAAAAGAATACTATAATAATAAAAACTTACCTTAAAATTTGTCCTAACCTTATTGGATAAGTCATGGACGACCATGGGCATCTTGGGGTAGAATTTGGGACCCCATGAAGCCACTTATGAATGATAATGACACTTTATTTTAATTAACTTAAAGTAAAGGAAAAAATGACATAAACAAATATCTTTTAGTAAAACAATTTTTACATGGGGTTAAATAAGTCATATTTTAGACTATAAATATTAATTGGAAAGAAAAAAAGATTTCCTACATTATGGTATTTGTCTTATAATTTTTAGACATCAAATAAACTAAATTATTTATGACACAATAATGATGTAGTACTTACCACATTAATAAATGATTTAAATAAATAAGATTATTAATATTAAAACAATATCCAAAACCTATCCAATTATTATTTTATTATTTTATATATACCGTGAGTCATCTTATATTCGACTTTAATTTGTTTTGGACCTTTATAAACTGAATATCACTATACAATAAAATAATACATTCACACTTTCCTAAAGATCCCCTCCTCCCCCCTGATAAAAGGACACCACTTCTAACCCATTACACACAACTCTCAAGACCCTTGGATCATCCAAAACCTGCCCAAATAATCTCTCAAGATCCCTATATTACACCTAGAATCCTTAATTTTGGAATAAGTCACTTTAAGAAGTCCATTTGGTTCAAACCAAAGGAAGATACCCAAATTAAAGGTAATGGTTTCTCTTAAATTCATTTGTTTTATTTTGTTTTATTTTACTTCTCCAACCCTCCCCCCTAAACTATTCTTATTCATTTATTTTATAACAAAACTAGTATAATAAATATACTAGGATTTTTTATGAGAAATATTCTAACTACACTTACACACACCTCCATCTAATGGGTGAAGAACATACAGTTTCTGTGGTTGGAAAACTAACGCCTCACGAAATGATGATTGTTCGATTATCTCATACCGCCTCTCATAGTGGACATTAAGATGACATTGTATTTATATATGATATATATTAAGTTTATTTTTTATTTTTTCTTCTGTACTTTCCATTTATATCATACCATTATGGTTTCCATTATGGGTAAAACATGATAATTTCATTTGAGGAAGTGCGGACTACCGCCCCCTCAAAGTGATATTACTCGTTAATGACTTGTGTCGGACATATAAAGTATGGATTTAATGATATTATATATTATATTACACTTTAATTATAATATACCTATGTATCATTATATTTTAATTCCATTAAAATACAAAACAGAAATTAAAGTAGCGTTCATGCGTACGTACGGCTTAACGTCTCCATGAACAGTGCATTTCATTTCTTATCTCCAATTGTTATCTACTGTTATAAATACGTATATATACTATATATATAATATATATATGATATATAAATCATTTATATCATTCTGGAGATAATGGACTTTTGACCACATGGAAAAATTGTAATTATAACAAGTTCATTTTTGACTCAAGTTCCGAACATCGATAAAATATCCAATATGAACCCAAATAATTAACTAACTATTATAGAGAGGTAATAAGTAATATAAAAGGAATAATAAACTTTAAAAATTTTCTTAATCAAGTAAAAATTAACTTAAGTTCATTATTTAGGAAGAACAAGGAACATACAAGACAAGTCAGACATGAGGTAAGGGATTTGTTATCTCACTCTTAATTTCGTGATATTTCCATTTTTCACCACTTCTTTATTGCATGTGGTGTATTGTGTACTGCCATTTAATATATATATATTATCATGATTCTCATTTTATTCATGGTATTCTGTAATTAATTTTGTGGTTATTAACTTTTGGTCATACGACTTGATTACATACAACGTGTGTAGAGACCCAAAGCTTGATGTACATGGAAATTACATTACTTTTGCGGAATACTTAATACATAATGAAAACAGACACACAAGGACCGTAATAGTTTAGTTTCTTTGGAAACTCAGAAAATAATCTTCTAATCATAGTGAAATAACTTCAACATCTCCCATAAAGATCTTCCCCTTTTTGTTTTCTTACCTAAAAACTTTCTTTAAATCCTGGGGAAAAGAAAACATATAAAGGGTGAGCTCAAATGCTCAGTAAGGGTAAGCATAAAGAAAATAAAACAATCCATAAACATTCGAATGCAAAAAATTGAACATAAAATCTAAACATCAAAATCATGAGCAACGACTTAAATCTTGGAAGTACACAAAGCATAGATCATAAAGGAACATTAATCATGATAAAATATCATGGTAATAAAACATGTAATTGTGGAATCCATTAATCACATGTTATGATTTCCATAGTATCCAAGGCATTGCTGCCAAGACCATCTTAGTGGACTAAGTCCCATTCTGAATCGAGTTCACTCCTCATTCATGTCCTGTAATACTGAACTGGATTAACTTATCGTTCCATCCATGTCTATATCATGAGATATAAATCTTTACCCAATGAATTGGAGGGAGATATAGGTCCCAACCATATCATAATGAAATAATTATTACTTGTGCCATAAAATAAACTTAAAACATTCATCATAACCCAAAAAATAAAATGGGTTTCATAAACATCATCCCATCATCACATAATCCATATAAAACCAATGGATATTTCATCATAAGAAAAGTGAAACCACGTAAATCATAGAGACATTATACTTGAAACATACACATATGAAATAATGTCATCTTAGATGGAAAATAGTTTTGATAAAACACTTGAAATTAATTCTTGAGGAAAATATCCTTTCTTCTTCAAAATCATTTTCTTTTCACAAAATTCTATGAAATTTTAAAAGAAAAGTATTTTTGTTGAAAATAGACATAAAATATTGTAGAGTAAGCTTCATGAAAATGAGGCGTTATGAAACCATAAAAATCCGTTCACGCAGTATAAGTTAAAAATAACATTCTTCTCGTACTTTTGTCAGAAAAGTCAAAAAGTACCTTGTATGGTAAACAAAAGAAAGATTCCTTTCATAAGATGTGGTAAAAGTAAAAAAAAGGGTAAGAATGACTTTAAACATAAATGGAAGAAAAGTAAACATTTTATGAAAACATTTTGAGAACATATGGACATGGATAATAAACATAACCCTAGTAAATACTTACGAATAAACAATCTCGGATAAGTATGAGATTGGAATAATTATCCCTTACCTTATGTCTGATATGCTTTGTATGTATCTGAACCTCCTATATAATGATTTAAATAATGTCATTGACTTATTACAGAATAATATTCATTTTTATTATAACATATATGGTTCACTTAGGTATTTATATTACCCGTTCATTTGTCAATTCCATGTTAAAGTAGTGTTTTGGGTAAAATTGTTTCATTTATCGTACATGTTTAGACTTGTTGTTCTTGATATTATTATTACTTATATCATGATTTAATTACTTCAAGAATGTAAAACATGATTTATATATCATATATATTCAGTATATATATATATAATAGATAGATAAATGAAATGAAACACACTGTTCATGGAGACGGTAGGCAGTACGTACACATGAACACTGTTTTCCTTTCCTTATTGACTTGAATGGAAGTAGATGACATATATATATATATATAAATAAATACTGTAGCTTAATTATGTCATATATTTCATTATTATTCATTATATATACTTTATAATCATTCTTTAATGGTTAACATGGAGAATGAATCTCATCGCGTCGTGGAGACGATAATCTGTACGTACGCATGAGTGATGATATCATTCCCATGATCGTGGAATTGTATTGAAGTGTATAATATTTATGAATTAATATCACTTTATAATAATAATATATAGTTACTTATTTACTCCATTATACCCATCCAAGTAAGGTGGTGGTTGAAAATAGATTACACCACGGCGTGGAGATGGTATTCGGTACGTACGCACGTGCAGTGATTTCGTTTTCCGTAAAATGGACAGAAGGTAAAATAGGGTTGTTTCATATTTACTATAACATATAAGTATAAGGTTGATACTGATTTTATTAATTCATAATGAAATAACTAATGAAGAAGAAGTAGAAGAAGAAATAAAGTTGAAAGAATCGGTAATGGACATTACCTCTTCTTTGAAGCACCTCTTCTTAACCTCCTCTTTCGGCACTAAATATGGTCTTTGAAGAAGACCAGAACCTCTAGGATGTTTCTAGGGAAGTGGAGAGGAGAAATTTTTAGGGTTTGGCCGAGCTTGAAGGCTCAATGTGGTGTGAGGAAGAGAGGGAGGAGGTGCCCTTTTATAAGGGAGGAGAGGGGCACCTTTGGAAAAACAAAAAATATTATTTTATTATAAAGTCATATTCAGTTTTTAACAGCTCCAAATTGATGTATTTCAAAGCTAATGTGGGGATGGGTAGAAATCCTCACATCCAATAGAATTTAGACAATTTTAGGTTTCTATTTTAACCTTATCATTTAGATTTAACTTTAAGTTAAATAATTTTACTTTTATCGTGTCTTCTTGTTTTCTTACACTATAACGTTAATAAACTTACTATAACAAGCCAAACGAACCCCAAGTTGTTTATTATTAATATATATAACCTTATCTAAGTCATTGAGATGAACCTTAGATTTTTAGGAATAAAATAAAAATTAATAATATAATATTTGTTTTTAAAAACTATTTTATGTCAATTTTGACACGATTTGGTATTTGATTTTTTTTGAAAATCATAACAGAATTATTAGTTCAAAAAAATTTAATTAAATCAATAATAACATGTCATAGTAACCTAGAAAATTAGTGTAATTCATAAAAAGTCTCAAATTACATTTATCTGGGTATTTATAACATCAATTATGTCAATATTTCATTAATAAGATAATTATTGCATCATCATTGTGTCATAAATAAATTAAATTATTTAATGTCTAAAAATTATAAATAATATACCATTATGTAGGAAATCTTTTTATCTTTCTAATTAATATTTATAGTCTAATTTATCTTATGTATAACCCTATATTAAAAATGTTTTAGTTATTAAACTTTGATTTTAACTATTTTAACTATTCTTTAAATAAAATAATATTAAATGTCCTAATCTAATTCAAGTGGACCTAAATGGTCATATTTTATTCCTAAGGTTGTTTTTGGTCGAATTACACTTATCCAATTGAATTAGGACATGTGTTAGGGTAATAATAATATCATTTTTACCCTTAATTACCCTATTTACTTTAAACCGTGGTAAAAAAAAAGTAAAAAGTTACTATTCACCAAAAATTATTTTCATCTCATTGAACTACATTTTAGTCATTGATATTAACCGTTTCTCTCAAATTTTCAAAATTCCACTCACAGAAGCGGTAAAATTATTTTTTATGTGAATTTCCAAATTCTCCTAGGAGGTGGGTAAAAGACGGTGAAAAGTTCAATAAACATTTTATATATCTAAAATTATTATAAAATGACTCCAATGAATTAAATTGAATCTATATAGGTATTATGTATCAATTTTTACCTAAAATAAATTTAAATAAAGTAAATAATTATTTAAATAAAAATTCGGTTTTTAAATAGTAACCCAGTATTTTCACTATTCATCACAAATTGAAAGTTTTTAGAAAAATACCAAAACTTCACCATAGGCTAATTTTGATATTCCGAATCCAAAAATGAATTCCATTTTGAATGATAAAATTTAAAAAAATCAAAAAGTGGGTATTACTATTCATAACGGCTAGTATTAATAATATTTTAATAGCATATCGTTGTTTAGTGAAACTCGGTATTTTATACAATGCAAGCTATTGAGGAAGGTCGCGATTGCGTGTAATACAAGCCAAGTCAGGGATGTGTGTAGTACAAGATTCTTTTGGTGTAGCATACAACACAAGACATCAATAAAATTAAAAAGAATATTTTTCATAAAATCTCGGGGTGTTACATTCTACCCACCTTAAAATGAATTTCGCCCTCGAAATTCATCGGGGTTATAAATGGTTTACTACTCGAAAGTTTCTTTAATAGAAACCCACATCGTAAAAAGGAATACAAAAACCAATATTTAAAAAATAAAGTATGAAACATAATGGTTACTCAAATTAACTAATCACTGGGTTTCCACATAGGAGAACATAGGTGAAAATATGGATATGGAAGAAAATCTAACCATCATGTTCTAATGGAGAGTGGTAGAGAACATGGATATGAAAAATCCAACAATCAAAAAGCCATAGATTTTTAATGATCTAAGGTACCATATGATTCATCGGATATAGGGTCACTATGACAACATTTTTGGTTTTCAAGATCATTTCCCTAAAGTTGAAGAAATTGGAATTAGAATAAATACTTTCTTGATTTTGGTACAGTCTCACCGTTGGTCATTCCTTAGACAATTTCTACTTCATCTCTTAAAGAAATGAAGTTGAATTGGTCATTCATGAAGTGTTAGTAGATCATGTGATAGAATGATGGTTCATTCCATCTGTCTTAATCAAAAGGTTAGACAAAGTTATCAAAAATACATAAGTCCATCTATAGTGAGATTAATCATATATGGTTCCTAAAATGAACTTATACTTCATTTATCATTCTGCTTAATATAATAAAACTGGTTTCTACTAAACAGGGACTTCCTGTAGGCCAGTGGTAGGTGATAAAGGCATGTCGCACTTCAGTTGTGGGTTAAATTCCCACAGCCTTGTCCGACGTGACGGGTTGTCACCCATCCTACAGGTTGTCCTTTTTCTAAAACTACATTATTATAACATTCCATAAATAATATCGAAAAAAATTCTACCCTTAAACAATTCTATCTGATGTCCAACTTAATCCATTCCAACCTTTAATATTATCAAAAATACTTCTGTCCAATCTCATAGTGTAAAGAAAATTATTACTTGATAGGTCACATAACAAGTACATGAATACCATCATTTATCCCCCATATATCATATGATATATCTTTTTGGTCACATTCCAAACATTCTAAGGCCTTAATCATTTATTCTCTTGAAAAATGAATACCCATTGAACCTTAGTGAAAACATGAATACAGTTAAAAGTTAACACTTTCCACATACCAAAATGCTCAAAATTCTATATACTCAAACCATGATATCACTTAGTCCTTATATCAATCATGAGCTCATGAATACTATCAAACAATTTATTTTCTCTTTATCCCTTCATTATGCGCATATCATCTGCTTTACAAAATATTTGAATCACTTTTCATGGTTACCAGTACCATATTCTTATAGAAAACCACAATGGACCAATACACAGATATTTCAAAATTCCATGATACTATAAATGAGATTCCATGATACTATTTTGAAATCCCATTACATAAACACTTAACCATTACACAACATCATTTTCATACTCAACATCACCAATAGTGATCACATGTGACTTCCCTTTATCCTTTTCCTTAAGAGGTTGCTCGTGTTGATCATCATTAACCCTTGGATTAGGGCATTGAATAGCATAATTCCCCATTTCCTTGCACTTGAAGCATTGAAGTGTTGGTGGTGCATTCTCTGCAGTCTTTTCTTTATTCACATCATTAGCAACCATTTTTCTATTACTTCGACACTTAGCTACTCGATGACCTTCTTTTCCACACTTAAAACATTTTCTAGTCCCTTTAAGACAATATCCACCATGCATCTTTCCACACATTGAGCATAAAGAAACATTCATCTTCTTTTCACCATAATTCTGAGATTTCTCCTTAAACTCCATCTTTCGTTTCTTGTCAAAACCATGAGATGGATATGTCACACCAACTTCCAGTTCTACCTTGATAGCACAACGCACAATTTCTTCATATCTACTAAAGTCTCTTATAGCTAATGCCCTTCGAAGACTTGGTTTTATGACACTGAAAAATCAATCAATTTTACTTTTAGGTTGGATGATAAAGCCAAATGCATACCTTGAAAGTATTGTAAAATTCGCTTTGTATATACCAAAAGATTCATCATCCTTCTGCTTAAGCTCAGGAAACTCCTTTTCCATCTTTTTTCTAAGAATACGAGGGAATTACTTACTGAAAAACAAGTTCTTGAACTCATCCCATTCCATATATTCAATTTCATATTGGGGCCATGTATTCTTAATTAGAGTCCACCACTGGTCTGCTTCACCTTCTAAATGGTAAACAGCTAAAATGACTTTTTCATGTTCTGAACAGCGAAGTATGGAAAATATCTTTTCAATGGTATTAATCCATTGTTCAGCAACAAGTGTATTAGAAGACCCATTGAAAGACGGTGGACATTGCCTCATGAAGGAATCAATAGAATATTTTTTCCCTTCTCAGATCATTTGGAGATCCAGAATGATTCATAGCTTGTGTAAGTATAACAATAAGATTTTTCACTCCATATCCCATCACATTTGGTTGCTCGTGAGAAAAATAATTACATTGTCCATTATATTGATCAACACGGTTCCTTCGGGTTCCATCCATCGTCTAAAACCCAAAAAGAATAGTGTGAGAGGCAAAAATCATGCTAGGAAAACAACATAATAAAGGGGCAGTACATTCAATATCTAACATCTTAGGTTTAATTCTAATATCGTTACCATAATTCTAGGACTATAACCTATACTTATACTTAACCTTAGGTACATACCTAGACATACCTTAGAAATATCTCTAGGGATCTCACTAAAGCTTCCGCATCCTAGTTTCCAAGGGTTAACTAAACCTTTCCTCTGATACCAAATTTAGAGACCCAAAGCTTGACGTATGTGGACATTACATTACTTTTGCGGAATACTTAATACATAACGAAAACAAACACACAAGGACCGTAATAGTTTAGTGTCTTTAGAAACTCGGAAAATAATTTTCTAATCATAGTGAAAGATCTTCAACATCTCCCATAAAGATCTTCCCCTTTTTGTTTTCTAACCTAAAACCTTTCTTTAAATCCTGTGTAAAAGAAAACATATAAAGAGTGAGCTCAAATGCTCAGTAAAGGTAAGCATAAAGAACATAAAACAATCCATAAACATTCCAATGCAAAAACTTGAACATAAAATCTAAAGTTCAAAATCGTGAGCAACGACATAAATCTTGGAAGTACACAAAGCATAGATCATAAAGGAACATTAATCATGATAAAATAGCATGGTAATTAAACATGTAATTGTGGCATACATTAAAAACATGTTATGATTTCCATAGTAGCCAAGGAATTGCTGCCAAGACCATCTTAGTGGACAATGTCCCATTCTGAATTGAGTTCACTCCTCATTCCAGTCCTGTAATACTGAACCAGATTAGCTTACCAATCCAACCATGTCTATCTCATGAGATATAAATATTACCCAATTCATTGGAGGGAGATATAGGTCCCACCCATCTCATAATGAAATCATTCTTACTTGTACCACAAAATAAACTTAAAACATTCATCATAACCCAAAAAATAAAATGGGTTTCATAAACATCGTCCCATCATCACATAATCCATATAAAACAAATGGATATTTCATCATAAGAAAATTGAAACCATGTAAATCATGGAGACATTATACTTGAAACATACACATATGAAATAATGTAATCTTATATGGAAAATGGTTTTGATAAAACACTTGAAATGAATTCTTGAGGAAAATATCCTTTCTTTTTCAAAATCATTTTCTTTTCACAAAATTCCATGCAATTTTAAAGGAAAAGTATTTTGTTGAAAATAGTTATAAAATATTGTAGAGTAAGATTCATGAAAATGAGGTGTTATGAAACCATAAAAATCCATTCACGCTGTATAAGTTAAAAATAACATTCTTCTCGTACTTTTGTCGAAAAAGTCAAAAAGTACCTCGTATGGTAAACAAAAGAAATATTCCTTCCATACGATGTGATAAAAGTAAAAAAAAAGGGTAAGAATGACTTTAAACATACATGGAAGAAAAGTAAACATTTTATGAGAACATTTTGAGAACATATGGACATGGATAATAAACATAACCCCAATAAATACTTACGAAAAAACAATCTCGGATAAGAATGAGATTGGAATAATTATACCTTACCTTATTTCCGATATGCTTCGTGTGTATCCGAACCTCATGTATAATGATTTAAATAATGTTATTGACTTATTAAATAATCATATTAATTGTTATTATATCATATATGTTTCACTTAGGTATTTATATTACCCGTTCATTTGTCAATTCCATGTTAAAGTAGCGTTTTGGGTAAAATTGTTTCATTTATCGTACGTGTTTGGACTTGTTGTTCTTGATATTATTATTACTTATATCATGATTTAATTACTTCCAGAATGTAAAACATGATTTATATATCATATATATTCAGTATATATATATAATAGATAGATAAATGAAATGAAACACACCGTTCATGGAGACGGTAGGCTGTACGTACGCATGAACGATGTTTTCCTTTCCTTATTGACATGAATGGAAGTAAGTAGATGAAATATATATATATATACATAAATCCAGTAGATTCATTATGTCATATATTTCATTATTATTCATTATATATACTTTATAATCATTCATTAATGGTTAACATGGAGAATAAATCTCATCGCGTCGTGGAGACGGTAGTCCGTACGTACGCACGAGCGATGATATCATTCCCATGATCGTGGAATTGTATTGAAGTGTATAATATTTAAGAATCAATATCACTTTAAAATAATCATATATAGTTATTTATTTACACCATTATACCCATCCAAATAAGGTGGTGGTCAAAAACATATTACACCACAGTGTGGAGACGGTATTCCGTACGTACGCAAGCGCGGTGATTTCGTTTTCCGTTGGATGGATAGAAGGTGAAATAGGTTTGATTCATATTTATAATAAAATATCAGTATATGGGTGATACTTATGTTATTAATTCATAATTAAACAACTAAAGAAGAATAAGTAGAAGAAGAAATAAATTTGAAAGAATCAGTAACGGACATTACCACTTATTTGAAGCACCTCTTCTTAACCTCCTCTTTGGGCACTAAATATGGTCTTTGAAGAAGTCCAGAACCTCAAGGATGTTTCTAGGGAAGTGTAGAGGATAAATTGGCAGGGTTTGGACAAGATTGAAGGCTCATAGTGGTGTGAGGAAGAGAGGGAGGAGGTGCCCTTTTATAAGGGAGAAGAGGGGCACCTTTGGAAAAACTAAAAATATTATTTTATTATAAAGTCATATTCCGTTTTTAATAGCTCCAAATTGATTTATTTCTAAGCTAATGTGGGGATGGGTCGAAATAATCTCATCTAATAGAATTTAGAAAAGTTTAGGTTTCTATTTTAACCTTATCATTTAGATTTAACTTTAAGTTAAATAATTTTACTTTCACCGTGTCTTCTTGTTTTCTTACACTATAAGGTTAATAAACTTACTATAACAAGAAAAACGAACCTCATGTGGTTTATTATTAATATATATAACCTTATCTAAGTAATTTGGACGAATCTTTGATTTTTAGGAATAAAATAACAATTAATAATATAATATTTGTTTTAAAAACTATTTTATGTCAATTTTGACACTATTTGGTATTTGATTTTTTGTGAAAATCATAACAGAATGATAGTTCGAAAAAACTTAATTAAATCAATACTAACATGTCATAGTAACCTATAAAATTAGTGTAATTCATACAAAGTCTCAAATTACATTTATTTGGGTATTTATAACATCAATTATGTCAATATTTCATTAATAAGATAATTACTGCATCATCATTGTGTCATAATTAAACTAAATTATTTAATGTATAAAAATTATAAATAAAATACCATTATGTAGGAAATCTTTTTAGATTTCTAATGAATATTTATAGTCGAATTTATCTTATGTATAACCCTATATTAAAAATGTTTTCCTTATTAATCTTTGATTTTAACAATTTTAACTATTCTTTAAATAAAATAATATTAAATGTCCTAATCTAATCCATGTGGTCCTAAATGGTAATATTTTATTCCTAAGGTTATTTTTGGTCTAATTACACTTATCTAATAGAATTAGGATATGTGTTATGGTAATAATAATATCATTTTAGCCTTAATTACCCTATTTACTTTTAACCGTGGTAAAAAAATTAAAAAGTTACCATTCACAAAAAATTATTTTCATCTCATTTAACCACATTATACTCCTTGATATTAACCTTGTCTCTCGAATTTTCGAAATTCCACTCACAGTAGCGGTAAAATTTTGTTTTATGTGAATTTCCAAATTCTCCTAGGAGGTGGGTAAAAGACGGTGAAAAGTTCAATAAAATTTTAATATATCTAAAATTATTATAAAATGACTCTAATGAATTACATTGAACTTATATAGGTATTGTGTATCAATTTTGACCTAAAATAAATTTAAATAAAATAAATAATTATTTAAATAAAAAGTCGGTTTTTAAATTGTAACCCAGTGTTTTCACTATCATCAAAAATTGAAAGTTTTCAGAAAAATACCAAAAATTCACCCTAGGCTAATTCCGATATTTCGAATCCAAAAATGAAGTCCATTTTGAATGATAAAATTTAAAAAAATTTAAAAAGTGGGTATTACTATTCATAACTGCTAGTTTTAATAATATTTTAATAGCATATCGTTGTTTAGTGAAACTCGGTATTGCGTACGACACAAGCTATCAAGGAAGGTAGTGATTCCGTGTAATGAAAGATAAGTCAGGGATGCATGTAGTGAAATATCCTTTTGGTGTAGCGTACAACACAAGACATCAATAAAATTAAAAAGAATTTTTTTCATAAAATCTCGGGGTGTTAGAACGTGTAAGGGGTTTTCATCTCACTTCTTATTCCCATGAGATTCATGCTATATTGCCACTATTTCATTTTGTGTGGTGTATGTACTACCCAATATTGTATTCATTGTGTAATATACATCAATTTATTTCTATTTACATATTCATTGTATGATACTTCATTCATGGGTTGTATGTTTCTTAAGTTACCAAATCAGTAAGGGAATTTCTAATTTCAATTTCCACTCATTGGTTTCTACGCAAACTTCATTGATTGTTTTACTACAAGATTATGTGTAAAATCACTATTGATTTACTTATGTAGTAATTTCCACTCCCCTTTGTGTGGATATACTTTTTATACACATTAATCACTCCATTAATAAATTCTCAAGTTATTGATATAAACTTGATAAGAGTAATCTTAACTCAATTTCCATTCATTGAGTTAAACGTCCAAGACATTGGTGTTGTATTTACAAGAATATGTGTGAATGTCCTCTGATTTATTTACACGGAATATCCAATCATATTTAGTGTATTTATATTTTTCACACATAATTATGTCATTGATTTATCCTTAACCTAAGGATATGGTCTTTATAAGGTATTTCATCTCAATTTACATTCCATTGAGACTTCTTTGTTTTCATACACCAATTCACTTTTATATGGTGTATATAATATACTTTGACATAGTATATCATGAATCCCTTTATTCTCATGATATTATAAAGTGTTTATTACCTCAATTATTTGTATTCAAGTGCCTCTCTTTTGGTTAGGAACTCTAACTAAAATATCACTTTAAATGTTTTAAAGATTTATTCTTCTATATCTTTCTCATTAATGTCCATTTTTTTAAAATGGTTTTAAGGATTTATTTATATGGACATTAATGTTTTAAAATTAAAATTCCTTTTAAAAGTTTCAAAGTGGTATGGGACACTTTGATTCAAAAATCTATTTTAAACGGCTTCTTGATGAATAGTGAGACTTTTAAATGTTTTCAAGAAAAAAGGGGTATATTTTTCTCAAATAGTTATGATGATTATTTTCATCTATTCTTGGTTAAGGTTAATACAATATTTTATATTGTATTGAATGAGTTATGTTTGACTGTGGATGTTCTATTTTTATACCATTCATGGTTTGTGGTTAAAGTATTGACATTTCGTATGTTAGTTTTAATACGAATGTTTATGTTATGTTTCAAACTTTTCATATGAGGAATGAATTGTACTTAGTAAGTGATGGGTGGAGCTTGTTATAGATCCTCGATGCCTCGGTAGGTCTCATGAGACAAACTATTGTCTTGGCATAAGGCCTTGAAAAAATCTTATTTGTAATCCTGGCATGAGGCCTTGACTTAGGGTTATGATGTCGGACATTATGCATTACATCATTATGAGATTAGCAATTGATATTTCATGTTGTTATTCAACTAGTAGAATACCCATGACTATGTTTTATTATGGGATTATTTACTCAACTCATATTCCTACCATAAAGTGCTCATGCTTATTATTTGTTAAGGCATGTGTTTTCAATTATTCACCATGATCAATGTTTATGTTATCTTCCACTGTATTTCTTACTATTACTAAGCATCTGAGCTCACCCATTTCTCATGTTACATTTTGCAGGATATGAAGAAGTTAGTTATGAGTGACTTTCAGGAATAATCTGGGAAGCTTGGATGTTTATAATTAAATAAACTAGTGTTGTTTTTCTTTTCAAGTTTTAATGTTGAACTTAAATATGTATCTCATTTCCAAGACTACTAAACTAATCGGTCCTTCAGGACTTGATTCCTTGTAATCATTCCAATGTATTAAAATAATGCATCGGCTCCTGGATTCTGGGGTCGGAGCATCACAAATTGGACTTATTAAAGTGATGGGAGGGGCTCATTATAGCCCCTCGGTGAATCGGTAGGTCTCATTAGACAAACTAGTGTCTTGTCTCAACGCCTTGATAGAATATTTGTCTGTGGTATTAGAACGAGGCCTTGACGTAGTGTTTATGATGTCCAAAATTATGAATTACCTCATTATGAGGTTATTTTTTGATTTTACATGTGATTATTCAACTAGTAGAATATCCATGTGAATTTTTATATGGAATTATTTTATTTATTATTTCTATATTATTGTAGAGATAATGTTTTTAAAGGCTTGTGTTTTAGTTTTATACCGTTACTTAAAAGTTTATTCTTATTTGTAATAGCTTCTGCTATATTTCATATCCTTTCTTAGCATTTGAGCTCACCTCTTTCTAATGTTTTAGTTTCCCATAATGCCAAAAAGTGTTTTATGAATGACATTCATGGTTAATCTAAGGGAATAATGGTATTCTCAAAGTATTATCTATGTTGTAGTTTATGTTTTGAATTGTAATGTAAGGTTGATGAATGTAATATTTTTTCCAAGCCTGCTAAACTGAACAGTCCTTTGGGACATGATTCCTTGTATAATTCCAATGTATCAAAATAATGCACTGGATCTGGGCTTCTAGGGTCGAGGTGTTACAAATGTTTCATCTTTCTCTATCTCTCTAGTCAAATGTGAGGAATTTTAGTTCATAATCATATTACTCATCGGATAAGGGTTCCATTAAGTGTATGACATTAGGGTATCCAAAGGTCATCTCTTCATTTTATGGTGATTCTACCAAACTGGCTTCTTCCGATGGTGTCATTTGATGGGGCACTGCCCATTGTCCTATTTGGTAGAGCCGTGTCTGTACCTTCGGATCTGATCGCATGAAATATGAGAGTTTCCAAGACATCTATGACTTTGGTTATGGTTATATTTCTATACCTTCTTTTTTATTTTTTTTATCAAACATCATTCTGGACGGCTAACCCTTGGAGTATTATGGGGAAGATGATGACAGCTGTGTTGCATCAGAAGTCATTGGGGCATGGATGGTCACTTTATCTATTCCTGGAGGATACCTTGGGCTCATTTGATTATTTTTAGAGTCATACAAAATTCAAAAATTCTACTCTTTATTAATGATGAATTCTTTCCACTCTCCTCCCTCATTTGGATCTGAGGTGGAATTATATTCCACCTGTATTGGCGACAGTCCCCGCTTCACTTTCCCAGAATAAATCATTTTATGCAGGAGTTCCTTGAAGTTGAAGCACTTCTATATGTTTTTTCCCATGATATGATGGAAGGGGAAATAGTATGGGTGGTCATCGAGACCTGCTTCATTAGATCTCTTCAACTCTGGTAGCAAAAGAATGTTTCAATTCATGGGAGCTAAGAAGTATCCACAGACATGGTCATCTTAGAATGAGTTAATATTATTTCCTCATTCAAATAATTGAATCCTTTTGTCATCCCTATACTTAGCTTGTCAAGGTGGGAGAGGTGGTTGGCATCTAGAGGTCCCAACATGGTTTGGTGGGGGTCTTGGGACTTGATCCGGTGGAGGAGTAGGTTAAACTTGACATAAGTTACTTCATCTCTTCATGTTTTTTTTCAGGGGACACTCGGGAATTGAGGTTAATTGAGAAATCTCGGATCCCACTCTTGTATTTCACAACAATGAACGGTGTTCACAACTCATCTCAGATATTGTCGATACATGTGGAAATCATCCCATCCTGGGGGAGCAGTCGGTTCATGGAGTAAGTCAGACCTTCCCAACTAGAAGTGTCATCTGAAAGTCTTTCATTAACCCACTACTTATAGTTCATGAGGTCACTGACTATTGTATTTGGAAACATTGAGCTGAACTGAAACAGAAATTTTCATCAAAGGTCTTCCCAGCCTATGATTGAATTAGACAATAAACTCGTATACCAAACAAAGGTTGAGCCTTGCAGAGTCCGCACAAAGCATCTAAGTTTCACTACTTCTTGTTTCTCTAGGGTACCCATCATGGGGTCACAATAAGAATAGTATTGCAAGAGATGCTATTATGGGTCCCCTGATACATTGAACAAAGTGAATACAGGATTCCAGAAATTTAGTGGAGGCGGTAAGTTGCTCACACATTCGGGGTAAAGTTTCTGTTATCACTATATCATAGTATTCTTCCCATCCATTGACTTCATTAGGGTTGTCAATAACTCGATGGTATACAGGATCCCTTTATTCATGTCATGTTGGACTTGAGCATGAGTGCGGGAAGAAAGCGTCAAGATCAGATGTGCCAGTACTGCTGGAACTTGAGCCAGATACCCAATGAGGGGAATCCTTTGTGGATTTTCCTAAATTAGTTATGTTGCTTCCCTAATAGAGGGAAATATATATATCCTATAGGGATTGTGTTCAGGTAGACTGATGGCCCCATTTCTGCCTTGACTGATATTTCTATTCTTGCGTCCTCTGTCAGGATAATCCCATAAGGTCGTGGTACATCTAACAAAACCCTGTGTTCAAGTTGCATTGGAGGAACATACCTAGTAGGATGACTTTCTCTTAGCATCTCAGAGTTCATTTTCCATATCTCTTTCATTTCTTCCACCTATCGAGTGAATATATCCTCAATCGCGGGAGAATAGTTTTCATAAGGAGGAGGTGGTGGCTCATAGAACTTTCTCATATTCTTCTCCTTATGGGAATTCCTATTGGAGTTGGTGGTAGATTGACTAAGGGGGACCCAAATTTTTGACAACTCTTTGGTTTCGGGTGTGCACACCTCCAGGCTCTATGTGGACCGTCTCCTGGAGGGAACCCTCTTCTCATGTTTCTTTATTATTTGTATTAATTCCAATGAGGTGAATGAGGTTGATTTCCATAACATTCATCAATTCATACCACATTTGTGGTGGTATATTGTAATACGCTGAGATTTTAGGAGATATATTCTTTTTAATTTCTTTTATTTCTTGGGTTGTATACTACAAAAAGATTAGCTTGCGTTATACACAACATCGTATTATATTTCAGTATATGAAACACTATTCTTGGATTTTATTACAGAAAATTCCAAGTTATTTTGATATAATTCTTTTCACAGAAGACCGTTTATATGTGATAACTAAATATTATAACCTAGTCATTATAATGGCGGGTATGAAGGGTATTAACTGCCTTCTAAAAAACTATTTAAATGAAAATAAGTGCGTCCATAAAATAATAAAATCACTATATATGGATTTTTTAGTGAAATATATATGTAATATATACAATTTAATGTTTAAAATTTATATAATATAGTTTCTATACATTCTATAAAGAAGAAAATTCAATTTTACGGATAAAATGAGCATTTTTCTAAAAATGCAGTTTTACCACATTTTGATGGTGAACCCATATTAAATCAAATTTTTACACTTTTATAAGTTCTATTTGACATAATAAACTTATTAATTGGAATCAAGACATCAAAATTTACCTAGGATGATGTTTTGGTATTTTTATGATGAAATTCATATTTTATTTAATGGTGAAAAATACTGCATTTTAATTCAAAAATGCTTTTTGGACTAAATTATTTATATAGTTACATTATCCGTGTAATTGGTTTTAATGTGTAATTGGATTATTTTTTTATAATTTTATCCAATTTTGGTCATTTTAAGTAATTTTACATTTAAATTGTACATAAACACATGTCAATCTTTCGATAGTTTTTACTTCTTAAAAACCCGCTATCTTATTTTGACAACAGGAATTAATTTTAAATTAATTATTTCACCTTATATGTTTTGAATTTTGAAAAATATATTCCATATTGGGAAGAATAATTTCTAAATTCTGTAAATATGTACCTTTTATTTTTTGAAATTATTAATACTAACTTCAGAAATTATTTTTATTTACCACAGTTAAATTGTAAATTAAGAAAATAATGGTACAAATAATATTTTAATAATATAAAAATACCATAACACATGTCCTAATATTATTGTATGAGTCATGGGAAAAAATAAATAGTCTGAACTTTTGGAATTTGGGAGCCACATGGGTGTGGAAATGACATGTTATAAGAATTAATTTAATTTAAAGGGAAATATAACATAAACATGTAGATTGTTATGAAAACAATTTTAAGGTGGGTTATATAATTGATATCTTTGAATATAAATAGTCATTATAAATCTAAAAATATTTCATAAATCATGGTAATTTATTTATAATTTTTATACATTAAATAAATAAATTTATTTACAACACAATATTGAAGTAGTGATTACCTTATTAATGAAAGATTGAATTAATTGATTTTATAAAGAATAAAATAAATGTAATTTGAAAATTTTAATTCCATACATGGATTTTATGGATTATTATTATGTTTTATCTTTTATTTAATGTATTTTTTTCGAATCAATCAAGTTTCCATAGATTTAACAAATATCAATTACTAAATAGTATCAAAATTGACATAAATGAGTTTTTAAAACAAAAACTATTTTATTAAATGATATAATAGTCCTAAAAATATAATATTTGGAAAATTTACATAGATATTATTAATAATTTCATTAATTATCCACTTGAGTTTCTCTTGGCATTTTATAGTAGCTATATTAATCATAAAGAATAAAAATACAAGAAGACATGGTAAGAGTTAATTTATTTAACTAAGGGCTAAAGCTAAAATATAAGCTTAAATTCTTGACCTAAATTTTCCTAAAACCTATTGGCTGAGAGAATTTTGAACTATCATAATATTATCCTCTAAATATATATCTTTTTATCTATTATAATTAGATAATAAATTTATAATACAATAATATTTGAAGACATTCTTAAAGTGCCCCTCCTCCGTCTTATAAAAGAACACCAAATATACCCACTTACTCACATCTCTAAAGACCATTGGATCATCAAAAATCTGATAAACTAATATACCAAAATCCCTCCCTTCCTCCAAGATTCCATAGTTTGGCATAAATCCATCCTATGGAGACCTTTTTTGAAAATCCGAAGGAGATACTCGAAAATAGGAAATTATTTTATCACCTCTTTCAAAATTATTTTCATCTTATACATCCTAATTTTATTTTTTTCCATACTAAAGTAATAAATATGGTATATTCTGTATTATTATAAGTTAATATAATTATGTGACAACATTTTACCTCCTATTATCCGTCCTATAAAAAATAGTATCACCAGTGTGCATACGTACGACTTACCCTCTCCACAACATGGTGTAATTTTTTATTCAGAAATACTTAATTTGGATGGGTATAATGATGAGTATATTGGAAGTAAATAATAAATGTAACACGATAATTATTCTTTATAATTAAGATACCATTAAATTTCATACTATTTAACCACTAATTGAATGATGTCATCACTTGTGCTTACATACAACCTACCATCTCCATGATGCGATGTGATTCATTCTACAAGATCTTCTTTAAACCATGATTACATACATGAATTTAAGGAATAAATATGAAATATATTATACTAATATCATTATTTAAATGATATAACTATAACCTAAGAAGTGGATCATAAACTAGTAGGATCGAAATATGATGTAGATGCTCAATATACAAGAGGGGGGGTGAATTGTATACTTTAAAATTTTCTTTGGAATGTTTAATGTTGGTTATGTTTAACAAGGTTAAACAAAGTAAATTCACAAAACCTATAATTCTACACAACTTTCTTGACTCCAGAAATATGATTCCAAAAAGATGAATCTGGAAATATGGTTCCGGAGAAATGAAACTTAGTGAAAGTTTACAATAAAGAAGATTCTACCTTAAAGAGTATAGATTCTAACAAAATCAGAGTACACAAGTTTAAGGAAGTATAAGGTAGTTATACTCTCCTTAACATACAAAATATAGTGGAAAATAAACTTGTAACAAGAACAAGTAACAAGTAGTAAATCTTTTAACCCAAAGAGAAGGGTATCCAACAACCTTGGATAAAGGTCCCTTGATTTATACATTCAAAAAAGTTTGTCTTACCCACACTTGGGTAAGCCCTTGATACGAAGATTGGAATCTGTCTTTCTATCCCCGCAAGCCCTCAACTTTAAGGTGGTTGGAACCTCTGTCTTCCTCAGCAAGGAAGCCCTCGAACTTCAAGGTAGTCGGTACCTCTGTCTTCCTATCCCCGGAAGTCCTCAAATGTAATCACCAACATTTAGAGTTGCAAAAATCAAATCTGAACGAGCATTTCAGTATGCACAAAGTAAAGAGAGAATCTCTCTCTAGAAATAACTTTAGATCATCATTTGTCCAAAAGTTGTGAGCTCTTTCAAATGAGCTCCTATTTATAGGCACTGCTTCAACGGTCAGCTCCCTCCTCCAACGATCATATTTTTCCTTAAATTTCGGAGGGACCTGTACACATGTCACTTAGCCAATAGTTAGTTAGAAACAGAATAGATGACATCATTTTATAACAAACACAACAATTTAGAATAAAATTAAAAATTCGGAGTCTAAATACATTCTGAGTCTATAATACAAGAGTATTCAGATTCTGTTTATTAGGGAATTCGTAGTCTGAATTTGGAGTCAAAATCCGTATTGGGAATTTATCAACATAATTCGTAATGTGAATTCATAATCAGAATTCATCATCAGAATTCGTAATGAGAATTCGTATTCAGAATTCATCATCAGAATTTGTAACAAGAATTCGTAATCATAATTCATTATCAGAATTCATCATGAGAATTTGTAATCAGAATTCATTATCAGAATTCATATTGAGAATTCTTAATACGAATTCATTATCAGAATTCGTAATGAGAATTCGTAATTAGAATTCATCATCAGAAATCATAATGAGAATTAATATTCAGAATTCATCATCATATTTCTTAATAGAACTTCATAAAATTTTGTACTCAGAATTCATGATAGAATTTCATTAAAGTTTTAAACCAAAATTCGGAGTGAAACTTTATAAAAGTTTGTATCCATAATTCGGATCCTAAAACAGAATGATTCATATCTAAGTATCATATGATTCCGAGGATTTAGATATGACACCAAATTTTATACTTTAACAAGATAATGAACGAAGTAAAACAAGGTAAGGGTAAATTTCCTTGGGAAAGGAAATTTTTCCTTATAGAATAAAAACACATGGTAAAACGAGATTTTCCTTACGATAAAGTGTCTGTGATTTTCAAAACAATAAGGGATAGTCAAGTCCTAAGAAACCTTATTGACTCAACAATCTCCCCAAAGTATGAAGGAATGGAAAATTCATAAGGAAAACCTTATTGAATCAACAATCTCCCCCTTTTTGGAAATCACAAACAACTTACAAGAAAGAACAAAAGGACTTAGTAAGATTTCAATGCTTTGAAAATAAAACTTATCTCCCTTTTACATTGACAAGGATGAATACGACTAACTCCCCCTTAGGCTTAGGAACACTAAGGATCATATTATAGATTTCCGGAGTGAGAAATTTCATTGTTATAAAAATGGAAATCTTTGTAATGAGAACTCCCCCTTAATTAGGGATGTTCCATCTTTTATTGGAGTTTTTTTCTTCCCTTTAGAATTAATGTTATTTTTTTTCTTTCTCCCCCTTTTTGATTTTCAAAAAAAATGAGGGAATGGAAAAAAAATATGGTACCTAAAATTTTAACACAAAGAAAACAAATAGAAAAGAGAAACAAAAATTTTCATTAGAATTTGAAAACTTTTCACAAGGGATACAACAAAAGATTGGATTGACACAAAATTAATCTTCTTTTTTCTTCGGCAACATCATCTTGACAATTGTCTTTAACTTCTTCATATCTTTATAATCTTCTTCATTTTGCTTTTCTAGGGCTTTGATCTTTTCATCTTGGGCCTTCAGATCCTCTTCCTGAGCCTTTAGCATCTCTTCCTGGTTTGCTAATTTATCTTCAAACTGAGTCCAAAGATCCCTTTCAGCCTTGTAGTACTGAACAAGCGAGCATAACTTCCCATTTAGATATTTTTCTTCTTGATTCCAAACATTCTGCTCCAAAGACAACTTCTCTTCAAAATTTGCTGATAGATCCTTGATCTTACTCTCTTCTGTATCAAAGGCATCCTTAACATTTTCTTGAAATTCATCAAGCAGCCGCAAATCCTGAAATGTTTTCTTGGACAAAGATGCCATCCCCTTGCAAGACCTCTTGTGGGCAATATAGTTGATCAGGAAGTTTTTGAAATTAGCCTCAATATTGACACACTTTTCCATCACCGAGGACACAGAATATGACTTCTGATTCAGAGTGTGATGAATCATCTGACATCTAGAATCAATAATAGGGAGTATCGGTATGGTATCAACCAATTTATTCAATGATTGAACAAAAAAATCATGCCCTAAAGAAGATGATTCCGAATCTGGGATTTTATCAGGAGAAGGTTCTTCCTCGAGCTCAACAAACTTTCTCTTTGATGATTCACCAGATTTATTCTTCTTCACTATAGATTTCGTAGGAGTATCAACAACTATTTTCTTACACTTATCAATTTTCGGTACAGCTTCCTCATCAGGAGATTGATGCGCACTATCAGATAACTGCACAACTTTGTCCTCATCTATCTCTTCCTGATTCTTAGCTTCAACATCCTCAAGATGAATGAAATCTTGATTTTCACTTTCTTCCTCAGACACTTTATTTACTTCTTCAATCTTTTCTTCATCTTTCTCGGGAGTAACTAACTTCAAGGATTCGTCTTGGGAAGTTCGAAGTGATAAATTCTCGGATTGGGTTCCCTTGTCCTCATATTCTTCGACTTATTTTAATAGGTTAGTTGTATCACCAAAGCCCTCTTCTTCTTCTTCCACTTCTTCTTCCACTTCCTCTTCCACTTCAGCTTCTTCTTCTATTTAAACTTCTTCTTTAATAACTTCTTCTTTTTTAGGAGATTTTTCTTTGAGTTTTTCCTGAGCAAAAAACTTCTTCCCCATAGTCTCAGGTAATCCTTATACCTCAAAGAAATTTGGAACAGGAATAGCTTCTGAGGCTTTCTCTGCGGCCTTCAAAAATGATTGTACGACTTTAGCTTCAGAGATTTTTTTCTTCAACCTTTTCTCCTTGGCTTGTTTTTCAAGCTCCTCAGCAGCAGATTCTATCAAGGCCTTAGCCTCAGTAGGATCCAAACCAAACTATGGCTCCCTTACTTTCTTGGATTTCTTATCCTATCTCCATTTGGCTACAAATTTATCAGGATAAGTTTTCTGCTTCTTAGGTTTAGGAGTTTCGGATTGAACTTACTTAGTCACGGGGGTTTTAGGTTCAACATCAACTTCCTTCACTTTCCTCTTCTTCCTAGATTTCTTATATGTTTCAACTACTTTAGTAAATTTCGGAACAGCCTCTGCTTCCTCAGTTGGAATCTCATAAAAGTTTCATGTCTCCTTAGAAAAGTGAATAAACATCCTCTTGAGAGTTTTATCACTGACAAGCATAATCTTACAATTCTTAGGCTGAGAGGAACAAGCAATCTTGAAGGATTCAAGACACCGAAAAATAAGATTCGAAAGGATGGATGGGTACATAATAATCTGAGATCTTAAATTTCAATTCTTGATATTCTCAATTGAAATAAGAATATGTTCCATCAGGTTGATCTTTCTTAGATTTTCCAAACAATATAATAAGTAGATATCACTTTTCTTCAAATTACCCTTGTATCCTCTACTCGGAATGAGAAAACCCTGAACCCACAACTGTAAAAATCTATTGTTTGGAGATAGGTGAGAAACCTTCGGAGTCTTGATATTTGAGATTCCAAGACTTTCTAAAACTTTCACTTCAGTGAAACTACCAATGCTCTCTAGAAGCTTATGAGAATAAAAAATATCTTCTCTCTTATAAGGTAAGTCAACCAAGCTGGCAGCCTTGGTGTAATTCAGCTTATAAGTCTTCTCATAAGACTTAAAAGAAAACTTCTTCTTACCTTCTTCCTCGAAAAAACACACATATTCATAGAACTCAACAAGAAAATCCGGATACACTGGACTCTAATTCCCTGGCTTTGACACACATACATTCTCCCAACCATTAAGCCTGATGTTCTTAGAGATGATAGAATAATACTTGTAGAAGTTTGGATGAATTAACCTTTCCTTGTATACTTGACACTCCGCAATCGGCTTGACTGAATACATTTCTTGAGAGGGAGCTTCTCTAGACATTCGGAATAGAACACTTCTGAAGATTTCGGAATGGTCTTAAAAAAAGAGGCAGAGCTTCGAGAGGTAAAAGGCTTCGAAACTGATGTGGGACAACCCTTCAGGGGTCCCTTTTATAAGCTATGGTGGTGACCCTTCATCTTCTAAAACCAATCCAATGGTTAAGAGACCTTCTGATTTGATCTGATGGTTGATATAATAGCCGCAAGAAAAATTAAGTTGGATCCGATCATTTGAGGTTTTTGAAGAAAACTAGATTTAAGAAAACTAGAATCCGAGAAATATAAAAGAAAATACCAGCAATGAAATAATGACTACGAAAAATTAAGAAAGAAAACATACATTTTGGTTTTCTAGGAAGATTATTCATAATAGGTCATGTTCTTCTTTGAATTTTTTTAAAAAAATGACTACGAAAACCTCCAATATGAAAAAAAATTGAGTATGAAAAATTTCATTACGACAATTTCCAGTACAAAAGTTTTCATTACGACAATTTCCAGTACGAAAACTTCATTATAAAAGTTTACAGTATGAAAATTTTCATTACGACAATTTCAAGTTTGAAAATTTCATTACGAAATTTCCAGTACGAGAATTTCATTACGAAAATTTTCATTAAGAAAATTTTATTACGAAAAATTCCAGTAGAAAAATTTCATTACGAAAATTTCTGAAAGACTCAATACGAGAAATTTTGAAAGACTAACAAACAAATGTACCCCCCACCCCCCTCTATGAAAATGATTTTATTACTTTAAGGATATTGGTTTAACAGAGAGTTAATCAAGAAAAACTACCTTATGGTAATCATTCCTTACTTCTATTTAATATATTCAAATCTATCGAAAGGTAAAGATTTTGTGAAAATGTCAGCAAGTTGATCTTGCGTTCCGATAAACTGAAGAATTATATCTCCTTTTTGTGTGTGATCCCTAAGAAAGTGATGCCTAATATCTATTTGTTTTGCACAAGAGTTATGTGCAGGGTTTTTACTAAGGGAAATGGCACTTTTATTATCACACAAAATTTTTGTTTTGGTAAAACTCATACCATAGTCTGTGAGTGCGTGTTGCATCCACAACACTTGAGCACAAAAACTTCCAGCTGCTACATATTCAACTTCAGCAGTGGAAAGGGCTACTAAGTGTTTCTTCTTGCATGACCAAGAAAATAATGAATCTCCTAAGAAATGACAAGTTCCGGATGTAATCTTTCTATCCATTCTACTCCCACCAAAGTCAGCGTCTGAAAAGCTTTTTAAGATAAAATCATTTCCAGAAGTATAAAAAAGTCCTAAATCCATGGTTCCCTTTAAGTAGAGAAAAATTATTTTCACTGCCTTTAAATGATATTCCTTATGATTGGATTGATATCTAGCACATAAGCATACTGAAAACATCAATTCTGGATGACTAGATGTCAAGTATAGTAAGCTTCCTATCATACCTCTAAAAGATGTTTGATCCACTGGTTTCCCAACTTCATCCAGATCATGTGTGTTTGAGATACCAATAGGAGTATTAATACTCTTAGTGTTTCCATATCCATACTTTTTAATAAGATATTTAATATACTTATGTTGAGATATATAGGTTCCTTCTGGTTTTTCTGAAATTTGAAAACCAAGGGAAAATGTTAACTCACCCATCATACTCATTTCAAACTCATATTTCATTAGATCCGCAAAGGAATTAGTTAAAGATTGCTGAGTTGAACCAAATATAATGTCATCAATATATATCTGAACAATCAAAACATTATTCTTATCTTTCTTTATAAATAGGGTTGGATCTGCATTTCCCTTAACATAATTATTTTGAAGAAAAAATCCTGTAAGTCTATCATACGAAGCTTGAGGGGATTGTTTAAGTCCATACAAAGCTTTGGTAAGTTTAAAAACATGATCAGGATATTTTGTGTCTTCAAAACCGGTAGGTTGATCTACATATACTTCCTCTTGGACATAACCGTTAAGAAAAGAACATTTCACATCCATTTGAAAAAGTTTAAAATTGAATAATGATGTAAAGGAAAGTAAGATACGAATATATTCATGTCTAGATACTAGAGCATAGGTTTCTTCATAGTCTATTCCTTCTTGTTGGTTATAGCCTTTAACAACTAATCTAGATTTATTTCTTACTATGACTCCATTTTCATCACACTTATTTCTGAAGACTCACTTCACTCTAATGACAATAGTTTCCTTAGGTTTTTCAACTAAGGTCCAGACTTTATTCCTTTCGAATTCATTTAGCTCATCTTGCATAGCTTTTATCCAATCATCATCACCTAAAGCTTCATCAGTGATTTTTGGTTCTAATTGGGAAAGAAATGCTAGGTGTTCTACTTCATTCCCTAAGGAACTTATAGTCCTTACGAGTTGATTTACCTCACCAATGACACAATCACTGGGATTATTCTTAAGAAACAACTGATTTGGGTTTTGTAGAACATGTTCATCAACATAGGGTAGAAAATCATATGGGGTAAATGTTTCAGAAATATTTTCATGGACATTTTCCTTATCAGAAGGGTCTTTTATCATAGGTAGATAATCATTTTTTGAAAACACATCTGAAGATGTAGGTTGGGGTTGTTTAAAAACAAAAGGATCAGACTCATCAAATTTGACATGTACTGTTTCTTCAACAATACAAGTGTTTTTATTGGAAACTCTATAAGCCTTATAAGTTGTGGAGTAGCCTAAGAAAATTCCTTCATCAGATTTTGGTGCGAATTTGTGTAGATTGTCTTTAGTATTCAGAATGAATACTTTGCAACCAAAAACCTTGAAGTTGGAAAGTCTAGGTTTTTTACCATTCCATAACTCATAAGGAGTTTTATTAAGAAAAGGTCTAATAAAAACATGATTTATAGTATAACAGGAAGTACTTACAGCTTCAGCCCATAAATTTCTAGCTATAGAATATTCACTCAACATGGTTCTTGTTATCTCTTGAAGAATTATATTTCTTCTTTCAACTACACCATTTTTTTGAGGAGTTCTAGGTGCTGAAAAGTTGTGAGTAATACCTTTTCTACTACAAAAAGTTTCAAAATTAGAATTTTGAAATTCTCCTCCATGATCACTATGAATAGTTTTCAATGAAAGGTTTTTCTCATTTTTAACATGGGCCCTAAAGCTTTTGAAATAAGAAAAAGCTTCAGACTTCTTTTCTAGAAAATAGACCCATGTAAATCTAGTGTAACCATCAACTAATACAAACACATAGTATTTTCCACCAATACTTCCATTTTGTGTTGGTCCAAAGAGGTCCATATGCACTAATTTTAATGGATCAGTTGTTGAGACTTAACAGATTGATTTAAAACTAGATTTATGTTGCTTGACATACTGACAAGGATCAAAAACTTTAGAAGAATCAAATCTAAGCTTCGGTAGATCCTTAACTAGTTTCTTCTTAGAGAGTTTACAAAAGTTTCTAAGGTTAGAGTGTCCTAACCTTCTATTCCATAACCAATAATCATCTTCCATTGCACTAAGACAAGGTATGTCTTGGCTCCAAAGATCTTCTATATTCAAATTGTATACATTCTCTTGCCTATGGGAAGAGAGAATAAACTCTTCTTTGGAATTGTGAACTGAACACTTATCATTCCTATAATTCACAAGGTATCCTTCATCACATAATTGACTTATGCTAATGAGTTTGTGCTTAAGACCTTAAATAAATAAAACATTTGAAATTAAAGTTTTTCCAAGAAGAACAATATTACCTATACCAACAATTTCTCACTGAGCACTGTCTTTGAAATTTACTTTTCTTCCCTTTGTCTTGATAATATTTTCAAAATAGTTTTTGTTACCAATCATATGCCTGGAACATCCACTATCCATATACCATGTATTATTGTTGGTATCTTCTCTATTTTCCTGAAAACAAGAAAAAGTTATGTTTTCAGAATCCAAACATGCTTGGATCCGGAAATCTTAGATAGTAAAATTTTAGGCACCCACATCTTTTTAGAAAAGTAAGCCTTATGAAAACCTAAAGACTGGGTTTTTTTAAGGAACAACTCTTTGCCCAATGCCCACCACATTTACACATAGTACAGAATGGGGCACTTTGAGGAACAAAATAATTATTGCTGAAAGTCGGTTTAGCATGGGTATAACCAAATCCAGAATTGTTTCTTAAAGGTCTTATTTGTGAATACATCTTATCAAAATTTTCTTTACCTAAGGTAAAGTTTAACAAACACTTCTTTAAGGAAAATATTTCTAACTTGAGTTTGATAACCAAGTTTTTATCTTAAAAATCATTAGATTTAGAACTAGAGCTGGGCTCTAAAACACTTTTCTTAGAAATTACTTTTTCTAGATCTTTAGAAAGTTTATTCTTCTCAGAATTTAATTCCTTATGATTTTTTGAAATACTTACAAAATCATAATTTTTCTTATCAAGATCTTTAGAAAGATCTGATATTTACTTAGTAAGAATAGTATTCCTAGAATTTTTCCTATCAAGCTTTTTCATGAGCTTTGAATTCTCAATCTCAAGAAGTTTGGAAAACCCAGAAACTTCATCATAGGTAGGTAAAGTATTATCTTCATCAGAAGTAGATTCTTCATTCGAAGATTTATAATATTTTCTATCATTATCATTTAATGAAACATTGGTCAACGATTCTGCATTATGTACCTTATCCATAAATCAATGATTGTCAATAGGTAGTTTGGCTATTGGACCAAGATTCTTCTATCCAGAAGATTCATAATATGAAGATTCATCTGAAGAGTCACAACTACTAGCACTCCAAGTGACATTAGCTTTCAAAACATTCTTAGCATTATCCTTGTAATACTTCTTCTTGTTTTTCTCTAAATGTCTTTCCTTCATTTCTTTTCTCTTAAGCATGGGACAGTCAGGTCTTATATGTATAGCTCTCTTGAATTCATAACATATAACTTCAGAATCTTTCTTATCTTTTCTATCTTTCTTCTTATACATGGATTGAAAATTCTTCTGTCCAGCTATCTTGTTCATTCTTCGAGCAAGATTTTATAACTCATTTTCTGAGGATTCACTTCCGGTGGATTCGGATTGTATAACAACTCTCGTAGACTTTGATCTAGTCACTCTTTCAGGAGTCTTGGATTTCATATGATTTGATGTTTTCGTAAAAGCAACAATTCCATTTCCATTTTTCTTCTTGATGTTATCAACATCTCTATTCGTTCTTGTCTCATGTTGAAGAAGAGTTCCAAAAAGTTCATCTAAGGAAATCTGAGTAACCTTTCTATTTTCATCAATGGATGTTCTCTTCGACTCCCATTCATTTGGAATGATGTCTATGATTTTTTCAATAAGAGCTTCATCATCAAGACATTTTTCTCCCATGGATTGTAAACTGTTGACAATAGTCATAAATCTTTTTTGTACTTTACATATGGGTTCTCCATAAAGAAAAGCATAAGCCATTATATTCAGCTCTGTGCATAGCTCTTCTAGTTTCAATAACATTGGATGTACCAGAGTGTGTGACTTCCAATTTCTTCCAAATACAATTGACTGCTTCAGATGATGATATCTTGCTGTATATGTTCCTAGTCATAGAACATAGCAAAGTATTGTGTACATTGTAATTCAGTTGATAATCATGTTTCTCTTGATTTATAAAGGTACTAACATCCCTGTCAGGTATTTTGTAACCTCCAGTGAGCATAACAAAATTTTCAACACCAGTATTAATGAAAAATGTCTTTATTCGATCTCTCTAGTATTCATAATCATTTCCATCGAAAATTGTTGGTCGATTTGGATTGAGATTATCTATGGATCCAACACTGATTCTTGCCATCTTAAAGAAAAATAATCTTTCCACAAAAACCTATTAGTAATAGAGTTTGTAAACAAGGAAAATATTCCTAAGCACGGTAAATGATAGAATAGAAGTACTCTAAGAAAAAAATGTCTCCAAAAATTATGAGTCCGAAAAATAAATTCCAATAAAATATTGAGATGAATTCTCTTCTAAATATTATCGTGAGATTAATTCAGATTGAACCAATTCCTTTGATACCAATTGTAGGATCGAAATATGATGTAGATTCTCAATATAAAAGAGGGGGTGAATTGTCTACTTTAAAAATTCCTTTGGAACGTTTAAAGTTGGTTATGTTTAACAAGGTTAAACAAAGTAAATTCACAAAACCTCTAATTCTACACAACTTGCTTGAATCCGGAAATATGATTCTGAAAAGATGAATCTGGAAATATGGTTCTGGAGAAATGAAACTTAATGAAAGTTTACAATAAATAAGATTCTTACTTAAAGCATATAGAATCTAACAAAATCAGAGTACACAAGTCTAAGGAAGTATAAGGTAGTTATACTCTCCTTAACATTCAAAATGTAGCAGAAAATAAACTTTTAAAAAGAACAAGTAACAAGTAGTAAATCTTTTAATCCAAAGAGAAGGGTATCCAACTACCTTAGATAAAGGTCCATTGATTTATACTTTCAAGAAATTATATCTTACCCACACCAGGGTAAGCCCTCGATACGAAGATCAGAATCTATCTTGCTATCCCCGCAATCCCTCAACTTCAAGGTAGTTGGAACCTCTATCTTCCTTAGCATGGAAGCCCTCAAACTTCAAGGTAGTCGGAACCTCTGTCTTCTTATCCCCGGAAGTCCTCGAATGTAATCACCCACATTCGTAGTCGCACAATGAAAATCTGAATGAGCAGTTCAGTAGGAACAAAGCAATGAGAGAATCTCTCTCTAGAAATCACTTCAGATCAACAGTTGTCCAAAAGTTGTGAGCACTTTCAAATGAGCTCCTATTTATAGGCAGGGCTTCAACGGTCGGATCCCTCCTCCAACGGTCATATTTTTCCATGAATTTTAGAGGGACCTATACACGTGTCACTCAGCCAATGGTTATTTAGAAATAGAATAGAAGACATCATTTTATAACAAACTCAACAATTCTGAATGATAGTAAAAATTAGGAGTCTAAATACATTCGGAGTCTATAATACAAGAGTATTCAGATTCTGTTTATTAGGGAATTCATAGTCTGAATTCGGAGTCAGAATCCGTATTGGGAATTTATCATCAGAATTCATAATGTGAATTCATAATCAGAATTCATCATCAGAATTCGTAATGAGAATTCATATTCAGAATTCATCATCATAATTCGTAACAAGAATTCATAATCAGAATTCATTATCATAATTCATAATAAGAATTCATTATCAAAATTCGTAATGAGAATTCGTAATCAGAATTTATTATTAGAATTCGTAATGAGAATTCGTAATCAGAATTCATCAACAGAAATCGTAATGACAATTCATATTCAGAATTCATCATCAAAATTCATAATGGAACTTTAGAAAAGTTTGTACTCAGAATTCATGATAGAACTTCATTAATGATTGTAACCAAAATTCGGAGTGAAACTTTATAAAAGTTTGTATCTATTATTCGGATCCTAAAACAGAATGCTTCATATCTAAGTATCATAGGATTCCAAGGATTTAGATATGACACCTAATTTTATACTTTAACAAGATAATGAATTAAGTAAAACATGTTAAGGATAAATTTCCTTGGGAAAAGAAAATTTTTCCTTATAGAATAAAAAACAAGGTAAAATGATATTTTCCTTAAGATAATGTGTTTGTGATTTTCAAAACAAGAAGAGATAGTCAAGTCATAAGGAAACCTTAGTGACTCAAAAATCTCCCCAAAGTATGAAGGAATGGAAAATTCATAAGGAAAACCTTATTGACTCAACAAAACTTATCCGAAAAAACATTCATAAGAAGATAAAGTAGTTAATATCTGAATAAGGAGTGACAATGAAATTTTACTAACAAATGGATGATAAAATAATGATATATGATATCATAAAAATTATTATGATTCTGGAATAAGTCAATAACATTATTTAAATCATTATACCGGAGTTTAGGATACATATGAAGGATATTGGACCTAAGGTAAGGGTTGACTTTGCAATCCCATTATTATTTAAGATTTTTTATACATAAATATTTACAATGGTATATGTATCATCCAAATCCTTGTTCCCTAAATATGTAATACTATTTCTATTATTATAAAAAAATTAATCATAGTTTTACCCATTGGTTAATTTTTACTAAATGGTATGAAAGGATTATTTTTTTGTTATTCGACATGAGGTACTTTTTTTACTTTTCTGGAAAATGTACGAGGAGAATGTTTTTTAATTTAAATAGAATGAATGGATTTGTAAACATTAATAACGCATTATTTCCATGAATATTTCTTTATATTATTTGAATTATGTTTTAAACTAAATTCTTTTCTTTTAAAATTGTGTGAAATTTTGAAAAATAAAAATGTTTTTGAAGAAGAAAGTATATTTTCCTCAAGAATTAATTTCAACTATTTTATCAAAATTATTTTCCATCTAATATGAAATAGGGTTATGTTTCTATTCCTATTATCCCGTTGATTTTATTATGTTTATGATGTAATTATTTTTATGAAATCCATTTTTTTATATGGATTATCATAAAATGATGTTTAATAAACCCATTTTTTGTTCCTTGGGTTATGCTCTGGTGCATGGTTTATGTTTTTGTGGTATATTTATGAATGATTTCATTATGAGATGGGTGAGACCTATATCTCATTTAAATTGATTGGGTAAAGATTTATATCTCATGAGATATACATGAATGGAATTAAAAGTAAATACAGTTCAGTAATACAGGACTGGAATGACATGTAAACTCATTTCAGTAATGGGTTTTATCCGCTATGATGAGCCTCAGATAATAAGGATATGATTTTATATTCTTATGTGTTTTATACAAGTTCATATTTTATTCCAATGATATTTTATCATGATTAATCTTCCTTTATGATTTATTCATTATGTACTACCAAGATTTGTTTCATAACTCATGGTTTTGATATTCAAGAGTTATGTTCATGTTTTTTTCTTATGTTTATGTTTTGTATGATTTTTTCCATTATTACCCTTACTGTAAATTTTAGATCACCCTTTTCATATGATTTCTTTTCCCAAGGATATAAATAAAGGTTTTAGTTAGGAAAAATAATGGCGAAGTTCTTAATGGGATATGTTGATGATCTTTCTCCAAGATAGAAGAATGTGTTCCATGTTTCAAAATATAATAAACTAATAATGTATATGGGAATATATTTGTGTAATGTATTAATTATTCTGAAAAATAAATTTAATGTCCATGTATGTCAAGCTTGGTTCGTTAGAGTTAGTATCAGAGACAAGGTTTATTCAACCTTTGGAAAGTGGGATAAAAAAATTAGTGAGATCCCTAGAGATATTTCAGAGGATATGTCTTGGTATGTCCAAATGATATGTCAATTATAGATTAAAATCCTCAGGTTTTTTTGATAATCATGACCAAACTAGGGTTAAAACGAAGATATCATAAATTGAAATATTATAAGTAATTTACCTTACTTATGTGTTTCGAATATCTCATATGTATTTCTCACAATTTTCTTTCTAGTCTTAGTCAATAACCAGAACTATATAGAACATACATAACCAATGAATGTTTCAGATGTGAAATTTATGGGAATTATGAAGATCAATTTCATATGTGGAAACATCCTTAACAGACTCATGATTATGGTATGAGTATTGGTCATACTACTGAGGATAAAGATATTGTAAATGACATGTGAAATGTATATGATGTTCTTACAGTATTTTTTATATTAAACTTAAGAAGATTGAGGTTGATAAACCTTAAGAAATGATTTATATTTTAGGAAATATGAAGATGATGGATACTGAGTAATGGTTTAAGAATAATGTTGGATGATTGAGGTTTATAAGTTTTATAATTAAAAGATTATGTTATATGAATCATGAAATATATAAGTTTTATTAGTATAAGTTTTTCATTAAGGATTTGAAAAGATATATTGAATAGTTATACGAATCCAAAAATTTATTTAAGGGTAAGGTGATATACTTGGAGAATAGGTGATTAAGCGAAAGATAACCCTTAATATGTCCCTTATGTTATGATAATGATGTTTGGATAAAGATATGTTGGATTTGAATAATTAAATTGGATGATGATTGTTTCTTATGAACTAATTATAGAGTTTATTACAAGAGGTTTATGCTGTCGTGGATGAAGTATTAAACTTTTTGGGACTTCAGGAATAATTCACTATGTTCTGTAACAAGGAAGAATGCATGTTTTCAAAAAAGTTATATTATAGTTCATTTTGTTACCTTGACTCAAGATAATACATGATTAAGGTATTCCCATGTTTGGAATGTGACAACCAATAACTACCTTATGATATATGAGAGATAAATGTTAAGATGATTTAGTTCGCTTCTTTCTAAAGTTGTAGATTTTCAATTTTGGACGGATCGTATGGTTATAAAATTATGGATAGTACAACTTATAATCTGGTTGATGTTTGCCAAATTTATTTATTATCTCACCATATATGGACTTATTCATGTTTTATAATATGTGTTAACCTTTTTTTGATACAGATAGAATTACATATCATTCTATTTATGGATCACATGATCTGCTAACACTTTAGGAATAAAAATTCAACATCATTTATTTAAATTAGAGATGATGTGGAAATTGTTCAAGGAATGACCAACAATGAGATTGTACATAAATCAAATAAGTGTTTCTTCTCGTGTTATTCACCTTAAGGGAAATGATCTTGAAAACCAGAAATTTTATCTTAGTACCTTCTTATCCAATTAATCATATAGTCCCTTAAATCATCAAAGATTTACGGGTTTATTTTTGTTAACTTTATCCAAACCTTGTTCCATATAATTATCCATCAGAACATGATGGTTAGATTTTTCTTCCATATCTATGCTTTTACTTCCAACCTATTTTCTCCTATGTGTAAACCAAATCATGAGTTACTTTGGATAACCATTAAGCTTTTAATATTCATTTTTAAAATGAAGTTTTAGTATTCCTTTTTACGATGTGAGTTTTTATGAAAGAAATTTCACGTAGTAATCCTTGTATAACCCCAAAAAACTTTGAGGGAGAAATTCATTTTATGGGGGGTAGAATATAACACCCTTAGATTTTATGAGATAGATTCTTTTTAATTTCTTTTATGTCTTGTGGTGTACGATACACCAAGATTATCTTGCGCTATACACAACATCGTATTATCTTGAAGTATAAGCAAAACTATTCTTGGATTGTGTTACACAAAATTTCAAGATATTTTTATATAATTAATTTCACACAATACCAATTATAAGTGATAACTGAATATTATAACTGAGTCATTATAATGGCGGGTATGAATGGTATTAAATTTTTTCTAAAAAACTATTTAAATGAAAATAAGTGAGTCTATAAAATTATAAAATCACTCTATGTATTTTATTATTGAAATATATATTTAATATATTAAATTTAATGTTTAAAATTCATCTTATATGATTTCTAGACATGATATAAGAACAAATTCAATTTTACAGAAAAAATGAGTGTTTTTCTAAAAATATAGTTTTAACACATTTTGATGTAGTACCCATTTTAAATCTAGTTATTTAAACATTTATATTTTATATTTTAAATAATAAACTTCATTTTTTAAATAAGGAAATAAAAATTTACCTTGGTTTAAATTTTTGTATTTTTATGATGAAATTCTTTTTTTAATTAATATTTAAAAATATTGCATTTTAATTCAAAACTACATTTTTGTCTAATTTATTTATATATTTATATTATCCTTTTAATTTTCTTTGAAGTGTAATTGGATTATATTTTATCATTTAATTTAATTGTGGTCATTGGAATTAATTTTACATTTAAATTGGATATAAACACATGTCAATCTTTTTCAACATTTTACTTCTTAAAAACCAAATTTCTGGTTTTGGAAACGGGAATTAATTTTAAATTAATTGAAGAAATTACTGTGTTTTGATTTTTTAAAAATTAATTCCATATTTGGAATCATAAGTTCTAAATTATGTAAATAGTTAACTTTTATTTTTGAACATTATGAATTGTAACTTCAGTACTTATTTTTATTTACCATGGTTAAAGGGTAAATTAGGTAAATAAGAGTAAAAATAAAATTATAATAATATTAAATAACCCTAATATGTGTCCTAATCTTATTTTATGAGTCATGGGAGACCCAAAATTCATTATTACAAACTTTTTTTATTTTTTTATCCACTTGGGTGTGAAAATGACATGTTATAAGAATTAATTTAATGTAAAGAGAAATATAACATAAACATGTATATTTTTACTAAACCAATTTTATGGTGGGGTTATATAATTGATCTCTTTGACTATAAATAGTAATTAGAAATATAAAAATATTTCTTTAATCATGGTATTTTATTTTTAATTTTTATACTTTAAATGAATTAATTTATTTATGATGAAATGATGATGTCGTGATTACTTAATTAATGAAAGATTCAAATAAATGACATTATAAATATTAAAATAAATATAATTTGAAAATTTATATGTCTTCCAAAAAATTTATGGATGATTCTGAAATTTTAAATTTGAGTTAATGTAGTTTCATATAATCAATCAATATGTTATAGGTTTAACAAAAATAACTTACTAAATAGTGTCAAAATTGACATAAATTAGTTTTTAAAACAAATACTATTTTCTTAAATGATATAATAGTAATAAAAATAAAAAATTCAGAAAACATACTTAGATAGTGTTAAGATATTCAGTATTTATCCACTTGAGTTTCTCTTATCATTTTATTGTAACTATATTAACCATATAGTATAAAAATACTGGAAGACATGGTAAGAGTTAATTTATTTAACTAAGGGTTAAAGCTAAAAGATAAGTTTAGATTTGTGACCCAAACTTGTATAAAAAATATTGGTTTAGTGTATTTAGAAATATCCTCATATTATCATAGAAATATATAACTTTTGATCTATTAGAGTTCTAAAATAAATTTATAATAATATAATATCTCAAGACATTCCTAAAGTGCCCCTTCTCTCTCTTATAAAAGGCCGCCACATCTACCCACTGGCTCACACCTATCAAGCCACTTGGATCACCCAAATCCTGGTCTAATAAGCTCCAAAAATCCTTCCCTTATTCATAGAGTCCACACTTTGGGCATAAAGAAATCCTAATGATTCCTTTTGATCAAATGAAAAAATATACTCAAAAAATAGGTAATTGTTTTATTACCTCTTTCAGAATTATTTTCTTCTTTTACTTACTATTCTTATGTTGTTTCTATATTAAAGTAATAAATCCAGTATATTATGAAATATAAAATATTATTATAATTAGGGGACATCCTTATACCTCCTTTTAACCATACTACGAATAACAATGTCACAATGTGTGTGTACTTATGGATTACCGTCTCAACGATGTGGTTCTTTTTGTTATTAAACAATACATAATTTATTTGGGTATAATGATTAGAATAAGGGATTTAAATAATTAATGTAACATGATAATTATTATTTATAAATAATATACCATCAAATTACATACTTTTTAACAATTAAGTGAATGATATCGTCACTCGTGTGTACGTACGACCTACCGTCTCCATGATGTGATTTGACTAATTCTACATGATCGTCATTAAACCATGATTATATACATTAATGTAATGAATAAATATGACATATATTATACTAATATCATTCTATAAATGATATAACTATAACATAAGAAGTGGAACATGAAATTATCCAACAAAACTTTCACAATAACATAAAGCGGTTAATATCTGAATTACGAGGGACAATGAAATGTTACTAACAAATATATGATAATATAATCATATATGATATCATAAAAATGATTATGATTCTATAATAAGTAATTAAAATTATTTAAATCATTATACAGGATGTTCTGATACAAATGAAGGATATTGGACCTAAGGTAAGGGTAAATTATACAATCTCATTATTATCCGAGATTATTTATACATAAAAATTTATTGGGGTATATTTATCATCCACATCCATGTTCCCAAAATATGTATTACTATTCCTTTTCATATTCAATTTTTTAATGTCCATTTTACCCATTGGTTAATTTTTACTGAATGGTGTGAAAGGAATATTTTGGCGTTATTCGATACGAGGTACTTTATGGAATTTTCCTACAAAAGTATAAGGAGAATGTTTTTTAACTTATATGGCATGAATGGATTCTTACGCTTTCATAAAACCTTGTTTCCATAAAGATTAATTTAAAATATTTCATGTTTATTTTCAATTAAATTATTTTCTTTTAAAATTTCATGTAATTTTGAGAAAAGAAAATTATTATGAAGAAGAAAGGATATTTTCCTCAACAATTAATTTCAAGTATTTTATAAAAATTATTTTTACATATAAGATGATATAGGGTTCTATTTCTATGCATATTATTAATTAGATTTTATTGTGTTTATTTTTGAAATATTTTTATAAAATTAATTTATTTTATATGGATTATTATGGAATGATGTTTAAGAAACCCATTTTTTCCTTGGGTTATGATATGGTGAATGGTTTATGTTTTTTGAAACATATAAGAATGATTTCATTATAATATGTGTGGGACCTATATCTCCTTCCAATTAGTTGTGTAAAGATTTATATCCCATGATATAGAGATTAATGGAATGGAAGGTAGATCTGGTTCAGTTACACATGGTTGTAACGATAAATAAACCTGGATCAGTATTGGAATTTGTCTGCTATGATGGTCTTGGCTATGAGTCTTGGACAATATGGAAATGACTTTCTATGCTTATGTTTTTTACACAAGTTCATGTTTTATGAAAATTCTGTGTTATCATTATTAATGTTCCTTTATGATTTATTCCTTATGTACTACCAAGATTTATTTCTTAACTCAAGATTTTGATATTCAAAACTTATGTTCATGTTTTTTCTTATGTTTATGTTTTGTATGATGTTTTCCATGCTTACCCTTACTGATTATTTGACCTCACCCTTTTCATATGTTTTTTCCCCATGAAATAAATAAAGGTTTTACATAGGAAAGCTAATGGGGTTGATCTTTATGGGAGATGCTAACGATATTCCACCCAACTATAAAAATGTGTTTCTAGTCTCCAAAGATATTAAACTAATATGGTATTTGGGAATCTATTTGTGTAATTTATTAAGTATTATGCAAAATAAATGTAATTTCCATGTATTTCAAGATTGATTTGTTAAACATAATGGGTTCTGAATGGTAGGGGATCTTCCAACGTCCTTTGTTGGATCTTCTCTGGCCATTCTATGATACTCTTTAGGTTTCTTGATGGATAGTGACTCAAAGGGATCCACGATATGGCCTTATAGTACACCTCTATTCCGAGGGATATGAGTCATGGGATGGGATAGAATGGGTGACACCTCAATCCATTTTTTTCTCCCAATGGTGGAAGACAGACGTCCTTTGTGCGGGAATTTGAGGTAAAAAGGACCCCATCCCTACGAGGTTGGGTTGATCTCATTCTTCTATTGAAGTGCCTCATCCTGGATATGTTGGTCTTATGGGGGTATTTTGTGTTCAAAATTCCCCAATTGATGTGGTCTGGGGATGGTCCCATATTGCATTTGTTGTTGCTGTTATTTTTTCCCTCTTGATCTCACGCATTCCAACGCAGGTGTGATCCAGATTTGGTGTTGGGTCTACATGTTAATTGTTTTCTTATGAGGTTATTATCATCACTCTTTTATTGGAATCCCTTAAGTGTTAAGACTTCTGGATATTCATGGTTTCCTGGTTCAGGATCTTCTTGATGGCTTGATCTCATTGGGTCTGACGCTTCTGAGACTTACTCATGGCTGGTGCATGTCGAGCATTCCACCTTTCCTGAGTAGGGACTTCATTTTATTTCCGTCTTTGGGTAATGAAATTACGGGAAATAATTTTCAATTATTTATAATGTATGTGATGTGGGGTAAAGTGCAGAACTACATGTTTTCCCCATCCCTGATATGAACATTAGACATGGCCTTACTATTAAGGCAATGCAATTTTTGCAATGCATGGAGGCAGGTAAGTTTGAGGTCTTTCTTTCACCTTTATAATTGTGTATTTCATGCAGAAGGAAAGGATTATGAGTCCATTTGATGGTGAATATATCCCAATATATTAATATGGTCTATGTACCCCTCATAGGGAATAAATTTTTCCTTTAAATGGTGAAGGATTCTTTGGATGTTGAGGCGAATGTTAAGCATACATTCCTCGGACAGCTACCTTGGTATGTTGAATTAACAAGTGGCCATGGGCCAATACACCATAGGTATTTCATCCCAAGCTATTTTTATTCTAATAAGAAACATATCCTATTGTTTTTTCACCAGGTACTCCTCTACTTTGTATGCCTGGCTTGACCGCTTCTTAATGGTTTCATTCTAAGTGACGTGTCTAGTAGGAGACTCATTGATATATAATTATCATGGGAGTGGATTAAAAACTGAGGGTGGCCATGGGCCATCTTCTGGTTGAGAGTGTATGTCACTCTCCATAGAAATATTACCAGAAATATGTGACTCCATCTTTCCAAGAACCTCATTATATGATGGATTTCTCATATTTGATTCGATGAGAGGATTTCCTCCTTGTCGATGCAGATTTTTGACTCCATGGGGAACCTTCATAGTTGGTGCTACAATGGAAAAGGCTACCATTTCAATTTGATGCCAAATCACAGGGATCATCCCTATGGTGTATACCCTCCGGAATACCTGAAGCTAAGACTGTAGTGAGGGGAGGACCTTCATGCATCTTGATGTCGTTGAGGGGATGACCTTCACAGGACTGTTATTATGGGGGGGACTACCATCATAGCTCCAGATTTAGGGAGAATATTTGAAGTTTAAACTCTGAGGAGGGCCTTCAAAATGTACTACAATGAGGGGAGGACCTTCCCGCTCCTTTGCGCCACTATAGGGATGTCATTTTCAGTGAATTCCATTGTGGAGAGGACTACCATGACAGTTTGATGTCCGAAAATTGGGATAATCATATCTATAGAAGATACCCTGGGGAGGACCATTAGGGAGAATTCCATAAAGGGGATGACCTTATTGTTATTTGGTCTTTTGGTCAAGAGGAGGGCTACCCTAACACACATTATGAGATATTCTCTCAGGATCGATCATTTATGGCCCATGGAGTGGGACCCCGTGGGTGATCTAGGGAGGACCTTCAACGCTTCTGATGGCAACATTGCAAGGGGGACCTTCACAAATTCTTCTATCGCTTCCATAATTTGGTAATGGATTTACATTATCTTCATCCTCTATTGATAAATTCTTTTTTTCATCAAGAACACTAGCTTCCAACATAGCATAATCATGGATATGCTCTTCATTTTACATTTTCCTTTCACACATTTCACTTCTAGGCGCTCTCTTGCACACAACTAGGGCCACCTGCTGTTGGTAATGACCTTCATATGAGGGTCCCTATTTTTTTGGTTCCCGTGACACCACTAGGATACATCGATGGGAATATTGAGTTATGGAAGGGATATATGCCTACCCTTGAGCATCCCCCACGTTGAACTGGTGGCCTATAGTTTTGAATGGGTATTTTTTCTCAACCCAGTTATCCTTTGTATTACGGGATATAGCCTTCAACCCTCCTGGACTAGATTACGGATGTAGAACTTTTCTGGAGTGACTATCATATTTTTTGGATGATCCACCCCATTAGGGTAGATGGTATCGTGGGATCGGTTCCTTCTCTTTTCCATTGACACAATGATGTTTTGATAGCTCTAGAGGATATAGTCTGAAATTGATGTATGGTCCTCCATCAATGCCATGATGTGCTAAGATATGTCTTTGTCTAGAACAAGTATGAATTACCATTCTGATATTAGAGTAGGAGTTTGTGCCTGCTACGGTACTCCATAGGTTTCTAGTAGATAATGGAAGTTCTCTTGTGTTGGGGAATAATCACTACTACAAATATGTCCTTTATTAGTGCTAGAAAAGGACATTAACAATGCTAAAAAAAGAGCTGTTAATCGAGGAAAAGATAGGGGGTCCCTTTTATCAGCGCTAAAAAAAGCGCTGATAAAAGGGGTCCTTTATCATCGATAAAAAATGCACTGATAAAAAGGTCTTTTATCAGCGCCTTTTTTAGCGCTGATAAAAGTCAAAAAAAAATTAAAAAAAGTTAAAAATAATATATAATAGGGGAGATTTTAACAGTGCTTGACCCCCCCCCCTCCCACTCTCCAGTGCATTTCCCTTGCCCGTGCATCCCCCACATGCTAGTGTGACCCTCCTTGCTTCCACCCGAACTCAAACCTGATACATCCCCCCTGGCACACCTGCACCTTTACCACTAAGCTATATAGTTTTTTTTCTCTATTTAATGATATATCTATTTATTTATATATATATATGTAGTTATATTTATTCATATATTAATATATACTCGTATTAATATAAATATGTTTAGTTATATTAATACATATATATTTATTCATATATTAATATAAATATATTTAGTTATATTAATACCTATATATTTATTCGTATATTAATATAGATTCATATAAATATAAATATATTTAGTTATATTAATACATGTATATTTATTCATATATTTGTATATATATATTTATTCATATATTAATTTATATTTATATTTATTTATATATATATATTTAGTTATAAATTTTTATCCTTATATTTATTTTTATATTAATATATATTTATAAGATTAGTTTTAAATACATTTATAAAATATGTTTTTTATGTGTGTTTATAAATAAATAAATACATACATACATACATATATACAACACACACACACATACAGACACACACACACAGATATATATATATATATATATATACGAATAAATACATATATATGTCAATTTGAAAAGCCAGAGAATGTTAAAACGACCATAACTTCTAATCCAGAAGCCCATTTCAACTCCACAACTAGTCAAATAGAAGAAAATGAAACAATATTTTATGTGATATGTTGTACAGTCCTATCGGAGATCCATATTAGAAGTTATACGTGTTTGAATTTTAAAAAATCATGGTATCCCGACTAAAAACTCAGTTTTAGAGGCCTTCTGGGAATTTTTGGGCCTCGCAAAATGTGACAGAAGGTTTCCTTGGGTAACTAGTATGTATCACTCATTGTAAGCTTTGATTTTATATGTTGTAGAGCTCAAACGGACACCCGGATCAAATGTTATGGTTATTTGAAGTTTGAGTAACATTTTCAACTTATTTTAGATCTTTTATTAATTTTTTTATTGATTTTTTGTGTCTTAAAATAGTTATTAAATTATTATTAATCGATTATAATTAGAAAATTATTAATTATTAATATTTTTTAAAATATTTTAAAGCCATTTTCACAAAATTTCTTATATATTAAATGTAACAGTCTATTTATACTTATCTAAAAAATATTTAAAAATATATATTATATTTATATCAATATAAAGATAATAATATAACAATATATTATTTTTCATGATTTGTTTTTGAAAAATAAACTTTATTAGTGTTAGGAAAATGGTCTGATAAAGCCCCCCCTTTATCAGTGCTACTAAAAAAGTGCTGATAAATGGGTCCCCTTTAACAGCACAAAAAAAACGCTGATAAAGGCCCCCCTTTATCAGCTCTTTTTTAGCACTGTTAAAGGGTGGCACTATGGAAACCCAGATTTTTTGTAGTTATTAATGATTATTTCCTTGAATTTTTTCTCCAGTTTCAACCATATTTGACTGGTGGACTTTATATTCACGATAAGGTATTTTCATCTGCTCGTTTGTCACTGTATTTATCTCATGGAATTTTTTACATCCATAGGAACATGAATCTGCTTATATTTACTTGCCACCATATTTGACTAGTGGGATTCATATGCATTGTCAGTGTTGTATAACTACACATATGTGGCCACCATATTTGGATAACGGTCTTTCTGCGCATCAACGGGGATTTGTTCCTACGTATTGCGGGTTGTCTTCCTATTTAGTTGACAGGATTTTGTGCATTGGAATAGATTTGAATATACCTCTAGTTTTCCTCTTTATCTATGAAGCAGGACCATCAAGCACTGGAAGGAATGTGAATTTTCTCATACTATGACACCCTATTTCCATGGTGGGCTTTATGAGAGTGTCCGAGAATATGTGTCCCCTCATTGATTTTCGAAGCATTTCCGTGGTGGGCTTTAGCAGAGGGGAAAAAATTGTATGTTTTATCATTGTCTGTCATGATGTATCTATGGAGTATATCCTCCTTAGAAATACAGGTGATGACCTATTCTGAATCATTAATTTTCCACCCTCGGTGGGCAGCCCAAGGGGCCTACAACTGTTAACCTTTAATAGGTTCTCTCAGCATGAGATCCTCTTCAGGGAGAGGATACTGAGTCACGTGGCGTCAGCAGAAACGTTATCCAACATGGGCCTCTGAATAAGTCCCATGTGTAGCTAGGATGAATTCATTATCATCGAATTCATCTACCTCCCTAATTTAGCGGAGGTATTAATTTTTGTGCTCCGTGGAAAGGCTCCCGAATCTATTAGAGATGGCTAGTGGGGTTGCCCTGTTCTGGGGTGTCGGTCACGGCTGAGGAGGTGACTGGTGAGAATTTAAAAAATGGATGTCTTGTCTTACAGCCTCAACTGTGGGGAGAGTACCACTTTAGTGGTACTCATGGATCCGTGCATTAGAGAACCAGTGTTGAAGATGATGGGTAGGCAAGGGGGTATTTCTCTTCATCAGGGACCCGACCACCTGTGCGATCGTCGAGGTTCTTGTCTGAGCTAGTTGTTGAGATTCCATTTGGATTGAAGGTTTCTATGGAAACCTTCAATATATATATTAACTATATAGAAAACAGAACCCCATAAAAGTAGTATCTAATGTTCACATATACGATTGGTTAATTTTCATGACTTTTAATGATTTAACACCTCCAAAATGGTTGAGAATTCATTTAGGGTTCACTATTTTTGTTTCAACCCAATTCACATTGCATTGTATTTTGGTTGGGCGAGATGATCCCACTGTGACTAGGAATTTTTTCATTTTTATGTTATGAAGGAGGTTCTGTGTTTTAATGATATTAGCAGGTGATTGTATGGGGTTAGGTGTTTTTGAAATTGTCCTATATCAGGTACGAGGTCCCCGTATGGTCTCCAGTGGGTTTTTTCATTGTGCCAACAACACCCAATAGTCCTTTATCCTATATTCATGGACCTAATTTCAAAATCCATGCACTTGTTGGATGATTTCTCAAACTACACTTAAGGACTCCATTGGATGAGAGGATAGGAGATTGGGCTCATCACACCCTTTGGGGGGGATTATTTCCTTCTCTCGGACACTCTTATAGATTTATGCAATGTTCATATGTTAATGAATCCTTGATTCATTTTGAAGATTGTTGTCATGGATTACCCCTAGGTTGAAAAATCAATCATGGATATACATGGATCACGAGCTACTAAGACAACACTGGCTTAAATAATATGATGAGGCACTCTTGATTTTATCATCATCCAAGGGGGACTGGAGTTGTTTTGATTTTGGGGTCGAACCCATGAGATGGGTTTCTAATGTATCCCCATGACAAGAATAAGAGCCCACATAGTTTGGACCCACTTAACAAGACACATCACTTTTTAAGATAATATGATGATGACCCATCCATGCAGTTTAATGTCACACGGTGAGGATGTTTAGGTAAAATATGCCTACTCAAGATTTGGTGTGGGGGTTTATGCCAAATCGGCACAGAGAATCCATAATATATATGGTCTTCTAGGTGGGTGTAACCCTTCTCGGAATATGGCCCACATAATATTAGGGTTGATTTGGTGGTTGGATTTAGACCTCATGGGGGCTTCCTATATATCCCAGTCAATGGGGAATCAATGTCTGCATAGTTCTGTTGAACTCGGGACTTATACTTTGAAGATGTCCCTTTGAGGAGGCATGGTTGGGACATACAATGAGTTGGAGTCCTTTCTGAAAGAAGTGAATTCGGGCTTACTTATGAAGAGGATTCCCTTTATGGTGGACATTATTGGGATTGACCTTTGAAAAATGTTCCCCTTTGAGATCAGGCCTTAGTTATGCATCCTTCGTAGTTCATTGTTGGGTTGCGACTTGATCAGGGCTTATGCATGGGAGATTACCTTTCGAAGGGGACATGATATCTCATTTCATGGATGAGGTGAAATGGAGATAGGGCCTAGATAATTTATTCATATGTATCCTAGTTTCATTGGGAATAAAAGTTCTCATATTTCATGACTCGGTTGTGAAAATGTCATATCATCATAGACCTCTAAGTCCATGTGAGTCCCGCTTGGTGTGAGAAACAAGATAATGTGAAAGATTCAACAAGGAACACTTTCCCTTCTGCACTAAAGTGAAATGAGGAGGGATATGGTAGATGAGGCCACGTCTATGAGCCCAATGGTATAGGGAAATGGGGCTTTTAATGTGTCATCCCCCACCCATATTGATATATTAGATATCACATCCGGTGAGCTATCTGGACACATCCTAAGCTAGGTCAGAGAGGGGGGAAAGAGACAACTCCTAAAAAAGGTTAAGGTCTTACCATAGAAGGAGTTCCCTAAAATGGGTTTTGGGAGAGGGGAGGATCATCATCCCTTGTAAAAGGGGAAGAAAAGTGGAAGATCCTCATTTTTCACAGGTTCTCATGGAAGGGAAAGGCTAGTGACAACCCTAGATCCCTAGAACAAGGAGGTTCACATCAGCATCTCAATATTGGACTATAGGTTACCTTGGGAATGTGGACTTAAGGATGCCCTGGGGTTCCGAACCATTGTGGGGACTACCTTTGTGCCTATACTTACCTCGGGTATGTAGACACATAAGGGTGCACTAATGCAGCTGATGGTATGATCATATGGGCCTGGTGGCTTTGGGAGAATCTTTGGCCTAATATCTGTGTACTGGTTAGCAGAGGTTCTATGGAGGACATGATGGGAATTGAAGGATAAGATTTTATCCAGAAGATTGGAAACCTAAAGACAACCCATTCTATGTACCATTTTCTCATGTGGGATGGCAGCTTCCCGACATAGTGTACTACTATGTGGGTGAAGGGGTCGTCTGCATACCAAAGTGGTACACAGACCTAGATGTGAGCCGCCACTTACCATTCTGGTACGCGGTCTCAGGTTCAATCTACATTACATGGTGCTATGTGGCATAGGGTCTTGTCCACACAGTGATGCGCTACACAATTCTCCGGACTAAAGGATGGGCATTGTGCATGTGGTTCGCGGGAAGTTCATCTGCGAAGGCACTATGGTTCATGGTTCTCCAATTAGGTTCACGACCAGTTGATTTTTATTAAGTTTCATTATTTTTATTTTTTGTGGCAGGTTTATACCTATGGTAAAAAAATTATAGTCTTTCGTTTATTTTTAAACTTAGAAGTCTTCCGTCCGTAATTTCCGAATGCTCGATATCTCAATTCCCTAGCATCAAACACAACCTAGTCTCCAAATGTATTTTTTCATCTTTTCATTCAGTTCCCTAGGAGTCCTTTTATAATGTGCTAGGGAATATGTATCTACTAGCACACAAGACCTATTGTGGAAGCCCATGGAGTGATCATCTGACCTGCGAATAACTCGGTCAACCGATGTTTGCAGTACTGCGGTTCACTGTGGCTAAAATCACCACCTAAATCTCACGAATGATGGATCTCGTGAGATTCTACAAGCCATGAATATTCCACAAATTTCTCAATCCACAGGGGTTGTACGTAGATACTTACTTCTCCATTTCATTTTCACCCATGGCATATTTCATGACGCATTGGTTTGATATTTTCATCTCATCTACGAACAACTTGTTTCACTGTCTAATGCTTCACAGGGCAACATTTTACAAGTTGTCTGTGTACTTCTTGGTTTATGATCTGTGCCTTCTGCAGACCCTTCCTGGTAACCAGTACATGGACTATTTTAGGACCTTTTCCCAATTTGATTTCTTCAGTCTTCCCCTAAAATTTTCATCTCAACATGATTCTCATTTCTTTATCAGCTTTGCGGGAGTATTTTATTTTCCTTTGTGGATTTTTTGGTACCCAACAATAATATATTATAAAAAGTTTTATTTTTTATATTTTTATTTCATTTCCATAAACTTTTATTCCCAATTAAAATTACTGAAAATTGATATTTAATAATAAAAACATGGTTATTAACTATTAAAACCAATGATAATTATTAATTTTAATTTTAAAATTTATTTTCAAATTATGAACTCGTCAAGAAGGTAATTGAATTTACATTGATTATATTACTTTATAATTTGAGATTATCCTCAATTTTAAGAATTAAATGTTTTATTCATCAATTTACTTTCATCCCTTATCCTTTGAATCATATTATCCCTATTTCAAATTCCTCTTGATTTTAGTGACATTTGTATCCACTAAGTGGAGAAAGTAGATAATTTTTTAATTCATATGTTTGGTTCATGCTCTGAAGGTTTGATGGAAGCATCACATTTAAATTTTATAATGTTTTATAAGAGAATTGAAAAATTATTAGGTAGATCAAAACATGGCATGTAAATAATGATGAATTAAAATAAATGAATGGGGGAGATGAGAAGTTCCATCAGTTTTTATTGGGAAATACAAATACAGTGTGTATAGTGAGGAGATGGAATCACATTCTATATGTGACACATGAATTTCGTTTCCGCATTAGTAACTGTTTGGTTACATTGATTTTTAATTTTAAATATATGGTTTTTTTAATTAATATTTTAGATACATGATTGAGGGAAACCATGGTTTATGAGTGGGGGATTTGATAAGTTTTGTTTTGAGTATAAATTTTGAAATTTTAATTGTTGAATTTGGTAATTTTTTAATTGATAAAATCTATTTTTTAGTTGATAACAATATTTTTTGGTTATTTTTTATTATTTGGATAAAATTTATGATAAGGATATTTAAAGATAAATAAATTCATGTTTTAAATTTTGGTTTGATTCATGATATTTAATGTTTTTATTATATAGGAGAAATGGATAAAGAGAATTTAATAAAAAAATTGGTCACCAATCAGCTAGCCCTCAACTAAGGGGGCAGGTCACATATGATTCCCAAGAAGGGACAACTAGAAAATCCCATTCTTGGTAGGTTCATGCTACTAGGTAAACACCTACACTGGTTGTCACAAGGGTAAAATGGAGCATGTAGTGGGATTAAGCTCTGTCATGTGGGGATTTGGTTCAAGTGAATATTGGAGGAGAGCTTCACCAACATTATGAGGTGAACAGTTGTATAGGGGGTCCTCGGGCCACCATCTGACTTTTTATGTTTCCAAGGGAATGGAATCCCTTTTTATGAGGATAATATCAATTTGTTTTTTTATGTGGGATATGCATTCATATCGGGTTACTATGAACATAATGGTAAAATATCATTTCATCCCACCCATTTTTCATCTTCCTCAGACAAAACACACCACCAATATGCACTACATCCTCCACCATTGCATCATAGGATTAGTATGGCCGATGAAGGATGATCCCCCCACAACTACCACTTTGAGCCTACCATTACCATAAACATTTAAATGTATCCTAGGAGTCTTTGAATAATGAAATGATAAAGACTATTGAACTATGTCTTGGATGTTATAACATATATCCATGAAACTAAATATGAGGAATAAACAAGTTTTACTATTGTTAACAGTGGTGCATCATGGCTAGATAAATCAAAATGTTTAAGAATATGTATGTGTCGTGGTATTCTGACTACACTATTATGGTGCATAAGTTATAAGTGGATATGATTTTTGATAAGAAATACACTACTATATTTCCTGAAAGGCTATTTCATAGTCCTCATGGATGGATGGCTTGAAAATAAGCATACAATATGGTCTGGAAACAAAACTGTTGAGATCTGTGCTCAATGAAAGATAAAATGACATACAGAATCATTAAATTGATACAAAATGGATGGTATGATAATGGAAGTGAACTATTTTACAGGGAGAAGGAACTTTTTCTTTGTAAATAACCACTCCTTCATGTGCATGCAAGTAAATGAACATGTTGAAATGGTTATGTCATAGTTTCTTCATCTAAAATGTATGATTTGATTTATGAAAAAAATGAAAATACATGATCTTATTAGGAACTCCACTGCTCATATAGGATACCTTTGAGGAATTTTTAAATGAATAATTTTTGGGTGCCTCAGCTATAAAAGAGGATTATAAATACTCCCTTAAAATTATATGAAATACCATGGAGATTGGTGGATGACTAATTCAAATATAAAAACACAGTAGGGAAGAATAAAATTATATTTGATAATAATGGAGGGAAATATAGGGAGATAATTATCACATGGGGAATAAAACAAAAGGATAAGTTCGTATTCTAGGGTACTTCTTTTGACCCCTAGAACCAGATGACTAAGGGAAGGCTTACCTGATGGAGTTTCTGGGGAGTCTTATGGATACAATAGGTTTTCATTTTTATTTTTCACATCTCTTGCTAACCAAAATTATGGGGTAATCATTCTTACCATGTTTTTTTTCATGTAAGGGGACTGCATAAAGTGTAGATAAATCTGTTTGATTGAAATTTTAATGGGATATTTCATTTTATTAATTCATTATAACTCATACCTTTCTTCCTTATACATGATAGTGCAGAGATAGATGGGATTTCTTAATAAATATTTCTAACAGTGACCCTTATTCATGGAATAATCAATGAATGAATTAGGATTAACTATGTTTAAATATGCTTACAAATATGTAACAATGAACTAACATAATAAATACTAGGGGAAAAGGAGTTTCATAAAATAGATAATGAGAACTCTAATAAGAGACTCTCTAGAGTTTGGTTCAAACAGACTTTTGACTACAAATAAAAATAATTACCCATCACTAGTTCCCGATCATGAACATAGAAAATCTTGGTACTTCCATGTCATTAATTTCATCACTAAATGAATTAGTCTTATATGTTTCCCCAACTAGGTTTCCTAAATTTTTTTATTCATTTCTTAAACATTCTTAGTGGATCAAACTCAATCACCACTAGACTATAGTTTAAATTAGTTAGTGATTTTCAAAATTTATATAATCATTCTTTGAATTGTCTTTAGAGAATTAATGAAGATCTTGGGAGACATTAATATTTATACTTATTTATTATTGAGATTATAATAAAAACTAACATTCTTTGGAATTGTGACTAGATATCTTGAACCTCCTACACTGTTTCATTGAAATTCTTAGGTCATCATTTTTTGAAAAACCCTCATGTAATTGTATTTCATTATATAGAATTACTTATTTCCCTTTAGTAATCATTGTAACTTGTGATTCATCTAGTTTCATTCAAGTTATAGTTTATCTGTAAAAATGATCAGAAACCCTTTAGGATCATATATTATATTCTACAAATTTCCACATAGATTATCTAGAACATCATCTACTAAAAAAATCCTATAGTTTATTTATTAGATTTAATATTTCAACAACATGTACATTCCTACATCAATATAAACCCTCTTGGATTTCTTTTAGTGTTCCATGGTAGTTATTTTCTACCATATAGGCATTTTAATTATTTTAGATTGACATACCTCTTGTTCTTATAGGGTTTTTTATGATTTTTTTCTTTTCTTTTAACATAACTATAATTTGTTATTACTTATTATTTTATTTTGAGACATTCTTCCTTCAAGAGATTTTTTAACATGTTTGGTTATTTTGGATAATAATGTATCATCACTATGACCACCTTGATTATAAGTACCACAAATATTATTCATGATTCTAAATATATTGAACTAAATGAAAGAATTATATTTTTCTCTCAATGTATGAAACTGTTATTAAAGAAAATAATTTTCATATTCTCTCCCATATATTTCATTGATCTGCTCATTTATGAGTGTGGATCACCTTTTTTCAAGACCAACATTCAGATCATTTAAGGCCACTACTTGTTTGAATACATAAACACATGTAAAAATATTTTCTATAAATCTTTACCATCCATTCATACCCATAATTATGATGGGGTATTTTATCCTACATATTTCTAAAATTTCCACACACAAAAGTGTCTATTTATTTGGGAAAATTATGAATAATTTTCATTAAATTACTAATTGATTCATCTTATGAATCCTTAAATATATGATCTTCCCAAATTGAGAATGGATTATATATAGGCTTTATTATAAGATAATTTAGTTACCTCTTGACCACAATAATTCCTTGATACTTATACGGTAGAAAGGATGTCTATATCCTTGTTAGTGGATTTCACCAATAAATATTCTTCTTCTATTCCGTATCAATGTTAATCTGAATTAAAGAATTGGAAAAATTATTCTTATTCCTCTTGGTTTGAGAGGGATTTTGTCTCATCACATGTCTCATGAAGAGGAATGTTACCAAAAGATATAAAACAATAAACTCTACATTGATTACCATTGGCTAGAAGAGATTTATTTTTCATATTCATTATTTGATGAGGACATAATCTATTTCTTTGAATATATTGTCTTACTTTTATTAAGTTTATTATTATATATCTCTTAAATGGATTCTTGGAGAGGGAACTCATAATATTTTTCAAATATAGACTTCATAAATCCATTGAAATAATAACACAAGAATAAAATTCTCAAATCATGATATTGTTGAGAATACAATCATATGTGGAACCTATGATCTGATAAAAATTATTAGGATCAGATGGGATGTGAACAATAATATGGGGAGAATCAGTTTTAAATGGATTATGAACAATTAAAACCATTTACCATCATTACCATTTAACCTATTATGTGGATGAATCTCTCTATTTTTATTTTTGCACTTTTTGTTTACATACTTGTGATATGAACATGAATGCACACAACAAAAGATTCCAAAATATATTTATGAGGTTCCCCTCCAAGATGGAGGACTACAACCCTAGTGTATTGTGGTTTCTATACCATATTTTCACAACTCCTATTTTATTATCAAGATTAATCTTGAGCTAGGGTATATCCATTGACCACTATTCCTCACACCAACTAGGTAAAATTAAAGAACATTCATAAAGTTATTCAAATAAAAGATTAATCATACAATATCATGAAGTATATCACCAATGAAGGATTCATATCTATTATATAAAAAAGGGATCTGATCACTTTTCTCAATGTGAAGAAATAAAAGTATCTAACTCTTATCTTATTTAGGCCTTATAATATATTGACATTTTAGGTAGTTTTTCAAAACTATTTTACTTGTATGATGATCAGAAGAGACTGAATAATATGTAATTTATATTTTATCCTTAATCATAAAAGGTAATCAACATAGACTAGACCAAACATTCTTTCTCCATATTCACCTTCAATTCATGTGATCAACCACTCTTAGTAGCATTGGTTATTATTCTATTTGAGAAAAATATCAGTAACTTGATGTAGTATCATCTCTCACATTTTCATCATTGACTCACGGAATATTAAACATAATCACATAATCAAATCACTTCTTTCATTTTCTTATTATCTTCATATGTATTCCCTAAACCATGTGAATATTATTTATGCAATATTCAATATATTAATTCTCCTTGATATTTTAACTTTTTATTATTTGAATGTTAAATGAAGAATACTAAAAAATAATATTAACCAAAAATATGAATTCCAAGAAACAAATCCTTTAAAATACCATCATCAGTGATCTTCATGTTTCATTTAAAATTGAACACAATTATTATCCTTCTAATTCCCTAGAAGGTCCGGTCTCTTTTCACATGAAAATATGAATTATCATGGAATTATTTATCAATAAAAAATCTAAAAAAATCAATCCTTCATAACCCATATATACATGGTAAACCATACGTATTTGTAATAGCGACATGGTCTTCTCCCCATAGCCCAAATATTTCCCAAATCATAGAACCATGTTCGTCTAATAACACTTCTAAAACGACATCGCAGTGTGGTATTTCTCACTTATTCACCCTTCATCAGTGAATATCATATCAACTAGAATCGTGATTATAAAATAGATAATGATATTTAAATAATTGAATATCAACCGAATATCATCAAATTTGTGTCTTCTTCTGTAAGTTCAACTTTTGAAGCTCGATATTAACATCTACATATATTCATCTTCTCTCAATTAACATAATTGATAAATCTTTAAAAATATAATAAATATTTTATGCATCTAAATATATATTGTACATTTACTAAATATCATCAAATGATGATTCCTATGTATTATTTTATTTATCATGAATATTTCTTATGTTTTTTACCTTTGACATATTTCTTCTTCATTACTAAGAAAAAAATGAAACAAAAAATATATAAATGATATATTTTGAACATTCCATTTCTATTTTTATATTGGGAAAAATATATGGAATAACATTTTTAATAAATATTTATTACCAAAATAATCATAAAAATTATCCAAATATCCTATTTAACTTTGAAATTTTCTACTTTTTACTTGTTTTGGGAGAAAAATATCATAATTAACATATTAAATATTTTACACGTCTCATTAAATTCATGACATTTCCATATTTTTATAACATAATTCAACTCAACTCAAAAAACATCAAATCACATTTTTATACCATCAAATAAAAACCATGTTAATTATAAAGCTAATGTATAAAATAAATACACCTTCAAGTGTTCTCATAGAATATCCACTTCCAAAATATTATTTGTTCCTTGTGAATAATATATATATATATAATTATATATAATTTAGAATTTTTTAATATTGATAATTATCTGGATGGAAATTTATAAAATCCCTTTAAAACACCTACACAGAGATATAAAAAAAAAAAAATCGAAATCCATGGGCCTCATAAAACACTAACTTATTCAAATTTTCATAAAAAAATTACTTACACGAACTTCTAAGAAGCCTCCACATGATCTCAAATAGTCTTTACATTCATTTGTAAAAAATATTATATCCATGTAATATTGGAAAAAACATAATCCATTTTTTAGATAAATGAGGTCATCAACCTCTTTAGATTATTTATATATTTCTAGAATATTTTTTTAATATAGAATATAAAAAAAATACCTTTCGACCAAATTTTCCATATGAATTTATTTACAATACAAAACCCAATGAAAACATATAAATTCAAATATATTTTTCCATATGAACAAGAACACTATATTATTTTACTCTTCCAACACTAGGAAACAATTAATTCTCTAATCTCCTCAATCCAGCATATGTGGACAATCTAGATTTGGAACTTCATGTTTCTTATCAACATGCTTGGGAACTTAAACTCCCTTCAAATATATTTTCTTTATAACATATTAACATCAAGAAAATAGAATTCATGATAATTGAAAAATATAAAAAATTAAATTATAGTGGGTTTAAAAGTTTCAAACTACTAATCAATGATCGGTCACACTGAAATAATTATTTGGGTTGAACCTTGGGTCAAATATGTGGATTGGGAACCTATAGTTGTTTCATTAGTGTAAAAATTGGTTGTGTAAAGACCCGTAAAATTCAAGGGAAATTTTTTCTTAATTTTCTTTGGGATTTTACAAGAACACAGTTTCAGACGGCACTTGATTCCGAGGCCCGGTGTTCCCGGAATTTCTATCTGAAGTTTAGCTCGGGTACGTTCAGTGAACGAACGAGCGGGAATTCCTATCTTTTGAACCGGTGCTTGGAATCAAATTCTGAGGGCACTAATGAAACCACAGCGCCGGTAATTTCTTAGGAACGCTTAATCCGGAGTTGCGTTTACACGAGAGAAGTTGTTAAAAATTGTGAAAGTTAAAAATAAAAATTTAACAACAATTTTTTTTTACTCTAAGTGTTTAATCCTTTGGATAGAAGTTGGCTAACTACCCAACCTCCCTTGGGAGTTTATGAGAGTGGTGGGGCCAACACGAACCCCACCCCTTCATATCCTCTAACCTCCTCAACTCCCATTAATTTTGTTAACTTAAGTTTATTAAATTATGGAATTAATGAGGTGAGTTAATGTGGAATTCAAATGCTTGAATTTCAAAAGCCTTGATGTGTTAATAAAATAAGTTAAGAACTTATTTTATTGGGTTGGTGTTTAGTTGTTTGAGAGCCTTTGGAGAAAAAGCCAAGGAAGTCTTGAGTTCTTCATTCTCTTTGACGAAGAACGCGAAGAACGAACGATCTCCGACGTGGAGCGCCGAGCCCTCAGAGACCATCTTCCGCAACACCGACCCGCGACGCGACGTCTTCTTCCACGACGTTTTTTTTCTGCGATGTCTCTTTTTGCAATGGTTTTCCACGAAGAAATCTCCGTCAATGTCTTCGAATCCTCGCTTCGCGACGCCGACGTTCGTCATCTCTTTTATCAAGGTAGGGGTTGTTTATTTAATTTGTTAGTGTTTACCACCTTGTCGTTCTTCGTGAAAATACGACCAAATGATATCGATTAACGAGAGGGGGCCGGACCGCACAAACACGGCCGACCCTCCTCCTTTATCCTTGTTTGATTCTTTGTGGTTGGGACGGAATGGTGTGGTGTCGTCGCACCACGCAGGATCGTACGGCAAGTAATGCGCAGTGCCGTCGCGCCGCACCGTGAAGTTGAACAACGACGCGACGCCGTCGCGCCGCGTCGAAGAAAACCGAAGACACTGCGGCCGGAGCAGGGCCGCGGCGAAAGGGCGCGGTGCCATCACACCGCGCCGGACGAACCAAGCCGCGGCCGGTTCCGGGCCACGGCGGAGCAGGGTGACCAGCGGCCGGTTCCGGGCCGCCGGTGTCGGCGAATGAAGAAGGACCGGTCGGCATCAGTCGTTGATGGCAGAACCGGCCGAATGGTGCGGGCCGTCCGGACAAAGGGAAGCTGGGGGAATTAATTCCCCCAGCCGGCCGGCACAAAATGGCCCCCTTAATTGGGGGGCCGCGGTTACACCAGGGGGGCAGCCCCCCCCCCCCCCCCCTTGCCAAACGGCTCGGTCGTTGGCCGAGCTGGCCAGCGCGATGGGCACGTTGTGCCCAGGCCGGGCCAGGCTGACCCTGACCCGGGGCGGGTCGACCCGGTTCGGGCCGGGTCGGTCTGGGCCCGAAACCCCCGTTTTCGGACCGTCTTCGGTCTTTTGCCCATAACTTGGACTACGAACCTCTGATCGACGCACCGTCAGTTGCGATGCGATCCTTGAATAGAGACGGTCGTTTCAGTATATTGCACTCAAGGTTTCAGATTACTTTGTGTTCGGCCGGGTTGGTTCGTACATGAAACCAACCGGGGCCTCGGAGCGGAAACCCTCATATCTTAAGCTCCGGACGTCCGAATGACGTGTCGTCGACTTTGTTGGATTCCTCTAAGTGAGACGGATCTTTTGGCTTACACTGCCCGAGGTTTGGACGTAGGTGGAGTACGGTCAGGTTGGTTTTGCCTTAGAAATCAACCGGGGCCCTGGGACGAAAAAGCCAATAACTCTCAGACCGGGTGTCTGATTGACGCGCCGTCTGCGACATTGAGTTCCTGTTGACGATACGGAAGTTTTGGTTACATCAACTATGGACTATGTGTCAGTTGATGTATCATCCTCTTGGCTTGTGGAGCGGACCATCCCGAACGAGCTTGTTGTGTACAGAAACCCTAGAGCTGGCTGCGACTGCTACTGTGACTGCGACGACGACTGTGCAGAGATCCCCAGTGGATTCGACGACGACGACTACAGCACTCAGCGATCCTGTGTGGATCAGTGCTACCGATCCTGTGTGGGTCCGATCCTGTGTGGGTCAGCGCTCAGCGGTTCTGTGTGAGCCAGCGCCTACAGATCCTGTGTGGGTCCGATCCAATGTGGGTCATTGCGGGGGTTAGTACCTGTCGATCCTTTGTGGGTCCGATGACTTAGATGGATCAGTGATCATCTCTATCGTCTTTCAAAGAAGTATACCTGTGTGAGCTGAATCCTGTTTTACTTTCCTGTGTGGATTGTGTTGTGTTATCCTGTGTGGATTTACGTATTGCTTTCCTGTGTGGATTGCATTGTACTTGGGCTCGGATGTTGGAGCCGAACGAGAATTGATGACTTAGTTATATGTATGGGAATATACCTAAGCAGTTTCGGATGTTACTTCGTGATTTACTTTTCCTTTTTGGTTTATCCTTTTTGGGGACTGGGAGACCTTCGGGGGTCTCGGGGTCCCTACTGAGTAGCTTATACTCACCCCTGCACGGGCTATGCCCGCAATACGTTGTGTTGGTTGCAGACGACGGACAGCGTTGAACGTGGTTGAGGCTTGCAGAGCAGGACGGTACCTGGAGGTGGACCACTGGGCGGGACATACTCGGAGCTGACGGCAGGACCCGAGGAGCAGTGGAGTTATTTGTACCCACCCTTCAGGTGGGATTTCCAGTGGACAGCTCGGCGTTGCGGATTTACTTTATAGTTTTTGTTTTCCCTTTCCAGTTGTACTTTACTTTCAGTTTGGGTTTGTATACTGGCCCACTTACTTTCCGCACTTACTGTTGTACTCAGTTTTTACTTAGTGTTTACTTCAACTGCTTGTTTACTCTGTGGTGTTTGTTTATTTTATAAAGGAAATGCCTTCCCTTTTACCGGGATTTACGCCTTGGTGCTAGTCGCAAGCCCCTGGCCTATGGAAGGTGGGCTTGGGGTAGTCACGACACGGGTCCCGAGGACGGGTCGTGACAAATTGGTATCAGAGGAGTTCGGTTCTACCGTAGAACTTAGGACTCTGATCTTCTACTATGTAAAGAAATAGTGTTTAGCGTATTGGGTGTGGTTATCAGTCCAGGGAGTCCAGTGTTGGTGCGGTGGCCGACGTATCCGTAACCCAGGACCCTGACTTCTGATTTCCGACTTAATGCACGAAAACATTGATTTCATGTGTGTTTCAAGTTTTCTTTGTGATTACTTGTATCAACTCACCAGGTATATTGTTCTGACCGTGGCGCACCTGTTTCCTTTTCAGGATGGCCCCACGACGGCAGCCAGCTAGGGTTCCGATATTTGAGCGTGACGACAGCCCACCGAGTGACGAGGCCTCGGTGCAGGGCCCTTTGTCAGCAGTGGCACAGGTGGTAGCTCTACCCGCCGAGCCACCGATGCTTCCAGCACCAGCCGCTGACGATGCACGTCACCTTAGTGCACTGCATGAGTTCCAACGCCAGCGACCGCCCAGGTTCCGCGGGGAGACGGACCCCCAGGCAGCCGAGGACTGGCTGGAGGCAGTTGTACGAGTTTTTCGGTTATTGAGGACACCATCAGACCTCATGGTGATCCTCGCAGCGAGCCTACTGCATGCAACAACAGGAAGATGGTGGAGCTTGATGCTCCAGGTGCACGATGAGGAATCTCTTCTCTGCACGGACTTTGAGAGCCTCTTCTGCTCGGAGTTTGTCCCGGACACCCTCCATGCGGTACGCATTCAGGAGCTTCTTCAGCTGCGGCAGGGCAGCATGACGGTCTCCCAGTACTCGGCGAGATTTACTGATCTCTCGCGCTACTCGACAGACATGGTACGGGACCCATTCTTCTGGGCCCGAACCTTTGAGCAGGGATTGAGACACCATATCATGGAATTGCTGATCTCCCTCAGCATTCCGAATCAGACATGAGTACTGGACTGAGCCCTTTTGATCGAGAGCTTTCTTGCTGAGTCTACACCAGCGCCGAGACCCACCGTAGTGCGGCACGTAGCAGAGTCTTCTACCGCAGGTAGTCGACGGATGACTCATGGGTCCAGGCAGACCATACCCTCAGGCAGAAGACCTCAGGACACTGGCTCAGCAGTGCGGGGAACACAGTGAGGAGCCAGTCTTTCGAGAGGCAGTCAGTGCTACTCATGCGGCGGGCAGGTCCACGTGGCTCGTGATTTCCTGACCCGTCGTGCTGAGGAGCAGCAGACGGTTGAGGGACCACCGAGGCAGAGGCAGAGGGTTGACCGTGGCGGTCCGTAGGGAGCAGGAGGACGAGGCAGGGGAGCTGGCCGAGCAGCAGGTGGTGTGCGACACTTTGAGGCTTTACCACCACCACCACCAGGAGGTCCACCCCGACCACAGGGAGTTGGCGGGCAGAGACAGGCACAGCTCCAGGTAGCAGAGGCCTGCGACCACGGCGCACCCGAGATGATTTGAGGTACTATCTGTGTCTATTCCACTCTTTCTGCAGTTCTTATAGACATAGGAGCGAGTCACTCTTTCATATCCACTACCCTAGTTCGGAGCTCGGAGATTCCGACAGAGCAGTTGGCTCGATCCTTACGGCTAGATACTCCTACGGGAGCAGACTCAACGATTACGCACTGGTGCCGACAGTGTGATCTTACTCTAGGAGGCGAGAGCTTTGGCTGGGATCTTCTTGTAGCAGCGTCGAGGCCTTACGATGTCATCTTGGGCATGGATTGGTTGTCTACGGTCCATGCACAGATTGACTATATTAGGCGCAAGGTGCGATGTGTACGCACCGACGGAAGCAGGTTCACCTTCACCGGCGAGAAGGGAGCCTTCGCAGCACTGGATGGAATTCCGTAGTGGAGAGGAAAACCCATCACTCATCAGTTGGCTAACCTCATCCTAGGAGCAGTTGATGTGCGGAGTCCTAGTTTTCCTGCAGTGGTGGATCAGTACGCGGACGTCTTTCCCGACGACGTTCCAGGACTACCTCCTCGCAGAGAAGTAGACTTTTATATTGACCTGTACCCCGGGACAGCCCCGATATCGACACCAGCATATCGGATGGCCCCCGCCGAGCTTCGAGAGATTCGGGTATAGTTGGAGGACTTGCAGGGCAAGGGATTCATCTGACCCAGTGTTTCACCCTGGGCTCCCCTGATTTTGTTCGCCAAGAAGGCGGACGGGAGCTTGCGACTTTGTTTCAACTATCGTCGCCTGAACCAGGTGACAGTGAGGAACAAGTATCTTCTACCAAGGATTGATTACCTCTTTGATCAACTCAAGGGAGCACGATGGTTCTTGAAGATAGACCTCAGGTCAGGCTATCATCAGCTCAGAGTTCGAGATGAGGACGTGCAGAAGACGACCTTCAGATGTCAGTATGGCCACTATGAGTTCTTGGTTATGCCATTCGGCGTAACCAATGCTCCAGTAGTGTTCATGGCCCTCATGAACAGGATCTTTCATCCATACCTCGATAGATTTGTCATGGTCTTCATCGACGACATTTTTATTTACTCAACGACTGAGGAGGAGCACGCCTACCACTTACGGGTTGTATTAGACACACTCTGAGAGCACCAGCTTTATGGAAATCTCTCTAAGTGTCAGTTATGGATACGTGAGGTCCACTTCTTGGGGCACATCATCTTTGAAATGGGAGTTGCAGTGGATCCTATGAATATCGAGGCAGTTCTAGCTTGGGAGCCACCCAGGAGCGTAACGGATGTGCGGAGTTTCTTGGGACTAGCTGGATACTACCAGAGATTCATGCCAGACTTTTCCAGAGTTGCGGGACCACTCTCAGCTTTGACGAAGAAGGGGAAACCCTTCGTGTGGTCAGACAGATGTCAGCAGAGCTTCCAGGAGCTGAGACAGAGATTGACCAACACACCTATCTTGAGGTTGCCTGAGGAGGGAGTAGGGTACGTAGTCTACTGCAATGCATCAGGGACCGTAATCGGATGTGTCTTGATGCAGGAGCGGGAAGTGATCGCCTATGGATCACGTCAGTTGAGGCCGCATTAGCAGAACAATGCTACCCATGACCTGGAGTTAGCAGCAGTGGTCTTCGCTCTGAAGACATGGCGACACTAACTAATGGGTGAGCGCTTTACAGTCTTTTCTGACCGTCAGAGTCTCAGATACATCTTCTCTCAGAAGGACCTGAATCTGAGACAGCGGCGATGGCTCGAATTTTTCCAGGACTATGACTTTGAGATAGTCTATACTCCTGGGAAGGGGAACGTGGTAGCCGATGCTCTCAGTAGGAGGACGGGCATTCAGCTACTTGAGGAGGCGACAGAGCAGCTAGCCTCTTTGCAGATATCCTTCGTGGATAGAGATGGAGCAGCCTTCCTTCAGTCTCACACAGTCACCCCTCCACTACTGCAGTGGGTCAGAGGGGAAGAGCGTGGGGACACTGACTGTGAGACGCGGCGTGCACAGATATCCTCAGGACAGGCACCTGATGGTTTCTCCTTTGGAGCAGAGCACGACATCTTTTTCAGATGACGTACCTTGGTACCAGTCACTTTACGGGATGAGGTGCTGAGAGAGTTTCACACCTCTCCCTTGGTGGTACATCCCGGAGTGGCGAAGATGTACCAGGACCTCAGACGATAGCACTGGTGGCCGGGAATGAAGAAGGTTGTGGCAGAGTTCGTTTCTCGATGTCTCACCTGCCAGCAGGTGAAGACAGAGAATCAGGTACCAGCAGGCTTGGTACAGCCCTTAGAGGTCCCGGAGTGGAAGTGGGACGGGATATCTATGGACTTCGTGATTGGACTTCCACGCACTTCCAGAGGTCAGGACTCCATTTGGGTGATTGTCGACCGACTCACTAAGTCGGCTCACTTCTTACCCATCAGAGAGCAGGGCTCAGTGGAGATCTTGGGACTACTTTACGTTCAGGAGATTGTACGGCTTCATGGTGTGCCATCATCTATCGTCTCTGATCGAGATGCTCGCTTTACTTCCCGGCTTTGGAAGGGGTTGTAGGAGGCGTTCGGGACGTAGCTACGTCTGAGCACAGCCTTTCACCCTCAGACGGATGGTCAGATGGAGAGGACCATTCAGACTCTCGAAGACATGCTCCGTGTATGTGTCCTCGACTTTGGTCGCAGTTGGGAGGACCACCTACCCTTGGTGGAGTTCGCGTACAACAACAGCTACCACTCCACCATCAGGATGGCACCATACGAGGTGTTGTACGGCCGACCTTGTAGATCTCCTTTGTGCTGGACAGACCCTGGGGAGTCAGCACTTGTGGGACCGGAGATGGTCCAGGCCATGACAGAGAAGGTCCAGGTCATCCAGGAGCGGATGAGGACAGTTCAGAGCCGGCAGAATTCTTATGCTGATAGGAGGCGGAGGCCACTAGAGTTCGAGGATGGTGACCACGTCTTCTTGCATGTCTCACCTCTATGTGGATTATGGAGATTTGGCCGAGGCGGCAAGTTGTCTCCACGCTTCATCGGACCATTCCAGGTCCTTAGCAGGATTGGAGAGGTGGCTTATCTTCTGTCTCTACCACCTCAGTTGCACCGGGTGCACGACGTCTTCCACGTATCTCAGCTGAGGAGATACGTGCACGACCCGATGCATATCATTGACCATGGGGAGCTCGACATTGATGATGGGGCAACTTTTGCAGAGGTCCCAGTGGAGATCGAGGATCGACAGGAGCGGGTCCTAGGTGGACGGTCGATTCCTCTAGTGCGCATCAGATGGCAGCACGGGAACCTCCAGGAGAGCACTTGGGAGCGGGAGGCTCAGATGCGTGCTCAGTACCCACATTTGTTTCCCTAGTTTTCGATGTATCTTTACGGGGACGTAAAGCCCTGAGGTGGGAGTAGTGTAAAGACCCGTAAAATTCAAGGGAAATTTTTTCATAATTTTCTTTGGGATTTTACAAGAACGCAGTTTCAGACGGCACTTGATTCCAAGGCCCGGTGTGCCCGGAATTTCTATCCGAAGTTTAGCTCGGGTACGTTCAGTGAAAGAACGAGCGGGATTCCTATCTTTTGAACCGGTGCTCGGAATCGAATTCCGAGGGTACCGATGGAACCGCAGTGCCGGTAATTGCTTAGGAACCGCAGTACCCCTGGATCATTTTGAATCCATCATGATATGATGGGTTTATTATTCCTATTGGTTGTAGGGGATCATAAGTGGATGGTTACACAAGGTTTTTTGTGTAATTATTATGGTATTCGACTACTCCAAATTATTTATTAGTTTCCATCATTTAGTGTTAAATTAATGAATGTTTTAAAATAATATGGTGTGTATTTGTGCGATAATGGTCTTAGTGGACACCGATGGTGGCGAACACCCCTTTTATTGAGGATTTATCCATGGAAGATCATTCTATGAGTGATTCCCTGATTATACCCTAGATATTAATTATGTAATTAATTATGTAATGATTTGAGATAATTGAAATAAATTGTTTTATAGTCTATTTAATGAATATTGATTGTTTTTTGGCATTGTGTTATTGCAAATCTGTTGGATGGAATTTGATGATATTTGATAATGGTTTCTATGTTTTAAATATAATTTATGTCATTGAATAAGGTATGTGGTTCAAAAAAACAACTGTATGTTTTCTTATGTGGCATATAATATGAGGTCCCACCACATGTGCATGATTGAACATAAATTTTAAATTAATTGTTTTTTTTGTAACACCCCGTGTATATAATGGAAGTTTATAGGACCATGATAGACCCTTGAAATCTAGCTCAATGCCTCAGTCGCTATTGGTAAAAGTCATAACTGTACATTTGTACCATGTTACATAAAGGCACTAGAGGTTTATAAATGGATGAAGTGAAATATACTGGTAGCCTTAGTTATATATATTTTTGGGAGTCAAATATATTTGAAATGTTTATCCTAGTGATAATCTATGTGATATATTTATATATCATAGAGCATCTTAGATAATTAATGTTCATGTGTGTGGGGATTGAGTGTTCCACATCCATGTGCATGTGAGTGTATCCAAGTGGGGATGCCATGGAAAGGATCTATATATAGTTTCAATGTGAATAAAATGAACTAGAATGACTTTAGAAGTAATATGGGATTTATGTAATCTCTCTAGTGATATGGATATGTTTTATCTCTAGAATGGATGATTACACAATGATGTTACTGTAGTTGGGTTGAAAGAATTATACCTTTATAGATATATGTTTTGACCCTAGAGTTAGAAATGAGATAAGGGAACTCGTGTAGGGTGTCTGGTCTATGACCAAACCTAAGGGGTCATGGATGGTGTCCTAGTTTTGTGTTTTCTCTAAGGTGAATTAGTGAAATATGGATATCATGGGTATATACTAGTATGAGTGTTGTGATGTAAATAGATTACATTCTTTAGAGGAAAACCTAAGTACATGTTCTGGATTGAGAAATAGTCTAAGCTATATGATTGTGATAATGGCATTTTTCAGGATAAGGAATTACTCCCCTATGATGAGATGTGATGTGATTCATGGGTGGACCCTTATTTCCCCTTAATGTTGATATATTATTTATATGTATAATGATTCATTTCCCCCAAAATGATGTATGGGATATACTAGATGTCCATTATTCCCCCCAAATAAATAGTAGATATATGGGTGGTGTTTAATTCCCATCGACATGGAATATGACATATATGGGTCGGGAAACAATCTTCTTGATATGATATATGAGACATATGGGTGGGGATCCGTTCCACCATACATGAAATATAAGATCTATAGGAAGGGATCCATTCCCCTAACATGATATATGAAAAATATGTGTTGGGTTTCATTCCCCTGGATTTGATATATGAGTTATATGGGTAGGGAACCATTCCCCCATAGATGATATATGAGATATATGGATGGGGAGGCTTTCCTCTCAATATGATATATGGTAAATATGTGTAGGGAGTAATTACTATTGATAAGATATATGTGATATATGAGTGAGTATCCAATCCACCAAATAAGATATGAAATTGTAATTCTTGGTGGTTTTTCATTATCCTTAATTATATATCCTTTTGTGAATTTTTGAAAGATATATTGGAACTAATATAAGTAGTTATGATTGATCTTATTTTTATCCTTAGAACATAAGGATCTAAAATGATTGTTTTCTTCTGTTTCCATAATTTGTTTTTTTAGTCTATGTATATAACATTTTGAATACATTAGGGATATATTAAAAATTCCATTGGTGGTGTCCTACTTAGTTTTACTCACATCCTGCTCAGGTGACCAAGACACTTTGATACCTAAGAAAACCTTGTGATCATAGGTACTAGTTGGGTAGACAACCAATATTGATTGTTTGATTTCAAAATTTTTTATGGAGTTAAGAGATGGGATATGGTTATGTTTTGGGACTATGTTGGGATTTAATTTTATTTTAATTTGTTTTGAGTTGCATATGATTCTCCAACATGAGATCTTGGTGTTTTCTTCCTGAATCATGTGACATTCTTGATAGCTCATTTGTTATATCATGTGATATGTTATTTACTTTATGGAATTGTATTTTATTTTTATTTATTCCTATTCAAATTATGCTGATATTTTTTTAATTATTTCCACTATTTTTAATTTGATATGAGTGTATAGTATCACTACCGTAACACCATAGATCCTATATTCTAGTTGGAAGCCTATAGCATATGGGTTTCCATTCCTGATGTCATGTAACAATCTAGACCAGTTACTATAGAGTGAATCCAGTTGGGACATTTAAATGATATCCATGAATCGTATTGTAGCTATATAATCTTGAGGATGCATATGTTATATCCACAAATGCACCAATTTCATAGAGTATTATGGGAATGTGATATAAGATATCACACACATGAATTTGGATACCTCTCCCTATAGAATTTATATTAGTCCCGACCTTCATATTTGATAAAGTGTTTAATAAATATAACATCAATGAGTAGTAACACATTATTTTCATGAGATTGCAGTGAATGATCTTTCTATTTGAAAACTATTAGTGTGGTGATAATAGGTCGGTGATATCACTTGTTGTGGTAACATTGACACATTTATTTCTAGATGATATGATCTTCAATCTTGTATCACTATTTTTATTTAGAATATGGTTCTATCACCACTTAATTGAACAAATATCCTCTCAATGTGATAAAAAATCCCATGAATATTTTATACACGTGGAGTAATGATATTTTTGTATCTTTGGTGATCTCAAGAAAGAATGTGTTAAATAGTAAATCGTGGATTATACTTCAGTGCAGGTACACCTAGTTATGTACTTTTTTCATGTTGAATTTTTTAAAGATATATCTAACATTTACATGGGTTTTTTCTATTGTATTTGATCGTTATATGATCTCCCTAAACCAATCACTAACAATATAGAATATTTTTAGAAGTTTTGTATCATAGGGGGGATTAGTCTCTATTAATATGATTTGATTATTTTGTGAAAAGGGGGATAAAATGTTTTGGGAATACACATATAAATCATTGAAAAATAATACCATGTTCAATGAAACAATCCATGGTATAAATTATTTCAAATAAATGAGGTAAATGATATTTTCATCATCATTAGATTGGGGAAAAATATAGTAGAACTTAAACCCTTTTCTCCAAAGATAAATATTTTACAATGTTTCCATATTTCCTATCTCTGTTATATGATATGATTTTTATTTTATGTCAAAAGGGGAAGAAGAGATAACCATGAATCAAAATGATTTATAGGTGGAAACATCTCGAGACATAAGAGTTGTGTGTTTTTTATCATGATGTTTTCTTTGAATTTGATTCATGATCATTCTTCCAACAAATAAAAAGGGGAAGATTAATATAATAAAATCAGAATTAGTATTTATATATTTTGTATTTGTTTTGAACATTAACATATATTGTTATAGTTTATTAGATTTATTTTTCACCATGATAAAAGCTATATTATACATTTTATTTACAATCAAATGGAATTTTAGCATCCAATATATGAATTATTATTATTGTATAGATGGGATGAAAAGGGAGATCACATTAAAATGGGAACCATAATGTCTATAATTAATATTATATTTGTAAAAGGGTTTAATCTTACTAAAAGAGTTTTTGGGAGAATCAAATAGTAAGTTTTTAACTAGTTATGATAAAAGTCTCATATATGAGAGAAATCCCTTCACTAAAAAACAAAAGAACACTTTACCAAGATATAAAATATTGAAATCATGGTTTCACCCTAAAAATTCCATGATGAGTTTCTAGGACTATGAATACCTATATAAATTTATAATGGAATCCTTAATGAAGTGTTATGAGATTTATAGAATGTTTTGAAAAAGAATAAATGAAAAGGAATTGTTTTCAAACTAAACCATGTTGGCTCTCACAAAAAGGTGTAGTTATGAGAGGCCACCAACAATCGTGAATAAAGATTACATAAAAAGGAATTTTTGTGTGTGTGAAAAATAGTTATGTGCATGAAGAATTGATCCACATGGTAGTACTATTTTGATGAAGGGATTTTACCTATAAATACTCAAGCTCTACAGAATAAAAGGGGATTATATTTGGATGAAGTATATTCTTAGAGATTGAAATGAAATATTTTTTCTAAAAGGAAGTTGTGTGAATAGGTTACATGAAACACCATATTTCATAATATACTTATTAAAATTATTATGTTCATTTAACAAACTATTTTCATACACCATTTTTTCTAAGAAGATGATATTTTTATGAAATAAATATCATGAAATTTATCTTAGAAAAGGAATTACAAGGATATTCATACATGAAAAAAAAATCAAAAAAATTATTATTTTACATTTTCACTAATTAAAAAATACATAAAGTGAGTTGGTACTCATTGAATTAATTTATAAAGGAATAAGATATTCCTTGATGACACATTAAAGATCCTCACAGAAAGTGAAGCTACTATTATGGATGATTTTTTATGCCAGGTTTGAAAGATTAGTGCATTAAGATCAATGATAACCAACCCATATTTGATGAAATAAATAGATAGAGAAGTAATTAATTATTTTGTGTAATATTTATTTATCATATCTGGGATAGTGAGAAATTGAGAGATAAGGGAGAGACCATTGAAGTGAAGGAGTGACCATGGTTGAGGAGTGACTGGACCAAAATTCATTATCAAGGAAGTGACCCATAGAATAGAGTGACCTTTCCTGAACTTATAAGAAATTGTCTTTAGTGTAGACTTCTACTTCATAACATTTTCATTTTCTACTCCATAGATTATAAAAGTGTTATTGAACTAAGTAAAATTATTATTTCCAATGTGCATGATTTACTTACCTTCTTCAAGACATCAATCATTCTGTGTGGGTTATGTAATCATTTATAAAACTAAATAAAGGAAAATAAAAGAAAACTCTTAATCCAGTCATCATTAAAAGAAAAGAATAAGTGTGACCCTACTAACATTGAGTTCATGATAATTTGTGGTAGTGAGAGTTTGAAATTTATGGGGTTTAAATTGGATTAAGTTCTATACCATGATTCATGTAACGCCCCGACCCCATAATCCAGGAGTTGATGCATTATTTTAATACATTGGAATGATTACAAGGAATCAAGTCCCGAAGGACTGATTAGTTTAGTAGTCTTGGAAACGAGATACATACTTAAGTTCAACATTACAACTTGAAAAGAAAAACAACACTAATTTATTACATTAGAAACATCCAATATTCCAAGATTATTCTTGCAAGTCACTCATAAAAAACTTCTTCATATCCTGGAAAATGAAACATGATAAAAGGGTGAGCTCAGATGCTCAGTAAGAGTAATAAATATAGTGGAATATACCATAAACATTAAGCATGGTGAATAATTTAAAACACATTCCTTAATGAATAACAAACATGAGCACTTTATGGAAGGAATATGAGTTGAGTAAATAATGACATAATAAAACATAATCATGGGTATTATACTAGTCAAATAACCACATGAAATATCAATAGCTAATCTCATAATGATGGAATGCATAATGTCGGACATCATAACCACATAGTCAAGGCCTTGTGCTAAGACTAAAAATAATATTTTGTCAAGGCCTTGTGCCAAGACACTAGTTTATCTCATGAGACCTACCGATGCATCGAGGAGCTATAGCGGGCACCACCCGTCACTTACTAAGTCCAATGTATTCCTCATATGAAAATTTTGAAACATATCGTAAACATTCATATTAAAACTAGCATACGAAATGTCAATACTTTAACCAAAAACCATGAATGGTATAAAAATAGCACATCCACAGTCAGACATAACTCATTCAATAAAATATAGAAGATTATATTAACCACAACCTATAATAGATGAAAATAATCATCAAAACTATTTGAGAGAAATATACCCCTTTTTCTTGAAAACATTTAAAAGCCTTGTTGTTTATCAAGAAGTCGTTTAAAATAGATTTTTGAATCAAAGTGTCCCATACCAATTTGAAACATTTAAAAGGAAGTTTAATTTTAAAACATTAATTCCCATATAAATAAATCCTTAAAACCTTTTTTAAACATGGACATTAATGAGAAATATTTAGAAGTCTAAATCTTTAAAACATTTAAAATGATAGTTTAGTTAGAGTTCCTAACCAAAATAGAGACAGTTGAATAAAAATAATTGAGGTAATAAACACTTTATAATATCATTATAATAAAGGGATTCATGATATACTATGTCAAAGTAGATTATATACACCATATAAAAGTTAATTGGAGTATGAAAACAAATAAGTCTCAATGGAATGTAAATTGAGATGAAATACCTTATAAAGGCCATATCTTTAGGTTAAGGATAAATCAGCAACATAATTATGTGTGAAAAATATAAATACACTAAATATGATTGGATATTCAGTGTAAATCAATCATAGGACATTCACACATATTCTTGTAAATACAACACCAATGTCTTGGATGTTTAACTAAATGAATGGAAATTGAGTTAAGATTACTCTTATCAAGTTTATATCGACAACTTGAGAATTTATCAATGGAGTGATTATGTGTATCAAAAGTATATTCACACAAAGGGGAGTGTAAATTACTACATAATTAAATAAATAGTTATTTCACACATAATCGTGGAGTAAAATAAGCAATGAAGTTTGTGTAGAAACCAATGAGTGGAAATTGAAATTAGGAATTCCCTAACTGATTTGGTAACTTACGAAACATACACCCCATGAAATAAGTATCATACAATAAGTATTTAAATACCCATAAATTTAAGTATATTACACAATTAATACAATAATGGGTAGTACATACACCACAAAAAAGTAAATAGTAGCAATATAGCATGAATCTCACGGGAAATAAGAAGTGAGAATAAAAACCCCTTACACGTTGTAATCAATCGAGTCGTATGACCAAAAGTTAATAACCACAAAATTAATAACTGAATACCATGAATAAAATGATAATAATAATAATAATAATATATAAAATGGTAGTACACAATACACCACATGCAATAAAGAAGTTGTGAACAATGTAAATCTCATGAAATTAAGAGTGAGATAAGAAATCCCTTACCTCAAGTCCGACTTGTCTTGTATGATCCTAGTTCTTCCGGAATAAATAACATAAGTTAATTTCTACTTGATTAAGAAATTTTTTAAATTTTATTATTCCTTTTATATTACTTATTACCTTTCTATAACAATTAGTTAATTATTTGAGTTCATATTTGATACTTTATTGATGTTCGAAACTTGAGTCAAAAATGAACTTGTTATAATTACAATTATTCCATGTGGTCAAAAGTCCATTATCTATAGAATAATATACATGATTTATATATCATATATATATTATATATCCATTATATATATGTATTTATAACAGTACATAACATTTGGAAATAATAAATGAAATTCATCGTTCATGGAGACGTTAAGCCGTACGTACGCATGAACGCTACTTTCATATCTATTTTGTATTTTAATGTAATTAAAAAATAATGATACATAGGTATATTATAAATCCAGTATAATATCATATATTATATCATTAAATCCATACTTTATATGTCCCACACAAGTCATTAACGAGTCATATCACTTTGAGGGGGCGGTAGTCCGCACTTCCTCAAATGAAATTATCGCGTTTTACCCATAATGGAAACCGTAAAGGTATGATATAAATTGAAAGTACAAAAGAACAAATAAAAAATAAAAAAATATATATATAATATATAAATACAGTTCCATCTTAATGTTCACCATGAGATGTGGTACGAGATAATCGAACAATCATCATTTCGTGAGGCATTAGTTTGCTAACCACAGAAATAGTATGTTCTTCACCCATTAGATGGAGGTGTGTGTAAGTGTATTTCGAATCCTTCTCATAACAACATCCTATTATATTGAGGATACTGGTTTTGTTATAAAGGAAAGGAATAAAAGATTTTATGGGTGTTTAGAGAAGTAAAATGAAAAAAATAAAAAATAATAATTTAAGAGAAACTGTTACCTTTAATTTGGGTATCTTTTTTTGGTTTGAACCAAAAGGACTTATTAAAGTGACTTATACCTAAGGTAAAGCTTCTAGGTGTAGGAGAGGGATCTTGAGAGATTATTTGGGTAGTGTTTGGATGATCCAAGGGGCTTTAGAGGTGTGTGGAATGGGTTATAAGTGGTGTCCTTTTATAAGGGGGAGGAGGGGCTCTTTAGGAAAGTGTGAAAGTATTATTTAATTATATAGTTATATTCAGTTTTTAAAGGTCCATAACTAATTAAAGTAAAAGATAAGATGACCCATGGTCGAAATAAAATCATCAAATAATAATTGGATAGGTTTTGGATATTGTTTTAATATTAAAAATCTTATTTATTTAAATCATTTATTAATGTGGTAAATACTACATTATTATTGTGTCAAAAATAATTTAGTTTATATGATGTCTATAAATTATAAGAAAAATACCCTAATTTAGGAAATATTTTTATATTTCCAATTAATATTTATATTTAAAAATATAACTTATTTAACCCCATGTAAAAATTGGTTTACTAAAATATATTTGTTTATGTCATTTTTTCCTTTACTTTAAGTTAATTAAAATAAAGTGTCATTATCATTCATAAGTGGCTCCATGGGGTCCCAAAATCGACCACAGGATTTCCATTTTCTCCCATGACTCATCCAATAAGGTTAGGACAAGTTTTAAGGTAATTTTGTATTATTAGAATATTCTGTTTACCTTGAATTACCCTATTTACCTTTAACCGTGGTAAATAAAAGTCAAAAGTTACTATTCGCCAAAAATTGTTTTCATCTTATTGAATCACATTTTACTTAATAATAACAACCATGTATGTCGGATTTTCAATATTCAACTCACATAAGCAGTAAAATTTCATTTAAATGAAAAAGTAGGATTTTTAACTACTACTTAGTGGTTTCACTATTCATCAAAAATTGATGTTTTCCAAAAAAATACCAAAAATTCAGCCTAAGATATATTTGATATTCCAAATTCAAAAATGATGTCTATTTTACCAAATTAAAAACATTGAAGATGTATTAATTAATTTAAAATTAATTCTCATTGTCAAAACAAATAGCGTGTTTTTAAGAAACAATATCCATCAAAAGATTGACACTTGTTTGTGTATAATTTCAAATTGAAATTAATTCTAATGAACAAAATTGAATTAACTGGTAAAAATATAATCTAATTAAATTAAAAACAAATTTATAATATAATATAACCTTATAAATAAATTATTTTAAAAGGCAGTTTTGAATTAAAATACAGTATTTCTCATTATTCATAAAAAATGAATATTATTAGAAAAATACCAAAATTTCATCCAAAGTAAATTTTGATGTCCAGATTATAAAGAAGAATTTTATTTTTTTCAAATTGAATATGTAAAAGGGTCAAATATTGGATTTAAAAAGGGTTCTCCCTTAAAATATGGTAAAATCGGTTTTTTTTGAAAAATACATTTTTTATCTGAAAATTTGAATTTGTTCTTATAATATGTAGAAGAAACACATAAGACAAAAGTTAAAATTATATGGAGTATATAAAATTCAAAATCATGTTAATACTATTCATAACCACTTTTGAACATCTAGTTTAGTAAGTCGTGGTGTGCTCGAACTTAGTGTTGCGTGTAGCGCAGGCTATTGAATTTAAAGAAAATAACATACTATGAAATATTGGGGTGTTACATTCTCCCCTCCTTCAATAAATTGTGTCCTCGCAATTTTAAATTGTTCTTAAAAAACAAAAGGTTAAAAATAGAAAAATACCTTTGAGGAAAGCCCACATCGGGAATTGGGTTAATAAAATTTAGTCTTAATAAAAGGGAAAGGGAGATGAAAAAGTCACCACCAAATTATGATCTCGATTAGGAGAACATTGGTGGAAATTAGAGACACATAATTGGAGAAAAACGTAAATATTTATAGGGAGTGATTGAGGTCATCAATCACAAATAAGTATAAAATTGAGGGCCTCAAAGCCATTAATCTATGACGATTTAAAATATCACCAGTTCAACAAAACATAAAGTATTAGGATAACACATTTTTGGTTTTAAGATCCCTTCCATAAAGTTTAATAATTAATTTATTCATAGAATAAGAAAAAAAAATATTCTTAACAAGTATATTTTTATCCTTCATCTAATTCTTACCACAAACTCATCTTTCACTCCAAATGATGAGTATTAAAGATCACTTGGTCACACCTGAAGCGTTAGAATCAACTTAAAGAGAATCAAATAATCCAAAATGGATGAACTATATATTTCCCTTTTCTTTAGAGATTAACCAAAACCAAAATGGTTAGTAAAAGATCAGATGATCCCAAAAGGATAATGCTTTAGAGAAATAAATACTAATCTAAATTTTGAAAATTAAACCCACAATACCCAAAGTTCAATAAATACCATTCAATAAACAATTGTCCATAAAATATTTTTATATAATACAAACTAATATTGAAACCCAAAACTCAGAAGAATTTTCTTACATAGTCTTCCATGTTAAATTGTATCTCTAAATAATATCGACTACTCTTAAAGTCACATACTTAAATATAATTTACTTAATCACATATTCTCTATGATAGGTTAATCATTTCCATAAATAACCTACAACTCTATAAATCCACAATAAAAACATAGGTAAAAAAACACCATTACTCTTCAAATGAAATCCCATAGTATTCTATTTTACATAGGCATATAGTATTCCCAATAGAGCGAACATCATCTGAAATAGCATTTATCACTTAATCACCAAATCATGTTCCTATACTAAGGATATTCATTTGATAAGAAATAAGATCCCAAATTAACGTATTATTGATCAATAAAATTATTTAACTAAAAAGAATTAGTCACACTAACCAGGGACTTCACGTAGTCTAGAGGTAGGCAATGAATCCCAATCGTATTATGGTTGTGGGTTTGATTCCCACAGCTTTATCTGATGTGACGGGTCGTCACACGGTCTGCATGTTGTCTTTTTTCAAAAACTATATAATTTTATAATATTCCCAAAAATGAGATAGATTCCTCAAAGTAACTATAACATAATTTCATCACAAATGTTATCTCATACCTCGCATTTTCATCCCAAAATTTAATAACTTGTAATTGCTTCAAACTCAATGATCATATAAAACCAAATGGTTATTTATAACTATATCCACAAGAGAAAAGATAATTATTCCTCAAATATCATTTTCACATGACAAACTATAGGGTTAAAAATACAAGAGAAAATTCTACCAAAGTAATCTCATCAACAAAGAGCACTAATACCTTTAAACATTTTTCCATCCATTTATTTCCACATAGGTTCTTCCTTGACCAAGAGGTTATCTTATAGAATAGGGCATTGACTTGGGTGATTCCAAGGTCCCTTAAATTTATGAAAAATGACTGTAATTGGATTCTTAGGATCATTTTTATTTTCTTCCATATTACTCTTCATTTTTCCTCGGAAATTATTTACTTTATGCCCTTATTTCCCACACATAAAGAATATCTTTGATCCATTGAGACACTTTCCTGGGAGTCGCCTTCCACATTTCTGGCATGATGGAAATTGAGATTTCTTCTCTCCATGGTCTCCACTGCTGGAGCTCTTATCATTCACCGCATTTCTCTTCTTTTTTGAGTCCAAGATTTGGTTAATATATATGTTTTTGATCATTTTTTTGGAAAACTGATTTGGCATGAAGACAATATCTTTTACGCCTATCAACATACCATTTTGTTTCTCATTTCCACCATTATTCCAACCTTGTACATCATGTTCAATGTTACTATGACTTCATTGGAATCCAGCCATTGACCAACATAAGAAAACATAGTGTGAGTCATAAAATCATTTAGAGAATATCATAACACTTTATTTTTATCTAAAACAGCTTAGGATTAACCAAGGTTATTTATTCTCATCTTATATTAAAATCCTCCAAATCAATTTGTAAAGAAAATGTGAATTATCCTAAGCATATCCCCTAGGAGTGTCGTAACCAAGAGTGCAACAAGGCCCGTTGTCGTGTACTAGGATAACACGGTTCAAGCCCGAAACTCCTTGTTGGAGTTTTCACTCTTAGGTAAATCTGTTCCAAATCCGCCTATACCTGCTCGTATCTAGACAGGGATGTATTTCTTGGAAAATACACAAAATCTCTACATTACCAAAATTCTAGGAAGTTCTTCTATACTAATCCTCAAATTCTATCTTAGGGTAATGTTCTCTAATAAAAGTTTATCTAAATCTAGTTTCCAAGGTTTGTACTAAACTTTCTCTGATACCAACTGTAATGCCCCGACCACAGAATCCAAGAGCTGGTGTATTATTTTAATACATTGGCATGATTACAAGGAATCAATTCCTAAAGGACCGATTAGTTTAGTAGTCCTGGAAATGAGATACATACTTAAGTTCAACATTACAACTTGAAAAGAAAAACAACACTAATTTATTCCATTAGAAACATCCAAGCTTCAAAGATTATTCCTGCAAGTCACTCATAACTAACTTCTTTATATCCTGGAAAATGAAACATGAGAAAGGGATTATCTTAGATGCTCAGTAAGAGTAAGAAATACAGCGGAAGATAACATAAACATTAGTCATGATGAATAATTGAAAACACGTGCCTTAACGAATAATAAACATGAGAACTTTATGATAGAAATATGAGTTGAGTAAATAATTCCATAATAAAACATAGTCATGAGTATTCTACTAGTCTAATAACCACATTAAATATCAATAGCTAACCTCATAATGATGGAATGCATAATGTCGAACATCATAACCACATAGTCAAGGCCTCGTGCCAAGACTAAAAATAATATTTTTTCAAGGTCTTGTGTCAAGACACTAGTTTGTCTCATGAGACCTACCGATGCATTGAGGAGTTATATCGGGCTCCACCTGTCACTTACTAAGTCCAATGCATTCCTCATATGAAAAGTTTGAAACATAACATAAACATTCGTATTAAAACTAGCATACGAAATGTCAATACTATAACCACAAACCATGAATGATATAAAAATATCACATCCACAGTCAAACATAACTCATTCAATACAATATAGAAGATGGTATTAACCTCAACCGAGAATAGATGAAAATAATCATCAGAACTATTTTAAATAAATATACCCCTTTTTCTTGAAAACATTTAAAAGTTTCACTATTTATCAAGAAGCCATTTAAAATATATTTTTGAATCAAAGTGTCCCATACCACTTTGAAAATTTTAAAAGGAATTTTAATTTTAAAATAATAATTTCCATATAAATAAATCCATAAAATCATTTTTAAAACATGGACATTAATGATAAATATTTAGAAGAATAAATCTTTAAAACATTTAATATGATATTTTAGTTAGAGTTCCTAACCAAAAGAGAGACACTTGAATACAAATAATTAAGGTAATAAATACTTTATAATATCATGAGAATAATGGGATTCATGATATACTATGTCAAAGTACATTATATACACCATATAAAAGTGAATTGGCATATGACAACAAATAAGTCCCAATTGAATGTAAATTGAGATGAAATACCTTATAAAGACTATATCCGTAGGTTAAAGATAAATCAACGACACAATTATGTGTGAAAAATATAAATAAACTAAATATTATTGGATATTCGGTGTAAATAAATCAGAGGACATTCACACATATTCTTGTAAATACAACACCAATGGCTTTGATGTTCAACTCAATGAATGTAAATTGAGTTAAGATTACTCTTATCAAGTTTATATCAATAACATGGGAATTTATCAATGGAGTTATTATGTGTATAAAAAGTATATCCACACAAAGGGGAGTTTAAATTACTACATAAGTAAATAAATAGTGATTTCACACATAATCTTGGAGAAAAACAATCAATGAAGTTTGAATAGAAACCAATGAATGGAAATTGAAATTAGAAATTCCATTACTGATTTGGTAACTTACGAAACATACACCCCATGAAAGACGTATCATACAATGAATATGTAAATACCCATAAATTTAAGTATATTACACAATGAATACAATCATGGGCAGTACATACACCACACAAAAGGAAATAGTGGCAATATAGCATGAATCTCACGTGAATAAGAAGTGAGATGAAAACCCCTTACACGTTGTAATCAATCGATTCATATGACCAAAAAATAGTAACCACAAAATTAATTATAGAATACCATGAATAAAATGATAATAATGATAATATAGATATCAAATGGTAGTGCACAATACACCACATGCAATAAAGAAGTGGTGAACAATGGAAATCTCATGAAATTAAGAGTGAGATAAGAAATCTCTTACCTCAAGTCCGACTTGTCTTGTATGTTCCTTGTTCTTCCTGAATAATGAACTTAAGTTAATTTATAATTGATTAAGAAATTTTTTAAATTTTATTATTACTTTTATATTACTTATTACCTTGCTATAACAATTAGTTAATTATTTGAGTTCATATTTGAAATTTTAGCGATGTTCGGAACTTGAGTCAAAAATGAACTTTTTATAATTACAATTTTTCCTTGTGGCCAAATTTCCATTATCTACAGAATGATATAAATAATTTAGATATCATATATATATTATATATCCAGTATATATATGTATTTATAAAATTATATAACATTTGGAGAGAAGAAATGAAATGCACCGTTCATGGAGACGGTAAGCCATACGTACGCATGAACGCTACTTTCATTTCTATTTTGTATTTTAATTAAATTAAAACATAATGATACATAGGTATATTATAATTACAGTATAATATCATATATAATATCATTTCCTCTATACTTTATATGTCCTACACAAGTCATTTACGAGTCATATCACTTTGAGGGGGCGGTAGTCTGCGTTTCCTCAAATGAAATTATCACGTTTACCCATAATGGAAACCATAAAGGCATAATATAAATTGAAAGTACATAAGCACAAAGAAAACATAAACATAATATATATCATATATAAATATAGTGTCATCTTAATGGCCAACATGAGAGGCGGTAGGAGATAATCGAACAATCATCATTTCGTGAGGCGTTAGTTTGCCAACCACAGAAATAATACGTTCTTCACCCATTAGATGAAGCTATGTGTTAGTTTATTTAAAATAACTCTCATAAAAACATCCTAGTATATTGCGTATACTGGTTTTGTTATAAAATAACATAATAAAATGAGTTTAGGGGGTTGGAGAAGTAAAATAAAATAAATAAAACAAAATAATTTAAGAGAAACCGTTACCTTTAATTTGGGTATCTTCCTTTGGTTTGAACCAAAATAACTTCTTAAAGTGACTTACGGTGAAGGTAATAATTTTTGGTGTAAGATGGGGATCTTAAGATATTATTTGGTCAGGGGTTGGATGAGCCAAGGGGCTTGATAGGTGTGTGGAATGGGTTAGAAGTGGTGTCCTTTTATAAGGGGGAGGAGGGGCTCTTTAGGAAAGTGTGAAAGTATTATTTTATTATATAGTGATATTATGTTTTTAAAGGTCCAAATATAATTAAAGTCAAATTTAAGATGACTCATGGTCGAAATAAAATCTTCCAATAATAATTGGAAAGGTTTTGGATATTGTTTTAATATTAATAATCTTATTTATTTAAATCATTTATTAATGAGGTAAATACTAAATCCTTATTGTGTCATAAATAATTTAGTTTATTTGATATCTAAAAATTATAAAAAAATTACCATAATGTAGGAAACATTTTTATCTTTCCAATGAATATTTATAGTCGAAAATATGACTTATTCAACCCCATGTAAATTGTTTTTTACTAAAAGATATTTGTTTATTTCATTTTTGTCTTTACTTTAAGTTAATTAAAATAAAGTATCATTATCATTCATAAGTGGCTCCATGGGGTCCCAAAATCGACCCCAAGATGGCCATGGTCTTCCATGACTCATCCAATAAGGTTATGACAAGTTTTAAGGTAATTTTGTATTATTAGAATATTCTTTTTACCTTGAATTACCCTATTTACCTTTAACCGCGCTAAATAAAAGCCAAAAGTTACTATTCACCAAAAATTGTCTCCATCTTACTGAATCACATTTTACTTACTAATAACAACCATGTATGTTTTATTTTCTAAATTCAACTCACAGAAGTGGTAAAATTTCATTTAAATGAAAAAGTCAGATCTTTAACTACTACTTAGTGGTTTCACTATTCATCAAAAATTGATGTTTTTCAGAAAAATACCAAAAATTCAGCCTAAGCTATATTTGATATTTAGAATTCAAAAATTATGTATATTTTACTAAATTTAAAACATAGAATATTTATTAATTAATTTAAAATTAATTCTCGTTGTCAAAACAAATAGCATGTTTTTAAGAAATAATATTTATCAAAAGATTGACACTTTTTTATGTATAATTTCAAAGTGAAATTAATTCTAATGACCAAAATTGGATTAAAGGGTAAAAATATAATCTAATTACACTTCAAAACCAATTTATAATATAATATAACCTTATAAATAAATTAGATTAAAAGGCAGTTTTGAATTAAAATACAATATTTCTCACTATTCATAAAAAATGAATATTATTAGAAAAATACTAAAATTTCATCCAAAGTAAATTTTGATGTCCCAATTATAACGAAGAATTTAATTTTGTCAAATTGAATATTTAAAAGGGTCAAATATTGGATTTAAAAAGGGTTCTCCATTAAAATGTGGTAAAATTGATTTTTTTTTAAATACATTTTTTATTTGAAAAATTGAATTTGTTCTTATAATATGTCTAAGAAACACATAATAAATAAGTTAAAATTTTATGGAGTATATAAAATTTAAAATAAAGTTAATACAATTCATAACCGCTTTTTAACAGGTAGTTTGGTAAGTTGTGGTGGCTCGAACTTTATGTTGCGTGTAACAAAAGCTATTGAATTTAAAGAAAATAGCATACTATGAAATATTGGGGTGTTACAATTCACCTTAAGGTGCCTATTAATAAAGTTAATTATAGTTCATAACAAATTTTATTTTATTTACTTTTTTCAATTAATTTTTTCTTTTATTACATTTTGTTCAATTTTCATTTAAATTTCCCATTTTCCTTTTACTTAATTTTATGGATGTTTTTTTATTTCATTTTGAATAAGTTTTTAATTTCATTTACCTTCCCTAGTATGTATTCTATTATTACTAAATTTTTAATGTTGTTTCCTTTTTTATTGTTTTGGGATATTTTTAAATATCCATGATGATATTTTTAAAAAATATATTGAATACTATTAACATATGTTTTCATAAAAATTATTTTTTTTATTTTTTCCATTAATTACTCATGAAAGTATAAATTTTCAACAATTATTGGTACATTTGTTGGTATCAAATAAGTGAATTTACCCATATATTAAAAATTATTGGTAGTTATCACTGGTTTCTCTACAACAATACACTTACCACTCTAACTCCAATCACAATTGTTTTATCATCACCACCACCCCCGTGATATTTCCAACCAGTCAAAAAAATACTCCTGGAATTTCAATTATAGATGGAAATGAGAAACTCATTATAAATACTGCAAAAATGGAAGAAGACTCTAAAAAACGTAATCTATTTTTATCTCATTATCAAGTTAATAAAATGTTATTTGAGGTTACTATCAATGGGGGAAGCTTGATGGCATGATCTCCAGAGAAATAGTCAAATAACTCCCACCATAAATGACTCCACCTACCTTAACCTATAAATTGGACTAGATTATATTTTTATTAGGACCCATGAGGTAACCCAAGAATTAATTTAAAAAATATTATATCACTTTAGATGAATATTCAATACATATTACAGTAATACACACCCAATAAGTGTGATGGTTTCATGTCATTAATGACTAGATACAAAATCTACATATTTTTTAAATGATCATAAATAAATTTCTTCATAACCTGGGAAAAATTTAACATGAGAAATGTTGATCTTAGATTCATAGTAAGGGTAAATAGGGGAGATATCAATCGACACACATATGGGAGAAAAAGATAAACATAAGGGAAAGTGATAAATATCATAACATATGAAAACTTACTCAACATGTAACTGAACATAAATAACGAGTCTTGTTATAAGACATTGTTATAAAAAATACATGATTCATAAGAGTGTAAAATCATCAATAATGAATCATAACCTATGAGTTCATATCGTAAACACAAAACATGTGTTTGTAGAATGCACATAAGAATATGAACTAATATCCTTGGTAAAGGGTCACTGCCAATACTATAATAGTGGATAGAGTGCCATAATATATTGTGTTCAATCCCCATTCCAATCATTTCCATAGTTAAGTCTCACTAATAATACTATTATAGTGGATAGAGTCCCTTACTGGACTATTCTCACACCCCATTCCAGTTTATAATATCTCATGATTCATGATTATTGACCCAATACATTATAGAGATATATAATTCTAGGCCCAAACATAACATAATGAAATCTATACACACGTATACTAAAAGATCAAAAAAATATTCATCATTTCACCATAATATAATTAAATGATCAGAATGAAATGAGTTTCATGAAATAATCCTTAAAACGTCATCATAATAAGCCATGATGTAACGACCCAATGTTTTTGATGGAAATTTCCTTCTTATAGTTATGTCATATAATCACATGAAATCACAACATAATGAACTAATAAGTGCTATGTGACCCTTAAGAATATTTTTTTCACTTCTGTGATTTGAATTTAAAAAATCTGTCATACACGGTTGTGATCAGTAAGTTATTTGGAGTCTAATACGACCAACATAATTTTTGTTGAATAGTAACACACCCTTATGAATTTTAATTTTACCGTTATGACTAGTGAATTACCCTAATGAATATTAACATTACCTATGATAGTATATAAATAATATTCAAGTGAACGTGCGATGTACATATATCTAGGAATAAGAAAATAAATGCTTTAAAATCTGTACTATTGAAGTAAATAATGGTTTTAATTAAATATTAAATTAATCATATTTATAAAATTATTTTTGAAAAATGGATTTCATATTTTGGATTCTACACCTCAAAAAATGGTTAGGGTGAATTTTTGGGATTTTTCTAAAATAGTTGAATTTTTTGTGAATAGTAAAATACATTAATTTACTGTATAAATACATTATATTTTAAATACACAATTTCTGAAATCATAAGTGATGTAAGAACCCAAATCAAAAAATCACATGCATTTATTACTAATCTATGTCATGGAATACTCATAATTTCTTGTCTTGTGAAAAAATAATAAATTAATGATTATAATATTATGAAAACCTATCTCCCCACCACTATAGATACCACCCATTCTTACCTCTTTTCTTCACTCCTCTAAAGCCTTGTTCCTTGCCAATATTCTTCCCAAATATCTCTCCAATATCCTCCTCCACGTCCAACATACCCTATAATCTTCAAAATACCAAAACCTCTTCCCTTAAGAGGTTCTCAAAAGAGGTAGACTCAAGAGGTAAATTCCTCTTTCCAATTCTTTCATTTCTTTTAAGTTCTTTTTTTCTTGTTTCTTTCCTCAAATCCCTTCCCCAAAATGGTATTATAACTCCAGTAACATACATTTATTTTAATTCTATTATGCTAATGGTATACATAATTATCTTCTCTCATTTCCCCACCGTTTATTTGAAAGAAATGAAAACACCGTTTGAGATGTGTTAATTTAGAACATTCAAGGACAACGGTTTATCAATTTCTATTTTTAATTCTGGTCAGGAAATAATTTTTGTTATGGTTGAAAAATATTTTTCTATATTTAATATATCATTTTTATGGTTCTTTAATCCTTTTTTACAAATGGTATTAAGTTATAAAGCAAAACATGTTCATTGTAATCAAACCAACCGATTAACCCAAAATGGTTTTCACTAAAGTTATATATAATGGTTCAAATTAACTCCATGTAACCAAATTATTTTTCAACCATGTAACCTTCTAGATGTTCAATAATAAAATATAACTTCAATTCTAGACAACCACCTTCATCATACATGTTTATCTAAACATGAACCGGTCATTAAAACTAAGCAAGCAAACAGACTCGAACAATGAAATTGAACCTCATAATCAATCAAAATGGTTATAAATGAACTTAAAAAGGTTCTAATAAATATTTTACTTATATAATATATTCTGGAATTATTAATTAATGAACATAATGTTTTTCATTTCATTAATAACAAGTGGAGAACACCGTCACATTTAAGGTAAGGGATCCTCTCCATTTCACTCTAAATCAAGATTGCCCTTTATGCTATGAATTTTTGTGTGCAATACCAATATATGTTGTATGATTTCTCACCTCTCCCATAATTCCATCATGATTTATTTGTGATGATAAAACCCTTTTCTCTCTCATCAATCCCTCTTAGGTACACCGGATACTGTGCTAATAGTCCGTAATGAATTCTACCCAAACCTCCTTTGTTCTTTTGGGTTGCCTTATCATTATTTATATCAAAATGGAGTAATATTATATATTTATATGAATCTTCTAAATTTTGTTTAGTTTTATAGAGTTCATTTATCAAGACTCTTTCATCACTATCTTTTGGGGATAGACATGTTTTTTAAATATTCCCTCCTTAGTACTTTCCGATAAGCAAACATGGTTTAAGGGAACTTCCCGAATTCTTACCTGATTTCAAGTACACACTATCCTATGTTTTAAGCCACCATTTTCTTTATAAAATCAGTAATTTTATTATTATAACATTATTTTTTGACTTTTGAATTTATATGAAATATGTTTCCCTTTTCTCTTTTGAAATTTATATAGTATTTTCCTTAGAACTGCACAAAAATGTTCTAATGTAAATGTTTCTCAAAAAAATTTCTTATGTATTTTCAATTATATTTGACATCACATAACATGTTATATTAATATTTTACCTTATTAATTTCCATTTATTTTTAAATTCTTTCCTTTCATGGACACCTTCATGATATTCCCTTTGGTTATGCTTTATGTCATGATTGTGGAACCCAATTTTTCCCATGGGTAACCCTGAAAATTATGTAATATTGATTATATATGATTATTTATGTGGAAATCATATTCATTAATTTTAAGATGGGTGCACCCTGATAGCACTCCAATTAATTGGGTAATGTTATGTCTCATGAGGTGCTATGTACAACGGGATTGGCGATTAGCCTTGACTCGTACTGTTATGGGAATCGGGATTGGTGGTTAGCCTTGACTCGTACTAAAGACATGTTATATTTTTACGCCACATTTCTATGGTTACATTTTTATATGATCCCATGTTTATATTTTAGGATTTCATAGATTCCATTACTCTGATATCATTATGTCATGCCTCCTAACTCCTGTGCTTAAACTTTATTCCTATATTTATTCTCTTAAAAGGATTTTTAGCTCATCCCTTTGTTCATGTGTTCCCTAGGGTACCCTATGTAGATGTAAGGGCTCAAATGAAGTTAGGATATCTTTATAGAGATTAAATAAAGAAGTTTTTTATCCCCATGTTTTATGTTTTATGTACCTAGTCTTCCAAGACACTAGACTTAATGAACCATGATTTTTACATTGATGTATAATTATGTTTAAAATCATGTAATGTTATACGTAAAAGGATAGGGTCACTATAGTTGGTATAAGAGGATGGTCTAGTTATTTTTGGAGATTAGGAATACAAAACCTTAGTGAGAACCTTAAGGATGAGATGAAGTATAAGAAAAAACCTTAAATTTTGGTAAGTATAGAGTAAGTGGTTTATTAAAAAAAATACATCCCTGTTTGGATACAAACAGGTTGAGGAGGCTCTATCACAGATGTTCCTAGGAGTGAAAACTCTGACAAGGTGTTTTAGGCTTGACCCAGGGTATACTGGTACACAACAATGGGCCTTTCTTCACTCTTGGTATTTACACTCCCTAGGGATATGATTTTGAAAATTCATGAGCTTAGTATAAACCATTATTAAGGGAATAAAAAAATCCCATAAGAATATAAGTTCAGAAATAGATCAAGGATAACCTAGATTTAAAACTAAGGAATCACAAGTTAGGATATACTTATCATTTAAAATTTTATCACTTATGTTAAAATATTCCTTTTTAATGATCAATAGAAAAGTATTCATGCCCTATAATTGTACGTTCCTTCTTCTTAGTTAATGGTGGGAAATAGAAGAACACGCGCCAAAAATCAATGTGATAGGGAATGTAAATATTTCCCTAATGATATCCCTAATATGACGTGATATGGTGCTCAAAAAATCATGAAAATACTTGTATAGCTGGATCAAGTTATGAATAATAACTTGATTCATGTGGAATGCCCTCCTCCTCCAAGAAAATATAAAGTTATTGTAGAATCCTTCATTCGGAAAAGACCTCCCATGTTTAGTGGATCTTCTGATCCCCTCCCCATAGAACAGCGGATGAACCCCATTGAAACAATATTATCTTTCCTATAGTGCTCAGAATAAGAGAAAGTTGTATTTTTGGTATATCGTTTTGATGGTAAATTTGATTAGTGGTGGACATTGATCAAGAATACAATGTCCCAAGAGGAAATTGATTCCGTGGATTAGGAGGAATTCAAGATTATATTTTTCAATAAATATTTTCCTCAAACCCTCCATCTCAAAATGGAAAGAGAGTTCATAGGACTCAAGCAGAAGGAAGATGAGTCAATCGGAGCGTATGAAGGAAACATTTCATGGATTTTAAGGTACGCCTCTGGCTTTTTCATGAACACTGAAAGTAAGGTGGATCTCTTCTTTAGCGGGCTAAAGCCATGTCTATGAAAGGTGTTGGTGATCTGAGACTTCGACAGTTATGAGGAGATTGTTTGTTGTTCCCTTAAGGTTGAAATGGATATTGGAGACTCTCAGCGGTGTCATGGGACCTATGACAAGAAGTGAAAAATGGATAAAAACATGGGTGGCGCAACAAAAAAATCCCATGGTGGAAAGTGTCCTGAATTTCCCACTTGTAAATGTTGTGGGAAGAAGCATCCTATGATTTTTTTGATGGGAACAAAGAATTGTTTCAAATGTGGAATGTTTGGTTATCTAGATAAAAACATTCGAAGGGATATGAAAAATCCCACTAATGTTGAAGAAGAAAGCAACGCTCAGATAAACGCTCAACTAGTGGTGCAGTGTTACAACTGCAAGAAGCATAGACATTATGCAGACAGTTTCCCTAAGCCCAGGGTTGTCAGAGGAAATCAACAACAACCTTCAAGGAAAAAAGGAAGGGATTATGCTACCACTACTACTGAGGTGGATCCAGACAATGATGTAGTGATAGGTATTCTAGTTATTCATTCAAGAATCCTTAACGTACTATTTGATTCTAGTTCTACTAATTCTTTCATATCTTTCATGTTTAGTAGAACTATTCAAACACCACCTCAAAATTTGGAGGAAAATTTATCTGTGAGAACAACGAATGGGGAAATTATTGTGTCCATGGTTTAAAAATCATCCCCGGTTAACATTTGTGGACTGAACCTCCCAGAAAATCTCATCATACATATTTTAGTGGAGTTCGACACAATCTTGGGCATGGATTGGCTATCTTTATTCAAGGCCAACATCATCTTTCGGGAAAGGGAGATCACTCTTCACATCCCAAAGCATCCTCCAATTCGTTACAAGTGTAAGGAGTAAGATGAATATCATTTAAAATCACCATATCAAATGTCGATATTGTAGCCTTATGAGCAATCATATATAGCTAAAATGGTTGAGATAAAGGTGAGAATCATGCCTAAAGAACATGTCCATCTGGAGGGATTGCACTGATGTATTCCCTAACGAGTTTCAAGGTCTTCCTCCTGACCGTGAGGTTGAGTTCTCAATTGAACTTATTCTTGGATATTTTCCTATATCAAAGAAACCTTACAAAATGTCCATTGTAGAGATGGAAGAGCTGATGAACCAGTTACAGGATAATCAGGATAAGGGTTTTATACACCTGAGTTCTTCTCCTTGAAGTGCGCCAGTCCACTTCGTCAAGAAGAAGAATGGATCAATGTGCCTCTACATTGATTATCATGATCTTAATAAAATTGTGATAAAGAACAAGTATCCCCTTCCAGGGATAGATGACTTGTTCAATCATCTTCATTGGGATAGTTATTTCTCTATGGTGGACCTTTGGTCGGGATATTACCAATTAAAGCTGTGTAAGGAATATATTCCCAAGACTGCCTTTTGAATGAGGTATGGACACTATGAGTTCATAGTGATTCCCTTAGGACTAACTACTTCTCAATAAATGTTCATGGATTTAATGAATACAATCTTTAGATATTACCTTGATAGATTTGTGGTAGTCTTTATTGACTATATCATGATATAATTCAAGAGAAAGTAGGAACACGAGGAGAGTTTGAATACTGTGTTAAAGGATTTGCGTAGGAATAATTGTTATGTAAATTATAGTAAATGTAAATTCTAGATGGAGGAAGAATCATTCTTAAGGCATGGTATCCCTAGAAAAGGGATATCTATGGACCCTTCCAAGACAAAGGAAATCGAAGAGTGGCCCAGACCAATATATATAATGGAGATTTGTAGCTTTCTAGGTCTAGCTGGGTATTATTGACTATTTGTGAAAAACATTTCTTGATTTTATAACCCAATGACCAATCTAACATGGAAGGGAGTAAAGTTTGTCTGGACTCAGGAATGTGAAGACTATCTTAAGGAGTTGAAAAATAGTCTTATCACTACGCCAATACTCACACTCCCAACAAGTGTATAACTCTTTGTGGTGTACTGTGATGCTTCAGAGAAGGTCTTAGGTTGTGTGCTGATGAAAAATGATAAAGTGATAGCCTACGCCTCAAGGTCTCTTAAAATCCATGATCAAAACTATCCCACACATGATCTGGAGTTGGCAGTTGTGATCTTTATGTTGAAAATATGGTGGAATTTTCTCTTCGGGGAGATGTGTGAGATATATACTGATCATAAGAGTCTACAATATATATTCACAAAGAAAGAACATAATATGATCCATAGAATATAGATAAATATCATCAAGGATTATGAATTCTAAATCCACTACCATCCCGGTAAGGCAAACAAGGTGGAAGATTCTCTAAGTAGAAAGTAACCTTCATCTTTATCAATGATGAGAATTGAAAAGGAACTGATCTTCTTAGATTTTCAAAGGATGGACCTGGGAATCATTAAGGGAGGAGCATCATCAATCCATTCTCAAATTATTACTCAACCATACATCATAGAGAAAATAAAGGATAAAAAAAAGAAAAGATGTGGAAATTAAGAAAATGGTGGAAGCTATAATAAATGGGAAATCATCAGAGTTCATGATTGACAAGGATGGAGTTGTAAGATTTGGGACACAATTATGTGCACCATCTGATCCAGAGATAAAGAAGGAGCTTCTGAATGATTCACATATCTCAACCTTCTCTATCCACATTGAGAGCATAAAGATGTATCGATATCTTCGAGAATTTTTTTTTGGGGACAATATGAAAAGGGAGATTGTTGAATATACATCAAAGTGTATGGTATGTCAGCAAATGAAGGTTGAGAGGAAAATGTCTAAGGTGATGATGCAACCACTATGCATACCAACATGGAAGTGGAAGAACGTTAACATGGACTATGTCACTGGACCACTAAGGATATCCAGAAGAAACAATGCTATATGGGTCATTGTGTATTGTCTTACAAAGATAGATCAATTTATCATAATTCGAGAGGACTTCTCATTGGATCAACTTGCATGGATATATATCAAATAAGTGGTAAGGCTACATAGAGTACCAATATCTATTGTATCCTATCGTGATCCAAGATTCACCCTGATGTTCACCAAAAGTATCCAACATTCTCTAAGTACTGAACTGAACATTAGTACGACTTGTCATCCTAAAACCGATGGCCAATCTGATCGAACCATTCATACACCCAAAGATATGTTAAGAGCATGTTCTATAGAATTCAAAGGCGGATGGGACCAACATCTTCCAGTATTTGAATTCTCTTACAACAAGAGTTTACACTCGAGCATCTGAATGGAACAATATGAATCCCTTTATGGGAAAAGGTGTGGAACACCGGCGTGTTGGGATGAAGTCAGTGAGCATAAGCTTCTCGGACCATAAATGGATGAAGAAATGGTGTAGAAGGTAAAACCATCCAGCAGCATATCAAGGAAACCCAAATTCGACAAAAGAGTTATAAAGACAATCATAGATGAGACTTTGAGTTAAATGATGGAGACATGGTATTTCTACGCATATCTCTATGGAAGAAGGTCATGAGGTTTGGGAATAAAGGGAAGATAAGTCATAGGTACATCGGCCCCTTTGAGATCCTAGACCGAGTCGGAGTTGTGGCCTATCGACTAGCACTTCCACCAACCATTTCCAAAGTACATGCTGTATTTCATGTATCCCTATTAAGGACATACATACCATACTCTTCACATGTACTCTCTTCATAGGTAGAATAGTTGGATGATGATATTTCTTACGAGGAGTATCATGTGAAAATCATGGATCGTAGAGATAATGTTCTACGTAACAAGAATACTGACCTGGCCAAGGAACTATGGAGGAACCAAAGGTACAAAGAGGAAAGATGTCAACTAGAGGAATCAAAGAATTAAAAGTACCTCCACATGTTTACGACTTAGAATGTAAAACGAAATTTCGAGGGAAAAATTTCTTAAGGGGGAAAGAATGTAATGACCCAAATTTTTCAATGGAAATTTACATCTTATAATTATGTCATATAATCACATGAAATTACAAAATAATGAACTTCTAAGTTCTATGTGACCCTTGAGCATATTTTTTTCACTTTTTTATTTGAATTTCGAAAATTTGACATAGAAGGTTGCGATGGGTATGTTATTTGGAGTCTAATATGACCAACATAATTTTTGGTGAATAGTTACAAAAACTTATGAATATTAAATTTAGCCTTATGAGTTGTGACTTACCCTAATGAATAGTAACATTACCTATTATAGTATATAAATAAGATTCAAGTGAAAGTGAGATATACCTATATCTAGGAATAATAAAATAAATGCTTTAAAATCAGTATTTTTCAAGTAAATAATGGTTTTAATTAAATAATAAATTAATCATATTTAGAAAATTATTTTTGAAAAATGGATTTCTTTTTTGGATTCTACACATCGAAAAATGATTAGGGTGAATTTTTGGGATTTTTCTAAAATAGTTGAATTTTTGGTGAATAGTAAAATACATTAATTTACTATATAAATACATTATATTTTAAATCCACTATTTCTGACATCATAAGTGATGTAAGAACCCAAATCACAAACTCACATGCATTTATTACTAATCTATGTCATGGAATACTCAAAATTTCTTGACTTGTGAAGAAATAATAAATTAATGATTATAATATTTTGAAAACCTCTCTCCCCTCCACTATAAATACCACTCACTCTTACCACTTATCTTCACTCCTCTCAAACCTTGTACCTTGCTAATATTCTGCCCAAATATATCTCCAATATCCTCCCCCACGTCCAACAGGCCCCAGTCTCTTCAAAATACCAAACCCTCTTCCCTTAAGTGGTTCTCAAATGAGGTAGAGTCACGAGGTAAATTCCACTTTCCAATCCTTTCATTTCTTTTAAGTTATTTTCTTTTATTGTTTCATTCATCACCTCCCTTCACCCAAATGGTATGATAAATTGACCTAGTCTAACGTTTAATCTGGTCAATGTTTAATTATTTATATTCCTACTAACTACTATATTTGTGGCAAGCACTGTAAAACCCACAAAGAAGGCTATTATGACCACTAATCTTCTGAAAAACATTCAAAAAGACCCCACTGTTGTCAGCAGTGGGGTAGCTTTTCTATTTCTTTTACTTTTTATATTTTTCTATTTTTTATTAAGCAGTAAAGTGATATAGAACATCTCACAATTTGGATCTAAACTAAATTGAAGCTAGAAACAGTTCAAAACATAAAGAAACAGAGATATAAAACACTGATAAATGAACAATCAAGTAAAACTCTTGAGGAAAACCTCCATTATACTAGTTTTAAAAGTATTTCAATTCACTTAAAAGTTATTGCTGAGTACCACCTTAAATAGAATGACTCACCTCTCTCACCAGGAATTATGTCTGACAGGTTGATCAAAGTCAGAGTTCACCACTCTAAAATAGATCAACTGTGAAAATAGTTAATTGAGAAAGACAACAGAATGAACTCACCGCAAGTCCTGAAGTCATGTGAATTTTTTTTCTTTTGAAAGATATTTGCACAATAAATCATTCCAATTGACTGTGAAATATTGAAATTAATTTTTGGTGGAACAAACAATTGAATGAATTCAGTATTGATCTCGCCAATCAATACTGAAAACATGAAAATGATAAAGTGAAATGAAAATTAAAAAATAACCAGGGGAACTTCAATTTATCCCCAAACTAGATGATTTAATTAGAAAACATGTTTATTATCATTTTAGAAATTTGTAACATACTAAACAGAGTACTAATACTAGAATTAAGATGGAAGATAAACTCCTGAGATGATACTCTTCTCCTGAAGTCCTCCAGGTCCAAGAATTGGTTCCAGAGTCACCCTCTGACCTTCCTCTACTCGGACCTGGATCATTCCATGTATAGAATGAATGTTCCCCTTTTTCGCGAGATCTTCTGCTGATATGCCTTTAAAATCACTGTCACCTGCTACACGTCACTGCCACTCTTCACCGACTTGAATTCGTTTTTTACTATTGCACCGCACAAGTGCATTTTTTCGTGACTGACACGTCGTACTAACTTTCCATTTTTAACTTACTCTGGATGAATTTGATGAATGCATCAGGTAATTTTCACCTCTCTTGAATGAACCTTCATAGTAAATAACAACTAAATAATGTTAAAACTGTTAAAACACGATAGTGAAACAACTGATAATAATAGATAAATCACCTAAGAATTATTAGCTGGATAGTATATTTTTTAATCTAAAACATAAATTATTAATGATTAAATATTATTATTAAGTAATTAAGTAATTAACTTATTTAATTTAATATGTGTATTAATGTTAATTTTAGTTACGAAAAAATAAATCTATCGGTTCATTAATGAAATAAATTAAGTTACTTTATTTAAATTTATAGGTTGTTAAAAATTTAGTTCTAAATATTATATTAAATAGTTATGTTGATATTTATGAGAAATAATTATTAATAATGTCAATAATAACTAATAAATTAAATATTATTTTGGTCATTAAATTGTTAACTTATTAAATAGTTTATTTTATTCAAATTTTATTTTTTGAAATTATTATTAGTATTTTGTTTTATATATTTTTTTAAAAATCGCTTATTTAATATGAAAAAATAAATAATGTTTTATTTAAATTAAATTTAGAAGATTAGTTAATCTATATTAATAAAGTATTATATAAGTTAATTAAATTAATAATTCTATTTATAAATATTAAATATCTCATTTTTAATAAATGTTTATAACTGATAACATTTTGATTTAATTATTATTTTATTTTAGATTTTATTTCAGTTTGTTTTACTTTTGCTTTTATCTTATTTTTATTTTTATTTTTTACTACTATTTCTCCCCCAAATCAGCGCAAGTGGGGGGAGGGGGTTCCCTGATTTCGACGTAGCGGGGCGGTTCTTTGTCTTCATCGGCGGTCCATGACGACTCTAGCAGGGACTTCTCTACTTGCAGCGCGGACCTCCTCGACTTGCAGTGCGGACCTCCTCGACTTGCAGCATGGACCTCCTCGACTTGCAGCCCGGACCTCCTCGACTTGCAGCGTGGACCTCATCGGCTTGTAGTGGCCTCAAACCAGTGGCGGTCTCCTCTGGTTCGAACGATGTAGCAGACTTGTTGACAACGACTCCATCGGCATCCGTTCATCCTCCAAGCTCAAACTAGGTTTGCGGTGGCTTGCGGACCAAATATGGGCAGCGCGCAACCCCTTATGGTTCTCGAGAGGATGACGCAGGATGGCTTCAGCTCCTCCACAAACATCGGCAACACCGCTCCTCACCTCTCGCTCGGCCTCGGTTCCTCCTTCCAGCGTCAGTGACACGGTGCGGGGTCCTCTTCCGCAAGATCTGGCACGGCGACTTCAAGATGGTGAGCCTGTTTTTTTTTTTCACAGTGGCACACACATCTGCTGGGCTTTCCTAAGATTGGTTTTCATAGAAATAGAATTCAGTACACAAGATTTTGGTTCGTTTATGTATTTTAGAAATGATTTGAATCTAAAAATATTTCTTGACTAAAATTGTGAAACGGTGCGAGGGAAGGGAGCGCAGTGAGAAAATGGGTTGAGTGGCACCAGTGAGTGTGGTGACGATGATTTGTGAGTAAGGCGGAGATGTAAGGTAGGAGGAATGGAGGCGCGGTGTGGGTCGGTGATGGATCTGCATCGGTGAGAAACAGATTAGAATGGCTATTCGTGAGATTTAAGGGAGGTACCGCGTGAGGTGGAATAGCAATGCAAATGTCACTGATACAATGAACCAAAAGGTTACCGATAGTTGAAAAATAACATGTCACTCATACAGAGAAATTAAAGATCACTGATATAGTTAAATAAAGAGGTCACTATTGGGCTAAAAAAAGTTACCAGTGGTCAAAATGTCACCGTTAGGCTGCTTCGGTTGCCTATGGGTAAAAGTCCCTGATGCTTAAAAAAAGGCTATCGGTGGTCAAAAGGTCACCATTAGCCTGCTTCGGTATCCTATGGGAAAAAGTCACCGGTGCTTAATAAAAGGTCACTGGTTGTCAAAAGTGCACCAGTGGTCAAAAAGAAAAGGGTCACCAATAGAACAAAAATAATGAATTAATGGCGACAGACAAAAATTAAAAATTCATAAATTGAACTTAAAATTTAAACTTAGGTTAACTAAATAAAAATATTGAAAATAATTAACCGGTTAAAACAATAAAATGAAAAATAAAAAGATTGAAATTTATAAATTGAAATAATGGTAAACAATATAAAAATAGGATTATTATTAAGCTTTAAACATAAAAGTTATAGTTTATGTTTTTTAATTGAAAACACATAAATTGAAACTCAATTATTGTTATACTAAATTGATAGAAAAAATAAATTAAAAACTATTAAAGGTTCTATAATGAGTATAAAAGGATCGCATCGGTGACTAAATAAGGAACTTATAGCTCATAACAGTCTCACTGGTAGACTAAAAACAAGAGTTATTGAATCAATAATCTAACTGCATACTTAGGATTAAATAGTTAATGTTATAAAACTCGAATAATTAATTAATTTAATAACTAAGTGAATACTTAAATTTAAATGCACACTATTTCAATTAATTTAAACACAAAAACTAAACTTAATTAATTATAAGGATGATTAAACAGATTAATAAATGAAGTTAATTTGTTCTAATAAATCTAAATTAAAGGATAAAATATTAAAATAAAGTCTATGTTAATTAGATAGAAATACGATGATTAAATAATTTTTTTTTAAAATAGATGGTAAATTATTAAAAAGTAAAGTAGATTTTAATTAACCAAACCAATTAAGCAATATTTAAAATAGAAAAATAAATTAAGATTAAAATAATTAATTTAATTATTAAAAACACTTAATTAATTATAAAAATCTTTTAATTAACAAAATTAGTTATAAAAATAAAAAAGTAAAATTATTTAGTATAAAGTGCTTGAATTATTTATTAAATAATTTAAAATTAAGTAAAAAATATGTGGAAAAAATATGTAAAAATAGAGCCACATTAAATTCCCCCACACTTAAGCATTGTTTTTCCTCAAACAATTTCTTGCTATGTTATCTTTGTAAAACAGATTGTAGTATTTATGATCCATCTCAAACTGTAACATGTCCATCACTTAAGAAAAGAGGACATAACATGAAAACAAACTTTTGAAAAGGTATTTTCAAATCAAGTATTGCCTCGAACGAGTACACAAAGGGTAATCAAGATAGAAAAGATTCATCAATCAAAGAATGTGTCATGACTCAAACGCGACTCTCCTTAGTGATCATTTCAATTCAAGACTAAGTTCTAAGCTCCAGAGTGACAATAGGTAAAACATCAGTGGAGTCAATAAGTTAACAGATGAACCCTGTACTTTGACTCATCACCAAGGTTCCAACAATAAATAATTTTTTTTGAATCACATTAATGATGCAACCTAAATGAATCCCACAATAAACCAATTGAACCCTTCTTCATCCGGCGTTCATCATTCCCCTCACCTTAATGAAATTGTTTTTGACCCTAGACATTTTATTTTATTTTTCCCAAGCCATGTATCATGTGATAAGCAATGTGCAATGTGCAATGCACTTATTGTAGGTGTATAGAGGAATTATAGTAAATAAGAACACACCTAGCATCCAGGGTCTCAAAGATTCATTGTGGGGTCACAGATGCCCAGACTACTCCAGTTCCAAAAGATTTTTATAAAAACCATTTACATTGTCTCATTACGAAAATTACTTTAATAATTAAAAGGAAATGAGTTCCCTAGAATCAAGATCAAACTTCCAGTTCCAATGATTAAGATCACAACTCCACTAACAGGTCACCCATATTACTCTAAAAAATATTCCCTAAACCAAATTTCCATAAAACCACCAAGCAAGACCACTCAACAATCATCCACACTCAATAATTTCAGACTCAAAGTAATACGTAACTACTAAAGAAAAACTATCCATAGGAAAGAATCATTTGAAAAACAGTGAACATCCGAAGATTATGACAGAATTTTGAAAACTTTTAACCATTTTTTACAAAAATATTGAAGTGAAGTGGGAATTGATGGGCTTTAAATTAAGAAAAGTTTAGCACAGTCAAGAATTGACCCACTCCCCCACACTTAAAACCCAACTTTGTCCCCAAAGTTGAATTCTAAACACGGATAAGAAAAATTAAACAATTTAGGGTTCAAAATAGATTTTCAATTAGGTAGATTTATGGCATCAATAAAGGGTCTCTTTGAAGTTCAAAAATGTTGTTTTCCATAATGAATAACTTAACATCAGGTTCACTAGCAAGTACACACATTAATAGTTAGTCCAGTAAATAAATATTTCCCACTAAAGTACCAAAATGGCTTGTAACTTGTGGGTGTACTGTGTATTGGGTGTAATTATATTAATAGATTGAGTTAAATAAAATGTATCTAATAAAGAAGAATAATGAATGCTAAAACACCCCAACCTAAATAATATTCAATAAAAAATCTCTCATCTTGCATGTACCTCCCTCACACTTAAGTTCAAGTAGTGGAATGATTTTAACAACAGTGAAATTCAGTTTTCAGCAGTGAAGTACATGAAGAATTTTTATTTTCATAGTGACATACAGTCAAATTTTATTCCAATATAATTAAAATTTTCACAGAAGCTGCAAAATTTTAGAAAGTAACAGTCACTGACTCACTGATAGTAATAACCTTGACTTAGTAGTGAATTTAATCAATGTTAATAGGAGCCGAAAAATGAATACAAGAATTAAGACACTTCCCTAAATAGGTATGTCATTAATCCTCTTCTTGGGAATTCCACTCCTTTGATAACACAACACCAGCAACTTATAACCCTGAAACAGAACCGAGAGACAAAGAACAAGCAGTAACAAGGAATTTATAAAAACATAGCACAAAAACAACACATCATTCAAGGATAAAAATGAAACATAGTAAAGAAAAAAAGAACCATGGGTTTCCTCCCATGCAGCGCCAAATTTTAAAGTCTTCATCCAGACATTCTTCAAGACCAGTTCTCAATCACAGTGATGGCAGCCAAGCCCTTCGGTTGTCCCTCAAAATAAAACTTCACTCTTTATCCATTAACCAACATGGGTTTATTCTCTTCACATGTACTTTCAATAGATCCATTATTTAACACTCTCAGTACAATAAAAGGTCCAGACCACTTGCACTTAAGTTTTCCAGGAAACAGTTTGAGTCTAGAGTTAAAGAGAAGGACCTTCTGTCCAGGTTTGAATTCTTTGGTTTGAATAATTGAATCATGAATGATTTTAGTCCTCTCTTTGTATATTCTTGAATTATCATAACTCTCTCTCCTAATCTCATCAAGTTCACTTAACTCAAGTAATACCCTCTCACAATCACTCTTAATGTCAAAGTTCAGAGCCTTAACTACCCAACATGACTTGTGTTGCAACTCCACAAGTAAATGAAAACATTTCCCAAACAACAGCCTATAAGGATACATACCTATTTGGGTCTTGAAAGCAGTTCTATAAGCCCATAAATCTTCATCCAATTTAAGAGACCAGTGTTTCCTAGAAGATGACACAGTTTTCTTAAGTATTTTCTTTAGTTCTCTGTTTGAGATTTCTACTTGTCCACTTGACTGTGGATGATAAGAAGTACCAGTTTTTGGAATACAACCATATTTTTCCATCAAACCATTAAACAATTAATTCTTAAAATGTGTTCCATTATCAGTGATGAAGGCATTGGTAACTCCAAATCTTATAAAGATGTTCTTTTTCAAAAACTTTATTACAGAGTTGGCTTCATTATTGGGCAGTGCCACTGCCTCAACCCATTTTGACACATAGTCTATAGTAAGAGGAATGTACTCATTCCCATGAGATGATGGAAATGTACCCCTGAAATCTAAACCCCGAAAATTAAAAATTTCAACTTCTAGAATTCCTTGTTGGGGTAACTCTTTCTTCCTACCCACATTTCCCAGCCCCTAACATCTATCACAACCAACCACATAACTCCTAGAATCCTTAAAAAGAGTAGGCAAATAGATACCATATTTTAGGAATTCTTGAGAAGTTCATTCACCACCATGGTGACCTCCCAAAGGTGAGGAGTGATAACTCTATAAAATAGGAAACATCTCCTCCTCAGGTACACATCTCCTAAGGATACCATTAGCACATCTCCTAAACAGCAAATAATCGTCCCAAAATACGTATTTAAGCTCAGAAATGAATTTCTTTCTTTGGTTATTGGAAAAATTTCTAGGAAAGACACATGTTTCCAAGAAGATGGGAAAATTCACATACCAAGAAGACTACCTAATAAAAACATTGAGTAACTTATCATTAGGAAAGGAAGATTTTATATCCCTAGGATCATCATATTGAGTAAGAGGAAGCTTAGAAATGTGGTCAATAACTATGTTTTCAGCTCCCTCTTTATCCCTAATCTCTAAATCAAAATCTTCTAGAAACAGAATCCATCTAATCAGTCTGGGATTAGTTTCTTTATTTGAAATCAAGTACTTTAAGGTAGAATGATCACTGAAAACAAATACTTTTGAGCCTAAAATATACTTTCTAAACTTCTCTAGTGCAAACACAACAACTAACAATTATTTTTCAGTAGTGGTGTAATTATTTTGGGCCTCATCTAGTAGTCTACTAGCATAATACACCACATGAAACTTCCTACGTTTCCTCTGTCCAAGGACAGCACCTACAACCATATCACTAGCATCACACATAAGTTCAAAAGGTAGTTTCCAGTCATGTGCAGTGATAATGGGTGATGTAGTGAGTTTCTCTTTAAGAAGATTAAACGATTTCAAGAAGTTTTCATAAAAATTGAAAGGTACATCCTTAAACAACAAAGAAAAGAAGGGCTTATTAATTTTGGAAAAGTATTTTATGAATCTCTAGTAGAAACTGGGATTCCCTAGAAAACTTCTAACACCTTTTACATTTTCAGGAGGTGGCAGTTTTTGAATGACTTCTATTTTAGTGGTATCAACTTCTAGACATATCTTGGACACCTTATGACTAATCATTATACCCTATGTGACCATGAATTGACACTTCTCCCAATTAAGAACAAGGTTGGATTCAATTAATCTCTCCTAAAGTAACTCATGATTTCCAAGAAAAGTATAAAAAGTGCCACCCACAATAGAGAAATCATCTATGAAAACCTCAATGATTCATTCAATCATATCTGAAAAAAATATCCATCATACACCTTTAAAAGGTAGCTGGATCTCCACAAAATCCAAAGGGCATTCACCTATAGGCAAATGTCCCAAATGGGCATGTGAAAGTGGTCTTTTCCTGATCTTCTAGAGCAACAGGAATCTGGTTGTAATTAGAATACCTATCCATGAAACAGAAAAATTCATTTTTATCAATCCTCTCAAGAATTTGATCCAAGAAGGGCATTGGAAAATTGATCATTCCTGGTGGTTGTATTCATCTTCCTATAATCAATACATACTCTCCATTTTGTGGTTTTCCTAACTTGGATTTCTTCATTTTTTTTCATTTTTGACTATAGTGAAACCCCCCTTTTTGGGGATAACCTGGACAGGGCTGACCTGAGCATTATCAAAAATGGGAAATATCATTACAGTGTCCAGTAGTTTGATCACTTCCTCTCTCACAACTTCTTTCATGTTTGGGTTCAATCTTCTTTGACACTCTACCCCAGGCTTATGGTCTGGAACCATAGGTATTTTATGCATGCAGAATGAGAGACTAATACACTTTATATTAGATATGGTCTAGCCTATAGCCGATTTAAATTTCATCAACACACTCAACAATATTTTTTCTTAATTTTGATTAAGCTCAACAGAAATTATGACAGGAAAAGTGGAATTCTCACCCAAAAATGAATATTTAAGATGGGCAGGGATTGATTTTAGTTCAAGAGTTGGTGGTTCTAAACTCAAAGGAAGTATCTTAGGCCTGGGAGATCCAAGATCTTCAACATATATCTTGTAAGTAGTATTGAATGATGAAATATTTTCAAACTCTTGCTCAGATTCAGAAATAATGGTGCTACTGTCCAATTTTTCCATATCAGAATTCAACAAGTTTATCAAAGTAGAATCATCAAGTTGTCTTATAAGTTCTCCCTCAAAATCATAAAAATGTTCATCAAGGTTGCTGTTAACAGAAACACCCTTCAACTCACTCAAAAATATCCTTTGTTCAGAAACAGAGGACTCTTCTACAGTATAAACTGGGCAATTGTCTAGTTCTAGAAATTTTTCAAGATTTAGTATCTAAGAATAATTTTCAATTTCTAAGATAGATTCAATAGGATTTATGGCTTCTAAATTATTTTCTTCAGTAAATATCAATTTTCAGATTTTGCATATTTTTTAGTTGATTTTTCATTCTCTAAAGACTCTATCATTAAACATTTTTCATAAAAAGTTGGTCCCTTATGATTTTTAAACACATTGAACTCTTCTTGTTGTTCACCAATTTTAAAGATAATATGACCCTTAGATACATTAATAACATCACCACCTATGGAAAATAAGGGCCTACCCAAGATGATGGGAACCTCTTGATAACACTCCATGCCTATGACTAAAAAGTCTTCAGGAAAAAACAACTTCTCTACCCCAACTAGCAAATCATCTATCCTACCCACAGGATGAGTGAAAGACCTATCAGCTAACTATAGTATGACTATGGGGGGTTGAAGGTCACCCAAAATCAACTTCCAAAATAGTGATTATGGGAGAAAATTAATACTAGCACCTAAATCACACAAAAAATTGAGTTGATCAGAATTTCCAAGTGTGCAAGGTATAAAAAAACTACCTGGGTATTTCAATTTAGGTGGGATTTTCTTTTGAAGCATAGCGTTGTACTCTTCAGTGAGACTATAAGTAGAAAATTATTCTAGGGTATTTTTATTTAAAAAAAATATTAAGAGAATTAAAGTAAGATGGTATTGAATTAAGGCATGAATGAATGGAATGTTTACTTGATGTTTGGAAAGGAGACCAAGGAGCTGAAGTAGTTCATCCTTGGTGTTACTTTGAGGTTTAATCTTCTCAGGGAAAGGAATGGGTGGGGAAAAATATTTAAGGACAGTAGGGATATCCCTCACCTCTTCCTCAACTTTTACTTTTCCTTTATTATTTTGATATTTAGATGATTTTTCAGCTTGATTTTCAGAAGATAAATTCAGATTTTGATCATTTTCATGACTTTTCTTTGTATTTCAAGCATGTGAATAATGCAGATTTTGTGTTACAAGATTGAAGCAGGTTTTCATTTAGGGAATTTTTGTGGTCTTTTTCAGCATCAGTTTGAGTATTAATCCCACTCTTAGTTACTACAGCCATGGAATTCTCTCTAGGGTTAAGTTCAGTGGTACTTGGAAGTCTGCCTTTTTTCCTAGATGAAAAATCTCTAGCAAGTTGTCCAAGTTGTGTTTCCTTCTTTTTCATTCTCACATCAGTTTTCATTTTATCTATCTCATACTAATTTTGATGATTGGTTAGCTGGGTCATGTATCTTTCCTCTTGAGGGTTAATTTTTTTCAATATTAGATCAAGCTTAGAAGACATTTGATTATCATTATTTCCTTGTAAATTTGAAGACTCACCCCTTTGTTGATTTTGAAAGTTTTGTCTTGGTTGATTAGAGTAATTAGGGACATTGGATTGTTTAATTAGGCCTTGATCATTCCATGACATATTTGGATGGTTCTTATAGCCTTGGTTGTAATTATTTGTAAATTGATCTTCTTTAGGGGGGATTCTAGGACCATAGTCAAAAAAGTTTGAATTCTCTTATTGTTGGGCCAGTATATCAAAATTAGGACAAAAATTCTCAGTATTCCCAAACATACCACACTAGACACACTATTCTCTTAAAAATTGGTTGGTGTTTTGATATCCATGTTGGTTAACAGTTTATTTTGAATTTTGGTTCTTAAAGATTGCAATTGGTTAGTGATTTCAGAAAGTTTAGATTATGTTTTATTTGTTGAACTAATGTTTAAATTAACATTTCTATTGGATCTTTTCCTTCTTGAATTTTTATGTTGTGAATTCAGAGTAATATTATTAAAAATATGTCTAAGATCTTCATTTGTCTTGTCAATATAAATTCCCCCAACATCTTGGTCAAATAGATTCTTTCCAGAGGAGGACAACCCTTCATAAAAGGTATCCATGAGATGGTGAGATGAGAGTTGATGATTGGGACACTACCTAAGTTGATCCCGAAATCAATCCCAAGATTAATGAAAAGCTTCTCTATCCTATTGATAAAAACTAGTTATCTTTGTTCTCAGTTCACCTTTCAGTCTTTGAGTATAAAATTTCATAATGAAATAAATGTACAATTGATCTCAGTTTTCAGAAATATTCTCATCTAGACTTAGAAAACAGTTTCTAGCATCCCCTTTAAAGAAAAATGGAAATACTGTCATTCTTAGCTCGTTAAATGTGATTCATAGTAGAGGTAATAGTTGCACAGTGTTGTAGAAGTACCTAATGAAGGAAAGAGAGTCCTCATTAGAGAGTCCATGAAATACAGGCAGGAGTGAAATGTGTGACTATTTTATCTCATAATTTCAGGCTCTAGAAGATAACCTAATGGATGATGGATTTCTTGAAACTTTAGGGAGTTGTAACTCCCTCATCCTATGCCTTTAATTTTTATCTAAGAGTTCTGGTTGATTTTGGAAGTTTTTAGGTGCATGAACTCTCTCATCTTGATTTTCCATTTCAATTTTTTTCTTTCTTCTAAGAGAAGTTAAGTGTTTTTCTATTTATAAGTTCAGTGGTTCTAAACTAACAAAAGAGTGTATTGTGCTCATAAGAAGTATATAAACAATTCAAGTAGCACAATAGTAGAACTAAACAAGAGCTCAAAAATACAGAAAACAGTAGCAATTCAGTTGAAAATGAAGAAGTTTTTTTACAGTTTTCAATATTTAAATTTTTTTAGATTTTTTTACAAGTGATTTTTTTTTCAGTTTTTCTTAAAAAAAGAATGGTTCGTGTCTTCCCTAGAAACAACGCCAAAAACATGACTTGTTCTATCGCTGAAGCCGATCAAAGTTTAATTTTTTATATTCCTACTAACTATTATATATGTGGCAAGCAGGGACGAACCCATAGAGAAGGAAATTATGACCACTAATCTTCTAAAAAAACATTCAAAAAGACCCCACTATTGTCAGCAGCATGGTAGATTTTCTATTTCGTTTACATTTTATATTTTTCTATATTTATTAAGTAGTAAAGTGACAGAAAATCTCACAATTTGTATCTAAACTAAATTGAAGTTAGAAATAGTTGAAAACATAAAGAAACAGAGATATAAAACGCTGATAAATGAACAATCAAGTAAAACGCTCGGGGAAAAAACCTCTATTCTACTGGTTTTAAAGGTATTTCAATTCACTTAAAAGTTATTGAAGAGTACCACCTTAAATAAAATGACTCACCCCCCTCTCCAGGAACTAATTCTGACAAGTTGATCAAATTTAGAGTTCACCACTCTAAAATATATCAACTATGAAAATCATTAATTGAGAAAGACAACAGAACGAACTCACCGTAAGCTCTGAATTCATATGAATTTATTTTCTTTTGAAAGATGTTTTCAAAATAAATCTCGCTAATTGACTATGAAATATTGAAAGTATGTTTTGGTGGAACAAGCAATTGAATGAAATCAGTATTGATCTTTCCGATCAATACTAAATACATCAAAACGATAAAGTGAGATGAAAGTTAAAAAATAACCATTTGAACTTCAATTTATCCCTGAACTAGATTATTTAACTAGAAAACATGTTCATTATCATTTCAAAAAAAATTAACATACTAAACAGAGTACTAATACTAGAATTAAGAAGGAAGATAAACTCCCGATATGATGCTCTTCTCCCGAACTCCTCGAGCTCCAAGACGTGGTTTCATAGTCACCCTCTGACCTTCCTTTGCTTGGATCTAGATCATTCCATGTATTGAATGAATGTTCCCCTTTTTTTCGAGATCATTTGTTGATCTGCCTTTAAACTCGTTGCCACCTGCGGCACGTCACCTCCACTCTTCACTGACATGAATTAGTCTTTTACTGTTGTACCGCACACGTGCGTTTTTTCACGACTGACACGCTACACTAACTTTTCCTTTGTAACTAACTCTGGATGAGTTAGTTGAATGGATCTGTACATTTTCACATCTCTTGAATGAACCTACATAGTAAAGAACAACTAAACAAAGTGAAAACTGTTAAAACATGATAGTGAAACAATTGATAGTAATAGATAAATCACCTAACAATTATCGGTTGGACAGTTTATCTTTTTAATCTAAAATATAAAATATAAATTATTAATTATTATTATTAAGTAAGTAATTAACTTATTTAATTTAATATTTTTATTAATGTTAATTTTAGTTACGAAAAAATAAATCTATTGGTTCATTAATGAAATAAGTTAAGTTAATTTATTTATATTTATCAGTTGCTAAAAATTTAGTTCTAAATATTATATTAAATAGTTATGTTGATATTTATGATTAATAATTATTAGTAATGTTAATAATAACTAATAAATTAATTATTATTTTGAACATTAAATTGTTAACTTATCAAATAGTTTATTTTATTCAAATTTAATTTATAAATTATTATTTGTATTTTATTTTATATATTTTATTTAAAATCACTTATTTAATATGCAACATTAAATAATATTTTATTTAAATTAAATTTAGAAGATTAGTTAATCTAGTTTAATAATGTTTTATTTAAGTTAATTAAATTAATAATTCTGGTTATAAATATTAAATATATCATTTTTAATAAATGTTTATAATTAATAACATTTTGATTTAATTATTATTTTATTTTAGATTTTATTTTAGTTTGTTTTACGTTTGGTTTCATCTTTTTTTTTTATTTGTATTTTTTACTACTAATTCTCCCCCAAATAAGAGCAATATGGGGGAGGGTGTTCTCTGATTTCGACGCAGCGTGGCGGTTCTTCGTCTTCAGCGGCGGTCCACGTCGACTCCAGCTGGGACTCCTCTACTTGTAGCGCGGACCTCCTCGAATTGCAGCGCCGACCTCCTCGACTTGCAGCGTGGACATCCTCAACATGCGGTGCGGACCTCCTCAACTTGCAGCGGCTTAAAACCAGTTTCGGTCTCCTCTAGTTTGAACGATATAGTGGACAGGTTGACAACGACTCCATCGGCATCTGCTCATCCTCCAGGCTTGACCTAGGCTTGCAGTGGCTTGTAGACCAAATCTGGGTAGCGTGCAACCCCTTCTGGTTCTTCAGCGGATGGCGCAGGATGGCTTCAGCTCTTCCACGAACATCGGCAACACCACTCCTCACCTCTCGCTCAGCCTCGGTTCCTCCTTCCAGCATCAGTGAAATGATGCGGGGTCCTCTTCCTCCAGATCTGGCGCAGCGGCTTCAAGATGGTGAGCCTGATATTTTTTTCACAGCGGCACAACACATCTGTTGGGCTTTCCTGAGATAGGTTTTTAGAGCAATAGAATTCATTCCTCATGATTTTGGTTCAGTTCTTGATTTTAGAAAGGATTTGAATATGAAAATATTTCTTAACTAAAATTGTGGAACGGTGTGAGGGATGAGGGAGCTGCAGGGAGAAAATGGGTTGTGAGGCACCGGTGAGTGTGGTGATGATGATTTGTGAGTAAGGCGGAGACGATCGGTATCAAGAAAGGTGGTGTGGTCTGGCTCGATGATGGATCCGCATCGGAGAGAAACTGAGGAGATTGGCTATTGCTGAGATGCAGGGGAGGTAGCGCATGAGGTGGAACAACCAAGGTAGTCAAACTCGAGAGTCCACTCAGACTCATTCGAGGTCCGTAAACTCAACTCGTATACTCGACTCGTAGACACGTAAGAGTATACTTCAACCGAATTCAGCACCACCATCGGAAACTCCCATGTTGCATGAATGTTATCAACCAAAGATGTAGTAGCATCAATCTACACCATTAAATATTTATCAAATTGCAAGATCATATTGCACCAACATTCATCAAACCACTTAATAGTAAAAAAATTAGATACTATCACACTCCATTGGGTTCAACATTTACCCAATCACAAAAGGAAACAAATAAAAAAAATTACACCAATTCACATCCCGCTAATAACAAATAAAATCAAAAAATTCAAATGGTCCAGACCAAAAATTCACGCAGTTGATAAAGAGAACAACAATTCAAATTAAAACCATCATCACCAAATAAAAAATTCATACAACAAATAAAAATACACAAAATAAAAGATTCATACCGCAGATAAAAAATTGAGACTTCTAGAAAATTAAAAAAAAACTCATGTGGCAAAAATGAATATAACAGATCACAATAGATAAATTCATAGAGAAGATCACATTAAATAAACAATAAATAGAAATACAGAATTATGAATTCGAGCAAAACTCACCTTGAGGTGAAGGAGTAGCTAAGCAGCGGTGATTCGACAAAGCACAGGTGAAGCAAAATTCAGCGTTGAGGGCAGCCGATGCGGTGCAGAGGTTGATGGTCGTCGCTCCCGGTGCGAGGTCGAGGTCGAGGTCAATGATGGTCTCCCCCTGATGCAATGTGAGATCGAGCAAGAGGCTTTAGATTCGTTTGTGGTTGGTTTGAGTACGAGGTACCGCCAGAGGAGCAGAGGAGAAGGCCAGAAGTGGGTGCGAGGCAGGCCCCACAGAGAGGGGAAGAAATGGAAATTCAAAACCCTAGGCAGCGAGGCGCGCCATGTGTCAGGTAGGCTTAAATCATCCCTGAATTTTATATTAGAGAAACAGTTGTCGGCTCACTCGGTGGATGCGGCGATTCTGCACGCATCCATGAGTTTATCCCGAGTTTACTTTGTTGTTGACCATTTTACCCAAAATCGAATCCACGGGCGACTTGAAACGGAGGGTATGATTGAATCTGTAAACTCATACGATCTTACGAGTTGGATCGCGATTTTAACTAGCTAGGGAACAACGACGCAAAGGCCACTGATACAATGAATCAAAAGGTCACCGATAGTTGAAAAATAAAGTCTCACTGATATATAGAAATTAAATATCACCGATACAAGTAAATAAAGAGGCTATGGTTTGGATAGATATGGTCGTTCGAGAGCTGTACCTACCCTTCAAGTAGGATCCTTGGCGGGTGTTCACAGGAGCTGTTTCAGTTTACTTTTACTTTTCAGTTTTCTTGTACTTTCTATTTGGGCTTGTATTCTGACCCCTTTTACTTACTGTACACACTCTTTTTTACTAGACATTTTTCTTGTGTTCGTATCATGTTGTGTGCTTGGTTGTGTGTGTTTACAGGTTATAAAGACAATGTCTTCCCAGTTTTAGGGAATACATCTTTTGGTGCTAGTCGTCAGCCCCTGTCCTATGGAAGGCGGGCTTGAGGTAGTCACGGAACAGGTCCCGGGGGACGGGTCGTGACATATATATATAACATAAACATAAAAATTTAACAAAAACACTCATAGTAAATTCAAGAATTATTAATATAGATTTGGATATCATAAAAGTATAAAACATGCAAGAAAATGAAAATACATAAAATTAAAAAATTTCTTAAATGAAATATATATTTATCGGATATGTACATTCCTCTAATATTCATCACTTTCATATAAAACGATGTTTTAATAAATTTAACTTTCTAAATTAAAACAACAACTTCAACATTAAAAATTAATAATTAATTATAAAATAACTTCTATTAATATGACTAATTAATCATTAACATATATACATATATATTTATATATATATGTATATATAGATTAAAACTAAAATATTTTTTTAAAAAATATCTCATACCAACTTATAATTTAAGATCATAGTTCACATATGATGTATTTTTAAATTAAACCCACTTGGAAGAAGAATTTTAACACAACTGAATTTCCAACCAAATATAATTTTCAAAATAGAATTATTGAAACCAAATTTTCGTTATAACTCAAGTATATAGTATGATCCCTTACTGATTAAAATAAAATAATAAAATAACATACTCACTTAACTTGTTATTTAATATCTAAATTTGAAATTAATCCAAACAGATCCCATACTAATAATGTTTTTTCATAAACACAACTAGATATATGAATCTATTTTTAAATTTGAGATTCATAATATTGAAAACAATTGAATTTACAACATATCCCTTATATTTTTTATTTGCATAGAAGATTTTCTTCATCCACAGAACTCAATTATTTTCCCTATATGTAACACCGACTCTCATCTCTCCCTGGAGATAAATAAAATGAAGTGGAGAGTAATTAAAGTCGAGTAATTGGATAGAAATAGGTATATATATTTTATAATAAATCATCATTGAAGAAGATAAAATTGATAATCCTAATCTTTTAAAAATATATATAATTTCTACTATTCTATTACCAGAATCTTATCTATGATTTATTACCTTCGATTTTGAAGCCCAAAATCAGAGTACAGAAATAAATTATATTAGATTTCATTATAATTGGAAGAGTATTCACGATGGTTCATTGAAATAAGATGAATCCAATTAAAATCATTGACAAACGAGACAAAAATCATTTTCAACCATTTTAACAAATCAATCCATGAAAAATATCCACCCAAAAATTAAGAAAAAACAACCAAAATTGATTGTAGAAAACGATTACATATGAAAATTGAAGGAATCAACAAAATACATCATTGTTAAAACGATTCCACTTGATTCGGTCACTAAACACATACATACTCATAAATATATACAACAGAAACAAGATAAACCTACCTCAACGAAGATTAATTCCCTACCTGTGATCTTGACCTCGCTCAGATCATCTTTGAAAATGCATGGTTCATCAGCGACGGACCTCAAACTTGATCTACTGGTATGCGACTCCACACATGACATTGAAATCCCTTGATCTGAGATTGCATTTGACCTCGCCCTGCGTCCAATAGACGAAACCCTCACGATGGGAATGTTTGGACTCCCTCACATCGACATGATTCTCCTCTCTCCTGTGCTCGACCTAAACACGATCCCTAGCTAATTAACCCCATCTCAATTTTCATTTTGTTTTTAATTATTTTTATTTCATTTTTTATTTAACTTATTTTCATTATTATTTATTTAATAAAAATATTAATATAATTATATTAATGTAAAAATACATTACTTGAAAATAATATGTTTCTAAAAAAATACTTTTCAAATCTTATAGTTATTTTTTATTATCTTTAATTAAAAATGATTTAATTATATTTGTAACTTTGTAAACTGTGGTTGTAGATAAATTATTATATTTATAAATTATTGTTTCACATAATTTATAAACAAATGTTAAAATTATAAAAATTATTTTATGTTTAACAATATATATTTCCTTAACTAAAATGTTTCTTTCAAAAATTTCCTTAACTTTTCAAATATCATGTTGTTATATATATATATATATATATATATTCATTTTTAAAAAACAAATCTCTTATTATTTTAAAAAAATTAATATACAGTTATAAATATTAATATATATCATTATATATGTTTAAATAATAACATATTAAACATATGATTTAAAAACTATAAATTGATTAAATAATTTAATATATAATTCATAACAAAGTTAGTATTCTATAAATAGTTTAAAGTAATATTTAATATATAAATTGTATATATTTTAGTTTAACTACTAATTCAATATTATTTTTGGATTTTCTACAATATAAAGTGATTTGGTTTTTTTTATTACTTATTATTCTCAAATCCTGGTTGTTACTTTCTCCCCCACCCCCTTCAAAGAATTGCACCCTAATGATTCGTTTATCGAAGAAAAATTCTAAATTTTCGACTTTAGAATTATGAAAACTTGGAATCATATAGTCTAACACTTATATGATAACATCTAATATTCAAATTTATCTAGACCGTTCCTCTAATGATAATTATAATTCCTTGAGCCTGTGCTTCCAGACTCAGTGCTCAAAAATTATGTATCATTTTTGTTAATAAATGAAACTCAATAATTACACAACAGATTACACAAATGAGGACCTTTTACCTATCTATGTTTTGGAGGATTAGACAACACCTTACACTAATCATAGTTGAACAACAATGAAAAAAAAGCCTACTATAAATCTGTGTGCACTAACTTCAAAAGCGATGAAATCTAATTTTAACCTCTATGATACATGTAAAAAATCATTTTAAAAAAAAAGGACGATCATTCAATTTTCCAGTAAGGTGATTTGAAATTTTTTAAATACTTTTTAGAAAATACTTCTTTAAAAATAATATTGACAAATTCTTTTGAAGATAAAATAAAAATACTTTTCGAAACACCCATCAAAAAAATTAATTGAAATTACTTACGTTTAAAATAATATACCACTTTTGAGATTACTTACTTACAAAAATTTATTTAAAAGTAATTTAGTGATTTTTATGAAAAAACTATGCAAGATTTGGATATCAAAACACTGTGGCTTGTGGAAACCTGAAACATTGAAGAATATCTTGGGTCTTCCCACTTGTTGAGGGACTGAGTTCACTTCCCAATTTCCTACCATATTTACAACATCCAAGTACTGGATTTTCTGAAAACATTTTAAGCTTGCTTTACTTATATATATATATATCATGGGGTTTTCTAATTTAAAATTCATGGAATCATATATGTATATAGAGATATATACTCAATTTATATATGATATTTTTGTTGATTCTGAACAACTGAATCCTTTAAGTTTTAATCTTTTCTTAATACATGGAATGTTACACATTGCGTAATACATAGAATTCTAATAAAATAGTACTTAGCATTCATGAAATATTATTTCATTTATTAAACTTATAAAACCATTATTTTTTATATCTATTGCGCACACATACATACATATATATATAACATAAACATAAAAATTTAACAAAAACACACAAAGTCAATTCATGAATTACAAATTTGGACTTGGATATCATACAAGTATAGAACATGAAAGCATAATAATAGTCATAAAATTAAACAATTTCTTAAAAAACATATAAATTTATCAGATATGCCCATTCCTCTAATATGAATGACTTCTGTATAAATGATGTTTTAGTAAATTTAACATTCTAAATTAAAACAACAACTTCAATATTAAACAATAATAATTAATTATAAAATAACTTCTTTTAATATGATTAATTAATATTTAACATATATGCATATATATTCATTTATATATGTATATATATACTAAAACTAAAATATGTTTTTTCAAGAAAAAAATATCCCTTACCAACTTAAAATTTAAGATCATAATTCACATACATTGTATTTTTAAATTAAACCCACTTGAAAAAAGAATTTTAACACAAATAAAATTCCAACCAAATATAATTTTCAAAATATAATTATTGAAACAAAATTTTCTTTATTAATCAAATATATAGTATGATCCCTTACCGATTAAAATGAAATACTGAAATAACATACTCACTTAAAGTGATATTTAAGATCTAATTCTTATAATAATTGAAAAAATCCCTTAATAATAATAAAAATATTCATAAACATAAATAGATAGATGACTCTCTTTTTAAATTTGATAAATCATAATATAGAAAAAAATTGAATTCACAGTATATCCCTTAATGTTTTTATTTTCAGAGAAGATATTCTTCCTCCTTAGAGCTCAATTATTTTCCCTAAATCTAACACCGACTCTAATGTCTCCCTCGAGAGTAATAAAATGAAGTGGATAGAATATGTATTTTTTTCAACAAATGTCGTTACACTATCATTTATACACTTTGTAGGGAAATATTTTATTTCAACTTGCTAACAAATTTTAATGTTCGGATCTGTTGTAATGAACGTTGGGTCATTTGATAGAAATAAGTATATATATTTTATAATACAACATCATTGAAGAAGAAAAAATTGGTAAATGTAACCATTTAAAAATATACCTATTTGTTGCTATTCTATTACCAAAATCATATCTATGATTTATTGTATTTTATTTTGATGCCAAAAATAAAATTATATAAATAAATTATATGAGATATCATTGTAATTGGAAGAGTCTTTACAAAGGTTCATTGAAATTAGATGAATCTGATTAAAATCATTTACAAATGAGACAACAATAATTTTATAGAATTTTAACAAATAAATCTGTGACAAATATCGACCCAAAAATGAAGAAAAAACAACTGAAATTGAATGCAGATAACGATTCTAGAATAAAAGTGAAGGAATCAAAAAATATGTCATTTTAAAACCAATTCTAGTAGATTCTCTCGCTAAAGACATACATACTCATAGATATAGAAAACAGAAATTAGAAAAACCTACCTCCCTAAAGATAAAAACCCTAACTACGATCTTGACCTCGCTCAAATCATCTTGGATATCACCTAGTTAATCGGTGATGGACCTCGATCTCGATATATCAGTAAGCAACTCCACACACGACATCGACATCCCTTGATCTGAGCTTGCATTTGACATCGGTCGGCATCTGACTAACAAATCCCTCACGATGGGAATGGTTAGACTCCCTCTCATCAGCTCAATCCTCCGCTCTCCCATGGTTGACCTAAACCTGATCCTTAGCCGATTAACCCCATCTCTATTTTAATTTTGTTTTTAATTATTTTTATTTAATATTTTTATTTAACTACTTTTCATTATTATATGCTTAATAAAAATATTCATATAATTTTATAAATGTAAAAATACATTACATGAAAATAATATGTTTCTAAACAAATACTTTCAAATATTACAATTCTTTTTTTATTACCTTAAATTGAAAATGAATTAGTTATATTTGTAACTTTATAAATTATGGTTGTGGTTATGTTATTATCTTTATAGAATATTTCACATAATTTATGAACATATGTTAAAATTATTAAAATTATTTTATATTTTACAATATTTATTACCTTAAATAAAATTTTTCTTTCAAAAATGTCATTAAATTTTCAAATATGATATTGTTATATTTTTTTTCCTTTTTACAAAACTAATATCTTATTATTTGAAACAAAGTTATATACAATTATAAATATTAATATATATCATTATATATATTTAAAAATAATATATTAAACAATGATTTTGAAAACTATAAATTGATGAAATAATTTAATATATCATTCATAACAAATTTAGTATTCTATAAATAGTTTAAATTAATATTTATTATATAAATTGTATATATTTTAGCTTAACTAATAAATCAATATTATTTTTTAATTATCTAAAATATAAATAATGTTAGTTTTTTTGTTAATTATTATTCTCAAATCCTACGATGTTACAGTTATGCTATTAACATAACTTCCCCATAATAAATCCTTTAGAAAATAAAACCCTCTCTTTTGATGATAAACTCATTTCCTCTTCCCAAAACTGTGAAATACTCAAAAAATTGTGTTGGATTACATAAATAACATGGCAATTCAAGATTTAAAATGTTCATTTTTAATAACTACTAGTGCTCTCTCGTGCATTCACACGGTGATATAACAAAATTCTTATGTTATGCGTTCGCACGATGATGTGGTTCAATGATTTTTTTAAGGAGAAAATACTAAATTTAAAGGTTACTAATGAACATGAATATTCAATAGTTTGAAATCACAAAATAATGATACTTATTATTAGAATACAATTGGACAAAATATAGAGACTTAATTATGAAAGTAGAATAACTTTTGGATAAATACATTTCAAAAGCTGAAGAATATATAAGAAATAAGAAATTATTTTCAGCATGGATATTTTAAATAAATGAAATGAACCGAACATTGAAATTGACATTTTTAATTCTAATAATTATGATAAATAATGTTGTAATTGAGTCCATAGTAATGTAAACAAAAAAAACATGGAATACCTGATTAAATTGAAAAACATATTATGTTATAGTAAAATAGAATACATATAACTGGAAGAAAATATTGAAAACAGTAATCAATATAATGAAAAAATAATATTTATTGCAAGCCAATTCACATGGAATTCAATTTGTGTATGTAGATCAGCAATACTTGATACAAATTAGAATTGGAGACAATGGTGCACATAATAAGTTCCTGCGGGAGAAAATATAGCCTTGACAAAGGACTGAAAAAAATCCAGCATGTTCAATTACATGAGGGAGTACACCATCACTATAATATGGATGCTGGTCATGGTATCAATACGGCCAGTGATCCCCTGTACTTGGATTAGTCGTTGGAGTCAAGACCAATGCTGGAATCTGAACCAACGGATCGTTCTGATTCAGTTTGAGTTGGTTTGTAATCCCTGCACGGGGAATATTCATTGGATTCAGGACTCTAGCAGCCACTACATAACAAAAACAGTATAGAGGGGCTATCGAACATCATGAAATAATATTTTCACGTGACTCAAAATTCAATACTTTAGTAAAAAGCAAAAAGTATCTATGAAAAGAAATGGAATTATATTGTCAACATAATGAAATAAAATACATGAAGTATAATTCAGATAAAATAAGAAAAAGTCATACAAATTGAAACATTCAAATTGAAACATTCAAATTGAAACAACAGTTGTATCAGATTTGATTTTGAGTTGAACACATGGAAATAAAAATATATTGTTTGGACATATGATTAATTTATCAAAAAACTGGGTGAAAAATATTACAGCAACTGAATACATTCACAGAAGATAGTGCGCCCCTTGGAGTCAAAATAAATTTAGAAAACTGTGATAGTAAAAACCTTAATGTAGTGGGTTCCTATAGTACTGTAGTGGACAAGTACTGATGGTTTCTGGTTGATAGTAATCTGGTACATATACAGGTTACTAAAGTTGAGAAAATAGTTGTAAATATGTAACCTGTACGTGATTTATTCATCAGAGACAGTCTAGTTGCATCTTATATGTGTTCACACACCTTTTGTGAATATTTAATACAGTAAATTTAATAGTGGAAGCAATAAATGTAAATAATAATTAGAAAATAACAAAATCAGTAATGATTTTCAAATACCTTAAAATTACATCACCAAATTTCAGACAAGTTATCCAGTTTTCTTGTTGAAGTTTTCCTTTAAACGGAGATGCAATTCATGGATTGTTGTTACCTCAGAGTCTCAAGGCGTAAGAGTTCATTGAACCACATCTTCAGCATCAAACTCTGTCAGTATATTTTTTCTACATGAATAACTGACTTCGATCATTAAGTTGAAAAAAATTACTAAGATTCATAAGTAGTGTAGAATTAATATGAAGTTTTTGAATTGGAAAATTATATGATCAAATGTAGTTAGTGTTAATCATGAAAAGTAAATAGAAATGAAAACAAAATATGTAATGTCAAATCTAATGAAGTAATTAAAATAAAAGAGAATGAAGAAAAAAGAAAACATATACCATATTTGTTTAAGTGGCCAAATGGGCTTGGGTAATAGATCCCTGAGGAACTCTTGACTTTTTTCCCCAATTTATTATCATCTCCTCCTCCCTACTTGAATCTCTTCTCTATTTTTCATCTTTGTCTAAATATATGAAGGTTGTATTCTTTGCGATATTCATCATATTTCTTCATTCTTTGCTCTCCAAGAATCATTACCCTGGGTGAAAAGGAAAATGACTTGATATTTGAGCATCATTACAATGGGTGAACTCATTTAATTTAAGCCACAGAAAGTTTTCATTTTCAAAATAACCTCCAATACACTTGAGAAACAATAAAAAATTAATGAGATTACTTTGAAAATATTTCTAGGTATGAAATATAGTCTTGGATGATCAATATATGCATGTCAATAAGATGCATTAAACTGTGTAAACAATAACCATGCATGTCAAAACTGTAATCAAATGGCATGATAATAAAACATCACATTTTATACCTACTGCAAGGTAAATGGGAATGTTTTATTCTTCATAATAGAACCTAGAAAAGAGCTTACAATCATTATCTCTGCCTGATCAAAGGAAACAAATCAACTTCTGGAGTTGAAAAGTAAGAATTTCTGTGGATATTCTGGGAATGAGAGAGATTCATAACAAAAATTATTATAAATAGAATCCACAAGCATATGAAATGGTATAAAAACTGAATCAATGGTGGAGAAGAGTTCTAACTATTTTTTCCAGAAATAAACTTGGAATAATTTCGAATCCAAATCAAGAAAATAGTTAGGAAACGTAGATAGATTCTTTTTTCATGCAGCACAAACATACACCGATAAAATTATTTAAAAGAAAATAGAAAATATAATCATATAATCATCTCTTATGAACATGAAATCAAATATGATATTCCTACCAGAACATCCCCGAATCTAGAGGAAGCTTCATGCAACATAAAAAAACTACAACACACTTACCATGGATGAAATATAAATACAATTTTTCCACCAGAAGTTTCCCGCAACCAGAAGATGATTCAATATCATGTTGCCCTATAAGAAATACAAAAACATCACTCATGGGATTTTAAATTATCATATGGGAAATAAATATGCAAGATTACATTTTTTTAAGAAAAAATATTTATATTTGATCTAAAAATATGAGAATGATTGATCTGAAACTATGAGATCCACCACGAAGAAACTATGTGTAACTGAAAAGAACAATAAAAAATTCAATAAATGAAAATGAAAACCATTTTTATAATTAATAATTCCAAGGAAAATGAAATAGGCATTGTACAGGGGGTTGATATACATTTGGAAGAGTGGTTGGATGCCAATGATTTCCTAAAGACAAATAGGGGGTTAAGACCCAATGAGACCCGATGAAACCTGATGCAAAATAAGATAGTATATATCAAGAGTTGAACTGTCACAATATATCTAGAATTATGTAAAATAAATGACAAATGCACTGAAAGACTTACTTCTATTGTTTTGAGTTTTTTACTTAGCAACTGGACTGCACCACCAATATCATGTTGTCTTGTAAGAAATACAAAAACATCACCCATGGGCTTGTAAAAGATCATATGTGAAATAAATAATAAGGATTTAATTTTTTTGAGACAAATTATGAGAAAGATTGATCTAAAACTGTGAGAATGATTGATCTAAAACTATGAGATCCACCATGAATAAACAATGTGTAACTGAAAAGCCCAAAAAACAATTCAGTAAATGAAAATAAAAACCATTTCTATGATAAATCATTCATAAGAAAATATAATAGGCATTGTACAGGGGGGTTGAGATACTTTTGGAAGAGTGGTTGGCCATCAATGATTTCCTAAAGGCAAATAGTGGATTAAAGCATTTCTTGTTCTGCTCTAAATGTATTCAAGACAGACATAAATTAATAAAAGAGAAAATATTAGAATAACTAAATTTAAATAATAATAAATTTAATGTAATCATCATTATTAAAATGAAAATGAAAATAAATTAGAACTATCATTCAAGTGGTAATAAACTTTACCCATTTACATGGCCCCTCAAATTCCTCTAACTTTAATGGTTTCAACCTTACATGCACTTTACTTCCCCCACCAACATGCTAAATCTAGAAAAAAAAAAAAATCAAATTGGGAAACCATAGTAAAAAATAAATAAATATAGAGGATATTCCCAGAAAAGGTATGTTCAAACATAAGTGTTCTAAATGAGAATGCATATTACATGTAGTTAGAGACGGATAACATGTATTTAGAATGACAAGATGCGAAACATGGAAGAATACCAAAATACATATATTATAATAGGAATAATTACCTTAAAATGCATACTCATTATGAACAATTGATAACGAAAGCAATTAAACTGTAATAGTGACCATGATTCTCTTGAAATTGGTTTGGAGTGCTTCATGAGTCTCGATGGAAACATGAATAACTACATGTGTGGATGCATGCATGATACAAAACAATATATTTATAACTAAATCTGTAAAATGAAAAGTATAATGGAAAAATAAATAACTGCATTTAAATAATCATATGTTGAATGGAATCATCATTATTAAAATGAAAACGAAAATAAATTGGAAGTAGCCTTCATGTGGTGGAACACTCCACCCATTCTGATGGCCTCTTTGAATAATGAAGCTCCCATTGTAGTAGTAACGCAGGTTAATATATATCAAATAAGAAATGAAATAGTCAACCCATGGACAATAATAATAAGAACAATTTTAGGACATTCTCTTTTTAGGGTATCATTAATTCAAATATTTTGTGTTATGATCAGTTAAAAAGGAAGCATTATGGTTCATTCCACACACGATGAGTTCAAGATCATATAGTAAACCACATGCCGATGTGTTGCTACACTCCAATAATAGTAAAATGATACACATTGAGTTAAATGTTCATTAATCTTCTATGTTTCTTACTTCTAAATTGAAATATAAGTTATATAATGATAAATAGATGCTATTATTGGCATATTAAAAAAACATAATTTGGAAATATATTAGAATCATAATGAGATCCCAAAAAGGAAACAGTACAAAAAACTAATAGGGAAGAATAAACATAGAAGAATAATAATTCCAAAGATACATGGTCCCCTAACTTGAATAGTATACATTGTGACCAAAAACCATAAATCTATCCTACTTCAGTAACATGAATTTTTTATTTATAAGTTTTACAAAATCCTTCAATTTCTCGATGGATGTGATTTTTTTTTTTAGTAAGAAGTTCAATAAAACTGATGAATATAATATATATGCGCATTCATAAAAAATATTCCTATGTATGAATGTGATCATACAAAAAAATATATTCAAAGCGGTCCTTTATCCACCATGGTGATTGGGAAACTACAAATCAATTTCAAATTGAAACATAAATACCATCTTCCAGACAACCAAGGTCATTTCTTAAAACACATTTCAACTCATACTATGTTCTTCTATATGTAATCTTTATATGAAACACAAACACAAGCCCAACTACAGGAATGATTAGATATGTAATGAACCCTTATTTTATATTTGAACATATACCTTACAGTTTCTCATGTTTAAGTCTTGTATAAGCTTGCAACTCTTCACCAAATGTTGTATTACGAGATTTGTCACCCAAAATTAGAATTTTGATTTAGAGACCCATCAGCTTCGGAAAATAATACAGATTAATTGTCTAATAAAAACACCATAAAAAAATCAAATTCATTGAGACATGAAGATATTTGACACTTCTTTGTATGTTTGACACTAGTTTATACCTGGGATTACTCGCTTCGTGCTCGAGGGTGTGGGAACCCTAGGTGAAGAATATGACTTGAACGTGGGAGTACCGTAGTTGGAGTCATCGATTGAGGAGAAGGCATAGTTGGAGGAGTTGAAGTCAGAGGAGCCAAAGTAGGAGGAGCCGATGTCTGTGGAGTTGATGTCAAATGAGCCGAAGTCAGAAGAGCAGAAGTCGGAGGAGCGGAAGTCAAAGGAGCCGTAGTTGGAGGAGCCGAAGTCTGAGAAGCCAAAGTTGGAGGAGCCGTATTCAGAGGATCCAATGTCAGAGGAGCCAATGTTGAATCACATGCAGGTGGAGTCGCAGTTGGAGAGGGGATTCAGGGATAGGAGGGGAGAGGGAGAGAGGATTCAGGGCCGATGTCAGATCACGCGTGGGTAGAGTCGCGGCTGGAGAGGGGATTCGGGGATGGGAGGGGAGAGGGAGAGCGGAATCAAGGCCGTGGGAATCGGGGAGGTGGTGTGGAAACCCTAGAGAATGGAGCGGGGAATAGAGGTGGTGACTCAGGGAGGGGAGAAAATAGAAATGGAAAATCCCGATTCGAGTCAGGATTGTTGGAGGTAATTTCTGGTTTGGATGGATGGATACAGAATTTGTGGTGATGTGGATGCGTGGGAGGAGGACACATAAGCAGAAAAAATCCTTCTTTAGTAGATATATAGATATCACCAGTTTATTTAATTCTAGGAGAATAATCATTTACAGAATTCATAATTCCTTCTATTAAGTCTTCAACATTATTCAATGGAATCAAATCTCCAGTCATGTTTGATGAATACCCATTTTCCATGATCCATGGTTAATCTCATTTTGTATACTTCAATACAGTTTCAACTAAAATATCCTTCTCGTTTCCCTTTTAATTGTCTTAATAATTTTTAATTTTGTCATAAAAATATTTTTGACATGGTAGAATAATAAGATAACCCTTTTAAAGATTCATAGGATGAACACACCTCTCATAGAGAGTTTCACGAAGTTGGAATCTATTCTCAATCATCATATTAGGTTTTTAAAATTATATTTTAGTTTTTATTCATTGGATGGGATATACCTCCTTAAAATATACCTCCAATACCTCCTCGAACCATTTTATTATTTATTATTGAAAAAATTCATTTTTTTATGTCTAAAGCCTAAAAAATGATGGAAATATCCAATGAATGAATATTTTCCTTGAAAACCTATATGTTTCGTAGAATGGTGTATCTATATTAAAACATATTCCTAACCATAAATATTAGATCCTATTTGTGAAACAAAATATTGGTTGACTATTTGAATATTCTTCTTCATATTATAATTCTTCTCAACCTTAATAGAATCTCTATTTGTAATATTTTTTTCTTAAATGTTTGATTTCTTATAAATTAATTTTTTTTGTAATTCACCTATTTTATTTATATACATGGTCATATTGGACTTATTATTTATTTTAGATCCTTTACAAATATATTAAGCCTTGTTATTAACCCTTGAGGATTATATTTACTAATATTTCTGAGTTTTATAATCTTTAGATCTTTGACCAACTTTGTAATTTTAATTTTGGAATTTAGAGATTCCTTATTCATCTTCACCCAATTTCTGTAGATCAAGATCAAATTATTTCTCTTTATCCATAATCATTTCATAAATCTTGATGTTGATCATTTCCCCTTCATGAAGATAATTTTTTGAGGATTTAAATATCTTCTATGAATTTTTATTTTTCTTCTTCATTAATTTTTCATTATTACGAAAAGGTTAAAAATATATTTTTAACTTCTTGTCTAATTTATATTGATCTGTAATTTTCTAGTGACATTCCTTCATTTTTCTTTTTAGCGTGAACTCCCTATGATTTTCCTCTTCTTCTTATTCTATATAATTGTTTCCCTAATCACTGGTAAAACTTTTATCATTTAGTTTTTAAATTCAAATCCTCTCTGCACATTCAAAAATAAAATTTTTAGGTTCACCTTATTCTTAAATATCACCATCTTCCTCACATTTGGACGAAAATATTATATTTTTATATTTAGGGAGATTAATATTACTTAATCTGGAATAAATCATTGATTTTTCTGCCTTATTATTTAGTGTTCTTATTTTCATTCCATAATTTTCATCAATATCATCATCATTCATTATTCTTGAACAATTTCCCACAAATTTTCAAATGGATTCATAGTTAAATAACATCAACAAAAACTTTCCTTTATACATCCCTATATCTAGTTTCAATTTTTTATAAAATAAATATATGAATTCATAAAACATTTTTCTCACTTCATCTTCAAAATCACAATCATTAAGAACATTGTTAGTAATAACTTTATTTTAATTTTATTTTATAGTTTATTTGAAATGGATTTATTGATCAGTATTTCAATTTCTTTTGATAGAATTATATTTTATTATGTTATATGTATTGAGAGTACTATGATAATTATCCACATATATTTTATGAAACTCACAGCTTATAAAGTTGAAACTTTGGAATCAAATTTATTAGGAATAATTCTCAATAGTTTTTCAACAATTGTTATTTCTTCTAATTTTTATCCAACTCTTCTTAAAACCTGTACAATATCATTATACATTGTGAGAAACTCACCAATGTAAACATCATCTCCCTTTATCAAATATTTATATTTAAATAATGTAATTTATATCTTTTTATTATCAAATTTCATTTTCCCTTTATAAATATTTGTCAACTTCTTACTGGATCCTTTAGCAATTCTAATTCCTTTAGCCCACATAAATTCAATTTCTGATAGAGACAGAGGAAAGAATAAAAATTTTGGATTTTTCTATCATTCTATAGATTACTCGTGTTTGCTAATGTTAGGGGATTACCCTTATAAGGAGTATTGGAACCATTATTATAATCTTTTACAATATCTTATCTAGTGGATAATAGATTGGTTAAAATTATGTCCTTCCAAATATGATTGTTCCTCTCATTAAAGATGGGAATCCCCTTGATATTAAATGTGTTCTAATATTCAATGATAATCTTATTCTTCTTAAAAAAACCAAATATCATAGATTAAATTAATGAGCCTCCATATGAATAAATATATATTACCATTTTGGATCTATGTGTCAACTAAGATGGGGGTGAATAAATGTCATCACCTTATTTAGGTTTTCTTCTTTTAAAATAACCACAACCACTTGTTAGAGAGAAATGTTGTTGCTGATTGAAACAAAAATAACACCCATATGGACATAAGAATTTTCAAATTTCACTATTCAATAATATTAGGTAGTTATTTTTATGATCCAGAAAAAATATATGATCACACATCCATTATATTACAATAATTATGGTTTACAAAAATCAAGATAAATCCATCACATTCATTGCATTATAGTTCTTTGATTGTGCATGTTCTCCTCAAATTAGATAATATGATAAAAATGATTTAAAAAAAATGAACCTTCAATGATAGGATTCAATGACTGATCATTCAATTTCTTGAATTTTTTATCAAGATATTTTAATTTATATAAGAAAAAATTAAAATTGTGATGATGCAATTTCTATAAAGGTGAGGAAAATGTGATAACCCATTTATTTTTCATAATAATTTAAATATTTACATTAAAAATTTATATATGTTTATATAATATATAAAAAGGAATTATATAATCATTTAGATACTTATTAAACATTTAATTTTATTATGTTTCCTTTATTTCATAAGGGGTTTTAAAGGAAAATTAAATTTACAAAATTAAATTTCTTATTTTGAACTATTAAGAATTTTTTAATAATGAAATATTTCATAAATGGGTATTAAAGTATAGAATATAATATAATTTTAATATTTATTATTATGGTAACCCTATAAATAATTCTATTAAAAACAAGAATATAATTGTTTTATTAGAATGAAGAATAATTTTGTTTTAAATAAATTGTTTTTATATGTACTATATGGTTTTTTTAATGTTAAATTTACAAATATTTTATTTTTTTATAAAAGTTTCATCATTTTTTGATTAATCTTGTCAAAATTTAATTAGGCTTAATTTCTCAGATTTCTCTAAAAGGGTTTATTTTTAGGTGAATAGTGAAAATGAAATTTTTAAAAATACCGTAACATTTATGTTATAACCATGATATAATAAATACATAAAAATTTATGAAACATTTTTCTCAATATCTATTTATTAAAAAATGTAAAATAATTCAATAAAAAATATTTTTTTAATGTAGAAATATTTATTTTACATTTTATAACCTATGATATATTTTATTATAATAAAAACATATTTTTTTGTATTTTTTCCTTGTATGGGTATTCTCAATTATATAGTCATATTTTTATTTATTTTAAATAAATATAAATATATATTTTTATAAATAGAACAATAAATATCTTGGGAATCAATACAAACATGATTTTTGGGTAAATTCATTTTTATGATTAAAACAGAATTTTTCCTCAAAATATTTTTTTGTTCGTTTACAACAATTTTATTAAAAATAGTTATCAAAAAATCTCTAATATGAAAATTTTAAAATTATTTTCATATATGGAATCATAATATATAAATTATGTAATATGTCTCATTTAATATTTGGTCACTAAAATATGTTACCAGGGTAAAAAAATCAGTTACCGCTGTAATGTTAATTTACTGTTAAAAGACTAATGGATGTTAAAATGCCTAAAATATATAAAAAATTATGCATTATTTATGTTTATGTGATCTATATCTACCAAAAGTTACCCCATTTCCATTCATTTTCATTATTGGATATAATTTCCTTTGAATGTTCCATGCATTTAATATTATATAATAAAGTATTTACATAAATTCCACCCCTCTAACTTATAAAGGGATCCCTTTACCACCCCACTTCACTTGTCATATAAAGTATAGTTTTTTGAAAAGTATCAGAAAAATTCCATACCAAACACTCTTATCCATGTTTTACCAATCTTGGTCTCACTAAAAGACCAATATGAGATGACACAAAGAGTTTTCCCGAGGAGTTAGTTGAGAACAATTAATCACTCCTTTTTCATTTCAATTATTTTCATTAATCAAATAACTCCACCAAATATATTCTACCCATAATAATATTGTTACATCAGTATCATTATTATACAAAATTGTTTTTATTTTTATTGAATGGTCATTTCCTACCTTCCTTCAAACCATTCAAAAAAAAAATCTATCCTACCATGTGCAGAGTACCACCTCTATGAATAACATATTTCATTTTTTTCAACTAAAAATAATATTTATAAGGAAATAGACTTATAAAATACATAATTTTTAGTTTTATTAAAGATTTAACTTTATTTAAATTTGAGGATATTTTAAGGTTTACAGTTTTAGAGAATTAGGTCATAACTCATACATAATAATACCATATATTACATTGTGTACACTTTTGATTTGTATCATTTTTTCTTACAATATAAATATTTTATGATAAAACATGATTTATTTTCTAGAAAAGTTTCAATTTACATTGATTGGACTTATTATTTTCCCTTACCAATCCTTAATCCCAATGAAAAACTTTTCTGAAATTCGGGATGGGTACAAAATGATAGGTAGGGGACATAAAAAGAAATAAAACAGTTATTCTAAGGAAAAAACGAAAACATATATAACAAGTAACTTTATCTAAAATGTTATTATAGTGTATGAAGTAAAAAAATCACATTAAATATATTAACACTTTATTCTCAAAGAAAACCTATAGAACTCGTAGCAAGAAAATACTATCCCTTTTAGGAAAATTAGAGCATCATATTCATAAGACACATCCAAAAACCTTTTAATTAGAATAACCATATGGTTGAATTCCAATATAATATTTCCCAATGAATTGGAGATCTATAATGCGTTTCATACATCATATAAGTTATATCTGGGTCACCCATTTTTCATGAGCTATAATGGGTTTAACCCTCTATATAAGCTATGTCGGGTTTTACCATGAGCTATAATGTTGTTCAACCCTTCGTATAAGCCATGTTGATTTCACAAGTGATTAAAAATGGGGATAAACCCTTTATATAAGGAATATCGGGTGCACCAATGAGCTACTATGGGGATCAAACATTCCTAACTTGAGCTATAATGGCCCCCAACCCTTCATATAAGTTATATCATGCCCACTCGTGAGCTGTAATGGGGATAAACCCTTCTTATATTGAGATATAATGGGGAACAATAATTCATAAAAAATGTACAAGAACCATAAGTAAAATAAAAAATTTATACACAATCATTTTTCCTTTCATAAATTAATTATTCCATGGAAAAAAATGGGTTCTATGACAATATCATGCAACAATCATTATACAACCAGAGAAATAATAAGGATAGTGTCATATCAACGTATCCTAGTGAAGAATAATTAATAAAAAGGGTTGCTGACAATGATGAATGGAAATACCATGAAAATATAATTAAAAATATTCTTTATAAAAATAACCTTTTTCACGTTGATTAACTCCAATGTTGGTCTTCATAGATGGAAAATTATTTTGAAAGATCACTTGGAACATTTCTTGAGAAAAATATCCTTTCCATATTAAATAAACTTCCCTAAATTCTAAAGAATTATCAAACAATAATGAAATAATTTTCTTTGAAATTAACCTTAGAAAGATAGAAGGAATCTTTAAACAATTTAGTGGTCATGAAGGTGTAAAATTATGTTCATGTAGAGTACATTTAGACAAAGATTCATTTCTCATTTTTTGTAATAGTCAAAAAGTGACTCATTCAGAAAAATACTTGAAAAATAATTTTAAATCATTATTTAAAAATCCTATTATGGGTAAAAATGGATTTAAACAATACTAGTATATATTTTTTCAAAAAATTCATTGAAATTATGTATTTGGAAGGAAAAGGATTTTCGACCAAACAAAACAAAGATGTTTGATTTTCTTAAAACATTTTTCATAAAATATTCTGATTACTAATTAGAGGAAGATGGTAATATTATTTGAAAAATTAATGAATAAACAAGTGGTATTAAAATTTAATGGGATTAATAGGAAATTATCAACTAATTTCCTGTAATGGAAATTCATGCATAAATGATCCAAATTAAAAATAAGTTTTCAACATAATTCCTTTCTAAGTATGGTAACTATTAGAATATAATACCTATGGAATTATAAAAATTAAACCTTTAAATTTCATTAAAATAAGTATATTAATTATATTAAAAAATGGGTCATTATATACACCATATAAATGAAATTATGTGTATAATATTACAATGTACCTCAATGAAGGGAAATTCAGATGAAGTCCCTTACTTTGAATCCGAATTATCATATACATTCTATATCATCCTTAATAGTAAAAATATGATAATTATATCCCTTATTTGTAATCAATTTAAATTTTATTATTCCTTTTATCTCAATTATTACAATGTTATATACAATTACTTCATCAATTATGTTTACGCCGAGTGTTTCAATGATATTTGGCTTATGTGTTAAAAATGACTTCATTGGGTTGAATATTTGTGAAAGAGGTCATTATTCAACATATAAAGAATAAAAAAAAAATAATTATCATATTTAAACATAAATTATATTTATTGAACCCAATCATGAAATATGGTTATTAAAAATGAACAATGTTGCGATCATGGAGACGATAGGCCATACATACACATGTGTAATGATTTCATTTCACAATGATCATTATGAAAAGAATGTATGGATTATTTTATCTTTAAAAAATGATATTGATATCATAAATACCATATTAGTTTTTTAAATATAAATATATATATCACCCATGTCAATTGGTATTGAAAAAATAGTCACACTGCTTCATGGAGGAAATAGTCCACACACTCTCCTGGACAATGTTATCATTTTTCAGTGTAAGAAATAAAATGATATATTACCCTTTTAGAATGATAAATATATAATTTTTATCATAATTATTTAATTTTTATCACATATACTAATTAAATTTATACTTATTACATTCCATGTAAAGAGTTAGTGGAAAAATATTCACATTGTTTTTCGAGGTGGTAGTCCACTGTACACATAAGAAACATTGTCCTATCCCACACAAAATAGATATTAATAAGTTATATGTGATATAATTACTCCAAAAGTATATATATTTTACAAATTACATATATATACTTTGAATAAATCATTATAAAAATCTATTAGAGGCAATGATGATAAACAAATGACATCGGTTTGCGAGGCGGTATTCCACTGTACCCATCAGTGATGATTTTGTATCCCATTTGATGGAAGAGGAAATAGATTTTGGTTATTAAATTAACTTATTATTATCTCAGTATATGAGAGATACTTATTTTATTTTATAAGTATAATTGAAGAATATTTTTAAGGAGGTTTAATAAGAAATAAAAAAAATATGCTTGATTAAAAATGATATATCTTCTTCAGAAAACCCCATAGGTAAGCACAAAAAGGATTATTAAGACTATTTTATGATAAAACTAAGTTCTAGTTCATGGGGAGGTTATAAAGAAAGGTATTTGTGTAATACCAAAAGGTTTTTAAAAATAATTTGAAATTCATGAAACATTTTTTTTAGTATATATATATAATTAGCCTTTAAAAATAATTTTTCCACTTCTATGTTTTGAATTTCGAAAAACGGTCATCTACAATTGTGTTCAGTATGTTATTTGGAGTCTAATAGAACCAAATTGTTTTTTTGGTGAATATTAATATACCCTTATGAATATTAATATGAATAGTAATATGACCCTAATGAATAGTAAATTTTATAAATATTTTTTTTTTCTTAAGGATTTAAGATAATAACATTTTGGTTAATTTTTCATTGTAATATAGAAGCAGTTATAGAATTGGAATTGTTAATTTTTGAATTAAGTATTATTTTATTTAAAAATTAAATTAATAATATTTATAAAATTATTTTAAAAAAATGGACTACATTTTTCAATTCTACACATCAAAAAATGGCCAGGGTGAAGTTTTGGGATTTTTTTGAAATTCTTGAATTTTTGATGAATAGTGAAATACGATAAAATACCGTATAATAAAATTATCTGTAAAATACACTATTTATGACATCACAAGTGATTTAAGGCAACTTGGTTCGAACTAACATGACATTATTACTATTTTAGGTCACATGAACTAAGACTATTCAAAATCATGGGCAAAAATATTGTAATAATGATTAAAATAATGAAAAATACCCCCTCTCCTCCACTAAATACCACCCTTACTCCCCTCTTCTTCCCACACCTCTAAATCCTTGATCCATACCTATGTTCCACCCAATAATCCTCCCAAGGATATTACCTATTTCCTAGAGCTGCTGGTCTCACCAAAATACAAAAACCAAATCCCTTAAGAAGGATATCAAGGAGAAGAGATCAAGAGGTAAACATCCTCTTTTATTTGCTTTCTTTTCTTTCATTTCATGTTGTTCTCTACCTTTCCCTTTGACTTATGTTGGGATATTTATTTACAAATTCCCATTACTGTCCATATTATTTATGGGTGATGAGATATCCCTTTTCTCTCATCAAACTATTTTTATGAAATTTTAAGAGACGTCGTGAGGCTGCCGAATTTTCGTGCGAAATTTCTCAAGTTTTCTTTTATTTAAGGATTCCTTTATTTTCTTATTCTTTCCTCACATAATCTTACACAATAGGCATGAAAAATAAAAAAAACATGAGTATTCTCGATATTCTCATGTTCATGGAAAATTTATCATAAATATTCTTCTCCTCCCCCAATTATTAAAGGAATTAAAAAAACATTGTCTGTGATGTGTCGAATTACCGACATCGTGGACAATGTGATTTCAATTTTCATTAACTATTTCAAATATGGTCATGAAACCATTTTTATGGTTTATACAAGTTATAATATATGTATTATGTCTTATACATGGTTTTGGAATTATTTTTAACACGCGGTTTTAATTAATAAAACAAAATGAGGTCGTTATTATCTAAGAACTACTAAAATGATCTAAACGAACTTCATTAATGTTTTAACTTATGAATCATCCTCATGTAAGAATTAAAAATGATAAATGGTATAATTTATGGTACTGGAAATATTCAAATACTACTCTATTCCAATTCTGGAGTTTCATTTCCAAACGGAAAGAACATCCATCATGAACCAATATTTGAAATCATGTAAAGAACTTACCCAAAAACAGTGAAGGGAGAAAAATACTAACAATTAAAGGGTGAAGTGATATTATGAAGTGATCATATAAGATTTTATAAACATGAACATGTTTTTGTGAAATTCAAATAACACTCTTTTAAACATTATACAGGATTTTTAAACAAGTTTTAAGTAAGACAAGCCTAAGCTAAGGGAATTCTGAACCCGATTTCCATTCGTTGGGTTAACATCCTACTTCATTATTTATGTGGTATTATAATTATTTGTGTGATGGTTTTTGTTTATATTATGTTAAATTATGTGTAATTAAATTTTATATACATATTACATCCACTTTATTACATCTCCCTCCAATTATATGATTTGTGTAAGGGGTTTTTCCTTTAAAATCCTCTTTTAAAATTCTGTTTTACAAAATTTCAAAGAAAATGTTTTTATGAAATTATTCATGTTGTGTAATTATGTTATAGTCCTTGGTAATTGTTTATGATGAATGGTGGGACCTATATTTTCCTCCAATTCATTGGGTATGTGTAAGTTGGAGGTTGGTCGTATGGTTACTCCAAGTGTAACTGCGATGGTTACACAAATAGTAAGGTAATTGTGAGGGTTACAAATTATAATGTAGCTGAGAGGGTTAAAAGATTATGTAATTAATTCCCCAAGATACCTTTATGGTTCTACTTATGTTCTTAGTTATTGTGTAAATCTCATGTTTCTCAAAGTAAGCTTATATATACATGTGTTAAATATGTATTTTGAAAATGATTTCATACGTTACAAGTGTTCATAGACTAATGTGTTCTTTCCTTGTTTTTATATCCCTTAATGAGATTTTGTGCTCATGCCAAGATTTTAAATGTCCTTTTACAGGTTGTAAGGATGTGTAAGGAAAATTAAGGAATCCATTTTAAATTTTTGAATAATTTTCTATAAATCATGTTTAAAGTTTTAATGTTTTATATTTTGAAAAAAATGGAAACTCTTTTTATGGTATCCACTCTTTAACAATGTTTAATGTTATGAATGCTTTATGTCCCAATTCTCTAAAGCTCTATACTTGAAAATATCTTCAATGTAAAATTAAATTTTTTCTTGTCTAAATATAAGATTATGTATGTAATAAGGTTGGGTCCTTATAATTTGGGTTGTTATTTTCTAATAAAAAGGTCTTTTTGGTGTGAATATGAGAGGAGAAGGGGCTGTTTATAAGTAAGGTGAGTGGTACATTTGTAATATTTGAAAATAAAAAGGTGTATCCATGTTTTCATGTTCCAAATGGCTCTAAAATGGATAATAATTAATAATTAAACTTTTTAAGGTTTAAATAAATATATAAAATCGAGTTTAGATAAGTTTTTTGTTTATTTTAACTCTTATCACTTTAGTTTAACCCCCATAAAATATGTTTTTACCATAACCAAAGTAATTAATTTTTACTATTTTCACTATCCTTTATAGTAAAAAAATTAATTTAAAATTATTAGATAATATAAATTTATTTTATAATAAATAGAAAATAAAATTTTCTAAAATTAGTTCATAGAATCTGAAGAAGTTAATTTCAAACAAAACCCACAAACATGATGAAAAGAGGGTTTTCAAGAAGTGTATCTTTCAAGAAAAATGATGGTTTTATATTAAATATACGACTAATAATGATTATTCTATGAATCTCAATTAATATTTATTGATATGTAATCAATAAATTACATTTAAAATATTCCTCATTAGGGTTTGTTTTAATTATTTTAAATAGAGAAACATTATTCCCTTTAAAACTGTTTTCACAAAATTCCCTTTTTATCCCAAAAATAAGATTATATTAAAATAAAATATAATGCAGGTAAATATGTAATTAAGTTGATTATACATAAAAAAATATTTTTTCGTCTTATATTTAACGATATTCAAAACATAATATTACATTTAAATTACTTAATTTTTTGAAAAGAAATGGAGCCTTTACAAAAATCCACTATTTTTACCAATGAGTGAAAATCAACATCTCCAGAAAAAATCCATATATTTCACCCTAATATAATCTTGAGAATATTATTTAAAAAATTAATTTAATTTCTCAAAATATATTTTATTAAATTTTCAAATACTAAATTTAGTATTTCCTCACAAAATGAAATAAAAACAAATTTTTTAAGAAAAACTATATTTGAATAAAAAGATTAATTTACTGAAAATTGATTTATTTTTACAAATACTTTATCAACAATTTATATTGAATGTTGGATATATATATATATATACATATATATTAAAGTATTTGATACTATTTATTCCCACCAATTTAATTTATAGGTCATAACGGTTATATAATTCATGTGTCATTTAATCTCGGTGTTTCATGTCGAATATATTACCGAATATTTTTTTATTTTCCAAAATCTCGAGGTGGTACATCCCACCCCACTTTAAAAAATTGTGTCCTCTTAATTTGAAATTTTTCTCAGTAATCAAAAGTTGTCCATTTGAAATTACCTTTTCTGAAACCCTCATCATAAAAATGATCAATAAAACTTCTTCTTGATAAGAGTCAAAAGGTAGTATGATGAACATCTAGAATAACTCATAACGTGATTTCCAAGTAGGAAAACATATGTCAAATGTGAATATTTGTAAATGTTATAAAATCATTAAGTCCAAAAAATTATGGAGAGTGATATATATCATTTATCACAAGAAATTTAATGATCAATAGAAAATCAATGACCACAAGACCAAAATTTTTTGATGACTTAAAAGACTATTTGATTCATCAGAAACAAACAGAATAGGATAAAATTATAATTTTAAAGATTTTTTTATTAGATCTGATAAATTCCTGTACTGTCTTAACTGAAGGAATATGGAAATATATTTTCTTGTCTATTATTTTTTCCTCAATTAATTAGTTTCCCCCACACTCTCATATTTTGTACAATGATGAGTATCCTTGATAAAATTTTCATGCCTAAAGCACTAAAATTAACTTTTAATGGACCACAAATTTAACGTCCAAACCCAGCTTACCCTTGAACCAGTAGCTGGACTAGTCGCCCATGACCTCTAGTGTGTCTCCTCGTACGCCAGAGGCTGCCAACTAGAAGCGATGGTCTATGGATAGTCAGTGGAGAGACTATACCCTAATATTCAGAGTACACATCATAAATAGATAATAAACTCATCCAACATCATAAATGGATATAAAACAATAATCAAATTAATAATGAAAATGGACAATGTCGGGTTATACAATATAGAAATGTCATGATGATACATATCTAAAAGCAGTAAACAAAACAATATGCTTTAAAGTCCAGTACATAAATAATGAAAAGTATCAAAGCCCTAAGGGTGATCTACATGAGCATCCTGATCTCCTGCTTGGTTCCTTTTGCTTCTAACTCCTAAGTACAAGAAAAAAAAAGAAAAAATCTAGATCCAAAGTCCTGTAAACAAGTAGAGTCTACTCAGGTACCCCAGTGCAATGGCAGCCCGAGTAGGGTGTGAGATATAAATCTCAGTTGTCTAGGACAACTGGTGTCTTGATCTATCTAGAAAATTAATATAATTAATCAGAATGTAGGTATAACGATGTAATAACATAATTGAATAAATAAAATACAACCCATCTAGGTTCTTAAGAGACACCTAGTGGAGATACCTATTTCAGCTCGAAGCTAGAAATAAGAGTCTGAATATGAACTATATATATATATAATAAATAACTAAACTGTTTATCAAATTATTTAATATTATTTATTTAACTGTATAATTCCCCGGGTTCCCTCGGACACCCATACCTGTCTCCGTCAGGCCGGAGTCTGAACCATTTTTCATATTCAAATAAAAAAACATTACATCACATCGTCTTTCATTATCTATTTAATTCAATTCAAATATGACCAATTGGACCCACATTCCAATGTCAATTAATTGGTTTATAACGTCATTTCTAGCACCCTCTAGCGTATTTAGAGCATTAATCCTTATCTCACAAACCATGGGTATTTGGAGCATCAATCTCTATCCCATAAAAGAAACTTTTCATGCATTCTGGGTGTAGAATGCCATGTCTAGCACCCCATGAGTATTTGGAGCATCAGTCCATGTCTTACTACCTGTTTATCAATCATATATATATATATATATCATGGGTGTGGAATGGCATGTCTAGTACCACATAAATATTTTTATCATCAGTCCATGTCTCACAACCCTTGAATCAAAGATGAATATATGTATATATATCATGTCTAGAACATCATGTATACCACCCCAAATATTTCCCATTAATTAATTTATAAATTAATTAATTGAGTATATTAATTAATTCAATAAGTAATTAATAACATCGCATTCACTACTAACTCAACAATTAGTTAAACACGTCAATTCCATTAGTTAACTCAACAATTCACTAATAATAACTATAACATTAATAAATTTAACCATTAATTAATCTCATAAATTTCTTTAGTTAATTTTACCATTAACTAATCAAAAGGAAACCATATCAATATTACATAATGAATTCCAAAAATATATCTCAAGGAAACCCTCCCAATATCACATAATTAATTAACAAATTAATTATCTCAAAAGAAACAATTTCAAAATCACATAATTATTTCACAAATTAATTATCTCAACTTAGCCCAAGAAAACATCTCATAATAAACCCCCCCTGATTAATTTTCTATATTATAATCCCAAAACACAAAATTAATTCACAATTAATTATCTCAACTTAAACAGTTTAATATCTCATAATAAATCCCCTGATTAATTATCATCTCAAGGAAAATAATTAATTTATAATTAATTATTGAAACTTAACCAAAATAAAATATCATAATTAATTCCTCGATTAATTATCATCTCAAAGAACATAATTAACTAATAAATAAATATCTCAACATAACCAAATTAATTAATCATAACTAACACCCCAATTAATTATCATTTCCATGCACATAATTAATTTATAATTAATTATTTCAACTTAACCAAATTAATATCTCACTATTAATTGCTCGATTAATAATCTTCTCAAAGCACATAATTAATTCATAATTAATTGTCTCAACTTAACCAAATTAATTACTCATAATTAATACCCTGATTAATTATCATTTCAAATAACATAAATAATTCGTAATTAATTATTTCAACTTAACCAAATTAAAATCTCAAAATAAATTCTGCGATTAATTATCATCTCAAAGTACATAATTAATTCATAATTAATTATATCAACTCAACCAAATCAATTACCTATAATTAGTCCCCCGAGAAATTATCATCTCAAAGCACAAAATTAATTCATAATTAATCATCTCATTCCCCCAATAAACAATTTAATCCAACATTTCAGTAAACCTTATCAAAAGAAATAAATTAAAAAAATTGTATCTTATTAATTAGGAAAAGTTTAGAACCTTACCTCAATGAATTTGGCTGATCCAAACCATCCTAACTGAAACAGTGACCTTCTCGCATACACGCACCTCAACAAAAGCGCACGCACACTTAGAATATATCGTCCCACCTAACAACCATTAATCGGTACCCATAATTTGTATGGTGGGGACCAACGCACACCCAAAACATTAACAGTAACACTAAAAAATCATAAGCATCAAATTCAAAAGGTGTGAAACCAATTATCAGGTTTATATCCTTACCTAAAAATGACGACGGTGAACCAAATCAAGCCGAACCACCACGCCTTCTGCGACGATCGTTGTAATACAACCCAACGGGTCCTGATACATCTTTTGTGCCACCTAGGATTGGAAGAAACAAGAAATCCGAGTTAATCCCGGACCTAGGGTTTCAGACCAACTAAACCCAGGCTAAGGATAGTTGAGACGACCGATACGATGAACGAAACATATGGAGAAGGACTTACGTTGATGAGATTGACAACTTCTATGAAGACTCAATGAGGAGACATTTTAATGAAGAGTGAGCTGCAGAGGAGGGTGGTGCGCCACCCATGGGTGCTGCACCATGGGTGCGTCGCACCCCCTGTTGGAGGAGGGAGATGGGTGCCACTCTCTTATTTTCTCCCTTAAAAAAAATTAAAATATAATTTAAAATATAAGAATTAATATAATAATAATAATAACCATCATATTATTATTATTACCCTTTAATATTATACCCCATTGATAAACTCCAAACACCCATTTACACATTATTTAATTAAATTATCCTCAACCAAATTTAATTAAATGAATTCTCCAACTCATGTTATTTAATTACATTCTCTCAACATTGAATTTAATTAAATTAAAACCCTTGTTTCTTATCAATTAATTAAAATTTTCTTAACCATGAATTCAATTCAAATACCCCCCATTTCACATCATTTAATTAAGTATCATTTAACTCAATTTAATTAAATAAAACTCTCCATCTCACCTCATTTAATTAAATTTCTCAACCTCAATTTAATTAAATAAAACCTCCATAATAATAAAAGTTAATATTATTATCATTTAATAAAACACTTCTTTGATAAAACCCAAAAATTCTCATTCAAACATCATTTAATTAAATTCTTCTCAAAATAATTTTATTAAATAAAATCTCCAACACATCATTATTTAATTAAATTCTCTAAATACAATTTAATTAAATAAAACCACCATTTTTCATCAAATAATTAAATTCATCTTAACCATGAATTTGATTAGATAAAACCCCAACTCCATATTTAACACATCATTTAATTAAATTCTTCACCAATGAATTTAATTAAATAAATTCTCCAACACATCAATATTTAATAAAATTCTCTCAATACAATTTAATTAAATAAAACCCCCATTTTTCATCAAATAATTAAATTCATCTTAACCTTGAATGTAATTAGATAAAACCTCAAATCCACATTTAACACATCATTTTATTAAATAACTTTCCAACCGGATTTAATAAAATAAATTTTCCAAATAATTATTATTTAATTAAATTCTCTCAACATATTTTAATTAAAAACCCTCAACACCTCATTAATTATCATTTAAATAAATTTTTTCCAACTGAATTTAATTAAATAATTTATCCAATTAAAGTTATTTAATTAAATTCTATGAACATAATTTAATTAAATTAAAAACTCCAACTCATGAACATTATTAAGTTAAATTATCTTTACCTAAATTTAATTAAATAATAATCACTCATTTTTCAATGACTAATTAAATTATTCTTAACCTTGAATTTAATTAAATAAAACCTCCATTTCGCATTAATTAATGAAATTCCTCTTTACCATCAATTTAATTAATTTAAACCCCTAGTCCTTATTTACCAGTCATTTAATTAAATTCCTCTAATATCAATTTATTTAAATAAAGGATTCATTTCATCATCATTTAAAATAAATTTAATTCTTCTCATCTCAATTTAATTAAATAACTTCTCCATCTCAATGTCATTTAATTAAATTATCTCAACTTTAATTTAATTAAAAGTAACCCCCAACATCTCATTTAATTAAATTCATTTCAATCAGAAATTTAATTAAATTATCATAGCATGAAACTAAAAATTGGGTAGACTGTATGGTTTGAATTACACAGTCTAACGGAGTGTGTGCAAACCGTACATCCACTATTGGACACTTACTTTATTATGCATAATTGAACTGCACAGTTTGGACTAACCGTGTGCAGCCCGTGTGAATGTCACTACCTATTCTGGTTCTCCCAAAACCCATACTACCATTAGGGAAACTCCTCGAGCCTTTACCAAAGCCCATTATCAACACGTTAAAAGATCCAAGCTCACGAAACTTCTTTCTGAAGTGTAGTTTTAAAACCAAAGTCTAAAATAACCAAAAATGTTCAAAAACTTTAATATTTTAGCCCGGTCAAAAAACATAGGAATTTACAACTTACCCACCTTAAACACTTTTCATCCTTGAGAATCCATCAGTAGCTACTACAATACTAGCCAACCCACCAAGGTCAAGAAGTATCATTTGAACCGTCATGTTGTGTTCCCAAATTCCCTAACATGCCTTTAAGTCATCCATACACCTTACTATTGGAAATTGGCTCCCATTTATCTCATCATATTTTCATTTAACCTTTTAACTTTAGCATCCCTTTTTCAATTATTCGAATACACAGGTTACCCTTTTCCTGGTTATAATATTACCATACACTATATAACAGAAACTGGTTCCCATTGTAAATGCAACAAATCAACTCCCACTCAATCAGACATTTACACATCAAAACATCACTAGCATGTTATCATAAGTAGTAACACAAAATCACGTTATAACATAGAAGAATGTCATATAATTATCTAAAAATGTTATACAAGAATTCATGCTAAATAAGATCAAAACATGACATTCTACCCAAGGAACACAATCAAAATTAATGGTCATCCTACTAATGCAACTACATGGAATGTCATATGCATCACATGTGAACTTCTAAGTGTCTAATATGATGCATGTAATACAATTTACTTCCCATATTAGGACAAGAAAATTTTTCAAATTTCTCAAAATCAATAAGCAGTGGAAAATACACTAGTCACTCATGGTAAAATCATATCAACTATAATCTCAATAAGTATAAACATCAATTCCCATCCCTGGACACCTATTCATTTCCCATACATGGGGTGATCTATCCCAAGAATGGCTATTAACCGAGCACCGACACTTTCTTAGTCTCCTCTCTGCCTACCCAAAACAGAAAGAAAAATTAAAATGAATGAAAACTTGAACCTTTGATATCACTTTGCAACGTCCCGAACCAGTTTACCCTCAAACCGGAAGCCAGACCGGTCGCCACATGACCTCAAGCATGTCTCCCCGTATGCTATAGGTTGTCGACTAGTAGCGAGGGTCTATGGATAATCAGTGAGGATACTATACCCTCATATTCAGAGTGCACAATATAAATAGATAATAAAATCAGACAACATTGGAAACAGATATATAAAAATAATCAACTGAATAATGAAAATGGTAAATGCTAGTTTATACAATTCATGTGTGTCATACTGATACATATCCAAAAGCAGTAAAAAAATGGCATGCTTTAAATTCTAGTACAGAAATAAATAAAATACTCAAATACCCAAGGGTGATCTCTATGAGCATCCCAAGCTCCCACTCGGTCCTTTTCTCATAACTCCCAGGTACAAGATAACGACAACAAGTAAGATCCAAGGTTTTGCAAACAAGTAGAGTCTGCTCGGGTACCCCAATGCAATGGCAGCCTTAGTAGGGTGTGAGATATAAATCTTAGTAGTCTGGGACCACCAGATTCTAGATCTATATAGACAATTAAATATAATTAACCATCATTTTGGTATAACTAAGTAATAATATAATTGAATAAATAAACTACAATCCATCCAGGTTCATAAGAGACACCTGATAGAGATACCTTGCTTGGACAATTATTACCCATTGGATGGAATGCACTCGTTCACTTAATGATCTTAACTATATAAACCTACATGTTTATCAAGAAGAAAACACAATTTCTGAGGGTTTGGCCAACATGGGAGTAAATCAAGACCTTACTAGGTTTGAAGGCCTTCATGCTACTATTATTTCCTTTCATGAAAAAGATTGAAATATGATCCCGTATTTTAGACTCTTGTAATCTATATTTTAATAATATTTGTGATTTGGTCGGTTTGGTCCAAGGAATCACCTTTAAAAAAATATTTATCACATTATTTAATATTATTTATTTACCGTATAATTCCCTGGGTTCCTCTGGGCTCCCATACCAGTATCGGTCATGCCAATGTCTAGACCATTTCTCATATTCAAATCACAAATCATTACGTCACATCGTCTTTCATTATCCATTTAATTAAATTCATCCATGATCAACTGGACCCACAATCCAATGTTAGTTAATGGGTGTATAACATCATGTATAGCACCCTCGTTAGTATTTGAATCATAATTCCTTATCTCACAACCAATGGGTATTTGGAGCATCAGTCCTTGTCCCATAAAAGAAAATTTTCATGCAATCTAGGCGTAGAACTTCATATCTAGCACCTTGTGAGTATTTGGAGCATCATTCCATATCTCACAACACATTTATCAATCATATATATATATATATATATCATGGGTGTAGAATGTAATGTCTAGCACCCCGTGAGTATTTGGAGCATCATTCCTTATCTCACAACCTGTTTATAAAACATGAATATATGCATATATATCACATGTAGGACGTCATGTCTAGCACCCTGAGATCCCATCCATTAATTAATTCATAAATTAATCAATTGTGTCCATTAATTAATTCAATAACTAATTAACAACATCACATTCCCTACTAAAACAATAATTAGCTAAATGCAGTAATTTCATTAGTTAACTGAACAATTAAGTAATCATAAATATAATATTAATTAATTTAACCATTAATTAATATCATCAATTTCTATAGTTAATTTAAAAATTAACTAATCAAAAGGAAACCATCTCAATATTACATAATTAATTAACAAAAAATTATCTCAAGTAAATCATCCCAATATCACATAATTAATTCAAAAATTAATTACTACAAAAGATATCATTTCAAAATCACATAATTAATTCAAAAATTTATTATCTCATCTTATCCCAAAAAAATATCTCATAATTAACCCCTGATTAATTATCTATATTATAATCTCAAAACACATAATTAATTCATAATTAATTAGCTCAACTTAATCAGTTTAACATCTCATAATTAATCCCTAGATTAATTATTATTTTAGAGCAAATAATTAAATCATAATTAATTATTTCAACATAAAAAAATAATATCTCATAATTAATTCCTTGATTAATTATAATCTCAAAGTATATAATTAATTCATAATTAATTATCTCAACGTAACCAAATTAATTACTCATAATTAATACCCAATTAATTATCATTTCAAAGCACGTAATTAATTCACAATTAATTATTTCATATTAACCAAATTAATATTTCATAATTAATTCCTTGATTAATTATCATCTCAAAGCACATAATTAATTCATAATTAATTATCTCAACTTTAGAAAATTAATTACTTATAAATAATACCATTATTAGTTATCATTTCAAAGCACATAATTAATTCATAATTGATTATTTCAACTTAACCAAATTAATATCTCATAATTAATTCCTTGATTAATTATCATATCAAAGAACATAATTAATTCTTAATTAATTATCTCAACTTAACCAAATTAATTAATCATATTTAATCTATCGATTAATTATCATTTCAAATCACATAATCAATTCATAATTAATCATATCATACCCCCAATGAACAATTTAATCCAATATTTCAGTCAAAATTATCAAATTAAATAAACCCAAAAAATGGAATTTTATTAATTAAAAAATATTTAGAACAATACCTCAAAAAATTTGGCAGAGGCAAAGCTTCCTAACTCAAATTGTGACCTGCTCGCATACAAGCACCTCAACAAAATCCCACATGCACTCAGAATTTATCGTCACACCTAACAATAATTAACTTACACCCATAATTAGTATGGTGGGGACCAACACACACCCAAAACATTAACTGGAACACTAAACAACCATAAGCGTCAAATTCAAAGGGTGAAAAACCAATTATTGAGTATATAGATTTACTCGAAAATGACAGTAGTAAACTAAATCAAGATGAACCACCACTCCATCAGTAACGGTTGTCAAAATACAACCCAACAGGTCCCAAGACATCTTTTTCACCACCCAGGATCGAAAGAAGTAAGAAATCCAGGTTTATCTCGAACCAAGGGTTTTGGCCCAACAGAACCTGAGCGAAGGAGAGTCAAGATGTCTGATACAAAGAACGAAACATTCGGATAAGGACCTACCTTAATGATAAGGAAAACTTCTATGAATAATCTGGGAGGATATAGTCTTGTGAAGAGGGAATCAGAGGGGAGGGCGGTGCACCACCCATGGGTGCTGCACCATGGGTGCGTCGCAGCCCCTCTAGGAGTAGAGATAGGTTCCCCTCCCTCTTCTTTTCTCCCTTAAATAAATTAAAATTCTAATTTAAAATATAATAATTAATATAATAATAATGATACTGCTAATAACCATCATATTATTATTACCCTTTAATATTATACCCCTTTGATAAACTCCAAACTCCCATTTACACATTATTTAATTAAATTCTCCTTAAAAAAATTTAATCAAATTAATTCTAAAACTCATGATATTTAATTAAAATCTATCAAAATTTATTTTAATTAAATTATAACCCCCATTTTGTACCATTAATATTATTATCATTTAATAAAATTATTCTATGATAAAAGAAAAATCTTCCCATTTAAACATTATTTAATTAAATTATTTTCATCAATTTTAATTAAATAAACTCCCTAACACATCATTATTTATTTTAATTCTCTCAATATAATTTAATTAAATAAACCCCCCATTTTTTATCCAATAATTAAATTCATATTAATCTTGAATTTAATTAGATAAAACCCCAACTCCACATTTAACACATCATTTGTTTAAATTCTCCTCTAATGAATTTAATTAAATAAATTCTCCAACACATCATTATTTAATTAAATTATCTAAATAAAATTTTATTAAATAAACCCCCCATTTTTCATCAAATAATTAAATTCATCTTAATATTTAATTTAATTAGATAAAACACCAACTCCACAGTTAACACATAATTTAATTAAATTCCTTTTCAATTGAATTTAATTATATAAATTTTCCAACTCATTATAATTTAAATAAATACTCTCAACATAATTTAATTGAAAAAACCCTGATACCTCATTAATAATCATTTAATAAAATTTTTTCCAATTGAATTTAATTAAATAATTTCTATAATTAATGATATTTAATTAAATTCTCTGAACATAATTTAATTAAATTAAAAACTCTAACTGATCAACATTATTTAGTTAAATTCTCTCAACCTTAATTTAATTAAATAATAATCCCCCATTTCGCAATGACTAATTAAATTCTTCTTAACCTTGAATTTAATTTAATAAAACATCTATTTCACATTAATTAATCAAAATCCTCTTTTCCCTGGATTTAAATAATGAAACCCTAAATCCTCATTTCCCAGTCATTTAATTAAATTTCTCTCAACCTAATTTAATTAAATAAAAACTCCATCTCATCATCATTTAATATACATTTATTTATTTTCATCTTGATTTAATTAAATAAACTCTCCAACTCAACGTTATTTAATTAAATTACGTTAAATTTAATTTAATTAAAATAAACCCCCAACAACATATTTAATTAAATTCAATTCAACCATGAATTTAATTAAATATATATATCTACTACAGAAGGATTTTTTCTGCTTATGTGTCCTCCTCCCACACATCTACGTCACCACAAATTTTTTATCCATCCATCTAAACCAGAAATTACTTCTAACAATTCCAACTCCAATCGGGATTTTCCATTTCTATTCGCTCCCCTCCCTGAGTCACTGCCTCTATTCCCCGCTCCATTTTCTAGGGTTTCCACACCACCTCCCCAATTCACACCTCCCCGATTCTGCTCTCCCTCTCCCCTCCCATCCCTGAATCCCCTCTCCAGTCGCGAATCTACCTACGTGTGATCCAACATCGGCCCTGAATCCGCTCTCCCTCTCCCCTCCCATCCTTGAATCCCCTCTCCAATCGCGACTCCACCAGCGCGTGATCAGACTTCGGCTCCTCCGACTTCAGCTCCTCCAACTCCGACTCCTCCGAATTCAGCTCCTCCGACTTTGGCTCCTCTGACATCGGCTCCTCCGACTATGGCTCCTCCGACTTCTTCTCCTCCGACTTAAACTCCTCTGACTTCAGCTCATCTGACATCGGCTCCACGAACTTTAGTTCCCCCAAATTTGGCTCCTCTAACATCAGCTCATCCAACAATGCCTTCTCCTCAAATGGTGACTCCAACTGCGGTACTCCCACGTTCAAGTCCTCTTCTTCACCTAGGGTTCCCTCGCCCTCGAGCACGCAGCAAGTAAGCCCAGGTATAAACTAGTGTCAAACGTACAAAGAAGTGTCAAATATATTCATGTATCAATGAATTTGATTTTTTATGGTGTTTTTATTAGATGGTTAATCTGTATTATTTTCCACAGCTGATGGGTCTCTAAATTGAAATTCTAATTTTGGGTGACAGATCTCGGAATAGAACATCTGGTGAAGAGTTGCAAGCGTATACATTACTTAAACTTGAGAAACTATAAGGTATATGTTTAAATATAAAATAACAGTTCATTGCATATCTAATAATTCTTATAGATGGGCTTGTGTTTGTGTTTCATATAAAGATTACAAATAGAAGAACATAGTATGAGTTGAAATGTGTTTTAAGAAATGATCTTTTTTGTTTGGAAGAAGGTATTTATGTTTCAATTTGAAATTGATTTGCAGCTTCCCAATCACCATGGTGGATAAAGGAATGATTTGAATATATTTTTTTGTATGATCACATTCATGCATAGGGATATTTTTTATGAATGTGCATATATATTATATGCATCAGTTTGATTGAACTGCATTCTGAAAAAAATCACATCCATCGAGAAATTGAAGGATTTTGTAAAACATGTAAATCAAAAATTCATGTTACTGAAGTATGATAGATTTCTGGTTACTGGACATAATGTATACTATTCAAGTTAGGGGACCATGTATCTTTGGAATTTTGATTCTTCTATGTTTCTTCTTCCCTATTAATTTGTTGTAGTGTTTCCTTTTTGGGATCTCATTATGATTCTACTAGATTTCCAATTTTTTTTTAATATGCCAACAATAGAATCTATTTATCATTATAGAACTTATATTTAATTATTTTTCAATGTAAGAGTAAGAAACATAGAAGTTTAATGGACATTTAACTCAATGTGTATCATTTTACTATTGTTGGAGTGCAGCAACACATCGACATGTGGTTTACTGTATGCTCTTTAACTCATCATGTGTGGCATGAACCAGAATGCTTCCTTTTTAACCGATCATAGCACAAAATATTTGAATTAATGATACCCTAAAAAGATAATGTCCTAAAATTGTTCTTATTATTATTTTCCATGGCTGTTTCATTTCTTATTTGATATATATTAACATGGGTTACTACTACAATGGGAGCTTCATTATTTAAAGAGGCCATCAGAATGGGTGGAGTGTTCCAACACATTAAGGTTACATTCAATTTATTTTCATTTTCATTTTAATAATGATGATTCCATTCAACTTATGATTATTTAAATGCAATTATTAATTTTTCCATTATACTTTTCATTTTATAGATTTAGTTATAAATATATTGTTTCATATCATGCATGCATACACACATGTAGTTATTCATGTTTCCATCGAGACTCATGAAACACTCCAAACCGATTTCTAGAGCATTATGGTTACTATTACAGTTTAATTGCTTTTGTTATCAATTGTTCATAATGAGTATGCATTTTAAGGTAATTATTCATATTATAATTTCTATATTTTGGTATTCTTCCATGTTTTGAATCTTTTCATTATAAATACATGTTATCCGTCTCTAAATACATGTAATATGCATTCTCATTCAGAACACTTATGTTTGAACTTACCTTTTCTTGGAATATCCTCCAGATTTATTTATTTTTTCACTATGGTTTCCCAATTTAACTATTTTTTTTTGTTTTCTGGATTTAGCATGTTGGCGGGGGAAGTAAAGTGCATGTAATGTTGAAACCATTAAAGTTGGAGGAATTTGAGAGGCCATGTAAATGGGTAAAGTGTATTACCACTTGAAGGATAGTTCTAATTTATTTTCATTTTCATTTTAATAATGATGATTACATTAAAATTATGATTATTTAAATTTAGTTATTCAACTATTTTCTCTTTTATTAATTTATGTCTGTCTTGAATACATTTAGAGTGGAACAAGAAATGGTTTAATCGCCTATTTGTTTTTAGGAAATCATTGACAGCCAACCACTCTTCCACAAGTATCTCAACCCCCCTATACAATTCCTATTTCATTTTCTTATGAATGATTTATCATAGAAATGATTTTCATTTTCATTTACTGAATTGTTTTTGTGCTTTTCAATTACACATAGTTTATTTATGGTGGATCTCATAGTTTCAAATCAAACATTCTCATAGTTATAGATCAAACATTCTCATAATTTGTCTTAAAAAAACTAAATCCTTCTTATTTATTTCACATATGATCTTTTACAAGACCATGGGTGATGTTTTTGTATTTCTTACAAGACAACATGATATTGGTGGTGCATTCCAGCTGCTAAGTAAAAAACTCAAAAAAATTGAAGTAAGTCTTCAGGTGCGTTTGTCATTTATTTTACACGATTCTTTAAATATTGTGACAGTTCAACTCTTGATATATACTATCTTATTTTGCATCAGGTTTCATCAGGTCTCATCGTGTCTTAACCCCCTATTTGTCTTCAGAAAATCATTGACGTCCTTCCGCTCTTCCAAAGGTATCTCAACCACTTGTAGAGTGCCTATTTCATTTTCCTAGAAATGATTAATTATAGAAATGGTTTTCATTTTCATTTATTGAATTGTTTATTGATCTTTTCAGTTACACATAGTTTCTTCATGGTGGATCTCATAGTTTTAGATCAAACATTCTCATTGTTTTAGATCAAATATAAATATTTTGTCTTAAAAAAATGTAATCTTGCATATTTATTTACCATATGATCATTTAAAATCCCATGAGTGATGTTTTTGTATTTCTTATAGGGAAACATGATATTGAAGCATCTTCTGGTTGCAGGAAACTTCTAGTGGAAAAATTGTATTTACATTTCATCCATGGTAAGCGCGCTGTAGTTTTTTCTTTTGCATGAATCTTACTCTGGTGGCAGGGAACTTTTGGTTGAAATATCGTATTTGATTTAATGTTCATAAGAGATGAGTTTCTGATTATATTTTCTATTTTCTTTTAAATAATTTTATCGTATTCTGTTTGTGCTGCATGAAAAAAAAGCTATTTAAGTTTCCTAACTATTTTCTTGATTTGGATTCGAATTTATTCCAAGTTTATTTTTGGAAAAAATAGTTAGAACTCTTCTCCACCATTGATTCAGTTTTTATATCATTGCATCTTATTTTGGATTCTATTTATAATAATTTTTGTTATGAATCTCTCTCATTCCCGGAATATCCACAGAAATGCTTACTTTTAAACACGAGAGTTGATTTGTTTCCTTTGATCATACATAGATAAAGATTTACATCTCTTTTCTAGGTTATGTTATGAAGAATAAAACATTCCCATTTACCTTGGAGTAGGTATAAATTATGATGTTTTATTATCATTCCATTTGATTACTGTTTTGACATGCATGGTTATTGTTTACTTAGTTTAATGAAGCTTATTGACATGCATTTGTTGATCATACAAGGCTGTATTTCATGCCTAGAAATATTTTCAAATTAATCTCATTAATTTTTTATTATTTCTCAAGTGTATCGGAGGTTATGATGAAAATGTAAACTGTCTGTGGCTTAAATTAAACAAGTGCACCCATTGTAATGATGCTCAAATATTAAGTCATTTTCCTTTTCACCCAGGGTACTGATTCTTGGAGAGAAAATAAGGTGAAAATATGATGAATATTGCACAGAAGACAACCGTGATATATTTTTCTAGAGATTAAAAATAGAGAATAGATTCAAGCAGGGAGGAGGAGATGAGAAGAAATTGGAGACAAAAATTCAAGAGTTCCTCAGGGATCTCTTACCCAATCCCAGTTGGCCGCTTAAACAAATCAGGTATATGTTTTATTTTTCTTCATTCTCTTTTATTTTAATTACATCATTGGATTAGACATTACATAGTTTTTTCATTTCTATTTACCTAGAATGATTAATACTAACTACATTTGATCATATAATTTTCTAATTCAAAAACATCATATTAATTCTACACTACTTATAAATCTCAGTGATTTTTTCAACATAATGATCAAAGTTAGTTGTTCATGTAGAAAAATATATTGACTGAGTTTGATGATGAAGATGTGGTTCAATGAACTCTTACACCTCAAGACTCTGAGGTAACAACAAGCCATGAATTGTATCTCCGTTTAAAGAAAAACTTCAACAAGAAAACTGGCTAACTTGACTGAAATTTGGTGATGTAATTTCAAGGTATTTGAAAATCATTACTGATTTTGTTAATTCCTAATCAATATTTACATTTATTACTTCCACTATTAAATTTACTATATTAAATATACACAAAAGGTGTGTGAACACATATAAGATGGAACTAGACCCTCTTTGATGATTAAATCACATACAGGTTACATATTTACAACTATTTTCTCAACTTTAGTAACCTATATATGTACCAGATTACTATCAACCAGGAACCACCAGTACTTATCCACTATAGTGTCATATGAACCCACTTCATGAAGGTTTTTTACTATCACATTTTTCTAAATTTAGTTTGACTCAAATGGGGACACTATCTGCTGTTAATGTATTCAGTTGCTGTAATATTTTGCACCTAGTTTTTTGATAAATAAACCATATGTCCAAACAATATATTTTTATTTCCATGTGTTCAACTCAAAATAAACTCTGATACAATTGCTGTTTCAATTTGAATGTTTCACATTGTATTACTTTTTCTTATTTGATCTGAATGATACTTCATGTATTTTATTTCGTTACGTTGACTATATAATACCATTTCTTTTCATAGATACTTTTTTCTTTTTACTAAAATATTGAATTTGGAGTCACATGAAAATATTATTTCATGATGTTCGAGAGCACCTCTATATTGTTTTTATTATACAGTGGCTTCTAGAGTCCTGACTCCAATGACTATTCCATGTGCAGGGGATTACAAACCAACTCAAACTGAATCAAAAGAATCCGCTTGTTCAGATTCTAGCATTGGTCTTGACTCCAACCACTAATCCATGTACAGGGGATCACTGGACATATTGATACCATTACAAGTATCCATATGATGGTGATAGTGTACTCCCTCATGTAATTGAACATGCTGGATTGTTTTTTCAGTCCTTTGCCAAGGCTATATTTTCTCCCGCAGGAACTTATTATGTGCACCGTTGTCTCCGATTTTAATTTGTATCAAGTATTGCTGATCTATTTACTCAAATTGACTTCCATGTGAGTTGGATCACAATAAATATTATTTGTTCATTATTTTGATTACTATTTTCAATACTTTATTCCAGTTATATGTATTCTATTTTACTATAACATAATATGTTTTTCAATCTAATCAATTATTCCATGTTTTGTTGTCTACATTAATATGGCCTCAACTAGAACATTATTTATCATAATTATCAGAATTAAAAATTTCAATTTCAATGTTCTTTTCATTTCATTTATTTAAAATATCCATGCTGAAAATAATTTCTTATTTCTTATAGATTCTTTAGCTTTCGAAATGTATTTATCCAAAAGTTATTCTACTTTCATATTTAAGTCTCCACATTTTTTCTAATTGAATTAAAATAATAAGTATCATTATTTTGAGATTTCAAACTATTTAATATTCATTTTCATTAGTAACCTTGAAATGTAGTATTTTCTTCTTAAAAAATCATTGAACTACATCACCGTGCGAACACATAACATAAGAATTTTGTTATATCACCGTGCGAATGCATGGGCAAGTACTTGTTAATTTCACTCGAAACTCAAAACTAGGTAGACCGTAAGGTTTGACTTTCTTGGTCTGATAGACTGTGCGCAGACTGCAAGTCCACTACTGGACACCTGCTTTATTATGCACGGTTGACCCACACAATTTTGACTAACCATGCGCAGCCCGTGTGAACATCACTGCTTGATACGGTTCTCTCTAAACCCATCTTGTAATCTGGGAAACTCCTCGACCCTTTACCCAATCCTGCTATCAAAACTTTAAAATATTCAAACTCTAGAAACCTCTTTCCAAAGCTTGGTTTTAAAACTCAACCATGTAGTAAACAAAAAATTTCAAAAACTTTCGTATTTTAGCCCAGTACATAAATACGGAACTTTACAACAGAATCCAAAAAGGATAACCAAATATTTGTCATAGTTTTAGACATTAACCACAACCAAAATAGTTATCATAAGGTAAGATGTTTCCCAAAATTATATTTATCCTCTTACAACAAAACATTAATCACCTAATCACCAAGTCACTTTGGAATCCCATGATTATCAATATGATAAAACATATGTTCCAAAAATAGAATTTATCAATATCTTTTAAACCATTTAATTGAAAATATTGATTTCCTACTAACTAGGATATCATGTAAGGTAGTGGTAAGTGATTCACCCTTTTCCCCCACCCATTGCGTGTTCATGCCCCACAGCCTTGCCTGTTTCGATGGGTTGTTCTCCAGTCTCTGAGCTACCCTTTTTCATGAAATTTTACCATCATGAAGTTCCAAGAAATATTATGAAAAGTCTTAAAAATAATCATAAACATCAATGATCATATAAAACCTAAATGTTATCAATGCCTTAAAACTCATGTCCAAAACAAAAAAGTAAAGTCATACATCAATTTAAACAAAATCATTAAATATACATAAACCCAATAAAATATCTCCCAAAATTTCATTAAACACTTTATGATACCATCATTTAAAATATATAAAGTGGTTTCTAAAACATTGAAATAATGAATTACCTTTGAAGAATAATGAGCTTCCTAGAGCTGTCACTACTTCACTAGATTTCCCAACATCAATTGTAGTACTATAAAATTATTTTTCCACGCCATTTTTTTTCTAATCTGGATTTTTTCTTCAGAGTGTAAGAAAATATGGGAAAATAATAGGATAATATCACATATCATTAAAAAAAATTATCACTATTAACTAGATATTGTTTATGTCATTATTTTTTTGTTTATAACACTTTTGTTTGTATTCATGACCCATGTAACCAAACCTACCACATAGTTAACACTTTATAGATCCTGAAAAACATTCACCAAATTTTTTTTACTGCACTTGAAAGATGTTTTGGTCTTACCACTAGAATTATTAGTTGGTTTCATCACCATATTATTCCACCTTGACCATTTATTACTCATTTCATCTCATAGAACATAAGTATTAGAAAAATATATCTGAACATTATTAGAACAAGAAAAAGACATTCATAACATTAAAATTCTCATACTACCAATGATTTTTGTAAAAATGGTTTTATATTCTATGTTAAACTATATAATATTCCTATTAGTTTACTCAATAAAATTCAGTACATACCTATACAATATTGTGATGTTTTCTTTATACACAGATACAAAATATTCAACCATTTCTTTCAATTCCATGAATTGTTTCTCCATACAAAAGCAAACAAACTTATGGAAATATTTATCAAGGAATAGATTCTATAATTTTTTAAATTCCATGGAATCATTATCATCTATATGTTTGGTATTCTTAAATAAATTCCAACATCGATAAACTTCACCTTAAAATGAATAAATGTAAATGGTTACATTTTGAAATTACGAACACCACATGACTTCAATTATCTTCTCAATGGAATTGACATATCCTTAAACTGTCATTGGGTAATATGATCAACTAAATGATGGGGTATGTTTTCTCATTAAATTATCTACTATATTAATATTCCTCTATGGAATATTTGGACCCTCTATAGTATAGATACCACCACTAATTATTGCATGTTTCTACTGATCCATCATAAAAAAAAATGATTACATAAAAAACATACCATCTTAGGATATTGATCTATAAGGATATTTTTCTATATGTTCCTTCCTTACACAGTTTCCTTATTTTCTCTTTGGAAAACCATTACAGAAAAATAGTTCAGAAAAAGAAACATGGTAATATTAAAATGTGATGTCATTTCAACTTAAGCATAAAGTATAATACTTAAAGGTAATACTATTATCATTATACTAGATTCTAAATTTATCTAAACCTCAATTTGATACTAACTATAAGGTATCAACCATAAACATTACATAATCTTGAGTTTTAGTCAAGAATTCAATTTATTTCACATTAAGTATCTTTTTAGGTTTATAATTTTAAAAAACTATGTCATACATCATACATAAAAAAATAATACAGATTGGACACTTCCCATCAGTATACAATTTTCCCACAAAATAAAAATTTTAAGATAAAACATGATTTCTTTTCATGAAATATATTCACAAATTTTAATATGACTTTATCCTTTCACTTACACTTACTTAAAACCTATGAAAAATATGTTAATAATATTGGAATATAAAAAAAATATTATTAAGGGACATAAAAAATAATTCTATCAATTATTCTATATAAAAAATGAGAACCCATGTAATGTTTACCTTTATCTTCAATGTTCTTTGAGAATTTAAAATAAAACAATTACATGAAAAACGCGTATAATTTTTTATCAAAGAAAAACTTTACACCCATAGCATGAAAATAGAAACCCTTTTATAAAACATAGATCATCGCATTCATAAAACCATTAGAAAACCCTTTTAATTGGAATAAATATATGCCCGACATCCAATATAATCATTAACCAACACATTGGAGATAAATAAGGGGGAACACCCTTGGTATAATCTCTATCAGACTCAACCATTCCTCAATCGCTATAATGGGGCTCAAAACATCATATAATATATTTTAAGGTCACCCATGAGCTATAATGGGGTTTAACCCTTCCTAAAATCTATATGAGTCTCACATGTGATTGATAATTCGGATTAACCCTTCATATAATCTATACTGGGCTCACCCATGAGCTATAATGGGTCTCAACCCTACATATCGTGATCTATAATGGTTCTCAAACCTTCATTAACAATGTACAATAACCATAACATAAATAATTTTTTTATAAAAACTCATTATTCCATTCATAAAATCATAGACCCTGGGAAAAGAAATGGGTACCATTACAATCTCTTGGAAAAATCATTATCAACCCAAAGATAAAATAAAAATGGTATCATTTCAACTTATACTAGGGGAGAATAAGTGACATCAAGAGTTTTTCACATTAATTAATGGAAATTCCATTAAAAAATCATTCAAAATATTCTTTAGGAAAATAAAATTTTCACTTGGTGTAACATTAATAGATATATTCTTAAATTGGTAATGATTTTGAAATCACATAGAATATGTGGGTGGGTGGTGCTTGAGTGGGAAACCCTATAATCCTGCATCCAAATGAATAGGGTTTGAATCATGGAAATCCCATTAGATGATTTACATCCCATAAGGTGAGAAATGAATGATGTGAGGAGATGGTGATAAATGTATGATATGTACAGGCGATGATGCACTCATTACGCAAGCCAGATGATGTAGGCATGATGTTGCACTAGGACTTAAGGCCATATTATTATCTTATATTTCCTTTATCAAGTGGTATATTTAATTGGTCCCCATATAACAAGATATAAAGATTTATTTTATTCATAATAATAATATTCTTTAGTCACAACTTTTAAAAAAATTAATATGGAACATTTAATTTTGAAAAAATACCTACCATTTTGTATAAAATTATTTAAAATATAAAAAATTCTCAAACATTAAATAAATAAATTTATTTTAAAATAACCTTTGAAATGTAAAATTTAATCCTTAAATAATTTATTTTTTATGATGTAAAAAATTATATTCTTGACTAGTACGTTAAAATAAAGATTCATTTCACATGTTTTTTAAAATGAAAAATGTTCCTCATTCAAAGAACGGAATGAAGATTACTTTTATTTTTTTGTAAAAATACTATTTTGGGTGAAAATTATTTTAAATATTCATATTAAAACAATTATTAAAACATTTTTAGAAAACATTGATTTAGAAGAAAAATGATTTTCGACTGAAGAGAGAGATGAAGTTGGATTTTCTAAAAAAAATTATTAAATAATTATAATTAATAAAGAGGATAAAATAATACTATTACATGAAAACTTAATATAAAATTATAGATGAATAAAATTAAATGTGTTTATTAGACAACGATTAAATAATCTTCTTCAATGGAAATGCATGTATAAATATTCCCAATTGAATTGAAGATTGTAACATAAATCCTTTACCACTTTGTTAACTCTAAAATTGTAATCCCTGTTAAATAATAATATAAATTGAATCTTTAAATAACATAAATATAAGTATATTCATTATAATGCCCCGACCCCAGAATCTAGGAGTCGGTGCATTATTTTAATACATTGTCATGATCACAAGGAATCAAGTCCTGAAGGACCAATTAGTTTAGTAGTCTTGGAAACGAGATACATACTTATGTTCTACATTACAACTTGAAAAGAAAAACAAAACTAATTTATTCCATTAAAAACATCCAAGCTTCCAAGATTATTCCTTCAAGTCACTCATAACTAACTTCTTCATATCCTAGAAAATGGAACATGAGAAATGGGTGAGCTCAGATGCTCAGTAAGAGTAAGAAATACAGTGGAGGACAACATAAACATTAGGCATGGTGAATAATTGAAAACACATACCTTAACGAATAATAAACATAAGCACATTAGGGTAGGAATATGAGCTGAGTAAATAATGCCATAATAAAACATAGTCATGGGTATTCTACTAGTCGAATAAACACATGAAATATCAATAACTAATCTCATAATGATAGAATTCATAATGTCGGACATCATAACCACATAGTCAGGACCTCATTTCAAGACTACAAATAAGATTTTGTCAAGGCCTTATGCCAAGACACTAGTTTGTCTCATGAGACCTACCGATGCATCGAGGATCTATAGCGGGCTCCACCCATCACTTACTAAGTCTAATGCATTCCTCTTGCCTGAATGGCCCAAAGGCCTTCATTTTTATTTTTATTATAGATAATCCCCCTTTTAAGGGATGAAGGGGAACCCGTACATGACCCTTAGGCCTAAGGAAGAAGTCCCGACATGACCCGCAATACATGACCCGAAGGCCTAGAGGCATACCATGCTCATTACATGACTCGTAGGCCCATCCCCACTAGAAGTGCCCCTACCCAGCGTCTGCATCATTGATCGCCTTAGCTCCCCACCCTGAATTGCTGATCGGCTAGCATTGCCCCATACAAAGCTGCACGGTGCCTGGTCCCGATGGTGATTGTCATGCCCTCTCATTCTGACAATCCGGTTAGCTCTGCATCTGGTGACTGCTATGGTTTCTATGATCCTCTTCTAGGGCCTACTATGTGTGAACTAGGCTACTCTATGGTCTTTTTTGGGGCCCGGAGGCCTTGTTTCCTGAAGGCCTTTGATGACCCAAGGTCCATGTGAGACCCGAGGCCCAAACCGGTGGCCCGAAGGCCCAAATCGGGTGAATAGTTTCAGCTGCTACAGTACCGACCAGTACCTGCTACAGTGCTGCTACAGTAATCCGAAAAATTCGCCTCCACCCGGTACTGCCCAAACCAGGAATGGTATAAAAATATCACATCCATAGTCAAACATAACTCATTCAATATAATATATAATATTATATTACACTCAACCGAAAATAGATGAAAATAATCATCAGAACTATTTGAGAGAAATATACCCCTTTTTCTTGAAAATAGTTAAAAGTCTCACTATTTATCAAGAAGCCGTTTAAAATAGATTATTGAATCAAAGTGTCCCATACCACATTGAAACTTTTAAATGGAATTTTAATTTTAAAACTTTAGTGTCCATATAAATAAATCCTTCTAACTATTTTTAAAACATGGACATTAATGAGAAATATTTAGAAGAATAAATCTTTAAAACATTTAAAATGATATTTTAGTTAGAGTTCCTAACCAAAATAAAGACACTTGAATAAAAATAATTTAGGTAATAAACACTTTATAATATCATAAGAATAAAGGGATTCATGATATACTATGTCAAAGTAAATTATATGCACCATAAAAAAGTGAATTGGCATATGACAACAAAGAAGTCTCAATGGAATGTAAATTGAGATGAAATACCTTATGAAGACCATATCTGTAGGTTAAAGATAAATAAATGACATAATTATGTGTGAAAAATATAAATACACTAAATATGATTGGATATTCAATGTAAATCAATCAGAGTACATTCACACATATTCTTGTAAATACAACACCAATGTCTTGAATGTTTAACTCAATGAATTGAAATTGAGTTAATATTACTCTTATCAAGTTTATATCGATAAATTTAGAATTTATAAATGGAGTGATTATGTGTATAAAAATTATATCCACACAAAGGGGAGTGTAAATTACTAAATAAGTAAATAAATAGTGATTTCACACATAATCTTTTTGTAAAAAAATCGATGAATTTTGCGTAGAAACCAATGAGTGGAAATTGAAATTAGAAATTCCCTTACTGATTTGGTAACTTACGAAACATACACCACATGAAAGAAGTATCATGAAATGAATATGTAAATACACATAAATTGAATTATATTACACAATGTATACAATCATGGGAAGTACATACACCACACAAAAGGAAATAGTGGCAATATTGCATGAATCTCACGGGAATAAGAAGTGAGATGAAAACCACTCACACGTTGTAATCAATCGAGTCGTATGACCAAAAGTTAATAAACACCAAATTAATTACAGAATAACATGAATAAAATGATAATAATGACAATATATATATAAAATGGAAGTACATAATACACCACATTCAATAAACAAGTGGTTAACAATGGAAATCTCACAAAATTAAGAGTGAGATAAGAAATCCTTTACATTAAGTCCGACTTGTCTTGTATGATCCTTGTTCTTCCTGAATAATGAACTTATGTTAATTTATACTTGATTAATAAATTTTTTAATGTTTATTATTCCATTTATATTACTTATTACCTTTCTATAACAATTAGTTAATTATTTTAGTTCATATTGGATATTTTATCGATGTTCGGAACTTGAGTCAAAAATGAACTTGTTATAATGACAATTTTTCCATGTGGTCAAAATTAAATTATATCTAGAGTGATATAAATGATTTAGATATAATATATATATTATATATCCATTATATATATGTATTTATAACAGTAAATAACATTTTGAGATAAGAAATGAAATGCACCGTTCATGGAGACGGTAAGTCGTATGTACGCATGAACGCTACTTTCATTTCTATTTTTTATTTTAATGGAATTAAAACATAATGATACCTAGGTATATTATAATTCCAGTATAATATCATATATAATATCATTAACTCCCTACTTTATATGTCTCACACAATTCATTAAGGATTCATATCACTTTGAGGGGGCGGTAGTCCACACTTCCTCAAATGAAATTGTCGTGTTTTACCCATTATAGAAACCATAAAGGTATAAAATAAATGGAAAGTACAGAAGAAAAAAGAAAAAATAAAAATAATATATATCATATATAAATATAGTTCCATATTAATGGACACCATGACAGTCAGTAGGAGATAATTGAACAATCATTGTTTCGTGAGGTGTTAGTTTTCCAACCACAAACATATTATGTTCTTCACCCATTAGATGAAGGCGTGTGTAAGTGTAGTTAGAATAATTCTCATAAAAACATCCTAGTATATTGAGGATATTGGTTTTGTTATAAAATAAAGGAATAAAAAGAGTTTATGTGGGGTTTTATAAGTAAAATAAATCAAAATAAAACAAAAGAATTTAAGAGAAACTGTTAACTTTAATTTGGGTATTTTCCTTTGGTTTGAACCAAAAGGACTTCTTAAAGTGACTTATGACTAAGTTAAGGATTTTATGTATAATAGAGGGATATTAAGAGATTATTTGGACAATTTTTAGATGAGCCAAGGGGCTTGAGAGGTGTGTGGAATGGGTTAGAAGTGTTGTCCTTTTATAAGGGGGAGGAGGGGCTCTTTAGGAAAGTGTGAAAGTATTATTTTATTATATAGTGATATTCGGTTTCTAAAGGTCAAAAAATAATTAAAGTCTAAGATAAGATGACTCATGTTCGAAATAAAATCATCAAATAATAATTTTACAGGTTTGGGATATTTTTTTAATATTAATAGTCTTATTTATTAAAATCATTTATTAATGAGGTAAATACTACATCATTATTGTGTCATAAATAATTTAGTTTATTTGATGTCTAAAAATTATAAAAAAAATACCATAATGTAGGAAATATTTTTATATTTATAATAAATATTTATAGTCTATAATATGACTTATTTAACCCTTTTTAAAAATTGGTTTACTAAAATATATTTGTTTATGTCATTTTTTCCTTTACTTTAAGTTGATTAAAATAAAGTGTCATTATCATTAATAAGTGGCTCCATGTGGTCCAAAAATCTAGAACAGGATTCCCATGGTCGGATATGACTCATCCAATAAGGTTAAGACAAGATTTAAGGTAATTTTGTGTTATCAGAATATTCTTTTTACCTTGAATTACCCTATTAACCTTTAACCGTGGTAAATAAAAGTCAAAATTTACTATTCACCAAAAAATGTTTTCATCTTATTGAATCCCATTTTACTTACTATTAACAACCAAGTATGTTGGATTTTCAAAATTCAACTCACAGAAGTGGTAAAATTTCATTTAAATGAAAAATTCTGATTTTTAACTACTACTTAGTGGTTTCACTATTCATCAAAAATTGAAGTTTTTCAAAAAAATACCAAAAATTCAGCCTAAGATATATTTGATATTATGAATTAAAAAATGATTTCTATTTTACCAAATTAAAAACATAGAAGATTTATTAATCAATTTAAAATTAATTCCTGTTTTCAAAACAAATAGCGTGTTTCTAAGAAACAATATCTATCAAAAGATTGACACTTGTTTATGTATAATTTCAATGTGAAATTAATTATAATGACCAACATTGGATTAAAGGGTAAAAATATAATCTAATTACACTTCAAAACCAATTTATAATATAATCTATCCTTATAAATAAATTAGATTAAAATACATTTTTGAATTAAAATACATTATTTCACACTATTCATAAAAAATGAATATTATTAGAAAAATACCAAAATTTCATCCAAAGTAAATTTTGATGTACCGATTATAAAGAAGAATTTTATTTTTTCAAATTGAATATGTAAAAGGGTCAAATATTTTATTTTAAAAGGGTTCTCCATTAAAATATGTTAAAATTTATTTTTTTTGAAAAATACAATTTTTATCTGAAAATTTGAATTTCTTCTTATAATATGTCTAAGAAACACATAATACATAATTTAAAATTATATGGAGTATATAAAATTCAAAATCCAGTTAATACTTTTCATAACCGCTTTTGAACAGCTAGTTTGGTAAGTCGTGGTGCACTCGAACTTGGTGTTGCGTGTAGCGCAAGCTATTGAATTTAAAGAAAATAACTTACTATTAAATATTGAGGTGTTACATTCTCCCCTCATTCAATAAATTGTGTCCTTTCAATTTGAAATTGTTCTTCAAAAATAAAAGGTTAAAAATAGAAAAATACTTTTGTGGAAAACCCACATCCGATTCTGGGTTAATAGAATTTAGTCTTAATAATAGGTAAAGGGAGATGAAAAAGTCACCACCAAATTATTATCTCGATTAGGAGAATATTTGTGGAAATTAGAGATATATAATTGGAAGAAAACGTAAATATTTATAGGGAGTGATTGAGGTCATCAATCACAAATAAGTGTAAAATTGAGGGCTTCAAAACCATCAATCTATGACGATTTAAAATATCATCGGTTCAACAAAACATAAATCATTATGATAACACATTTTTGGTTTTAATATACCTTATATAATGTTTAATAATTAATATATTCATAGAATAAGAAAACAAAAATATACTTGACAAGTAGAGTTTCATCCTTCATCTAATTCTTACCACAAACTCATCTTTCACTCCAAATGATGAGTATTAAAGATCACTTGGTCACACCTGAAGCATTAGAATCAACTTATAGAGAATCAAATAATCCAAAATGGATGAACTATATATTTCCCTTTTCTTTAGAGATTAAACAAAACCAAAATGGTTAGTAAAAGATCAGATGATCCCAAAAGGATAATACTTAAGAGAAATAAATACTAATATTAATTTATAAAATTAAACCAACAATACCAAAAGTTCAATAAATACCATTCAATAAAACATAGTCCATAAAATATTTCAATATAATCCAAACTACTATTGAAACCCAAAACTCAGAAGAATTTGCTTAAATAGTCTTCCACATTAAATTCTATCTCTAAATAATATCGACTACTCTTAAAGTCACATACTTAAAAGTAATTAACCTAATCACATATTCTCTATGATAGGTTAATCATTTACATAAATAACCCAAATCTCTATAAATCCATAATAAAAACATAGGTAAAAAAACACCATTACTCTTCAAATGAAATCCCATATTATTCTATTTTCCTTAGGCATATATTATTCCCAATAGAGTGAACGTCTTCCAAAATAACATTTATTACTTAATCACCAAATCATTTTTCTATACTAAGGATATCCATTTAATAAGAAATAAGATCCCAAGTCAACTTTATAAATAAAATCATTTAACTAAAAATAATTAGTCACACTAACCAGGTACTTGACATAGTCCAGTGTTATGCGATAAATCTCAATCATATTATGGTTGTGGGTTCGATTCCCACAGATTTGACTGACAAGATGGGTCATCACACGGTCTGCGTGTTGTACTTTTTCAAAAACTATATAATTTTATTATATTCCCAAAAATGAGATAGATTCCTCAAAGTAACTATAACATAATTTCATCACAAATGTTATCTCATACCTCACATTTTCATCCCAAAATTTAATAACATGTAATTGCTTCAAACTCAATGATCATATAAAACCAAATGGTTATTTATAACTATATCTACAAGATAAAAGATAATTCTTCCTCAAATATCATTTTCACATGACAAACTACAGGGTTACGAATACAATAGAAAAATCTACCAAAGTAATCTCATCAACAAAAAGCACTAATACCTTTAAACATTTTTCCATCCATTTATTTCCACATAGGTTCTTCCTTGACCAAGAGGTTATCCTATAGAATAGGTCATTAACATGGGGGATGCCAAGGTCCCTTACTTTTATGAAAAATGACCGTGATTGGATTCTTAGGATCATTTTTATTTTCTTCCATAGTACTCTTTATTTTTCCTCAGCAATTTTGTACTTTATGCCCTTATTTCCCACACATAATGCATTTCTATATTCCATTGAGACACTTTCCTGGGTGTCCCCTTCCACATTTCTGGCATGATGGAAATTGATATCTCTTCTCTCTATGGTCTCCACTGCTAGAGAACTTATCATTCACCGCCTTTCTCTTCTTTGTTGAGTCCATGAGTTGGTTAATATATATGTTGTTGATCATATTTTTGGAAAACTGATTCGACATGAAGACAATATCTTTTACACCTATCAACATTCCATTTCGTTTCTCTTTTCCACAACTATTCCCACCTTGTACATCATGCTCAATGTTACTATGACTTCCTTGGAATCCAATCATTGACTAACACAAGAAAACATAGTGTGAGTCATAAAATAATTTAGAGAATATCATAACACCTTATTTCAAATCTAAAACACCTTAGGATTAACCAAGGTTATTTATTCTCATCTTATATTAAAATATTCCAAATCAGTTTGTAAATAAAATGTGAATTATCCTATTCATATCCCCCGGGAGTGTCGTAACCAAAAGTGCTGCAAGCCCCGTTGTCATGTACCAGGATACCCCGAGTCAAGCCCGAAACTCCTTGTCAGTGTTTTCACTCCTAGGTACATCTATTATAGATCCGGCTCTACCTGCTCGTATCCATACAGAGATGTATTTCTTGGAAAATACACAAAATCTCTACATTAACAAAATTATAGGAAGTTCTTCTATATTAATCCTCAAAGTCTATCTTAGGGTAATGTTCTCTAATCAAAGTTTATCTAAATTTAGTTTCCAAGGTTTTTAATAAAATTTTTATGGTACCAACTGCAACACCTCGACCCCATAATTTAGGATCCAGTGCATTGTTTTAATACATTGGCATGATTATAAGGAATCAAGTCCCGAAGGACCGATTAGTTTAGTAGTCTTGGAAACCAGATACATACATAAGTTCAACATTACAACTTGAAAAGAAAAACAACAATAATTTATTCCATTAGAAACATCCAAGATTCCAAGATTATTCCTGCGAGTCACTCATAACTAACTTCTTCATATCCTAGAAAATGAAACATGAGAAAGGGGTGAGCTCAGATACTCAGCAAGAGTAAGAAATACAGTGGAAGATAACATAAACATTAGGCATGGCGAATAATTTAAAACACATGACTTAACGAATAATAAACATGATCACTTTATGGCAGGAATATGAGTTGAGTAAATAATTACATAATAAAACATAGTCATGGGTATTCTACTAGTCGAATAACCACATGAAATATCAATAGCTAATCTCATAATGATGGAATGAATAATGCCGGACATCATAACCATATAGTCAAGGCCTCGTTCCAAGACTACAAATAAGATTTTGTTAAGGTCTTGTTCTAAGACTCTAGTTTGTCTCATGATACCTACTAATGCATAGAGGAGCTATAGCGGGCTCCACCTGTCACTTACTAAGTCCAATTCATTCCTCATATGAAAAGTTCTAAACATAACATAAACATTCGTATTAAAACTAGCATACGAAATATCAATACTTTAACCACAAACCATGAATGGTATAAAAATAGAACATCCACAGTCAAACATAACTCATTTAATAAAATATAGAAGATTTTATTAACCTCAACCGAGAATAGATGAAAATAATCATCAGAACAATTTGAGATAAATATACCCTTTTTTCTTGAAAACATTTAAAAGTCACACTATTTATCAAGAAGTCGTTTGAAATAAAATTTTGAGTCAAAGTGTCTCATACCACATTGAAACTTTTAAAATGAATTTTAATTTTAAAACATTAATTTCCATATAAATAAATCCTTCAAAACATTTTTAAAACATAGACATTAATGAGAAATAATTAGAAGAATAAATCTTTAAAACATTTAAAATGATATTTTAGTTAGAGTTCCTAACCAAAAGAGAGGAACTTGAATACAAATAATTGAGGTAATCAACACTTTATAATGTCATGAGAATAACTGGATTCATGATATACTTTGTCAAAGTACATTATATACCCCATATAAAAGTGAATTGGCATATGACAACAAAGAAGTCTCAATGGAATGTAAATTGAGAAGAAATACCTTATAAAGACCATATCCTTAGGTTAAGGATAAATCAACGACATAATTATGTGTGAAAAATATTAATACACTAAATATGATTGGATATTCAGTGTAAATCAATCAGAGGACATTCACACATATTCTTGTAAATACAACACCAATGTCTTCGTTGGGCTCGGTTTCTCTGCCATCAGCTTTGTAGGCCATTTGGGACATGGCTGTTTTGGAGGGATGGCAACATCGGGAGGGACCATGCTTGCATGGGATCGTCGAGTGGCCTGCATGGGGATGGTGGTTGATGCTGTTACTTGAATGAGGTATCCTGTCTTTTGTCATGTTTTGTTTGGGGTTGTTTGGATGTTTTCTGAACCCTTTGGTGTCTCACTTTTCCCGTAAAAGTGTTGCTCCTAATAAAAAATAATTTTCAGTCAACATGAGAATTTATCAATGGAGTGATTATGTGTATCAAAAGTATATCCAAACAAAGGGGACTGGAAATTACTACATAAGTAAATAAATAGTGATTTCACACATAATATTGGAGTAAAACAATCGATGAAGTTTGCGTAGAAACCAATGAGTAGAAATTGAAATTAGAAATTCCCTTACTGATTTGGCAACTTACGAAACATACACCCCATGAAAGAAGTATCATACAATGAATATGTAAATAACCATAAATTGAAGTATACTACACAATTAATACAATCATGGGTAGTACATACACCACACAAAAGGAAATAGTGGAAATATAGCATGAATCTCACGGGAATAAGAAGTGATATGAAAACCCCTTACACGTTGTAATCAATCGAGTCGTATGAAAAAAAGTTAATAACCACGAAATTAATTATAGAATACCATGAATAAAATGAGTATCATGATAATATATATATCAAATGGCATAACACAATACACCACATGCAATAATGAAGTGGTGAATAATGGGAATATCACGAAATGAAGAGTGAGATAAGAAATCTCTTACCTCAAGTCCGACTTGTCTTGTATGTTCCTTGTTCTTCCTGAATAATGAAATCAAGTTAATTTCTACTTGATCAAGAACATTTTTAAAGTTTATTATTCCTTTTATATTACTTATTACCTTGTTATAAAAATTATTTAATTATCTGAGTTCATATTGGATATTTTATCAATGTTCGGAACATGAGTAAAAAATAAACTTGTTATATTTACAATTTTTCCATGTGGTCAAAAGTAAATTCTCTCCATAATTATATAAATGATTTATATATACTATATATATATATATATTATATCATGTATATATATGTATTTATAATATTACATAACATTTTTAGATAAGAAATGAAATGCACCGTTCATGGAGACGGTAAGCCGTACATACGCATTAACGCTACTTTCATTTCTATTTAGTATTTTAATGGAATTAAAACATAATGATATATAAGTATATTATAATTACAGTATAATATAATATTTAATATCCTTAACTCTATACTTTATATGTCCCACACAAGTCATTAACGAGTCATATCACTTTGAGAGGGCGGTAGTCCACACTTCTTCAAATGAAATTATCGCATTTTACCCATAATGGAAACCATAAAGGCATGATATAAAAAGAAAGTATAGAAGAAAAAAGAAAACATAAACATAATATATATGATATATAAATATAGTGCTATCTTAATGGACACCCTGATAGGGGGTATGATATAATTGAACAATCATCGTTCTGTGAGGCGTTAGTTTTCCAACCACGGAAACTGTATGTTCTTCACCCATTAGATGGAGGTGTGTGTAAGTGTAGTTCGAATCCTTCTCATAAAAACATCCTAGTATATAGAGGATACTGATGCTGTTATAAAAGAAAGGAATGAAAAGAGTTTGGGGGGGGGGGGGGGGGTTGTAGAAGTAAAATAAAACAAAATAATTTAAGAGAAACTCTTGCCTTTAATTTGGGTATCTTCCTTTGGTTTGAACCGAAAGGACTTCTTAAAGTGACTTCTGGGTAAGGTAAGGCTTGTAGGTGTAAGAGAGGTATCTTGAGAGATTATTTGGGCAGGTTTTGGATGATCCAAGGGGCTTTAAAGGTGTGTGGAATGGGTTAGAAGTGGTGTCCTTTTATAAGGGGGGGAGGGGCTCTTTAGGAAAGTGTGAAAGTATTATTTTATTATATAGTGATATTCAGTTTATAAAGTCCAAAACTATTTAAAGTAGAAGATAATATGACTCATAGTCGAAATAAAATCATTAAATAAGAATTGGACAGGTTTTGGATCTCATTTTAATATTAATAATCTTATTTATTTAAATCATTTATTAATGAGATAATACTACATCATTATTGTGTCATAAATAATTTAGTTTATCTGATGTATCAAAATTATAAAAAATACCATAATATAGGAAATATTTTTATATTTCCAATGAATATTTATAGTAAAAAATATGACTTATTTAACCCCATGTAAAAATTGGTTTACTAAAAGATATTAGTTTGTGTTATTTTTGTCTTTACTTTATGTTAATTAAAATAAAGTGCCATTATCATTAATAAGTGGCTCCATGGGGTCCCAAAATCGACCTCAGGATGCCCATGGTTGGAAATGACTCATTAAATTCAGTTAGGACAAGTGTTAAGGTAATTTTGTATTATTAGAATATTCTTTTTGCCTTGATTTACCCTATTTACCTTTAACCATGGTAAATAAAAGTCAATAGTTACTATTCACCAAATTTTTTTTTCATCTTATTGAATTACATTTTACTTATTAATAACAACCATGTATGTCAGATTTTCTAAATTCATCTCACAAAAGTGGTCAAATTTCATTTAAATGAAAAAGTCGGATTTTTAACTACTACTTAGTGGTTTCACTATTCATCAAAAATTGAAGTTTTTCAGAAAAATACCAAAAATTATTCCCAAGATATATTTGATATTCCAAATTCAAAAATTATGTCTATTTTACCAAATTAAAAACATAGAAGATGTATTAATTAATTTAAAATTAATTCACGTTGTCAAAACAAATAGCGTGTTTTTAAGAAACAATATCTATCAAAAGATTGAGAGTTGTTTATGTATAATTTCAAAGTGAAATTAATTATAATGAACAACATTGGATTAAAGGGTAAAAATATAATCTAATTACACTTCAAAACCAATTTATAATATAATATAACCTTATAAAAAAATTAGATTAAAAGGCAGTTTTGAATTAAAATACAGTATTTCTCACTATTCATAAAAAAAATGAATATTTTTAGAAAAATACCAAAATTTCATCCTAAGTAAATTTTGATGTCCTGATTATAAAGAAGAATTTTATTTTTTCAAATTGAATATGTAAAAGGGTCAAATATTGGATTTAAAAAGGGTTCCCCATTAAAATGTGATAAAATTGATTTTTTTTGAAAAATACATTTTTTTATCTGAAAAATTGAATTTGTTCTTATAATATGTCTATGAAACACATAATACATAATTTAAAATTATATGGAGTATATAAAATTCAAAATCCAGTTAATACTATTCCTAACCGCTTTTGAACAGCTAGTTTGGTAAGTCGTGGTGAGCTCGAACTTGGTGTTGCGTGTAGCGCAAGCTATTGAATTTAAAGAAAATAACTTACTATGAAATATTAGGGTGTTAAATTAATGATATTACATAAAATTGTCATAATATACAGTATAGAAAATAAATTAAGTGTATAGAACAACAATATGCCTCAATGAAGAGAAATTGAGACGAAGTCCCTTAACATGAGTATGAATTGTCGCATATGTTATTTATATACTTGAGAAATGAACTTTTGATGATTATTTAATTTACTTACAAACATTTTAATGTTTATTATTTATTTTATTTCACTTATTACCATGTTATAGATACTTACATAATCAATTACGTTTACATCAAGTGTTTCGATGATATTTGGCTTATGTGCCAAAAATGACTTTGGTAGGTTCACTATTGTTCAAACAGTTCGTTATTAAACAAAAATAATAATAATAAGGAAATATTAATCATATTTATATGTAAATTATAATTTTTTAAACCAATAATTAAATATGGTTATTAAAAACTTACTATGTTACAACCATTGAGATGATAGGTCGTACGTACGCATGAGTAATATTTACATTTCTCAATGATCATTAATGAAAGAAATTACAAATTAATTTATCTTTACATAATGAAAATAATATCATAAATACAATATTAAATGTTTATATATACTTGTACAAATCATCTATTTCATTTAGTGATGAAAAAAAGAGTCACATCTCTTTATGGTGGTGGTAGTCCACACGTACGCACGAACGATGTTATTATTTTTCAGTATGAGAGAGATTATGATATATTACTTATTCATAATGATATATATGTCAGTAATATCATTTTTATGTCATTTATATCACATATATTCCTTAAAATTATCCTTATTACCTTTAATGTAATGTGTCAATGAAAACGAATCAAGTCTCTTCAAGAGGTTGTTGTCTAGAATACACATGAGCACCCTTATCATATCCCCCACATAATGGAGTGTTAGAAGGTATATTTTATATAATGTATAAATTATAATAAATATGTTAAAAATATATTATATATAATTTGCATACATCAATATAACAATCTGTTAAAGGAGATGGTGGACAATGAATGAAATCAGTTCATGAGGTCGTAGTCTGTTGTACACACGAATTGTGATTTTGTATTCCATTTGATTGAAAAGTAAATTGATTTAGAATAACCCTTTAACATAATAACATTGTAAGTGATATAATTTTTTTATTATATAATCATAATTTTAGAATACTTGACGGAGGTGGATGGAGAAATAAAATTAAGACACTCAGTTAAGAACAACACCTCTTCATCAGACAACCTCCTTAGGAAAGTAGAAAGAGTCTTCTTTAGATGGATTTATGTTAAAAATAATAGAGTTGGGTTATTTATAGTGAATTAATGATGTTATTTTGGTAGTTATTTTTCAATTAAAATCTCATTTATGGTGTTAATAGGATAGGCAATAGGGTTCCCTTTAATAAGTGAGGTGAGTGGCATACTTGTAATTTTTAAAAAGAAAAAGGTGTACCCATGTTTTTCACATGCCAAAAGGCTCTAAAATTCACAATTCTAGAGAATTAGACATTATAATGTTTTAATATTACTATAAAATATATTTATACTATTTTTTAGTTCATGTTAAATTATATTTTACAGTTTAACCTCTAGTAAATATGTTTTTACTTTAACCAAATAAATAGACTTTTTCTATTTTTACTATTCATTACGGTTAAAAAATAATTTTACTTATTAGATAATAAAAAATATTCTAATTCCAAATATTTAATCCATTTTATGAAATTAAATTCAAATGTGTTGAAATTTTTTATTCAAAACAAACCCCATAAATGTGATGAAATGCATGGTTTCAGGAAGTGTATTTTTCAAGAAAAACATTATTTTATATTAACTCGACGAAAAAATAATATTAATTATATTTTTTTAAAGGAAATTCCTTATTCAATGACCAAGACAAAAAAATATTATTAAAAAAGAAGGAAAAAGTTAAAAGAGTCTGAAAGAGGAAATTTTATTACAATCTTTTTCATAGTAAAGAAGGAGCTCAACCGGTAAATCATCACTACATGTAATGTCCTGGTTGATACCCTTATTAGAAATACCATCAGCCACCATGTTTGCTTCCCAGTAGGTATGTGTGGAAATGTATCTGAGCTCATGGAGCGAGCTAAGACAATTCTTCCAATGCATAGTAAGAGACCAAGCAAGGTGAACCACACCATTCCAAATAGCTTGGATAATGGTGGTGGAATCACTTTCAATCCCAATATTATTCCAACCTTTTAGCTTAAAAAAGTTGACCGCATGAATCAAAACCATCATCTCAGCCTCCAGGGTGGAGGCAGATCCACAACCACCAAAGAAGCAACCCTGAAAATGTCCATGAGATTCTCTGAAGATGGACCCACAACCCGCGGGACCTGGATTTCCTTTAGAAGCACCATCAATGTTGATTTTTATCCAGGCAGGAATCGGAGCTTGCCAGAACACTTCAAAGAAGCGCTTCAGTTTATTGTAGATCCCATTGATTCTAAGACGACGAAGGATGACAAAGTCACCAACCAAGTTAGCGCAGGGGGCTTTCTGAAGGGTGGACGCGTCCCTGATATCAATAAGAATTCTCACCCGACCTACATCAAGATTGAGAGAGGCGCTATTATGGATAATATCATTTCTATCATACTAGATAATGTGGATGACCTCTAAAACTGCGGATATAAAGATATTTTTAATCTGAGGTGAGAGATCCAACTCCACACAACATTTGATTAAAGAGAAAATAGAGTCAGCAAGTAACCATCTGCATTCAAAGATGTCAGTAACAAAATTCAAAAGGGAAGTGACTGTGGAACAAGAAAAAAATATGTGATTAATGTCTTCCCAATGTTGATGAAATAGGTGACATCTAGAGACGGGTTTGATACCAAAGGATTGAAGGCAAACCTCTGTAGGTAAGAATTTGTGAGCAATACGCCAGACAAGGTTATGTCTTGAAGGTTTGATCCAAGGTTTACCAAATGGCTTAAACCAAGAAAAAGTAGACTCAGAGGAGGATAAAAAGTAATTGTAATAAGTTTTGGAATCAAGGATCCCATTGTGAGCTGGTTCCCAAATAATATTGTCTTCCTCGTTAGTGGTTTTTAATTAATTAAATTATAGAAAATTATGCACTTTTAAGCAGTTTAAAAAAATATTTTGAAACACAAAAAAAAATTATACTAAAATACAATATAATTATGATTAAAATATAATTATGGGGATTAAATATAAATAAATAATATTTATTTTAATTTAAATCATATTAAATAAATCATTTTTCCATTAAATTATTTAATTTATTTTAAATAAATGAAAGTTTTAAATAAATCGGTTATTTTTACTATTCACTGGAAAATCAATATATCCCAAAAATATCCAAATGTTTTACCCTAAGTTAGTTTTGATATTATGATAGTCCATATAAATTGATTATTTTATTCTAATACTATATAATGGTATAAGATAACTCATGTGGGGTGTACGGGCTAAGATGTGACCTGGGGGACCATAGAGGGTTCTTCATTTTTGAGTTGACTCAAAGGAGTATTAATACATAAGGGATAGTATGGTTAAAGGATAGTAAGAATAAAATATTTAGAATAGTTTGAATTATTAATAGCCAAACCAAGAAATATTGTGGTGGGTTTATGTGATTATAAAACCCATGTTAGGATGATGTGTAATACATGATAGTATTGGGAAGTGAGCAAACCTCCCCATATATAATACACAATATATTATTTTAGGATGGGATGATTTCCATCATAATGAGATTATATTCTTTTATTTCAAGATTGGGAGTGAGTATATCGATGGGTGATAGATGATGTGATATATGTTTCTCTAGTTGGGAGAATGTGTACCCCAGGGTTCCAGATGATGTGATATATGTTTCTTGTGTGAGGATTGAGTATTTCCATGAGTTCCTAATAAGATAATTTATGTTTCCAGGTTTTAGAGAAGTGTTTTCACAAGTATTCCTAAAAATTAGATCAATGTTTCTAGGTCATGGAGTGTGTATTCCTTAGGGTGTTGATTATATGATATACTTATTCTATTGTGGGGTTCCTTCCCCAAGATGATATGTGAATTCTAATTCCTAGGTGGGGCATCTTCCCTCCAAGATTATAATGAGAGTCCCAATTCTAGGGCAAGGTGAGGCTCCCTGTGATGGTTTTATGACTTTCTCAAAGAAATATTTTAGTTTTTAAAGAAGTCATGGTAAATCTAGTGTGTCACTGTAGAAATTAAGGATTGAATATGGATTATTTTATTCCATATACATGTTTATTTTATTATACTGGACATATAGAATTGTGTATACACATAATTCATGGGGTATGATAAGGACACCATTGGTGGTTATCGGTATATTTTTACTCACACCCTTCTTAGGTGGACTTGGAACCTTGGTACCCAATAAGAAAACTTGATCATAGTTATGGGTAGGGATGAATCCCAATATTGGGTTGTTTATCTAGTTAATTGAAATGGAGTAAATAGTGGGGATCTGGTAGGGACTCAAAAATAATTTTTTACAGTTCAATTTTATTTTTTTCATTGAAGAATATATATGATCCTCACATAAGAGATCTGGTTAATGTATTCCTGACTCATGTGATATATTGGATAGAGAATTTTGTATATAATCTGTATTTTATTTATCATTGGTTGGTTTTTTCAATGATGATATCTTTTATTTAGTTTATTGTTGTGATTACTGATGGTATATTATTTATTATAATTTTGTTACTTTTAAATTAGGGTATAGTTCCTCTATGGTGTCTTATTAGACCCTCAATTTTATCGATTAACCTATTTCTTATGGTGATGTGTTCCTGAAGCCATGTTGTAAACTAGTCTAGTTACTAAATATTGAGATGGGTTAGGATGTTACATTATCATATATGATATTCTATAACGTGAAATGGAATGAATGTATTTTATAAATTAGTGCAAGTGGTAGGTTTAAAAGTGTTGTTCCCTAAATCACATATACATATGATGTGTTGTGGCTATATCATTTATGGAGATTGGGTATATTATAAAACATGAAATAGATATTTCATTTCACCACCTTTTGGAATCATATTATATGATCTGGTGATATCACATATAGTATTATAATTATTATTTTAATGTTTGATATACACTAATATCCTATAATATTGGAACTCAAAGGATAATAAGTGTCACTCATTAATATTATTTTTCTAGTTATCATTGAATAGATATGTTTCATAACATGAAATATATGTGAGTTCATATGGTCTAGTGTCACAAAAGTTATAACTAATGAAAACATTCACTTGTATATTTCATAATGTATGAGTGAATTCATGAGAATTAAAGAATTTTTCTTGAGGGATATTTAAAAGCTATTTATCTATTTTATTATTGGTAATCCAGAATACCCAATCCTTGGTCGAAGCTCTTCATTACATAGATCTCTTGTCCTACTACTATTACACCATGTGGTTGTAGCATGTCATCTATAGTGGAAGAATTTATATAGTATGATGAGTTACTTAGTATGAATTGTGGATTACTATAGATACGAGAAGTTATTCGGATGCATGTTATGTGACATGTATCAAGCACATTGTATGAATAAAAATTCAATGGCCATCTTCAGAGAAAGCTAAAACATTTATTCCATTACATCATACATTATTTAATTTTCTCAAATTATTGATCCTGGATTTTGGTTTCAATATTCCTTTAACTATTTTTTATGAGTTTTGTTATATCCTTTGAAACCCAACAACCATTTAATCCTATGTTATGCAATATGGGTTCAAGGAAAATCCTTATTAAATGTGTACATATAGCTTTCTCCACTTAGTCTTTCCCACTATACATAACTCATATTTCAATGAATTATCATTTATATCTTAAGTTTACTATGGTTAGAAACATTATTAAAGTGGATACAATGATTTGGTACAGATAATAATTGATATCATATAGGATATGATTCTATTTTTGGGTCCCCTCATTCACCATTCACCAGACCACCATCATGTAATGTTCTTCCTTTATTAGCCTCCTTCATATAAAACGTATATTGTTTGATTTTACTGCTTCATGAAAATACCCTACACACCTAACCTCTCATGTCCATGATTCATTCAATAGAAATTATAGAATTATCATTCTACATTCTCATTCCTCATTTACATGAAGCTATCTCCTTAGTGGGGCATGAGATAAATTTTACTCCTTATCTCAACACACTACTCTCCATTTACATATAAATAGACCTTATGTATCCCATTTGAGGATGATGAAGAGGAAGAGATCCAGATGACCCAATATTGAAATTATAAAAAGTGATGCACTTATGGATGTGACCAAGTATCTCAATTTTATTTCAAGTGAATTTGTATGTCAAAACATAAAAAAATAATCGGAATTTGGGGTAATTACATCATCCAATGATTTTACATCTAAACCTTCTTGAATCACAACTTCCCGGTTTCTCCTTCTGGACTAGGGTGAAGGAACTCTGCTTATAAGAACCATAATTGGATACCAAGTTTCCTATTAGCACTAGATTATATAGACTAGGGTTCCACATGTTTTAGTCATCCAAACAGTCTCTATGCTAGGGAGACAATTCGCTAAAACCCCTATATTGGGGAGACATTTTACATAATCCTTCATATGATGGGTCCTTCACCCAAGTTCCCATTCTATGGTGACACCCCTGTTACGGTAACACTCTTCCCAGTCCACCATAATAGGGTGAAACTTTTCCCATGCCTCCATACATGGGTAAAAATTTTCTTAGTATCCCATATTAGGGTGACTCATCACCTAGGTGCCGATATTAATCCCCAACTTCACCTAATCCTCCATACTAGTGAGGCACTTCTGTCAGTCCTTTATAATAGTGCACTTCATCACCCAATACCCTATATTATGTTTTCATTCTCCCAAGCATCATATAATGATCCAATTAGGGTGCCACTTCACTCAAATCATATGGGTTCTTCATTTTCCTAGGATACATACTTGGGTACACATCTACTCCGGAATCCTCTCCATTCTCTTAAGGAATATGAATTATTTTTGCACAACAATTTTATCTCCCTATGTCATTAATTACAATGATAATGGGGATCAATAATCTTATGATAAATAATCTTAATGTTCTTATCCCTAACCAATTGGTCCCTTAGGGAGTCAATAATTAGGTATTCCCCTACTGATTTGGATCCCTATGATTAGGGAATTGTTTAAACCTCCCCTATCTTATATTTATTGTCATAGATATCCAAGACAACATCCATATCCTTCATTCATCTATCCATACCTTCCTAGTCCACCCAATGAGCCAATTATGTATACATATGTCCCTTATAAGGTGTTACCCACATCCCATCCACATTAGACTATATCCCCCAACAGTCTAGTGGCCCTTAAATAGTTTCCAACAAATTAATGGTATACATGCATATTTGGGCCTTTAACTCGGTGTATGCCTCAAAACCTACCATCATCTAATTCATCTAGTTGGTTGAGCTAGAAAAAGACTTTTATCGAGTGTAATTCATATCCATGCATTCTTGTGTTTAGTTACTAGAATATAGGATGAACCAGAATGGGATTGTCATGTGTTATCCCCAATCAATATCTTGTTGTTTACCCATTCACGACATATTCATCCTTATCACATAATATTAAACTGTATGGAATTTTCCTAACATACCTTCTTAATTTTTAAAACATGAATAATTTGGGTTTTGATTCCTATTAACTAGGATTTTTAGTATTTTTATTGTGGTAATGTCCCAACCCCTCAACAACACTATTATCCAATCTACCCTAGTTGAGTCAATATACATTGGATAGTCATAACTACATGACCATAATTTTAAAATCATATAGTAAATTGTACACAATATTAAGCATCACATAAATGATCTTCGAATCATGACCTTAAAAGAAACTTCTATTGGTCTGGCTTCATGACATTAAATGTAACTACCATGGTTATTTTCACATGAACTTAAAAGGTTCAAAAGTTCTTATTAATAAGTAATAAACTAAACAGGATATGATTTCCTTCCCAGGGATATATATGAATCCCCTACCATGAGCCCAATCCCCAATCCATGACACCTACCACCACCTTGTATGGAAATAATTATCTAGAGTTCCCAATTGTGTGGAATTAAACCATAGTATAATCAAATGGAATGAGAAATATAGATAACTTCTAATGAATACATATGTTAACATTGGTTCCACGTATTGATTGATCACTATCATGACTAAGTTAACTTTCATTTTTTACTAGGAATTATTTCAAAAATACATTTTAAACTTTTAATGGTGTCTCAAAATAGGAAATATGAACTCTTAAGGGATGAACCAAACTCAATTCCTCTCAAACAACACAAAATCCATGGTTACATTAGTATGTACTAGTGACCACCTACCATTGAAAATCAGTTCTTTATAAACTCAGAACACATGGAGGTGGGGTGCATCAAAATAAAAAATGCTAAACCTAATGTGAAATCATTTACATGTTGGAGAGGTTAATAAACCATAAACATTTTGAAATTATATTTCAGAAATGGGTTTTTAGTAAATGGTTTATTCAATGAATATTTCATGTCACATTCAAATGGAATAATTTAATGCCTCTTCACATACCAATCATCCTAGATAAATAGGTGGTAGTCATAGGACATCTAAAAATAATTTACATCACCAAAAAAATTACTTCATCCATAACAACTGTTCTGGTGCCACACTCTCTACGGATGTTTTCACTAACCCAACACTTCCAACATTAGGTGGTGAACACCATCATATATAAGTACCATATCAATGGAACCCTCAAGACTCTAGAGTCAGATATTCAAATCCTCTAGGATATAAAGTCATGTCGGTCATCCTACTAGATTCAATATGTAGAGAATCAAGTGTCCCTAATGGAAAAATGAAATTTATTTGGGATTCTATCCCTAGAGTTTGAGAGAACAATCCACCATTGTCTCAAAAAGAAGGAAGAGAATTTTGATTGAATCCTCTCAGTTGTTTAGGAGCTTCCAAGGATGGATCCTTAAAATCAATGACATCACCATCACTATGTTTCCCTATCTCATTAATGATATTATAAATAGATCATCCTAGGGATATAGGTTAGGCTTTTTCAAACCAAGACACGTAAGAGGATGGTCTGACTAGGGTAGCAGGCCACTAGAACTCAAGAGAATGCTTGTACGATATTTCACACTATGAAATTTTATTTAGATATTTTAATGAAAACTATTGTTTATGTTCATATCCAAATTATCATAATATATGTTTTATGGAATATTACACTGGTAAATCAGGATTAGAATCATATATAGGATCCCACCTGAGATGTTTTGTGGAATAATCCGATGGAAACGTAGGACAATTCTCAAATCCATATTCCAACCAATAACGTTTATCAATATATTACAATGTTAATGTAATTTTAGGATTATATCCATGGTACCACTTAGGAATTTCATTAGTATATTCCAATTGCAACTCTAGTGTAGGATCATATTTTTTTTTCCTATAGGGGAAGATCATAAGAATATTATGAAGGACACCCAAGAGATATTCATATCCCTATTCACAAATAAGATGTTTGTAATTATAATCTGATAGAAACTCAATGTTATACTTATATACATGTTCCCACTCAATAATGAAATAGGAATATTCTGATTGTATCTTAGAATCAGGATCATATTCCTATTCCCACTCAAGAATTTTTTCAGTATACTTTAAAAGTAACTCAGGAGTAGGGTCATGTCTATATTCCCAATCAGAATGATAATTGATATATATTGTATCATAAGAGTTTACAATGGATTCAAGAGGGTGGCTAAGTTGTATTTTAATAAATTTAAACTAAAAAAATTGAAATCCTCTTGAGAAAAATTTATTGGACTCTGACATCATCTGATGATTAGAGTATTATAATCGAAATCGTATATTTTCGGATTATTAGAATAATAATAGGTATCAGAGACACAAAAATAAAATAGTTTATTAGAAATATAAGTATAAATTTATCTTCCAAATGTATTTGTACAATGGAAAGTAAAACTTATATAAAAAAAATAGAAAAATCATATAATAGTAAGAATGAATTAAAAGATTTAATAAAATAATTTCCTCTATAACCTTATGAGTTAAGGATGTCATAAATAATTAATTAAGATATCTATATATTTAATACCAACTGTAGAAGGTATTACTATAATTACAAAAAATCCCTCAATTAGATATATTATTATGCCTCTATCTTTCATTCCTCTTAAATCCCTCGATCTGAATGATTATTATCAGCTCTCTCTTTCATAAACTAAAAATCACTCAATATGATGATCGGTGTCAAAATTATCTTTGTAGACACTAAATCCCTCAATATAATTGTTTATATTCACTATTGTCTTATCCCCTAAATCCCTTCAATAGTACCACAATTTGATAAAAAAATTATATTATTCTATTGAATTTATAATCCTCACATGGATTCCATATAACATAAACTCTCTAATCGATTACAAATATTACAAATAATATGATCACATAGAGTGATATTTTAATGAATTTAGTTGAAAATTCATTAATTCACAACTCTTCAAATGACATAATATTTATAGGAAATCTTCTAATTGTCATATTTTTTAGTTGGTTTCAACAGCCTCAGAGAGATTTCATTTTGACAAAACATGATGATCTAGATCATGTAGTTTACAGCTAAGAATGAGTAGTACTTCATTTGGATAACGTCATCATTTTAGAACCATTGAAATGATATTTTTTATTACATCTAATAAATATAATTCTAATCACTCAGATTATAAACAGTGGATTGTTTTATAGACTTGACTATTGATTTACAATCCAATAATCTAATCAATGGTTAATCTGATGAATTTGTACCATTATCAGTCAAAAGGTTATGAATTTTTTTGTCTGATAAATAGAATATAAGTCTAGAAACCATTCATAACCATAGTTTTTTTAATGTATCAGATTCACCTTCAGTCTAATGGATCTGATTGAATAGTAAATATTTATATTCGTTTTTCATTAGAATAATTTATATGTTAGGTATCAAATAATTTTTCTATCAAACCATACTAAAACACTTTGGAAATAGAAACTCAATAACACTGTGTTTCAATAAAGTTTTTATTATTTCAAAAAATAAGGAAAGGAAAATTAGAAAGTATAAATTTCAACTAAAAATTATCCCCTTTTTTGAAATCATGAAACACAACACTTAAAAATGAAAAATAACAACATTGCAACACTTAAAACCCTTTTTTATATTTTGAACATAAAATATATACTTCATATATAATTTTTTCATTTATGAAATTTAAATTCTCCTTGAGTTAATAACTATTTTTTCTTCATTATATTTGATCATATGGAAATTATTTATTCTTCATATTCTCCCCCTTAATGAAAATTCACCCTTTATAAGGAAAATATACCCCTTAATTAAATTCTAAAAAAATATCAAAACATTCTAACCTTAACCATATCCCCATAGACATAAAAAATTCTCCCCCTTTGTGATTTACAAAAAGGTATTGGGAAAGGATTATAATTTCCTATAATGGTAAAATGTAATAACATTCACAAATATTGTAAGTGAATTAACTATTGATCCAATATTTAAAGTAAAGAACACACATAATTTTTTTTGAAGAAATTCATATATAAAGTATTTTATAAAGAGTCATTCACATGAAAAATTCATTCAAAATTCTTTAAAATTTAAATAAATAATTCAAATGAAAATATTCTTTATTTCTTTAATAATTTATTCATGATTTCCTTCAACTTTTTCACATCTTTATGGTTTAATCTAGTTTTATTAAGAGACTTTTCAATCTTTAAAATCCTATCATATGATACTATTTTAATTCAAACTTCTATATTTAACCTTTCAACTTCCTCACTAATTTTCTTATTCTCCTCCTTCATAATGAATAGTTCATATTCATAGAATTTGAGTCTTCTATTTTCATCTTCAAACTTCAGAACATTATATTTCAATACTCAAACATCCATGTATCAGTTATCAGTCATTTTTTCTGAATTCTTCTAAAATCATAACTTTGTTTGAATCATTAGTAGTAATTTTATTAAAATAATAAACACGATCATGTGAAACATTAATTATTTTGACTATCATGTCATCAAGGACCTCTAGATCATTGTCAATCTATCTCAACCATCTAACCATCTAATTGAAATGTATCCTATGATGCTTAATTTTACTTTAGAGGGATTTGACTTCTACTTCATTCTGAATGACCATCCAGTAAACATATTTAACAATTCTGGTTTTTAATTTAAAGAACAATAAATTAGTTTTCACCTAGATGTGATATTTTAAAGGTACAATATTTAATAACTCAATTTTTTATATTTTGGAAAATATAGTCAATGTTATTTTGTGACTCTATTGTTGAATATCCTAATGACCCTGGTTGAACCTATGAAATATGTGGTCTAAAACGACCAACATCTATTTTCTTTACTTTTGAATCGGCTTTTACATCTTTTGAAACATTCATACGATATATTTATTTATTGGTTTCATCATTTTAAGATCCCTTCATGTGAGAATGAAGATATTCTACTTCTTCTTTAGATGAAGAATTAACTTCTCTCGAAACTATCAACTCTGGATCATTATCAAATTGGGAAGGAAACTAGGTAGATTTTCAAGATCACTCTAATGAAGTATTATTTTTTTCTCCTAATGTATTTATTTATTGTTATTATTCTTCATCTTCATATTCCACTCCTTATTCTTCTTCATCCAATTTACTTTACAACTACTACATAGTTATAAGAAAATATTTTATAACCCTTTTAGGTAATGATACATGAGATGGTTTCCAATTTTAAACATGATTTTATACTTTATAATCAACTAAGAGTTAATTTCTATTTAAATTATCATCATCTAATGGGATTACTGGTTTGATTACTAAAGTTTAAAAAAAACTCCAAACCCGTATACAAAATAAACTGATCAGTGTGAGGAATGGTTCTGGATCCTTTAACTGGTTTCATAATAGCTGAAGGAGGGATATGTAAAACTATAACTTAAGATGTTTTTTTACTTAATTCATTAATTTATAGTCCATTTTACACTCTTATATCCTTTTATTTTATTTATTTATCTTCAATTCCTCCTTCAATTTAACTTCATTTTGAATTTTCAAGGCTAGTGAATTATCCTTATTAAGTCCAAATTTAGAATCACCTAGTTTTTATGGGACTTATAAGCTAGAAGTTTCATGAACTAGTAATTTGAAATTATCTTGAATTTTTTTGGAGGATATGATTAAGCCTTTCTATTTTCTTTCTCAACTTCATTCTCCTTAGCTGGTCCTATAAAGAATGTTTTTATATCCATTCTATCCACTAACATTTTCAAATTTTTATTAAAAAACTAGATTCATTATTGATATATTCTCTTCACCAATTAGGGAGATATTTTGCATAAAATCATAAGCATGATTATTAATTTGAAAAACTTCCTTATAGTTCACACAAATATTATTTATAAAAAATTAAAACACTAAGATATTCGATATCATTGAAACATTAATAATTGAATAAATTCAATTAAAATAAACATGACTAGCATTATTAGCCTCATGTTAATAATAAAATACAAAATAAATATTCCAAGAACTATAAAAGTATCCCTTTTATCCTTTCTTGGAATTAAATAACACTAAATACAATGGGTAACTACTTTTACATCTAATTTTAGGTGTGAAACCATTCTTACTTTATTAAATGAAGTAAAAAATGATGCTTTAGCCTTAAAAATTACTAAAGTCCCATGTTTTATGGAATATTATGTGAGGGTAAATTTTATTCACATTCCAAAGGTATTTCTACTTATTCTATGACTTTCTAAAACATAAAATTATCTTAGTATCTCTGGGTAATGCTCATAAAAATATATATATTTTTTAAAGGAGATTTTTTCTGATCCTTAACATGTATTGATATTTGTATTAATTGTGTCATTAATATAATAACAAGATCTCTCAATAAGAATTTCTCTGAAAAACTTATATATTTTCAAAATAATCAAAGGTGGAAATTATTTAGAGGTTGGTACCGATGATCGAAAGAATGGAAAATAAACAGGAAGATATCTGAAATAAGTGGAAAGAGTTAGTAGAAAAATATTTGGAAATTTATGTGGGATTATGAGTGAAAAACCCTTATATAGTAACATGATGTGACTGTTCATATTCCAGATAATTCAATGGGTTATATTAGAATACCTTTTCTAATCTAATGATCGAGATTTAAATGAAGTGTGATTTAAAAAATAAATCCGAACTCTTATTGTTTTTTAATAAAAAAAATTCATCAGACTGAGAAACAATCTGTAAGAAAAAGTTTTATTTTTTTAATCATAATAGAGATTTTAAAACTGAATGTATATTTAAACAACAAAATTGATAATTTAAAGTAACGAATAAGTGAAAAAAGAAAATAATTCAACATTTTTTAATAAAAGTGTTTCATCAATATGAGTAACATGTTCTTCTTAGTTTTTTTAATGAGAACTAATTATGATAATGTTTTAAACAAAAATATTGTTCATGTGTTTTATAGATATTTTTTAGTCTATATAAAAATTATCTCAGAAATATTTTTTATAACATATTTTTATTTTAAATTTTCATATAATATATCCTGATTCTGAAAAAAAAATTAAAATATTTTTAGTATAAAAAAGTTAAAAACAATTATGCTGAAAATTTAATCATATGAAAAACTTTTTTAGAAAACCAAATATTTTGGAAAAAAAGCTTTCAATAAATTATTTTTTTAAGAAAACTAATGATTTTAGAAAATAAATGTTTTTAGAAAAACTTAAAATATGTACTCCCCATTTTAAAATCATTTATTAATGTAAGGAAATTGTAAACAAGAAGTAGATATGATTAATCACATGACATTTATCATTCCTAACATCTATTTAATATATTGAAATCTATCAAAACTAAAATGTTTTGTAAAAATTACAACAGGTTCATCCTGGGTCATGTTGAACTATAAAATAATATATTCTTTTAGTTTGTGATCATAAAAATTGTGTATTATTTATATGTTCTTAGCATATGAGTTATATGCTGGGTTTTTACATAAATAAATGGAACTTGTGTTATCACGTAAAATTTTAGTTTTTGTAAAACTCATTCCATATGCAGTGAGTGTGTGTTGCATAAAAGACAATTGAGCATAACAAATTCCAGCTTCCAAATATTCATCTTTGTTAGGGGAAAGTACTACTGAGTGTTGATTCTTACAAGACCATGAAACTAGTTCTTCTCCTAAAAATTACATGTTCTAAAAGTATTTCCCCTATCAATTATACATCCACTAATGTATGAATCTGAAAAAAAAATTAACTCAAAATCATTTCTAGAAGAATAACACAAACCTAAATCAATATTTTCCTTAAGATAATGAAAAATACATTTAACATATTTATGATGTGACTCTTTTGTATTAGATAGATATCTAACATGTATTCATACTGAAATCATGAAACGATGACTAGTTGTTATGTAAAGTAAACTTCCAATCACAACTCTAAATTTATTTTGATTAATTGGTTTCCCATAATCATCAATATTGAATGTATTTGAGATTATGATGGATATACCGATATATTTTTTATTTTCATAAAAAAATTTCTTAAGAATAACTTATAATTTCTGTGTTATTTTCACACATTAATTCATAATTTATTACACAAGATTACACTTAATACAACCTATAAGATTGAGAAGTATAGTTTCTTTAATAATTAGGTACATTACATAACAATTTAAGATAGGAAAATATCATATTTATTAAAAACTTACTTAACATGCTCACACTTGAAACTTCATAGGATAACATGGGGACATACATAATAAAGGTTTGAACTATAAAACCTAGTAAGGGAATAAGCATGGAATAAGTTAATACATGGTATACAATAGTAATATCAATGGGGAATAAAAGGAACCTACATAATAAGGAATGATATAGCATGAAAATAACAACATGGGAAATGAGGCAACAACTTAAAACTTTGCATCATAAACATAGTCCAAGGATAACTTCCAAGTCATCATGTTGGAAAATGTCTTATAAAAGAATTAATTTTACTCCCTATCCCATCATGATGCCTCATGATCACAAACATTACCCAATGCATTATAGTGCTATATAATTCTAGGAACACATGTCACGGTAATTTAATTCTCATGCTTAACTATGTCACATATATCATACAACATGGATTCATTCATCATCATGTTTTATTCCACAATTGAGGAATTTGAGATACATACATGTAATTCCCAATTCAATGAAATATAAGTGTATAATGGTGAACATCCATGGTCGAAAATAGATATTATATTCACTACATAGTTTATTTGGCATGGTAAATTGTGGTGAAATTTATGTAGCATAACAATGTCACATAAAAATTCATAAAATTGGTTGATATGAGAGAAAGGGATCCTTAATCAGTTGGACCTAAAATAAGAAGTAATAGGGGCATAGAAAGACATATCCCGTCATTAGTAATTGGGAGGAGGTTCTTGAGAGATTGAGGGCACCTTAGGAGGACTCTGGAGAGGGGAGGGTAGAGTAAGGACATGCTCCAAGGATTTTTAGTGAAAATAAATGGGATAAAGGGTGTGTTTATGTAGTTAATCAGTGGGAATTTACTTATTATTTCTCAAACTTAGGTTTAGGACTATATATAAAAAAATAACCAAAACCAAAAACCATCCCATGGTTTATGCCAATGGTTTCTATAAAATGGTATTTTTTTCATTATTTTATAAGTACAAGGACCCAAAATAATAATATAATTCCCTTACTTATGTGGAGGTGAGTCATACTCTGAAAGAAATGATTTTAAAACATTAAAATATATTAATGGTTTTGGAGGATGTCTGATAGATTAATAAAATTAATCAAATAATCTTAAAATCACATTATTTTAATGGGAAAACATAAATTTGGTCAAGGATACCTTATAGAGTATTTTTTACATCACTTTTTGGTCATTATTATGTCATAATACACAAAGTATATTTATACAGTATTAATTTTTTTACCCAAAAATCTGATTGCCTCATAAAATGATGAAAAATTCACTGTTGGTTAATTTCACTAATTTTATTCCAAAAATAATAATCCTTTTGTCTAAAAAAATCTAAATAAGTGTATTTTTAATTTTAAAATAAATTTTTTTTAATAAATTCTATGTTTTTAAATAATAACATTTTTCGAACCCATATAAAAATTACCTTTGACTTCATAAGAATTATATTATCATTAGTCTTTAATAAAAATGATTTATTAATAATATTATATTTAAAAATTATTTATTTCATAAATTTATTAATTCTTTGAAATAAATTCCTTAATTGAATTTCAATATTACCCAAAAATAATATCTCTTTATTGTATCAAAATAAAAATAATTTATAAAGTTATAATATTATGATGAAAATATATTCATTATTCTATAAAAAATACTACACATACTCATGTTGCTAGGGTGTTGATACATAAATCAAATAGGTTTAGGAGCCGGTCTATCCCATCCTAAAATATTATTATTAAAAAATAGTTAAAGTGGAAATACAAGGGGGTTTACAAAGCCGTGAGTAAGACACCCCACGCATGTCCAAATCGAAAAAATGAGAACAAAATTCAGGTGAAATAAAAGACCATCTAGAGGAGGCCACCAAAATTTACCTCTTTGAAAGCGCATCAGCAACCTGATTGGGCTTCCTATAGACATGGGTGACATTAAGCTGTATGTGCTCAAGCATCCGCAGATAGTCGATCTATGAAGGAAGCATTTTCCAGGTTACCAATATGGATCATGTATTTAGGATTTGAACCGTAGTGGTGGAGTCAGATTCCACCCAAAGGTGCCTCTATCCATAATGAGTGGCATACCTTATTTCTTTGATCATTTCCCATATATCTGCTTTTATCACCATACCATTACCTATATAGTGGTGTAAGAAGCCTTTAACGATGCCCTGATGAGTGCGGAAGACACCAACACATCCTGAAGGCCCTGGTGCATCGGAAGTCACCCAATCAACATTCACTTTTAACCATCTTGAAATAGGTAGAATCCATCTGACGTATTTAAGAACAAGAGGTTTTTTGACTCTGCCTGTTACACCAAAAGCTCTCAGAATAACCAAGTCAGAAATATCATTTTTCATAGTGCGAGTATGCAATTTGGAGGTAGTCAGAACATCCTGATATACCTTGTACAATCTGGACTGCAAGGATGGTCCTTGTCCCTCAAAAACAATGGAATTACTAGATTTACATATCACTTTGAAGACAGTAGCAATAGTCATGATGAACATCGTCCCAATCTGTTCACTATGTTGTGTGTGATGGACAGATTTCATCAGTGCCTCCATTCCATGTAGATCAATCTGCACACTGAAAGCAACCTATAAGTGTGACTAGAATAAGAAGCTTCAAGAGAAGAATATATGAGAGATGGACTCCTCAGATCAAAGGCATATTCCGAAATCCGAGGCCAGTGGGATTCCATTTTTTTGGATCAGGATGTGCACCAAAAACCTTTTTTTCGACAGCCACCAGAACAGCAGGTAACAGGAGGGTGCAATGTAAAACTCGGAACATCTTTATCTATGTAGACATAGAAGAGACAACATCACACATGTTCCTATAACATTCCCTAGAAGAGAATCATCCATTGGTGTTGGGAGTCCAAACCATGGTTTCATCATCAGTGTAAATATAGCCCTCAAATTTAAGGCAAATATCCGAAGGTAGGCATGTCTGAAAATTAGCAGATGATATTGCATCAGCAATAGTAAGGTTCTTCATGTAAGGAGGCACCAGAATCAGTTTGTTGAGGATTTTTTTCAACCAAGTTGTAGACCAATCATTGATATTAGATTTCCTACACACCAGCTAGGTTGAGAAGCACATGCACTCCAAATAAGAATGTCTAAGTGCTGGCCATATAGAAGAAAAAACATGAAAGGAAAATCTATTCTGCAACTTCCCAATAAACCTATATAAAAGGGATTCTAGATACATGTGATTGGATGTGAGAAAGTTCCTTGTGAATTTCCTAAGCAAGTAATCGTTGAAGATCATAGGATAATTTACGCCCATGCCCCCCATGTAGATGGGGTTTTACAATCCTTCCAACCAACGGTGATGAGTTTACTCTCATGAATGGATCCAGTCCAGATAAAATTTCTGATCAAAACTTGCAGCTCCTTAAGCAGATATCTAGGCCATTGATATATAGAGAAATCATAAAAAAACATTGAGGTGATCACTGAATTAACAAGGCAGACCCTCCCTACTTCAGACATGGTTTTACCTTTCCATGTGGTCATCTGGGAGATTATCATTGGCGAATTTTTTTCAAGGTCATTTCTTTTCACCCTTCCCCAAAAAAGGGCTACCCCTATGTAACGCTTGACCCCAGTTACCTAGAGTCGGCGAATTATTATGTATCATTGGCATGATCACAAAATATCATGTCTCAAAAGATCGATTAGTTTAGTATCCTTGGAAACACTAGATATATTCATAAGTCTTGTATTACATCATAAAATGAAATACAACAACAATATTGTCTTCATTAACCACATTAATATCCCATATACTATCTCTGCAGGTCAATCATAATAAACTTCTTCACAACCTTGGAACAATAAAACATAGAAAGGAGTGAGCTCAAATGCTCAGTAAGGATAACAATATAGCCGAAACTTTCATAAATAAGCATAAACATTTAAGGCAATGTATAATACTAAAACAAAAGCCTTTTAAACATGGAATTCAGCATAATATAGAAAAAATAAAATCAAATAATTCCATTTAATTATTCACATGTATATTCTACTAGTCTAATAATCACATGCAATATCAAATAGCCACTTTCATAATGATGGAATTCATAATGTCGGACATTCTGAAACATTTTGTCAAGGCCTCGGCCAAGACGTATAAAAATGATTAAGGCCTTGGCCAAAACCATATATCAAATTGGGAAAGGCCTCATCCAATTCCATGTCTAGTTGTCTCATGAGATGTACCGATGCATCGAGGAGCTATAGCGGGCTCCACCCGTCACTTACTAAGTCCAATGCATTCCTCATATGAAAATGTTTGAACATAACATAAACATTCGTATTTAAAAATAGCATACAAAATGTCAATACTTTATCCATAAACCATGAATGGTATATAAGTAACACATCCATAGTCAAACATATCAAAAAACTTCAATAAAATATGGAAGTTTTGTATCATAATAAATCAACTTCAAATAAGCTTAAAATCCATCAAATGATGTTGACAAGGATGAAATCAAAACTATTTGAGAGAAATATCTCTTTTTTCTTAATCATTTAAAAGTCACATAATTATAAAATAAAAACTTTATTTTGAAAATATTCTTATAAAATTGTAAAGGAAGCTTCGAAAATTTTATAGCGGCGGAAAATATCCACACACACCGTATAAGTTAAAAAAACATTCTTACCTTAATTTTGCCAAAAAGGTTAAAAAGGACCTTGTTTTGAAAATGACGTAAAGATTCCTTTCAAAAACGTATAAGTTAAAATAAGGGTATAAATGACTTTAACCCGATTTCTATTAAATTGTAAATTTTTTTTGAAAGACATTTTTAAGAAACATGGATGTGGATGATAAAGAGGTCCTAGAACATAATTACATATAAACAACCTCGGATAATGAAGAGATTGTGAAATAAACCCTTACCTTGTACTTTTCCTTGTTCTAGGGTAGTTTAACCTCCTGTATAATGGTGAAATAATTGTTATTAAATTATAAAAGAATCATATACATTAATATGATATCATATATGATCTTTTAATATTGCTTTGTTAATAATATCTTAGTATTATTGTTGTTTCAGGTGTTAACTGATTCGTTTTCCTTTATATTCTTTGTTATATAAGTAGTTTTTGTTATGGATAGTTTGTATCTTATTCATATATATAATGATATCATGCCCTTAAACATTATTTTTAATCATCAAATGAAAATTATTCTTTAATGGATACGATGAGGAATGAATCTCATCGCGTTCGTGGAGACGGTATTCCGTACGTACGTATGAGCGACAATATCATTCTTTTGATATTAAAATAGTATATAATTGGATGGTATATAATATATATAGAATCATTATCATGTTATATTTATTATTTAAATAAGTTATACTCATTATTATACCCATCCAAATAATAATGTTTTGAATAACAATTACACCACGACGTGGAGACGGTACGCTGTACGTACGCACGTATGGTGACATGTCATTAAAAGGATGGATAGAATAATTAATATGGTTGTAACATAATTATAATAACATCACAATATATAGAAGATACTGTATTTATTATTTTATAATGGAAATAACAAAGAAAGAAGAAGTGGAAGAAGAAAGGAACTTGAAAGAGGGTGGTGAAAACATTACCTCTTCTTCGGGTTCTTCCTTTTGATTTGATCAAAATGGCTCCTTAGGATGGCTTTCTGATCAAAATAATGCCTCTATGTTGACAGTAGGATAGTTGAGAGAGTATTTGGGCAGAGTTTGTCTGAGACAAATGGCTTTGAATGTGTGAATTAAAGAGAAGGTGGAGTGCCCTTTTATAAGAGGGGTGAGGGGCACCTTAGCAAAAGCTAGAAATATTATTATATAATAAAATAATATTCGGTTTCTAATGGATAAAAAGTGGATTATTTCTAGGATAAGGTGTGTATGGGTCTATATATACTCAACCAAATGGTTTTATACAGGTTTGGGTCATTATATTATCCTTATATCTTAGATTTAACTCTTAGTTAATTAGTTTGACATTTACCATGTCTCTTTGTATTTTTATATTATATGTTTAATAAACTTACATTAAACTTTCAAAATAACCCAAAATGGTTCATTAATGATCCACCTATCATTATATAAGTCTCTTATCCTAAACCTATATTCTTAGGAATAGAATATCAATTAATAATATAATATTTGTTTTAAAAACTCTTTTATGTCAATTTTGATACTATTTGGTATTTTGTTTTTATTTAAGTCATAACAGCATGATAACTTCGAAATAAATTCATTGAAAAAAATATTAACATGTCATATTAAAATATAAAATTCTTTTATGGCATCAAAACATTCAAATTATATTTATTTTGACATTTATAATACCATTTATTGGATTCTTTCATTAAAAAGGAAAATATTGCATCATCATTGTGTCATAATTAAATTTAATTATTATATGTATAAAAATTATAAATAAACTAAAATAATGTAGTAAATCTTTTTATATTTCTAATGAATATTTATAGTCTAAAATATAACTTATATAACACCATGTAAAAATTGTTTTACTAAAAGATATATGTTTATGTCATTTTTGCCTTTACATTAAATTAATTAATATAAAGTGTCATTATCACTCCCAAGTGGATCCAAGTTGTCCCAAAATCGACCCAAGGATGGCCATGGTCGGAAATGTATCATCCAATAGGGTTAGGACATGTGATATGGTAATTTTATATTATTATAATATTATTTTTTTACCCTTATTTACCAGATTTACCTTTTAACCACGGTAAATAAAATATTTTCCGAAGTAATTATTCAAAATGAATAAAATTAAAAGTTACCTATTTACACAATTTGGACATCGTCATTCCAAATATGGAATCCATTTTTCCAAATTCAAAACACAGAAGTGGCAGAAATTTATTTAAAATTAATTTCCGCTGTCAAAACAGAAAGCGTGTTTTTAAGAAATAATAACTATCAAATGGTTGACACTTGTTTATGTACAGTTTAAATGTGAAATTACGTCCAATGAAAAAATTTGTATTAAATGGTAAAAATATATTCTAATTATACTTTAAAACCACACAATAGTATAATTTAGCACTATAAATTATTTTGATTAAAAAGTTGTTTTTAATTAAAGTTTAGTATTTTCCACTATTCATCAAAAATTGGAAGTTCTTAGAAAAATACATAAATTTCACCCTAAGATAATATTGATATAACGAATCCGAAAATGAAGTCCAATTTGAATAATAAAATTTCTAAAATTTCTAAAAGTGGGTATTAGTATTCATAACGGCTACTTTGATTGGTCGCGGTGTGTTAGAATCTCGAAGTTGCGTACAATGCAAGCTATTAAATTATTCATAGGGAAATGTACCGTGGAAGCTTGAGGTGTTACATTCTCTCCTACATTAATTAATTGTGTCCTCGCAATTTGAAATTGTTCTTCTAGAATAAAAGGTTGAAAATAGAAAATACCTTTGTGGAAAACCCATATCGGAAAATAGGGTAATAAAATTTAGTCTTAATAAGAGGGAAAGAGAAATTAAAAGTCACCACAAAATTATGATCTCAATTAGGAGAAAATTGGTGGCAATTAGAGACACATAATTAGAGGAAAAATGTAAATATTTATAAGGAGTGATTGAGGTCATCAATCACAAATAAGTGTAAAATTGAAGGCCTCAAATCCATCAATCTAAGGTGATTTAAAATATCATCGGTTCAACAAAACATAAGGTATTAGGATAACACATTTTTGGTTTTAAGTTCCATTCCCTAAAGTTTAAGGATTAATTTCTTCATATAATGAGAGGAAAAAAATATATACTTGACAAGTATATTTACATCCTTTAACTAATTTCCACCACAAATTCATCTTTCACTCTAAAAGATAATAGAACTTAAAAATATTATATTTATCCTATTTTTATAATGTTAAAAATATTAACAAATACCATTTAAATGCAGAAACATATTTTTTAATAACCAGGGACTTCCTGTAGGCTAGTGGTAGGTAATGAAGGCCTGTCCCACTATGGTTGTATGTTCGATTCCTAGAGCTTTTTCCGATGCGACGACTTATCGCCCGACCTGTAGGTTGTCCTTTTCCTAAAACTATAGTATCATAATATTCCAAAAATAATCATAAGAAATGTTTTAACCTTAAACAATAATTTCCAAAGTTCAACTTAATCCATTCAAAACATTATAGTTATCCAAAGTACCTCTGTCCAGACTCTCTGTAAAAGGTATCTAAATTCCAAAATCAATTGTAACATCAGATTCCCCAAACAAAGTAAAGTTTCTCTTATTGTCACATACTAAAAATATGATTACCTTTTTCATATGAAAACCTTAATTAAAACAACAAGTACTGCAGTAAAATCCTTATATATATCCCCAAAATATAATCCTTGATTCCAAAAACACAAATACATTAATTATTCTACTTCAATTGTAGTAACAACATAAGCTTGGTCTTGATCCCTTGGCCTTTTCTGATGTATGTTTCCCTAACGCTTAGTGCATTCATTTTCATAATGCACCATTTCTCTACAATTGTAGCATTCAATATTGACAACCTCTTTCTTTTCCTTACAATCACGAGCCTGGTGACCTTTTTCTCCACATTTATAACAAAATCTCATTCCTTTTAGGCAAGTACTAGGGTGATTCTTCCCACAATTATCGCATAATGGAAAATCCTTCTTTCCCTATTTTCCATTATCTGTCTCTTGCTCCACCGTTCTCTTCTTCTCTTGCTTTACTTTATTGTCATAAGATTTAGAGAATTCCTTTTCTTTCTTGATAGCACATGAGACAATATATTTGTACGATGAGAAGGATTGTGAGACTAATGCTCGATGAAGAAATGGTTTTCACCCATCAAAGAAATGATCGATCTTACTTCTTGGGTTACGTATATAATCTACAGCATGTCTTTCTAACCTTGTAAAGTTAGCCTCATATTTTGCAACATTCTCATCCTCCTTTTGTCTTAGACTGAGAAATTTCCTTTCCATATCTGCTCGATGGTCATGAGGAAAGTATTTTTCTATGAATTTTTTTAAACTCCCTCCATTCCATACTTGATACTTCTTCATCTTCCTTTGTGTTTTGTATCAATGACCACCATTGATCAGCATCTCTAGTGAGGAGATAAACTACCACGATAACTTTTTCCCTTTCACTACTCCCGAAATCCTGAAATATTTTCTCTAGGGAACTTATCCATTTCTCAGCTACCAATGGATTTTTACGTCCATTGAATGTTGGTGGTTGTTTCCTCATGAAGTGATCAAACATTGATCCTCTACACTACAGATCAGGGTGATCCATACGGGTAAAGTTATTATTCACAACCTGAGTGAGTTGTCCCAATATAGTGATAAGAAGATCAGAACCAATTGTATCACCAGCTACACTATAATTATCTTGAGAAGGAGGGTAATCCCTACATGGAGTGCGAGCATTGATATGATTTCCATTCCTTCCACTAGGTTCCATTTCTAAACAATGTCATAAACAAGATTAGTTTATGAATCGAAATAAATAATTCAATACTTGTAAAACACTTAACATAAATTGAATAGTTTATGGATATAATCCATAGTCATAAAAAGGTTTTCTTTGAGAAAGTATATACTCATAAACCCTTCATAATGGTTTGTAAAGAAAATGAGAATCATCCTAAGAATATCCCCCGAGAGTGTCGTAACCAAGAGTGAATCAAGGCCCGTTCGAGTCTAGCTCAAAGCAGTGTTTTCGGGTTTTACCCCTAGGTACATCTGTGCCAGAGCCGTCTCTACCTGATCGTATCTAGACAGTGATGTATTGCTCGAAAAACTCACAAAATCTTTACAATACCAAAATTCTATGAGGTTCTTCTATACTAATCCTCAAAGTCTATCTTAGGGCTATGTGCTCTAAGCAGAGTTTATCTAAATCTAGCTTCCAAGGTTTATTACTAAACTTCTTATGATACCAACTGTAACACCCCGACCCCAGTTACCTAGAGTCGGTGCATTATTATGTATCATTGTAATGATCACAAAAGATCAAGTCTCGAAATATTGATTAGTTTATTAGCCTTGGAAACACTATATATATTCATAAGTCTTACATTACATCATAAAATGAAATAAAACAACAATATTGCCCTCATTAACCACATTCATATCCCATAGACTATCCCTGTATGTCAATCATAAAAAACTTTTTCACATCATGGGAAAAATAATACACAGAAAGGGGTGAGCTCAGATGCTCAGTAAAGATAACAATATAGCGGAAACTTTCATAAATAAGCATAAACATTTATGGCAATGTATAAGACTAAAACAAAATCCTTTTAAACTTGGAATTCAGCATAATATGGAAAAGAAAAAATCAAATAATTCCATTTACGTATTCAATGGAAATTCTACTATTTGAATAATCACCTGAAATATCAAATAACCACTTTCATAATGGCGGAATGCATAATATCGGACATTTTGAAACATTTTATCAAGGAACTTGAAAGAGGGTGGTGAAAACATTACCTCTTCTTTGGGTTCTTCCTTTTTATTTGATCAAAAGGGCTCTTTAGGTTGTCTTTCTGATCAATCTAAGGCCTCTATAATGAAGGTATTAAAGGTTATAGAGTATTTGGGCTAGGTTTGTCTGAGCCAAATGGCTTTTAAGGTGTGAATTAATAGAAGGGGGAGTTCCCTTTTATAAGAGGGGTGAGGGGCACCTTTGAAAAAGCTTGAAATATTATTTTATAATTAAATCATTTTTGGTTTCTAATGGATCAAAAGTTGATTATTTAGAATCTAAGGTGTGGATGAGTCAAAATCTACTCAACCAATAGGTTTTAGACTGGTTTGGGTCATTATATTAACCTTATCTCTTATATTTAACTCTTAATTAATTAGTTTGACATTTACCATGTCTCTTTGTATTTTTATATTATATGGTCAATAAACATACTATAAACTTTAAAGAGAACCCCAATTGGTTCATTAATGATACACCTATCATTATATAAGTCTCTCGGCCGAACCTTATATTTTTAGGAATAAAATATCAAATAATAATATAATATTTGTTTTAAAAACTCTTTTATGTCAATTTTGACACTATTTGGTATTTTTTTTGTTAAAGTCATAACAGCATGATTACTTCAAAATAAATTAATTTAATCAATACTAAGATGTCATATTAACCTATAAAATTCTATTATGGCATGAAAACTTTCAAATTATATTTATTTTAACATTTATAATACCATTTATTTGATTCTTTCATTAATAAGGAAAATACTGCATCATCATTGTGTCATAAATAAATTTAATTATTATTTGTCTAAAAGGGTAATGTTTTCACCACCCTCATATGAAAAGGTTTGCACATAACATAAAGATTTGTTTTTAAAACTAGCATACGAAATTTCAATACTTAATCCATAAACCATTAATGGTGTAAAAATAACACATCCACATTCAAACATATCAAAAAAACTTCAATACAATATGGAAGTTTTGTATCATAATAAATCAACTTCAAATAGGCTTAAACTCAGTCAAAGGATGTTGACATGGATGAAATCAAAACTATTTGAGAGAAATATCTATTTTCATGAAATCATTTAAAAGTCACATAATTATAAAATAAAACCTTTTTTTTGAAAATATTCTTATAAGCTTGTAAAGAAAGCTTCGACAATTTTATAATGGTAGAAAATATCCGCACACACCGTATAAGTTAAAAAAACATTCTTACCTTAATTTTGTCGAAAAGGTTAAAAAGGACCTTGTTTGGAAAATGATAGAAGGATTACTTTCAAAAACTTATAAGGTCAAATAATGGTATACATGACTTTAAACCATTTTCTATTAAATATTAAAAATGTTTTGACAGACATTTTTAAGAAACATGGATGTGGATGATAAACAGGTCCGAGTAGATAATTATGTATAAACAACTTAGGATAATGAAGAGATTGTGAAATAAACCCTTACCTTGTACTTTTACTTGGTGGAGGGTAGGTTATCCTACTGTATAATGGTGAGATAATTTTTATTAAATTATACAAGAATCATATACATTAATATGATATCATATATGATCTTTTAACATTGCTTTGTTAATAATATTTTAGTGTTATTGTTGTTTCGGGTGTTAACTGATTTGTTTTCCTTTATATGATTTGTTATGTAAGCCATGTTTGTTATGGATAGGTTGTATCTTATTCATATACATAATGATATAAAGTCCTTAACCATTATTTTTAATCATCAAATGAAAATTAGTCTTGAATGGATACGATGGGGAATGAATCTCATCGCGTTCGTGGAGACGGTATTCCATACGTACGCACGAGCGACAATATCATTATTTTGATGTTAAAATAGTACATAATTGGATGGTATATCATATATAAATAATCATTATCAAGTTATATTTATTATTTACATAATTTATAATTATTATTATTCCCATCCAAATAATAATGTTTGGAATATCAATTACACCACGACGTGGAGACGGTAAGCCGTACGTACGCACGTATGGTGAAATGTCGTTCAAAGGATGGATAGAATACTGAATATGGTAGTCCCATAATTATAATAACATCACAGTATATAGAAGATACTGGACTTATTATTTTAGAATGGAAATAACAAAGAAATAAGAAGTGGAAGCAGAAAGGAACTTGGAAGAGGGTGGTGAAAACATAACCTCTTCTTCGGGTTCTTCCTTTTTATTTGATCAAAAGGGCTCTTTAGGTTGGATTTCTGATCAATATAAGGCCTCTAGAATGAAGGTAGTAAATTTTATTGAGTATTTGGGCCAGGTTTGGCCGAGCCAAATGGCTTTTAAGGTGTGAATTAAAGAGAAGGGGGAGTTTCCTTTTATAAGAGGGGTGAGGGGGACCTTAGGAAAAGCTAGAAATATTATTTTATAATAAAATAATTTTCGGTTTCTAATGGCTCAAAAGTTTATTATTTAGAGTCTAAGGTGTGGATGGGTCAAAATATACTCAACCAATAGGTTTTAGACTGGTTTGGGTCATTATATTAACCTTATCTCTTAGATTTAACTCTTAGTTAATTAGTTTGACATTTACCATGTCTCTTTGTATTTTTATATTATATGGTTAATAAACATAATATAAACTTTAAAGAAAACCCCAAGTGGTTCATTAATGATACACCTATCATTATATAAGTCTCTCAACCGAACCTTATATTTTTATGAATAGAATATCAAATAATAATATAATATTTGTTTTAAAAACTCTTTTATGTCAATTTTGACACTATTTGGTATTTTGTTTTTGTTAAAGTCATAACAGCGTGATTACTTCGAAATAAATTCATTGAATCAATACTAAGACGTCATATTAACCTATAAAATTCTAATATGGAATCAAAACTTTCAAATTATATTTATTTTAACATTTATAATACCATTTATTTGATTCTTTCATTAATAAGGAAAATACTGCATCATCATTGTGTCATAAATAAATTTAATTATTAATTGTCTAAAAATTATAAATAAAATACCATTATTTAGGAAATATATTTTTATTTATAATGAATATTTATAGTCTAAAATATAACTTATATAACACCATGTAAAAATTGTTTTACTAAAAGATATATGTTTATGTAATTTTTGCCTTTACTTTAAATTAATTAAAATAAAGTGTCATTATCACTCTCAAGTGGATCCAAGTGGTCCCAAAATCGACCGAAGGATGCACATGGTCGGACATGTATTATCCAATAGGGTTAGGACATGTGTTATGGTAATTTTATATTATTATAATATTATTTTGTTACCCTAATTTACCTGATTTACCCTTTAACCACGGTAAATAAAATATTTACCGAAGTAAATTATTCAAAATGTCTAAAAATAAAAGTTTCTTATTTAAACAATTTTGATATCATGATTCAAAATATTTAATCCATTTTTCCAAATTCAAAACACAGAATTGGCATTAATTAATTTAAAATTAATTTCTGCTGTCCAAACCAAAAGCATGTTTTTAAGAAATAATAACTATCAAAATATTGACACTTGTTTACGTACAGTTTAAATGTGAAATTACATACAATGACCAAATTTGGATTAAATGGTAAAAATATATTCTAATTATAATTTAAAACCACTGAATATTATAATTTATCACTATAAATTATTTTGATTAAAAGGTTGTTTTTAATTACAGTTTAGTATTTTTCACTATTCATCAAAAATTGGAAGTTCTTAGAAAAATACCAAAAATTCATTGTAAGATAATTTTGATATTTTGAATCAAAAAATGAAGTCCAATTTGAATAATAAAATTTATAAAATTTCGAAAAGTGGGTATTACTATTTATAACGACTACTTTGATTGGTCACGGTGTGTTAGAATCTCGAAGTTTCGTATAATGCAAGCTATTGCATTATTCATAAGGAAACGTACCGTGGAAGCTTAGTGTGTTACACCCTAAATAATTAAAAGGGAGAGTCCCTTATTTTACTAGAATATTCCTAAAAATTTTGTTTTTCTTGTGGAATGTCATACCATCTCCAAAAACCACAAAATAATTTCTTCAACTTATAGCGTTACTAGAGACCTCATCATAATGAGAAAAGATCTTTTGAACACAATAAATAGTTCCTTTGTTAGCCTGTCCATATAAGAGGATGTCATCAGCATATAGAAAATGTGAGGCTGAAAAGAGGTTCCTACCATCTTTCATTTTCTGATAAAGACCAGCCTGGACCATATCTTTCAGGAAAACACTTAAATAATCTTCTACCATGGAAAATAGTAGGCTAGATAATGGGTCACCTTGTCTGACACCCCAATAGCATTGAAAGTAACCTCTTAGGGATCCATTGATATGGGTATAAATTATATCACTTGTAAAAATTTTATAGACCAACATAGTGAAATGGATAGAGATTCCATGTCTCTTTAACATTGAAAAAATGAAGTCCCATTTAATCGTATCAAAATCCATTGAGATATCTAGCATGAGTGAAAAGATTCCATGTTTAACTTTCCTTCTCATGATACTGATACACTAAGAAGCAGTTAATAGATAATTTTTAATGCATCTTCTTGGGACAAAACCAAACTGATTATGGGTGATAACATTCTTTGTAATGATCCCTAATATAGAGGCCATAATTTTACTAATAATCTTGGGTATGGTGTTCTCAATGGAGACTGATATGAAGTCTTTAATATCCATTGCATTGTCCTTCTTTAGTAACAAAGAAATGAAGCACACATTCACACCATGAAGCATCGAGGAATGAGTGAAAAACTCTTTGACATCACTGATGACATCCTGGTGCACAATGTCCTAGTTAAACATGAATAACTTATTGGTAAACCCATCAAGCCCTGCCATGCTCTCAATATTTAAAGAAAATAGGACATCCTTGATCTCACTTTCAAGAGAATATCAAACAACATCCGATTTTTCTGCTCATCAATAGTAGAATTAATATTGAGGCCATCACTTCCTTTGTCTATGTCAATTGGATTTATCAAAACTCTGTATTTATACAAATCATGTGATCATTGTTCAATGGTTATTTTACAAACATTAATGATGCTTGATTTCATTTTAAAACTGGTATGATATAATAAAACCAATGAATTGAATATGTTTTCTATAACCATGATATATAATAATAAATTTAATTAAATCATAAGGTAAATTTTATTTATAACTTTTTAGATCATTAAAATCTTTCACCTTTAGAAATATCACCCTAGAAATTTTTATTTCCTATTCTAAAACAGATTTGGGTAACTTTGTTTCAACACTTCCTCTGGTTCCTACATATCTTTTTCAAAATTGTGGTTTCTCCATATCACTTTGACCAGGTACATTTTCTTATTTTGTAAAACATTGTCTTTACGATCCAAGATATTCACCGGCTACTCTTAATATGAGAGATCATTATCCAATGTCACTACATCTATATTGAGTACATGTGAGGGGTTTGGTATGTACTTCCTCAAGAGGGATACATTGAATAAATCATGTACTTGAGATAGGTTTGGTAGGAGTGAAAATCAATAGGCCACCGCTCCGATACGATCAAGGATATCAAAGGGGATAATGTATCTTGTACTAAGATTTCCATTCTTCCCAAATCTCCTTACTTTTTTCCGTAGAGATATTTGAAGTAATATCATGCCTCTAATGTCAAACTATAGGTATCATTCATGATTTCTATCCTATCTATTTTGTCGACTCTAACAAGCCTTGATGTGCTACTAAATGGTCTTAACATTTTCCACTATTACCTCGACCATTTCTAGACCTAGTAGTTTCCATTCCACAAATTCACCCCAATATAAAAGTGTTCAGCACCTATTCCCATAAAGGGATTCATAGGGATTTATTTTTATGCTTGAATAAAAACTTTTCTAGTAAGAGAACTCAACCAAAATAAGATGTTCGTCCCATCCTCATTTGAATTAAATAGAAAATTATGTCAACATTTCTTTCACTTTCTGAATAGTTTGCTCATATTGGCCATTAGATTCAAGATGATATGTTTTACTTATGTTTAGCTCCATGTTTAGAAAATACTGGATTTAGAGTTGAATATAATATCTTGATCTGGTATAATTGATAGTGGTAATCCATGTATCATCACAAATTCTATAATATATATACGTGAAATTTGATCGAGTCATAAATCCTATAAAATCTCAATGAAATGTGTAGTCATTTTAAGACAATCCACCACAATACTAAGAATTTTTTACTATTGATGTCACCATAATATTGGTGACAAATTCCATGGTGGTGTTTTCTCATTTCGATGTTGGTATGGATAATCATTACATAATCTCCTTGTATTTTTTTCCCTTAATGTTCACTTAATTACATACAAGACGTCTTGATGTATATTCTGCAATCTACTTCTTTATATTTTCCCAACAAAAGTGACCTTGGAGATCTCGATCCATCTTTGTGCTTCTAAGGTGGATGGATAAGGTTCATCTATGTTCATCATCTAATATATCCTTCATTAACTCAGGATTGGATGGTACACATAGTCTTAACCCAAATCTCATAACTCCTTCTTCATTAACATTGAACTCTAAGGATTTACCTATCCTTATAGTTTTCAAATTCTTATGAATTCCCACATATTATCTTTGAACATCTTTATCCTCTCTATAAGGGAAGGTTGACTAATAATGTTTGAAAGGATTACTGATTTTCTTTCCTTTATGACTCCTAATTCTATCCTTTTAAAATCCAAGATGATCAGATCCTTCTCAATTTTCATTAACGATAGAATTGCTGGATCCTATCTACTTAGAGTGTTTGCCACTTTATTCAAATTAACTGGATGTTAGTGGATTGAGAAGTCATAGTCCTTGATCTAATCTAACCATCATCAGTGGAACATATTCATCTCTTCCTATTTGAATATTTACTTGAGGCTTTTATGGTCTATATATATTTCATACTTCTCCCCGAAGAGATAATGACATCATATTTTAAAAGCAAGGATCACTTCAACCAACTCCATATTATGTTTTGGTAAGTTATATTTGTGAACCTGCAACTACCTTTAACCCTTGGCAATGAATTTTTCATTCTGTATTAACAGATATCTTTATCCCTTCTTCAAAGCATTTCTGAATACCACAAAAATCTCTCCACTTGTGGGTACTCTAAGCATTGTTGTAGTGATAGTACTCCTTTTCAACTTCTAGAAGTTCTCTTTACATTCATCATTACATGAAATTGTGACTCCCTTATGGGTTAGATTTCAAAGAGGGTTTGATAGTCATGATAAATTTCTCACAAATCGGAAATATTACCTAGTTTAACCAAGGAAACTATGGGTATCTATCCTAGATATCAACCTTCTCCATCATTCAATATCTTATGTGATTTAAGGTTCCAAGTATATCACATTGTTGCTAATTATATTCCCCTTGAATGATACTTCCTTCAACCGGAACTCACATTTTTTTTACTTTCCATATAGCTTCTCCTTTTGTAAGGCCTTTAACATGATGCTCAAATTCTCCATATGCTCCTCCTGGATTTTGGAGTATATTAGAATATAATCAAAAAATAATACCATAAATTTTTCTATATAATATATAAAGAACCTATTCATCAATTTCATGAAGATTTTTGGAGCATTAGTGATGCAAAATGGAATCACTATGAACTCCTAGTGCCCTTACCTTGTATGAAAAGTAGTTTTCAGGATGTCTTCCTTCATGAACCTACCATGGTAATATCCTGGATGTAGATCCACCTTGGAGACGTATTGTGTTCCATGTAGATGATCAAAAAAATCATCAATCTATGGAAAATAATAATTGTACTTTATTGTTATCTTGTTGAGATCATGATAATAAGTGAAAAGGTGTGTTGACTTGTCTTTCTTCTTGATGAAGAGGATTGGTGCACCCGATGGTAAAGCACATGGGCATATGAACCCTTTATCCTGATTCTCTATAGTTTTTTCCATGGATCCTCAAGTTCCAAAATATTCATTCTATATAGAATCTTGGATAATGTAAATTACCCAAGTATAAGATCAATTGAAAATTCAACCTCTCTACTAAGAGGAAGATTGTGCAATTCATCAAGAAACACATTAGAGTATTCCCTCACAATAGTCATGTCTTCCATGATGGTTATTTCCTTATAATAAATCATTTGAGCTAGATAACCTTTCACATATGGAAATAATATCCATGATTTAGATTTTTGTGCTAAATAAGATTCACCTCCTCCTTCCACTTGTATAGAATAGATGGTTGATTCCCAATATATAGAATGATTTCCCTCTCGCGATAATTTGTGCTTGTTCTATATAGAGAAAGTAAATGTATACTCAGAATTGAATCAAATTACACCAATGGGAGTATGACAAGGTTCTTTAGAAAGTTCATCCCCCGAGTTATTAAATGGGAGGAGTTATATAGTTGGGATACAATTATTTATCCATTTTTCATTTTCACTGAAAGCTCTACTTCAATGATTTGTGGTGGTTTTTGAATAGTTTTTCTAAATTTTATGATTTGAAGGAATGTGTAGAAGTCGAATCAAAATTTATGCTCTCCCTTATTGAATGAATAAATTTTGTACCTATAACAACTTCATTTTTAGGGTCCAACATAACGGATGTGATGGTAAAAGAATACCCTTGGTGCCTTGTAAGTTGTTTTTTGTCTTCAAAAACCATTTTATTAGTTAATTGGATTGAAAATCTCCCTAGTTAATTGAATTTGATGAAATTAACAATGAAATGAGGATTAACCAAAGAATTCCATTATTTCATTGAATTAGTAGGTTTCTTCTTTTTGAATTCATTATCTAGGTTCCCTTACTTCCCTCACCTGAAGAATTTTCAAACCCCCCCTTGGTCAATTTTTGGGGTTCTTATTTCTACACCATTGACAAGTGGGATGCTAAAATTTCATAGGGATATTAGATATATCTATCAAAAAAACAGAATTAAACTCCAATTTATACTTCATATCTGTATGATACCATTGAGATTAGATTATCTCTATTTCGAATTTGAAGGCACAATAGACAATTTCCTCGTAGATACCAAAGTCACGAATCACTAGGGATTTTTTTATACTAGGTTTTATCCCACCAAATAAGCATTAAACCTTGCATTTGGGGGTAATAAAAAAGTTGGAAGAATATTTTTGAATTCTTGTGATGTTTTCCTCATAAGACCTAATAGATTTATCATCTTTTTACTTGAGATAAATGAAATTTCATTCCAATTTAAGTCGAAGAGTGTGAGGAAAATATTTATCGAATTTTTTTTATGGAATTACTTCCACCCCATCACTTTGATCTCTTCATTATGCTTTTTATTCTAAAACAATTTCCCCGACTGATTATCATATCTCTATATATGATAAAAATATAGTATAACATTCTCTTGTTCAACACATTGAAGGATGAAAAAGATCTCTTAAATTAAGTTAATATATTTTTCCACGATTAAGGGATCAAATGATCCTTTGAAATTCAGAGGCCTTTTTCACATAATAGAATCAATTGAAGCTTCTTATTTGAGAGGTGAATTTGGGAGTTTCTTCTAATATAGGATCTTATTCAAGGCCATATTCTACGGAGAGAGTATCGTGGTAAAACTCATGATTCCCACTCTCATCAGATTGGGAGTCTCGTTGGGGTAGTCATCACATTTCCCTTCACATTAGTTTTTTATCTGATTCCTCATATTTTTGGAAATCAGATAGAATAAAAGAAAAATTAGGGATGAGTATTTTTAAACTATTAAACACATAAAAGTGAATCCCATGAAATTAAAGATATAACTTGTAAATTACATGTATTTCATTAACATGTGAATTTATATGATTCAATCTATGTTATCCATGGTCTATTTCATGAAATATATTCTTATGATAAGTTTTTCATTCCCTTAAAAATGGTTTTTAATGATATTGTGATTTTACCCAAGAATATCCCCTAGGGGTGTCAAACCAAGTGTATAGTAAGGATTGTTTTCATGTACTAGGTTACACCGAGTCAGGCCGGACACACTATGTTAAAGTTGTTACCCCTAGGTACATCTGTGCCAGAACCACATCCACATGTAGAATTGAGACGTGGATGTATTTTCTTGAAAATCACCTAATCTATACTAAAAATAATTTAACTGTGTTTTCTTATAAATATTCCTATCCCTAGGTATTTCACTAGAGTTTTCTAATCCTAATCCCAAAAATCACTAATCTTTTCCTTTGATACCAACTATAACAACCCTATTATTTATTACACATTAAATCATGATTTATTACATAATATTATACTTAATACAACGATAATGATTGATAATTATATGTCTTTGGGAATTAAGTCCATTACATAACAATTTTAAATAGTAAAAACATCATATTTATTTAGAACTTCCTTAAGATGCTCACACTTAAAACTGCATGGGATAATCTGGGGGTATACATAAAAATAGGGTGACTTATACAGAACAGTTAAGGAGTAATCGTGGAATAAGTTAATTCATGTTAAAAAATAGGCATACCAATTGGTAATAAAAGGAACATGAAAAATAAGGCATGATATAGCTTGATAATAACATCATGGGAAATGTTGAAAAATTCATAAAACATTGCATCATAAACATAGTTCAAGTATAAATACCAAAACATAATGATAGAAAATGTGACATAGATTAATTAGGTTAACTATTCATCCCAACATTAAGACTCATGATACTAAACATTACCCAATACATTGGAGTGATATATAATTTTAGGCGCACCTGTAACTTTCATTTCATTCTCATGCTTTAGTGTTCCACATAGATCATACAAAATGGATTCATTAATCATAATATTTTATTCCATGGTTTAGGAGTGTAGAATAAATACATGTATGTCCCATGTAAAATGAATATAAGTGTATAAAGTTGAGCACCCTTTATAGGAAATGGGTATTGTATTCACTACTTTCAAATCCATACTTTTTGGCTGAGTGGGAACCTCCCAAAAACTAGATATCAGTTCCAAACATCACCCATGTAAACCATTAAACAACAGACCACATCCCAAAAGACACATTCTAATTTCAAAATTCAAATTAAAACAGATGGAAAAACCAAAATCCTGGGAAACCGAGTATCCCAAGAAACCAACCATCGAGACACCTCACTACCATCATCAACATGCCATCCTATCTACTCATCACTGTCACCACCATCACGTCATCACATCACCTTAGACATCAACCTTGTCGGCACATCACCTTCGGCCTCTTCTCCTACCACCACCGGCTTCACACCTTCACAGTCGTCTCACAGCAGCACCAACCTATAACTCCAACTTCACGATTTCATTCCCAAATATCCACACCACAGCCCAAATCATGAACCCAAACACCATAGAATGTTTACCGGTCATTGAAAACAAGGCCAGAACCCCACCTCTATCCAATACCTGACCATCTATGGACTCTAGAGGAACGTAAATCTCACCAGAGTCCGAACCACGCACGGGAAGCAGAAAGGTGGAGTGGGGAAATCATGGTTAAATTTCACCAGCATAACAACGCCATATAAAAATTAATAAAATGGTTTGATGAGAGAGATAATGGGTCTCTAATAATTTATAAATAATATAGTTAGTAACAAAAAAATATAAGGACATATCCCAACATTATTAATTTGAAATATAAGGAATAATATAATAAGTAAACTTCAATAAATAATAGAATGAGAGGATCTATAACTTGAGTTTGTGATACCAAAATCTTGGGAGGATATTCTCTAGAGCATGGGTCACCTTGGTAAGACTCTATATAGGATGGATAAGAGTATGGATGTTTTTAATGGAGTTTTAATGAAGTTAAATGGGTTCTTGTATTGTATTATTTATGTAATGAGTGGGGATTTATTTATTATTTCTCAAACATAGGTTTTGGACTCAATATAATAAAATAACCAAAACCACAAATATTCAGGGGGTTTCCATGGTTTTTGTTAAATAGGAGTGGTTTTAATATTTTTATAAGTAAATGGGTCAAATGTAATAAAATAATTCCCTTTCATATGAGGAGGTGATTCATACTCTTAAAGAAATTATTTTAAAAGCTTTAAATATATTAATGGTTTTAGAGGATTCATAATGGATTTATAAATTTAATCAAATAGAATTAAAATATCATTGTTTTAAATTGATAACATATATCTAGTTTTTTATACCCTTACTAAAATTTATTACATCACTTTTGGGTCAGTATGACGTCGTAATACATAAGGTATATTAATATAGTATTTCATTGTTTACCAGAAAATTTTACTATCTTAGAAAATTACGAAAAATTAACCATTGGATAATTTTTATATTATGATTCCAAAAAAATATTCATTTTATCTAAATAATTTTCTAAGTATGTTTATTTTCACATTTAAAATAAAAATTACATTAATTGAGAAATTCTGGATTTTTAACAATAACAGTTTTCGAACCATTATAAAAATTATTTTTGAATTCATAAAAATTATATGATAATTTATATTTAATAAAAATTATTTTATAATAATATTTTATTATAATTTTATTTATTTCAAAACACAATTAATTCATAAAAATAAATTCATTAATTTAATTTTAATGTTAGACAAAAATTACTATTTGTGTTTTATTATATCAAAAAAAATTTTATAAAGTAACAATAATAGGATTAAAACATAACTATTATTATATAAACAATTTACATAATCATGTCACTAGTGTCTTGATAAACGTCTCTTTAATAAACCAATAAACGATGTAAGAGTAAGGTGTGTGATTGTGATACTTTCAGGGGTGGTTCGGCGTACATGGATTGGGTTGTGATCTTGATGATCTTGGACATCTCCTATAAAAAAATAACATGATTATATTAGTGGATATCATCTTGGGATTGGTCAATGGAAAAGAATAGTGATTCTATCTCCCTCATAATTTCTAATAAACGGTATTCATAGGGTACAATCCTAATGGATGAGCCATCACTTCCTTTTCATGTGTCAATTTGATTCTTCAAACACCTATATTCATACTAATCGTGTGATCACTATTTAATGGATATATTATAAATGGTAATGATGTTTAATGGTCTTTTAAAACTGATAGGATATAATAAAATCATTGATATTCCTGTGTTTTCTATACTATAATATAAAATAATACATTTAAATCACAAGGGGGATTTTTTTATAACTGATATGGTTGTTATAGATCTTTTATATACTTATGTTGTGATATAAAAGTTTCATCTAATTTTTGTGAAATTTTAAAATCATGAAAGTATGTTAACTCAACTATCATACACCTTTCAAACTGAGATTTCAAAAGATCTACAAAATAATATGTTAATGATTTTTAATTTTACCAAATATAATGTCATCAACATCGATTTTCAAAATCATTATATTTTTATTAACTAGTTTTATAAAAAGAGATGGATACGTAGCTCCCTTAGAAAAAAAATAATCCAAAATCTAGTTAACCAATCATACCAAGTTCTATTGTATTATTTGAGTCCGTAAAGTTCCTTGGTATGTTTATAAACATATTCTAAATGTTTTTTATTTTCAAAACTAGATTTTAGTTCTATATAAATTTTCTCTTAAACATATCCATTGTGGAATGCACACTTCACATCCACTTTAAATAGTTTAAATTTAATAATTCTACATAGGCATGTAGTCGATGAATAGATTATTGGCTAGATACTAGACAATAATTTTCTTTATAAAGTATTCTCTCTTGTTAATTATAACCCTTAGAAACTAGTCTATCTTTATTTCTAACTTTTATTTCATTTTCATCAAAAAAATTCAAAAGTCCAATTTTACTCCAATTATAGAAGTATATTTAGGTCATCCGTTGAAAGTCCAAACTTTTTTCCTTTCGAACTCATTGATTTCATCTCGTATAGATTTTAGGAAATCCTCCTCACCTAAAGAATTAGTATTATTTTTTGTATAAAATTGATATAAGAAGACTAGATATTCAATTTCATTTCTCATAGAACTTGGAGTCCGAACTAGTTGAACTACATCGCTAATGATATTATCAATAGGATTATTCCTAAGAAACAACTGGTTCTTTGATTTTAAAAACATTGTTCTTGAACATTTTGTTGAAAATATTCTTGAGGTATAAATTCAAAAAAAATATTCTTCAGTTTTTATCCCATGAGAAGAACAATATGAAATGGGTTTAAAATACATTTTTGAAATAACATCTGAAGATGTAGGTTGGGGTTGTTTAAAAACAAAAGGATTGGTTTCATCAACCTGAAAATCTGTTTCCTCAATAGTACTTGTATTTATATTAAAAACACTATAATCCTTACTAGTTGTACAGTAACCTAAAAATGTCCTTTCTACAGTTTTTGGAGAATATTTTTGTAAGATATATTTAGTAATAAGAATGAATACATTTCATCCAAAAAATTGAAGTAGGAATGTTTTGGTTTTATTCCTCTTCAAAAATCAAAAGGATTTATATTGATAAAAGTCCTAATTAATACTCTATTTATAGTGTAATAGGAAGTACTAACTGCTTCATCCCAAAAATATTTAGCAACTCAGTATTCACCCAACATGGTTCTAGTAATATCTTGAATAACTATAATTATTCTTTCAACTACACCATATTTTTGTGGAGTTCTAAGTACCAAAAATTTATGTATCATACCTCTATTAATACAAAATGTTTAAAAATCAGAATTGGAAAATTCTCCACCATTATTAATATGAATAGTTATCGAGGTGATGTTTCTCTCATTTTTAACTCTATCTACAATAGTTTTAAAACAACTAAATGCTTCCAAATTACTTTCTAGAAAATATACCGAACTTTATCTAGTGTAATTTACAATTAAAACATAAAATAGTGTTTTCCGCCAACACTTATTTTTTATGTAGGACCAAATAATACCATTTACATTAACTTTAAATCCTCATAAGTTGATAAAAACTAATGGATTTAAAGACTAAATTATGTTTCTTACCAAATTGAAAATGATCATAGACTATTGAACTATCAAACCTATGTTCTGGTAGATCCTTAAAAAGTCCTTTATTAGAAAACATATCTAATTCTATAGGGTTGAAATGTCCTAATATTTATTTCATAACCATGATTGATATTCCATTACACTAAGACAAGTTATGTCTTGGATCTAAAGGTCTTCTATGTTTAAAGTGTAATAATTCTAATTCTAATTATCCAAATGAATAAACTCATATTTAGAACTTGTACTAGTACATTTATATTTTATGAAGTTCACAATATAACCTTCGTAATATAATTGGATTTTTCTAACAAGATATTTATTAACTACTACAATAAAAATATATATCAAATTTATTATTTTATAATAAGAACAATTTTACCTATATAAATAATTTCTACATGAGTATTATGTTAGAAATTTACCTTTCCACTATTCAAATTTATGAAATTTTTAAATAAAATCTTGTTTCTAGTCATTTATCTAGAATAACCACTATACATGTATCAAATATTCACATTGTTGGTACATTCTTTGTTTTTTTGAAGACAAAAAATATTAGGGGTTTGGAACCCAAACCTTCTAGGGTCCGGTATTATCATAAAATAAATTATCAGGTAACCAAATATGTTAAAAATTATTATTTTGGAAAATATTCATTTATTTTGAAAAATAATCTTGAATAATGTTTAAATAATGAGATTTATTCAAATAACATTTGTTCTTTTAGAATCCACCACTCTGACATTTTTAAAAAAAATGGAGCACTCTTTGGAAAAAAGTAATTGTTTTTAAAATCATCTTTTAATTTGTAAAGAAAATTATGTAAATATCACTATGATGTCTAATTTCATTATAAATTTTATAAAAGTTTTCCTTTCTTGAAGAAAACATAGATAATATTTTCTTCAAACTAATATTTTTGGACATTATTTTAACATCCAAATTTTTATCCTTAGTAGTATATGTTTCTTAACTAAATTTTAGAAAATCTTTTTGTAAACTATTTTTTCATAAATAGATGTCTCAAAATCAATAGAAAGGATTTATTTTTCAAAATTATAATCATCACGATCATAAAAAATATCTGACATTTCTTTACTTAAAGTAAAAATTATTGAATCGTTCATAACTTTTTTTTCTTTGGAAATATATTTTTTTAAAATTTTTACAATTTTCATTCTCAATATGTTTTTAAAATATCGAAACATATCCAAAACTAAAAAAGGTATTATCCTCTTATACTGAGTAATATTCTTGATATAAATATATAGAATTATTATCATTAATGTCGAGGTAATTAGATTTAAATGTAATACTTTTAAGGGATTCATCAGTTTGTACCTTTTCCAAGATACATTTTTTCACCTCTGCAATTTCAGAATATAAAGTAATAATCCAATGTCTGGAACATTCATTATTTAAATAATTATCAGATGAAAAATTCCCACCACTTATACTCAAGGTTTCTAAATATTTAAAACCCTTATTTCATTTTTTTTATAAAACATTGTATAATTTAAATCTAAATTCCTCCATTTCTCATCCTTCATTTTCATCTTTAGAAAATTTAGTCTAATATGTACTATATCTTTTCATTCATAACATATAACTTCATAAGATTTTTTCTTATAATTAGTATCCTTATTAATTTTCTTATATCTATACTGAAATTATTTCTATCCAATGGTCTTGTTCATTATTCTAGAAAGATATTATAACTCATTTCTAGTATGTTCTGAATAACTAGAATCTGATTTAATAATATATTTCTTATTATTTGAATATTTTACAAAATTTTCAGTTAAATTAACTTTATTAGGAGTAATAGATATAGTTGAAAAAAGAAAATCCATTCTTCTTCTTTTTCACCTTTTCAACATCTCTTTTCCAAATCCCTAGATATTTCTTGAGAGTACCAATAATAACATCTATACAAATATTTTATTCTTCCTTGTATCATCCAAGTCTTTCCATTTAGATACCCATTCATTGGGCATGCTTTCTATAATATTTTAAACCAATTTTCCATCTGTAAGATCTTTCTCTCCAAGATAATGTAAACTATTAACAACAGTCATCAATAATTGAGGTATTTTTAATGACTCTAAATGTAAGAAATCAAAATATTGATAGTCCTCTCTCATTATAGATCTTGTAATCTGAACAACATTAAATTTTCTAAAGTGATTGACTTTTATATTTTTCTAGATAATAGTAGCTACATAACATGAAGATATTTGACTATATATTTATTTATTTTCATTGAACATAGTATAATATTCCTTAATCTATAATTTAATTGATATTTGTCATTTTTCAGATGATTAAAGGTAGTACCTTCCTTTTTTGGAATCCTATAATCTTCAGTAAGCATCAAAAAGTTATACACACACATATTGATAACTAATGTTTCCATTTTGTATCACCATTACTTATAATCCATTCCATCTAAAATAGGTATTTTACCAGGATTCATATTTACTAAAGTGCTAACATTCAAACCTAAAATCTTATAAAAAATAAAGAGGATTTTATTAAAACTAGTTAGTGTAATCCAATTTATAAACAATTAGTTTATAACAAAACATAACAACATTTAAGTTGATAAAAGAAAGTAAAAAACTCATAAAGAAAAGTACTATAAACTTCTCTGATAATAATTTTGGGTTTGTAAGAATTTATGATGGCTATAATAGGGGGTTGAATTTTAGATTAAAAAATATAAACTAAAAATACATTAATTCTTCTAAAGTAAAAAATATCAGAATCATTCTTCATCTGATGATCAAACTATTAGAATCAGAATTAAATATTATTTGATTATCATAATAGTTATTTGTATCACAGACACTGATAAAAAAATCATTATAAAGAAAACAATAAAAATAAATTTATAATGTATTTAGACAGTTGAAAGTAAAACATTGTACAAAAAATAAATAAGTGATATTATAATAGTAATAATGACTAACTTTCTTTAATAAAAGAATTTAGGTGTTAACATTAATAGTTAAGGAATTCAAAAATCATGAATTAAGATATCAATATTTTTAATACATATTATAAAACTCTTGTCTTTACTTGCTAGGAAATTCATTGATATGATAAATCTGTATGGATCTATCTTCGATTCCACTATAAGCCTTCAATCTGATAGATATGTATCATATATTTATTTATTAAGTTGGAAAACCCTAGATAAAATGTTAAATTTAATCTCTTTATTCCTAGGCTTAGATTCCCTTGATCTGATGGATTGGATTCACTATCTTCATATCCACAATCAAAACTATGATTGAACATAGAAAACAGGAAAACAAATTTTTCTAAATAATTTACAATCATTACTCAGATTCCAAAGAATATATACTCTCTAAAATATTATAAATATTAAAAACAATATTTTCAAAAGCTGTGATCTTTAGAAGACATTAGTAACGAATTCATTAGCTCCCGTATCTTCAAATGACCTCATATTTATTATAAATCTTCCAAGATCCATTTTTTGTATTTTGGTTTCAATGGCCTCAGATTGATTTCACTTTGAAAGCTTATAATGATCGAGATCTTGAATATGATATATATGAATTTGTTGTACATAATTTGTTTGATACCGTTTTATTTAGAATGATTAAGATGCTATTTTTTATTCCGTCTGATAGATATAATTCAAATCACTCAAATTATAAACTTTAGATAATATGATGGACTTCACTATTGTTTTTCAATCTGATAAACGGATCAATGGTTAATCTAATGTATCAGTAAAAAATTTAATCCAATGGTCAGTACTTTTTTTAGTCTAATAAGAAAGTCATCATTCTAATTTATGGACAAAACTATAGTTGGTATGATGTATTGGGAACACATGTAGTCCAATGGATAGTAATGAATAATAAAATTTTATATTTTTTTGTCATTTGAATAAGTTTTATGTTCAGCAAAAAAAAAGTCTACAAAAAAAATACTAAAACACTTTATAAAGATAAATTTATTAGACATAGAGTTTTAAGAAAGTGTTTGTTATTTCAAAATCTAAATAATGGAAAAGTATAAAGTTTAACTTTTTACTCAACCATATATTCTGTCCCGAACCAAACCAGGTCGACCCTAAACTGATCACCCAACCCGATTCGCAGCAAGGCCTAAGAGGCATTCCCGATCCTCCCGGGCTGGCGACAAGTTCCAGGGCAACGATAGAAATGATGGAAAAAATTTATCCCAATATAAATAAATAATTGTAGGGGAAATAATAAAGCTCAACTCATAATAGATAAAACAAATAAAGTGACTAAAAATGAAATGATGAAAATAAAACTAACCGAATGGGACAACAACTATCTCTGTGTGACCTCATGGGTCACTCTCCAACTCACAACTGAACATAACCCAAGGTGAACAAGCTTGTGTCGAACCTGCAACAGAAAATAAAAACAAGAAAACACTATAGTCATGAGTATTAAAACTCAGTGGGCATTCCCAAACAATCTATTCCCAAAACACTACCATGAAATAAAGAATTTTAATAATCTCAAGTTTGAACTACATTATATAAAATATGAGTTTTCACAGGAACTTTCATTTCTAAGGAAAATAATAGTCCATTTCTCTTTCTAATTCAAAAAAAGTTTAATGTTTGGAGAAAAAATATGCATTACATTTTTAAAAAAAATTCACAAACAATTTAAAATCCAAATTTCAGTTGTTAAACAAGAGGAAAACAATACACACACACACAACAAACAATAAGGGAAATGAAAAAGTGGCGCATGGGGCCATCAACCAAACTAAGCATCTCAAACGTCTGCCATATACAAATAATAACTAAAGAAAACATGGCTTGAACCTAGGATATTGTGAACAATACAAAACGTACTATATGTGTGACTCATCTTGAAGGCATGCCTACTCTCAATGATTTCATAATGCCCAAACGCCCAGTGTTTCCCTACCAGGCCTAACTGAGGGGCCCAATCCCCTAGTAGAGCAATGTCCATACTAAGGGCCACTAGCCAGTGCGTATTATAAACTAGTGTAGCAATCGTTCTTATAAGATTCACTTACTATGCTAGGTTTCCATGTCAACACATGAAATAAAAAGGGGTGAGTCAACAATTTCAATCAAGTAACCAATCACAATGCATGACCACCACACACAACAACTCACATAATCCAGGTACACAACAGGATCACCCCTGAGTCACCCCATAGAGTGTTTTCAAAATATTTCATTTCATTAAAGTGACAAACGGGCCTTAACCAACCACTCAACACCAACCTATTTTCAGAAGAACCAACACACTCCAACTCACTTCCAAAGAATCAAATAAACACCACTTTCAATCTCAAAACCATTTGAAACCCCATTTAAGAAGTCCATTTTAGAAACCCAAATCACCATTTTGAAACTAAAACATAATTACAAAGGCCAATGGGACATTTAATCAACACATATTATGCACATTAAAATGACATTTCCAGACAATTCTAGCACAATAGTAAATTATTATCTTTCACAACAAACATTACTTTTAAGACTAATTATTTAATATTATTTACCATTAATCTAAAATTAATGAAATAATAAGAATTTAATAAATTCTATATATAATGGAAAGTGCAGTGGGGAAATACCTCAATGGGGAACCAAGTCATCCACTCGGATCTTGGCGCTTTCTAACTAAAATTTGTTTCTCCCCCACTAAGCATATACACTTTCATATTCATGTAAGGACAACTAGCCCCTGTGCACACACTTGTATGGCCATGAACATGTGCAAGGGGATCATTAAATATATTTTTATATGAATATACTATTATCCACTCACCTAAAAATGCATTTTCATATATATACATAGGCACACATATCCCTATACATGTATATTCACTTCCATGGATGAATATAAGTGTAACGGGGGAACCTACATATATTCATATACTTACCTATGAATACGTAGGCAGGTCTCCCTTGCACCGATGACTCGAAACCGTGTCAAATAGTCCAACACACTACACAAAAATAAACAAGGACCATTTTAACAATTAAGTACCTCATGTTAGATGGTGCAACAACCAAGCAATAGAAATAAGAATAAACTAAGTAGCAAAATATACCTCAAAACACACAGATCTTGATGATGGCAACCCAAAACCGCTTCACTGTAACAACCCAATATTTTATGAGAATTATTATTTTTAATTTCATTGATGTCTTGTGTTATACGCTACACCAAAATTAGTTTGCGCTATACGGAACACCGTATTAGCTTACAGTATACGCAACACTATTCTTGGCTCATGTTACACATAATTTCAAGTTCGCAACATTAAGTATAGATTTTGTTTAATGTATAAATGAAATAAGTTTTGAATTATGTTATATGCAACACCAAAGGGAGCTTTCACTACACACATCCCTGACTTGGCTTGCATTACATGCAATCACGACCTTTCTCGATAGCGTGTGTAGTACGCAATACCAGATTTCACTAAACAACAATATATTGTTATAATATTATTATGGACTAGTCGTTATGAATATTATTAACTACATTTTGAATTTTATAATATTATTATTCATCTTACGAATTTTCTAGAACATGGTATGAGAAAAAAATAAAATTTTCAGGTAAAATAAGTATTTTTCAGAAAATGCAGTTTTTCCACCTTTTGATGGCACACCCATTTTAAATATAATTTTTGAAACGTTTATGAGTTCAATTTGAAAAAATATACTTATTATTTTGAATCAGGATATAAAAATTTACGTTGGATAAATTTTTGATACTTTTCTGATAACGTTTATATTTTGATGAATAGTAAAAATACGCTAATTTTTAATTGAAAACAACTTTTTTCATCAAAATAATTTATATGATTAAAATATATTATTAAATAGTTTTAAAGTATAAATAGAATATATTTTTACCATTTAATATAATTTATGTCATTAACATTAATTTTACATTGAATTCAAAGGTAAAAACATTTCAATCTTTGGCAATATTTTAACTTTTAAAACCCATTTTCTTAACAACAGGATTAATTTTAAATTAATTATTGAAACTTATGTGTTTTGAATTTTGAAAATTTGATTCCATATTTGGATTAAGTGGATCCAAATTATGTTAATAGGTTACTTTTAATTTTTTTGATATTATGAATAGTAACTACGGTAATTTTTATTTACTACAGTTAAAGGTAAATCAGGTAATTAAGGGTAAAAATAAGACTGTAAAATTACCCTTACACTTTCCAAATATCTATTGTATGAATAAAAGTCAATAAATATCACCTAAGGGTCAAAATAAACTCATTTTAGTGACCTTTGACTATGAAAAGGATATAATTATTATTAAAACCAAAGAATGTGACAATATGTCAGTCTCATATATTTTATAAGTATAATAATTTTAATTTAGTGATAAACTTCATAAAACTTAGTATATAAATAGTCTCCAGAAATATAATAAAATTATTTACATAATATTAATTTATTTATAATTTTTAGGGATTAAATAAGTATCATTAATTATGACACCATAGTGATGTTGAAATTATTTTATTGATTGAAATATCCATTAATGGTTTTAAAAATATTAAAATAAATATTATATGAACTAATTTATTTTCTCCAAGAAATTTCTAGATAAATATGACATGTTATGAATCTATTGAATCTTTTATTTCGAACTTATCTTCTTTTTGTATTTTATTTAAATTCAAATAAATGAATAGTGTCAAAATTGACACAATTGTTATTTTAAAAAAATTACATAATATAAAATTGTTTGAAAATTAAAAAAATATTTAGAAATTATAAATTAAAATTTATATGGTCTAAAATTTCATATATTATCAAATTATGGAAAATTCACAACACATAAGTAATTATTTATAACAATTTAAAAATTAGAATCTTATTACCACAAATAAACTTAAATAGATTAAATAAAGATAAATCAAGTTGATAAGGTTTAAAATAAATTTTCAACAAGTCTAAATTTTATTGGTTGATGAGATTACAACCCTATCTCATCTAATATTTTAATATGAGTCATTTTGGGAGGTTTTTAAGTGGGTTTTTATTTATTATATATTAATATATTTGAGGTTTTCAAAGGTGCCCCTCTCCTCCCTTATAAAAGGGCACCTCCTCCCTCTCCTATTCACAACACTTTGAGCCTTAAAGCTTGGAAAAACCCTTCCAATTACTCTTCTCCACTTCCCTAGAAACATTCTGGAGGTTCTGGTCTTCTCAAAATACTAACTCTGGTCCCTTAAGAAGAATCTTAAAGGATGTGCGTCGAAGAAGAGGTAATCTCTTCTACCGATTCTTTCAAGTTTCTTTCTTTTTCAACTTCCTCTTATTTTGTTGTTTCATTAAAAAGTAATACAATAACTATAAATAATATACTGATATGATATTATAAATATGAAACAACCCCATTTCACCTTCTATCCACCCTACAGAAAACGAAATCACCATGCGTGTGTACGTACGGAATACCGTCTCCACGCCGTGGTGTAATCAGTTTTTCCACCACCAACTTACATGGATGGGTATATTGGTGTAAAGAATAACTATATATGGTTATTATAACATCATACTGATTCTGAGATATTATACCATCCTCTCCAATTCTATTCAAAAATTATGGAAACAATATCATCACTCGTGCGTACATACGGATTACCGTCTCCACGACGCGATGAGATTCATTCTCCATGTTAACCATTAATGAATGATTATAAAGTATATATAATGAATAATAATGACATATATGAAATAATAATGCTACTGTATTTATGTATATATATATATATATGTATTCCATCTACTTAATTCCATTCAATTCAATAAGGAAACGAAAACAACGTTCATGTGTACGTACAACCTATCGTCTCCATTATTGGTGTATTTCATTCCATTTATCGATCTATCATATATATGATGAATATAATTTATATATAAATCATTTTTTACATTCTTTAATTAAGTAAATCAGGATATGAGTAATAATATCAAGAATAACAAATCAAAACACGTACGATAAATGAAACAATTTTACCCAAAACGCTGCTTTAACATGGAATTTACAAAAGAACGGGTAATATAAAGTCATAAGTGAACCATATATGATATAATAACAATGAATATTATTATTTAATAATTAAATGAAATTATTTAAATCATTATACAGGAGGTTTAGATATGTACGAAGCATATTGGATTTAAGGTAAGGTATAACTTTTCCAATCTCGTTTTTATCCGAGATTGTTTATTCGTATGTTTTTACTGGGGTTATATTTATCATCCACGTCCATTTTTTCTAAAAATGGTTTTATGTATGTTTAAAGTCCTTTTGTCCCATTTTTGACTTTTACTACATGGTATGTAAGGAATCTTACTTTTGTTCACCATATGAGGTACTTTTTGACTTTTCTGACAAAAGTATGAGGAGAATGTTTTTTTAACTTATACGACATGAATGGATTTTTACAGTTTCATAACGTCTTTTATTAATTAAGCTTACTCAATAATATTTCATGACTATTTTCAAAAAAATCCTTTTCTTTTAAAATTTCATGGCATTTTGTGAAAATAAAATGATTTTGAAGAAGAAAGGATATTTTCCTCAAGAATTCATTTCAAGTGTTTTATCAAAACTATTTTACATCTAAGATGAAATTATTCAATATGTTTATGTTTCAAGTATAATGTCTCTATTATTTAAATGTTTTGATTCTTATTATGATGAAATGATATCCATTTGTTTTATATAGATTATGTTATGATGGGATGATGTTTATGAAACCCATTTTATTCTTTGGGTTATGATGAATGATTTATGTTTATTTTTTGGAATAAGTAAGAATGATTTCATTATGAGATGGGTGGGACCTATATATCCCTCTAATGCATTAGGTAAAGATTTATATCTCCTGATATAGACATGGATGGAATGAAAAGTTAATCTGGTTCAGTGATATAGGATTGGAACGAGGAGTGAACTCGATTCAGTAAGGGACTTTGTCCACTAAGATGGTCTTGGAAGCAATTCCTTGGCTACTACTGAAATCATATCATTTTCTTAATTTTTTTCCACAATTACATGTTTTATTCCCATTCTATTTTATCATTATTGATGTTCCATTATAATCTATGCCTTACGTACTGCCATGTTTTATGTCATTGCTCAAGATTTTGATGTTTAAACATTATGTTCATGTTTTTAAGTTCAAATGTATATGGTTTGTTTTATTTTCTCCATGCTTACCCTTACAGAGCATTTGAGTTCACCATTTATATGTTTTCTTTTCCCCAGGATATAAATAAAGGTTTTAGGTAAGAAAACAAAAGGGGAAGATCTTTATGGGAGATGTTGAAGATCTTTCACCATGATTAGAAGATTATGTTCTGAGTTTCCAAAGACACTAAACTATTACAGTCCTTGAGTGTTGGCTATTGTTATGTATTAAGTATTCCGAAAAAGTAATGTAATGTCCATGTACATCAAGTTTGGGGTCGTTATAGTTGGTCTCAGAGGAAAGGGTTAGTAAACCTTTGGAAACTAGGATGCGAAAACTTTAGTGAGATCCCTAGAGATATTTCTAAGGTATGTCTAGGGATGTCCATAAGGTTAAGTATAAGTATAGGTTATAGTCCTATAATTATGGTAATGATCATAGAATTAAAACTAAGATGTTAGATATTGAAGGTACTCCCCCTTTTTTATGTTGTTTTCCTAGCATAAGTTTTGCCTCTCACACTATTCTTTTTGGGTTTTAGAAGATGGCTGGAACCCGAAGGAACCATGTTGATCAATGTAATGGACAATGCAATGATTTTCCTCCTAAACAAACCAATGTTATGGGAGATGGAGTACAAAATTTTGTTGCTATACTTACACAAGATATGAATCCTTCTGGACTTCCAAATGAGCATAGAAGGGAACAATATTCTATTAAGTCCTTCATGAGGCAATGTCCACCTTCTTTCAAGGGGTCTTCTGATCCACTTTTTGCTAAACAATGGATAAGTACCATTGAAAATATATTTTCCATACTTCGCTGTTCAAAGCATGAAAAAGTCATTTTGGCTATTTACCATTTAGAAGGTGAAGCAGACCAGTGGTGGACTCTAATTAAGAATAAAAGGCCCCAAGATGAAATTGAATCCATTGAATGGGATGAGTTCAAGAACTTGTTTTTCAATAAGTAATTCCCTTGTATTCTTTGAACAAAGATAGAAAAGGAGTTCCTCAAGCTTAAGCAAAAGGATGATGAATCTGTTGGCATATATGAGGCCAATTTTATACAGCTTGCAAGGTATGAATCTGGATTTATCATCCAACCTGAAAGTAAAGTTGATCGATTCTTCAGTGGATTAAAACCAAGTATTAGAAGGGCATTAGCGATAAGAGACTAAAGTAGCTATGAGGAAATTGTGCATTGTTCTATCAAGGTTGAATTGGAAGTTGGTGTTACATATCCATCTCATGGTTTTGACAAAAAAGGAAAGTTGGAGTTTAAGTAAAAATCTCAGAATAATGGTGAAAAGAAGATGAATGTTTCTTTATGCGCAAAGTGTGGAAAGAAGCATGGTGGAGATTGCCAAAAAGGTACTAGAAAATGTTTTAAGTGTGGAAAAGAAGGTCATTGAGCAGTTGAGTGTCAAAGTAATGGGAAAAGGTATCTAATGATGTGAATAACGAAAAGACTATAGATAACGCTCCACCAACACTTCAATGCTTCAAGTGCAAGGAAATGGGGCATTATGCTAATCAATTCCCTAATCCAAGGGTTAATGATGATCGACATGAGAAACCTCTTAAAGAAAAGGATAAAGGGAAGTCACATGAGATCACTATTTGTGATGTTGAGTATGACAACTATGTGGTGGAATGAATAAGTGTTTATGTAACGGGATTCTGAGATAATGTTGTGGAATCTCATTTAAAGTATAGTGGAATATTGGAATATCAATGTATTGGATCATTGTGGTTTTTAATAATTTTATGGTATCGATAACCATGAAAAGTGATTGAAATATTTTTGGAAAGAAAATGAAATGCGCATAATGAAGGGATAAGGAGAAAATAATATGTATTATAGTATTCATGAGATCATGACTAATATAAGGGTAAAGTGATATCATGGTTTGAGTATATCGAAATTTTGGGATTTTGGTATGTGGAAAGAGTTAACTTTTGACAGAATTCATGTTTTCACTAAGGTTCTATGGTAATTCATGTATCAAGAGAATACATGATTGAGGTATTCACATGTTTGTAATGTGTCCAACAAGATATATCTTATGATATATGGGGATAAATGATGGTATTCACGTGCTTGTTATATGACCATTTTAATAATCGTTCTCTCTATACTATGAGTTTGGAAAGAAGTATTTTGGATAAGTCTTAAGGTTGGACTGGATTATATTGGGAACAAAATAGTATTGTTTAAGGCTACAACTTTTTTCAAAATTATTTTTGTAATGTTATAATAGTGTAAAAGGAAATCTTGTCGCGTCAGACAAGGTTGCAGGAATCGAACCCACAACCGAAGTGCGACAGGACTTTATCGCCTACCATTGCCTACAAGAAGTCCCTGAATAGTAGAAACTAGTTTTATTTTATTAAGCGGTATGATAGATGAAGTATAAGTTCATTTTTGGAATCATATACGATTAACCTCACCATAGATGGACTTATGTATATTTAATAACTTTTGCTAACCTTATATTTGAGACAGATGGAATGACCTATCATTCTATCGCATGATCTTCTCACACTTCATGAATAACAAATTCAGCTTCATTTCTTTAAGAGATGAAGTGGAAATTGTTCAAGGCGCGAAAAACAGTGAGATTGTACCAAAATCATGTAAGTATTTCTTTTAATTCATCAACTTTAGGGAAATGATCTTGAAAACCAAAAATGTTTTCCTAGTGCCCTCATATCCGATGAATCAGATGGTACCTTAGATCATCACAAATTTATGTCTTTGTGATTTTTGGCGTTTTCATAGTCATGTCCTCTACCACTCTTCATCAGAACATGATGGTTAGATTTTTCTTCCAAATCCATATTTTCAACTATGTTCTCCTATGTGGAAACCTAGTGATGAGTTAATTTGGGTAACCGTTATGTTTCTTACTTTACTTTTTTAAAATTAAGTTTTAGTATTCATTTTTACGATGTGGGTTTCTATGAAAGAAACTTTCAAGTAGTAAACCATTTATAACCCTGAAGAATTTCGAAGGAGAAATTCATTTTAAGGGGGGTTGAATGTAACAACCCGAGATTTTATGAGAATTATTCTTTTTAATTTCATTTATTTCTTTTATTTTATGCTACACTAAAATTAGTTTGTGTATATGCAACATCATATTAGCTTGCAGTATACGCAACACTATTCATGGCTCGTGTTACACACAATTTCATGTTCACAACATTAAGTATAGATTTTGATTAATGTATAAATGAAATAAGTTTTGAATTATGTTATATGAAACACCAAAGGGAGCTTGCACTACACGCATCCCTGACATGGCTTGCATTACACGCAATCGCGACCTTTCTCGATAGCGTGTGTCGTACGCAATACAAGATTTCACTAAACAACAATAAATTGTTATAATATTATTATGGACTAGTTTTTATGAATAGTATTAACTACATTTTGAATTTTATAATATTATTATTCATCTTAAACATTTTCTAGAACATGGTATGAGAACAAAATAAAATTTTCAGGTAAAATAAGTATTTTTCAAAAAAAGTAGTTTTGCCGCCTTTTGACGGCGCACCCTTTTTAAATCTAATTTTTGAAAAGTTTATGAGTTCAATTTGACAAAATAAACTTATTATTTTGAATCATGATATAAAAATTTACATTGGATAAATTTTTGATACTTTTCTGATAACTTTCATATTTTGATGAATAGTAAAAATACGGTAATTTTTAATTGAAAACAAAATTTTTCATCAAAATAATTTATATGGTTAAAATATATTATTGAATGGTTTTAAAGTATAAATAGAATATATTTTTACCATTTAATATAATGTAAGTCATTAATATTAATTTTACATTGAATTCATAGGTAAAAACATTTCAATCTTTGGCAATGTTTTAACTTTTAAAACCCAATTTCTTAACAACGGGATTAATTTTAAATTAATTACTACAACTTCTGTGTTTTGAATTTTAAAAAATGGATTCCATATTTGGATTCAGTGGATCAAAATTATGTTAATATGTTATTTTTTTTTAATTTTGATATTATGAATAGTAACTACGGTAATTTTTATTTACTACAGTTAAAGGTAAATCGGGTAATTAAGGGTAAAAATAAGATTGTAAAATTACCCTAACAATTGAAAAAAATCTATTGGATGAATAAAAGTCGACCAATATCACCTAAGGGTCGGAATAAACTCATTTCATAGACCTTTGACCATGAAAATGATATACTTATTATTAAAAGCAAAGAAAGTGACAATATGTCAATCTCTTATATCCTATAAGTATAATAATTTTAATTTAGTGATAAACTTAATAAAACTATGGATATAAATAGTATCCAGAAATCTAATAAACTTATCTACATCATATGAATTTATTTAGAATTTTTAGAGATTAAATAATTATCCTTAATTATGACACACTAGTGATGAGGAAATTATTTTATTGATTGAAATATCAAATAAATGGTTTTAAAAATATTAAAATAAATAATATATGAACTAATTAATGTTCTCCAAGAATTTTATGGACAAATATTACATGTTATGAATATATTAAATTATTTAGTTCAAACATATCTTCTGTGTATATTTTATTTAAATTCAAATAAATGAATAGTGTCAAAATTGACACTATTGTTATTTTATAAACATTACATAATATAAAATTGTTTAAAATCAAAAAAATATTTAAAAATTATAAATTAAGATTTATATGGTCTAAAATGTCATAAATTATCAAATTATTAACAATTCACAAAACATAAGTAATTATTTATAACAATTTAAAAATTAGAATCTTATGACCACAAATAAAATTAAATAGATTAAATAAGGATAAATAAAGTTGATAAGGTTTAAAATAAATTTCCAACATGTCTAAATTTTATTTATTGATAATATTACAACCCTATATCATCTAATATTCTAATATGAGTCATTTTTGGATTTTTTTAAGTGGGGTTTGATTTATTATAAATTAATATTTTTTAGGTTTCCAAAGGTGCCCCTCTCCTCCCTTATAAAAGAGCATCTCCTCCCTCCCCTATTCACAACACTTTTAGCCTTAAATCTTGGCCAAACCTTGACAATTTCTCTTCTCCACTTACCTATAATAATTCTGGAGGTTCTGGTCTTCTCAAAATACCAACTCTAGTCCCTTAAGAGGAAGCTTAAAGGAGGTGCGTCGAAGAAGAGGTAATCTCTTCTACCGATTCTTTCAAGTTTCTTTATTCTTCAAATTCATCTTATTTATTTGTTTCATTAAAAAGTAATACAATCAGTATCACTAATATACTAATATGATATTATAAATATGAAACAACCCCATTTCATCTTCTATCCATCCTACAGAAATTGAAATCACCGCGCGTGCGTACGTACGAAATACCGTCTCCACGCCATGGTGTAATCAGTTTTTCCACCACCACCTTACTTGGATGGGTATAATGGTGTAAAGAATAACTATATATGGTTATTATAACATCATACTGATTCTGAGATATTATACCATCCACTCCATTTCTATTCAATAATTATGGAAATGATATCATAGCTCGTGTGTATGTACAGATTACCATCTCCACAACGCGATTAGATTCATTCTCCATGTTAACCATTCACCAATGATTATAAAGTATATATAATGAATAATAATGAAATATATAAAATAATAATTCTACTTGATATATATATATATATATTTATTTATTTATTTCATCTACTTAATTCCATTCAATTCAATAAGGAACCGAAAACAGCGTTCATGCGTATGTACGGCCTACCATCTCCATGAACGGTGTATTTCATTCCATTTATCAATCTATCATATATATGATGAATATATATTATATATAAATCATTTTTTACATTCTGGAAATAATAAAATCAGGATATGAGTAATAATATCAAGAACAACAAATCGAAACACGTATGATAAATGAAACAATTTTACCCAAAACGCTGCTTTAACATGGAATTTACAAAAGAACGGGTAATATAAAGTCATAAGTGAACCATATATGATATCATAACAATGAATATTATTATTTAATAATTCAATGACATTATTTAAATTATTATACTGGAGGTTCGAATACGTACAAAGCATATCAGATTTAAGGTAAGGGATAACTTTTCCAATCTCATTTTTATCCGAGATTGTTTATTCATAAGTATTTACTGGGGTTATATTTATCATCCATGTCCCTGTTTTCTAAAAATGGTTTCATGTATGTTTAAAGTCCTTTTTCCCATTTTTTACTTTTACTACATAGTATGTAAGGAATCTTTCTTTTGTTTACCATACGAGGTGCTTTTTTACTTTTCCGACAAAAGTACGAGGATAATGTTTTTTTAACTTATACGGCATGAACGGATTTTTACGGTTTCATAACTCCTTTTCTTAATGAAGCTTACTCTACAAGATTTGATGACTATTTTCAGAAAAATCATTTTCTTTTAAAATTGAATGGCATTGTGTGAAAAGAAAATTATTTTGAAGAAGAAAGGATATTTTCCTCCAGAATTCATTTCAAGTGTTTTATCAAAATTATTTTCCATCTAAGATGACATTATTAAATATGTTTATGTTTCAAGTATAATGTCTCTATTATTTACATGGTTTGATTATTATTATGATGAAATGATATCCATTTGTTTTATATGGATTTTTTTATGATGGGATGATGTTTATGAAACCCATTTTATTCTTTGGGTTATGATGAATGATTTATGTTTATTTTGTGGCACAAGTAAGAATGATTTCATTATGAGATGGGTGGAAACTATATCTCCCTCCAATGCATTGGGTAAAGATTTATATCTCATGATATAGACATGGCTAGAATGGAAAGTTATTTTAGTTCAGTGATACCAGACTGGTACGAGGAGTGAACTCGATTCAGTAAGGGACTTTGTCCACTAAGATGGTCTTGGCTGCAATACCTTAGCTACTATGGAAATCATATCATGTGCTTAATGTTTTTCCACAATTACATGTTTTATTCCTATTCTATTTTATCATGATTGATGTTCCATTATGATCTATGCCTTACGTACTACCATGTTTTATGTCATTGCTCAAGATTTTGATGTTTAAACATTATGTTCATGTTTTTAAGTACAAATGTATATGGTTTGTTTTAATTTCTCCATGCTTACCCTTACTGAGAATTTGAGTTCACCCTTTATATGTTTTCTTTTCCCCATGATATAAATAAACGTTTTAGGTAAGAAAACTAAATGGGAAGATCTTTATGGGAGATCTTGAAGATCTTTCACCATGATTAGAAGATTATGTTTCGATTTTCCAAAGACACTAAACTATTACGGTCCTTGAGTGTTGGTTTTTGGTAGGTATTAATTATTACACAAAAGTAATGTAATGTCCATGTACATCAAGTTTGGGGTTATTATATTCACCTATACACATATATATTTTCATATATATATATATAACCTTTGACCCAAGTACATGTTCCCCGCACCATGAGAGAATTTGTGTAAGGAGGATATACATATATACAACTTACCCATGTATATACCTATAAGTCTTTGTCACTGAAGAAAAAAACCCACACTGTGATGAGAAAAACACCCTACAATGATACAAGGGTGTCTAATAACTACCAAAGGCTCCAAAAAAACTAAAATAATTTCACATCCCATAAAATAATATAAATTAAGCGCAATACATAAAAAATAATCCTTTCTTGGAAAACATGTCACAAAGCCAATTTTCATCACACTCACAATTTAATAAATCATTTACATAATTAATAAAACTTTTCCAATATTTACAACAAAGATTCACTTAAAAAAACATACTCCAACTCCTCACTTTTAAATTAAACCCACACTAAATTATTTTCCACAAATGTTTCACAACTTTTATATGATTAAAATAATCCATTAAAATAATTTATAAAACAATTTAAGTACCACCCTAAGATTCCTCACCAAAATTTCATCCAAAACCCTCTTCAAGAAACAACTGGACACCAAACCCACCCTTTATCACAAGGTATATCATTTTTTAAATCCAAATATACACCAAGACCAGTGTAAAACATGTTTCCCACCTTATTAAACAATTTAAGTTTTACATAAAATAATGCAACTGAAGTGTAACACATGGAAAAACACACTTTTCATAAACAAAAACCATGCCTCAAGGCGAATTAGAACCTAAAAAACCTCTTCTTTTAGATTTTAAAACCTATTTGAAACCAAAGCATGGTAAAACCAGTAGGTATCACTTTTCCCATCATGCCCAATCAATTCCATTTCATTTAAAACAATGCATGTGTGGACATAAAAGAAAAAAATATTTTTCTTAGTGAAAAAAATCTCAAAACCACAAACACACTTCAAATATACTTCAATTTTCACTTCAAATTGCACAAAAAAATTAAAATAACAAATTATCAGAATCCAGGCAACAATTTATTCATACAAAACTACAATAACACCAAAAAACCTACCTCAAGACAGTGACAGATGTACCGAGACGAACCGAAATGTTGCAGATTCAACAGAGGATGATGAAACATGATCAAAGTTGCTCTAAATGACCCATTTCGGACCCTAAAAACAAGGGATGAGTCAAAAATTGGTTTACCCAAAATCCTATCTGATCAAAACCTAGTCCCTAAAGGAAATTTTGGAGAAAACTTACCCAGATGAGATGGAGGTGCGGTCACCGGGGAAGAGGAGGGAGGCCGCCGGAAATAGTTTCGCTGGGGGGACTTGCCAGGAAGGGTTCAACCGAGGCGAGGGGTAGCGTCGTTCTTGTGTGAGGCAGCGACGGTGCGGGGTCGGCGTGAGGCAGCGGTGGAGCGGGTCGCTGATCGGTGCAGCCAGAGAGAAGGAGGGGGGCGGCGCGATGTAGGGTAAGGGGAGGAAGTTCAAGCACACAATGGACCAAAGGGGGGGGGTGTAGCATGGCCGGGAAGAGGGGTGAGGAAGAGAAGTGGGGGAAAAAGACGGGAAAAAAAGAAAAAATAAAATGAAATAGAAAAAAAAGGAAAATGAAATAGGAAATAAAATAAAATAATATAAACCTTAAAACTTAAACTAACTAAAAAATAAAATTAAAATCATTTCTATTGTGCGATGTTTGGGTGTGACAATTCTCCCCCCCCCCCATGACACTTTCTACCCCTAGAAAGTCCCAAAATACTAGGTTAACCAAGGGTTTCAAGCGAGACCACGAAGACACTTAAAAAACCATCGATCTCCCAAAGACCGAGCATTCAAAACACCCATAACTTGAAACTCCATAGATCTCAAAACTAGAATCTCCAAGAAAAATAACCAACAGTAAGGAATTCACCTACAAACACAACTATAACATGGAACACCTCAACCCCTAACTTAGGGATCACCAGGGCTGCTCGAGACCTCTGAGAAAATTTGTCAAGCGACTTACTACCCGAGCTAACCAATTACCATGGTCATGGTCGGGAAGAGAATAAGCAAAGGATTTACCTTCCATGCACACTTTGAAGATAGAGTTTTCCACATGTTCTTCCTATGGTGGTCTCCCCACCATATTAGTATTCTTGTCAAACATTGGATCTCCAAACAAAAATGAACCAAAAATCCTGAAAAACCTCTATCACTGGCTTAACACTCCAAGCTCCCTAAGTTAAACCAAAAAAACACATGAGGAGATTCCGGCGAGACCCGAAGTGGGTCTCCCTACCAATTTAGAATTTGACTAACACCACAAAACCCACGTGAGAATTACCAGTCTACTTTGAGTGATACAGACTAAACTCTTCATCACAAACCCACCAACACAGGCCGACATACAAAGATGATTCCTATAGTGGACCACACTCCACCACATGAGATGGTTTTTATAGAGGAAACCATTAACCTAGGGGAAAGCTGTACAGGCACACGTATCCCACAAGAGAAATAAATCTCTATAACGAGTACAATTTCAATCTATACCCAACCACAAGAGGGTCCACAGAGCATGCCCTCCATCTTTACAAGAATACAGATTCTCCAAACCTCCCCAGAGCCCAAGTGTAACTACCATAAATGAAGACCACAACAATGAGAAAAAGCCTTTAGGTCCTTCACAATAAAGTTAAAGACTTCAGAGACAATACCAAAATTGAGAACTAAGTCCTCCCCATCTTGACCCTATAGAATTATGTCGGACCAAACCCATCCCACGTTCGACAAATTTTGACTGCGCACAAGCTTCACCCTGAGACCTATAGTTGGGCCCTGATGTTTGAATCATCTACCACCTCGTAGTCATAATATTACCATCTATGAATGTAACATCCTTTTCTATAGAATAAACCTAAATATTTCTCCTTGTGTCCCAAGAGACCACTCTATCAACATACCAACTGAGAATGGCGGAGAATGACTTAGAGTGTCTGACTGACCACACTAGAGATAGGTGATTGGGTGGTCAGTTTGATGCACAACACGATCGGATAGAAGGATCCCTCCAATAATAGGTCTATTCGATTCACACTCCACATCAGATGAGGAACCTTCAATTACCACAATATGAACAAGACCAAAACTGTTATGAGATTTAAATTGGTTGTTCCACACAACTTCTTGGGAACATGAAAATAGCTCATCAAAAAGGTCAACACACCTCCTTTACCACCTGTTGGATGGTAGTGAACCTAAGAGATCTAAAACTTTCCCTCTCCTTCACATCCTTCGGTATAACCACGGAATGGGTCTAGTCTCAAGGATCACTCAATACATCCCCAGTCACAATAGAAATAGAACGATCACCATTCACCGGTTTAGTTCTGCTCCTTCAATCATACACGAGGCCACTTACACCTGCATAATATTTAAAGTCCCTCAAAAAACTGGAGACACTCCCAAAATTCCCAAAACACCCAACGATATTCATTCAACCTCAACACCTACAAAAAACCATCACAACCGAGAAGAGCCCAACTCCATCACTCCACTGAGCCTCTGGGATGAGCCATGAACTGAGGGAGACCTGATGGAAACCCATGGGATGTTTCTAGGGGGAATATCTAGAACAATAAACACAAAAAATATACTTTCATAAAGCCTAGAACCTCACCAAACAAACATCTACATTCTGAAAATACATCCAATAAATTCTAATTTAAAACATCAATTCTTTTTCAAAGAAAAACATCCACTTGAAAAACCAAGAATAGTACAACAAAGGCTAAAAACTATTTTGAAAAAGTTTTCTTTACTCTGAACTCAAAGGCATTTTCAAATTAAAAAACCATTTAAGCACAAAAACCCATTTTATAGAAAAATAAAATTTTCAGGAAATAAGAAACAACCTTAGAAATCAATCACTCACCACCGATATTCCATGATGCCTTAAAAATATGCATTTTTTTGCCACTCAGTCACCCATCCACACGATCCACCAACTTTCCACTAATCATGTCCCCAAGCACACATGAGCACCCATAGAAATACCAATGGACAAAATAAGTCTCTTGCACTTTCAAAACAAAACATTCCTAATATTCTGAAAATACCTTTCTCCAAAACCATTTCAAACTTTTCAAGAAAAATTTTCAAAATGCTTCCCATATCCAAAATAACTCACTTCAATTTCAAATAACCAAATACATTCTTTTAGAAATTAAATTTCAACAAATCAAATGCCAAATTCAAAAAACAAGGTCCAAGATAAACACACCCCAAAAATCATTCCAAACTCACACCAAGATAAAATAAAAGAAACCCCAAAGTCTGCTTTCCTAGAAATACCCCTTCACGCCAACCAAAAACTAAACCAAGACATCACCAAAACCAAATCACCTGGATGGAGAACTTGTGGTCATTCCAGACCCAGCTACATGGTTTAGCAAACCATTCCCTAGGAAAGTTCCAACCACTAGGAGTGTCGAACCATACTCTTCAGAATCACATGTGTCACTACTCCATGTGAGACCGCACACAGTACCAGTTTACTATTATTTTCTTCCCCCATACAGAAAAACCAAACCCAAAAACATAAATCTTGAACCATCCCTGGTTACTCGAGGATTCTAATGAGCAAGAGTTTGTGACTCTCTTCCCACACCTACCACTCGAGTACCAACAATCCTATCTCTGATCTACCTGACTCCACAAATTAGAAGAATAAAACCTCCCTTCGAGACAATTTTTTCATGAACTAACCCGGCTCGACCCTGAACAGGCCACCTGAGCCGATCGGAAAAAAGGCCTTAGGGGAGTTCCCGATCCTCCTGGGCTGGAGACAAGCACGAGGGCATAAAAAAAATGATGGAAATAGTTTTTCCCAATATAAATAAATAAAATTAGAGGAAATAATAAAGAGAAACTCAGAATAAATAATACAAATAAAGCGACTAAACAAGAACTGAAGAAAATAAAACTAATCGAATGGTACAACCACTATCTCCGTGTGACCATGCAGTTCAATCTCCAAATCATGATCGAACATCACCCAAGGAGAATAAGCTCATGTCGAACCTGCAATAGAAACTAAAAACAATAAATCACTATAGACATGAGTATTAAAACTCAGTAGGCATTTCAAAAAAATCTATTCCCAAAACACTGCCATTAAATAATGAATTTTACTAATCTCATGTTCGAACTACATTATATAAAATATGAATTTTCACACACACATTCATTTACAAGGAAAGTAACAATCCATTTCCATTTTTAATTCAAAAACAAGTTTAAGGTTTGGAGAAAAATATGCATTACATTTTTAAAACATTTTTATGAACAATTTAAAATACAAATTTTAGTTGTTAAACAAGAGGAAAACCATACGCACACACACAACACACAATAAGGGAAATGGAAAAGTGGTGCATGAGGCCAACAACCAAACTAGGAACCTCAAACTCCTTCTACATACAAATAAGTACTAAAGAAAACATGGGTTGAACCTAGGAGCTCATGAAAAATCCAAAACGTACTATACATGTGACTCATCCTGAAGGCATACCAACTCTCAATGCCGTAATAACACCCAAATGCCCGGTGTTTCCCTGCCTGGCCTAACCGAGGGGCCCAATCCCCTGGAAGAGAAAAGTTTGTAGTAAGGGCCACTAGCCAGTGCGTATTCTAAACTACTGCAGCATCGTTCTCAAAAGATTCACTTACAATGCCAGGTTCCCATGTCAACACATGAAATAAAAAGGGGTGAGTCAATAATGTTAATCAAGTAACCAATCACAATCTATAACCACCGCACACAACAACTCACACAATCCACGTACATAGTAGGATCACCCATGAGTCACCCCAAAGAGTGTTCTCAAAATATTTCACATCTTTAAAGTGCCAAACGGGCCTTAACCAACCACTCAAAACCAACCTATTTTTATAAGAACCAACACACACCAACTCACTTCCATAGAATCAAAGAAACACCACTTTCAATCTCAACACCATTTGAAACCCCATTTAAGAAATCCATTTTAGAAACCCAAATCACAATTTTGAAACTAATACATAAGTAAAAAATCCAATGGGGAATTTTATCAACACGTATTATGCCCATTAAAAAAATATTCCCAGACAATTCAATCATAAGAGGAAATTACTATCTTTCACAACAAAAATTACTTCTAAGACTAATTATTTAATATTATTTACCATTAATAAAAAATTAATGAAATAACCAGAAATTAATAAATCCTACATATAATGGAAGTGCAGTGGGGACCTACCTCAAGGTGGAACCAAGTCGTCCACTCGGCTCTTGGCGCTTTATAACTAAAAGTAGCTACTACCCCACTAAGAATATGCACTTTCACATACATGTAAGGACACCTAGCCCCTATGAAAACACCCACATGTCCATGAACATGTGAAAGGGGATCCTTACATATATGATTATATGCATATACAAGTCGCCACTTGCCTATGCATGAATTTATATATATATATATACATAATCACACATAGCCCCGTAAACGTATATTCACTGCCATAGATGAATATACATGTAACAGGAGAACCTACATATATACATATACTTACCTATGCATACGCAGGCGGGTCGTCCTTATACTGATGACTCAAAACCGTTCCAAACAGTCCAACGCACTTTGAAAAAATAACCAAGGAACCTTTTAACAATTAAGTACTGTAAGTTAGATGGTGCGAAAACCAATCAGCTGAAATAAGAATAAACTAAGTAGCAAAACATACCTCAAAACACGCAGCTCTTGATAATGGAAACCCAAAACCACTTCACCTATAAGCATATACATTTTAATATATATATATATATATACCCTTTGACCCAGGTACATGTTCTCCACGCCATGAAGGAATATGCGCAAGGAGGATATACATATATAAATGCTTACCCATGAATATACCTATAGGTCTTTTCACTGATGACCAAAACCCACATTGTGATGAGTAAAACACCCTAAAATGATGCATGCCAATCCAATAACTACCAAATAATCCAAAAAAAACTAAAACAATTTCACTTCCCACAATATAATATAAATTATACACAACACATGAAAAATACACCTTTCCTAGAAAACATGTCACAAATCCAATTTGCATCACACTCACAATTTAATAAATCATTTACATAATTAATAAAAAATTTCCAAGATGTATAATAAAGCTTTACTTAAAAAAACATACTCCAAATCCTCACTTTAAAATTAAACTCACACTAAAACATTTTCCACACATGGTTCGCACCTTTTATATGATAAAAATAGACAATTAAAATAATTTATAAAACAATTTATGTAACACCCTAAGCTTCCTCACCATAATTTCACCCAAAACCCTCTTCAAGAAAGAACCACACACTAATGAAACCCTTTATCAAAAGGTATATCCCATTTAAAATCCAAATACATACCTAGACTAGAGTAAAACATGTTTCCCACCATAATAAAAATTTCCTTTTTACAAAAAATAATGCAACTGAAGTGAAACACATGGAAAACACATTTTTCATAAAAACCCATGCCTAAAGGTCAATTAGTACCCAAAAACCATCCTCTTTTAGATTTGAAAACCTATTTGAAAACAAAGGCATGGTAAAACTAGTAGGTATCACTTTTCCCATCATTCCCAACAAATTCCATTTCATTTCAAACAATACAAGTGCAAACATAAAGGAAAAAATATATTTTTCTTAGTTAAACAAATCTCAAAACCACAAACGCACTTCAAATATACTTAAATTTGAACTTCAAATTGCGAAAAAAAATTAAATAACACATTAGAACAATAAAATAAACAATGGATTCATACAACACTACAATAACACCAAAACACCTACCTCAAGATGGTGGCAGTTGGACAAAGACGAACCAAAATGTTGCTGCTTCAACGGTGGATGTCGAAACATGATCAAAGATTCTCTAAAACACCCATTTCACACCCTAAAAACAATAGAGGAGTAAAAATTGGATTAAATGAAACCTTATCTGATAGAAACCTAGTCCCGAAAGGAAAATTGGGAGAAAACATACTCGGATGAGAAGGAGGTGCGGTCATCGGGGAAGAGGAGGCAGGCCGCTGGAAAGAGTTTCGCTTGGGGGAATTTCCAGGAAGGTTCTGGTTGAGGCAAGGGGCGGTGTGGTTTCGGGGTGAGGAATCGATAGCGTGGGGTCGGTGCAAGGCAGCGGTGGCGCAGGTCGCTGATCGGTGCAGCCAGAGTGAAGGAGAGGGTGGCACGACATAGGGTAAGGGGAGGGTGGTAATGCACATGAAAGACCAAAGGGGGTTGTAGCGTGACGAGGAAGAGGGGAGAGGAATTGAAGTGGGGGAAAAGGGAGGAAAAAAAGAAAAAATAAAACAAAATAGAAAAAAAGGAAAATGAAATAGGAAATAAAATAAAATAAATCTTAAAACTTAAACCGACTAAAAAATTAAAATTAAAAGCATTACTGATGTGCGATGTCTTAGTGTGACATATTCTAATGAAAACTCATGAGTAGGAAAAAATTACCTATTCATAACCAAAAATTTTACCCAAAAAATTTGATGGAATATCAGGAGAAGGATCATATCCTTACCCCCACTTGGGATGTTCATCGGTATATTCCACTAACTACTCAGGAGCAGGCTCATATCTATGTTCACAAAGGGATTTTTTTTAGAATATTATGATGGTATGTTAGAAGTATGATCATATCCCTATTCAAATACACACTCATTTTGTTCATATCCATATCCCAACAATAGCCTAAGAGCCACCCTGATTAGCTCAAACTCATGAATTTTATTTCCCACAATGCACGATCCTAATTTTGATCGATATACCATATCCACTCACCTGACCATGATCATACAAAAGGAAGTATCACAAGGTAAAATCTATGATATATGATCAATTACCTAACCTAATTTGCATAAATAGTCTCAATCATAATTTGTATATTTTGATAGTGTCCCAAGGATATAAAAACTCTCTATCAAGGGTTGCAGGATTATGTAGTCACAGAGCTCCTCTCCATAATTTCATGTTCAAAAAGTATAGATTTCCTCCCTAGGTTACCCAACATAAAGGTACTACCACTGATGATTCAAATATTATTCATGAATTCAATACACATGATGCTAATTTCTGAATCCCTCCACATGGCCTGAAGATCAAAAACTAAGGAGGTCCTCCACTTTAGAACCCATAGACTATATGTATCCATAAAGGTCCTACCTGTGGAATCCAAAAAGATAAATTTGGAGGTCATACCTAGAGAATTTGTTGTAGAAAATTATTTCTATAATAAAGTAACCAACTAAATGGAAGTTCCTCCAAATAACAGATAATCTAGAACCAGCCTTGGAGGTCCTCACTATAGTGATTATTGTGAAATCCATCATTGTAGTGATGTATTTTCCCAGCATAAAGTCTCTCCCTTTATCATAGCTATTACAATGATTTTTTCATATTGAGAGGAACTCTAGAATCCAAGGAAATATATATTAGGTGCCTCTACATAAATTAGTTATGCATAATCCTATTCAATTTCAAGCTTGAAAATAATGTTTTCATTGGTGTGTCCCTCAAATAATTTTCCTTTGGTTAAACTAAGGGAATTCAAAATAATCATACTCAGCGTGAACAATTAGTAGATAAATGAAATTTATAGTTTGATTAGTTTAATAAACCTCTTATATAGGATGAATATAAATATATTTTCATATGGAAAGAGTCAGTTGATGGTATAAAACAGGTCATGTTCTATCCCATGGTCACTCCCCATTATACATTATAGAAGAATTAAAATTTGGAATGAAACCCCTTATTTAACCACAACTTATGAATGATTCTCGTTCATATTAATAGAAGATACATATATTATGAAAATTATACAATCCATATAAAGATGATAAAAATTAATTTTCATTACCATTATTTTTTATCCATTTTAACGGATGGGAACTCTAATTTAGGTAAATGTTGTGAGTTTCTCTAACATGCCTATCTCATGATTTCAAAGGTTCTCTTTTAGATAGTCACTAACATCCCGTATTATGTTTTTATTAGAGGGTAGGGTGAATATGAAACCATTTACTACTAGAAAACAAGATTATTTGGGGAATAAAGAATCCAATTTCATTACATAAGAACAAGCCTTGGTCCATGGGTCAGTATATTCTAGTTGGTCTGCCCAATGAATTCTCACCTTTCCTCAAGATTAGAAGTTTCATAGTTTGTGGGAGTGAGCCATTGATATTATTATATATAAATTTATCAAGAAGATTAAGTAGGAATCCCATTTTATGAAATAAATTCCTAACACTATAGAGAAACCCATTATTTTAAGAAACACTTACCCTGAATAGGAATTTCATCTACCTCCTACCATGATAAAAGTCAAAAATTCCATGAAGGATACAGTAACATATTTCTCATCAGAATTATAGAATAATCCCTAGCTTGTAGTTTTCAGGGATTTTTTACCCCAACCACCTACTCTAAGACTCTCAAATCTGCAAAAGTTCAAGTTTGTGATGGTATAAAATTAAAATCCAACCCAACCCATACTGATGGAATATTATTTACCTCTTACCCCTCATAAGAATTTGATATTTTATAGATTGTGAGAACCTTTATAGGAAACACCTTTATAGTTTCCTATATAGTATGACCCATCTACTTCATCAATGTTATTCTTAGTGAGAGACACTAGATAAACCCTCAGGATCACCTTCTACAAAACACTTTTGGGAGATTATTGAGGATAGATATATAGAGAACTCACAAGGGACACAAGATGAAATGGTTTACCAATAAATTATATATTATGGTGGATTATGACATGTCCCTTTAAGTTTACTCTGAGGATGAAAATTCCCATTTCTAATCTTATGAAGGTGAGGTTATGATCCCTCCTATGTTCTTCGAATCAGTGAATGTTCTTAACATAATACTTTTAGATTACATAGAGAATAAAACTGAAATAGAAGAACATGATTTGGAAAGATCCATTTTAAATGTTTTTCATGATGAAATTTATGAAAAAAATTCATGCTCACCTGACATCAATTGAAGACCAGTGATTTGAGATCTCTAATAAATATTTAGATATTTCATATTTTTTGATCCTTGGATATAGAAATAGGTAATTGCATGGATATATAATAATACCATGAAAGACTTAATGAATATGTGATTCTCTATTTTGAGTTAAATATTTCTCAATATGAAATTAATTTGGAGAATATGAGTAAAATATACAATGAAAGTATCAGAGGAAATATACCAACAAAGTGTAACTCCTAAGTCGAGGAAAATACATATACTCTAGTAAAACCCCTTAAATGATAAGGAATCACTTCACTAATGAGAGTATAGATTTTTTATCTAACCAGTATAGGGACTAGAAAACCAGTTTATCTAACCCTGATGATCAAACACTGTTAGTAATTTAATCTATTAGAGCTACAACTATTTCCATTTTGTGAAAACTAATCCAATAAAACTCAATATGGGAATAAATAGTAGGAACAATAAACACAAACATATCAAGATACACATGATTTATCTAATCAATCATCAACCTAAAAAATATTCCCACTTGAAATCCTAGAGTCTAGAGCATAGCTGGCTGCTAGAATTGGATTCAGGATGGGTTACTTGCAACAATGAAACCATATAAAAAAATATACCACGAGTGGGTGGACATGAATCCACCTCCAACAAACTTTGTGAATACCTTTTTTCTGATATTAAATTGTATGGGTGATTTAATGTATAATATCATGATATTTATCTCTAAATGTATCCTAATGATGGGAAACAATGGGATCAAATATTTGATAAAACTATAATGATTATTGAAAACCATATAAGGACATGAATTCATATGGAATAATATTCTACCATTTAGGTATACCGCTTACTTTGAAGATCTATGATAAAAGATCATATACCAATTAATATCCATACTAATGAATAAATTATTCACAAAATATCAAAGTTAAAACAATTATATGATGAGGGAGCTCACTAATTCATCACTAGGTATAAAGGAATACCATATTCCAGGAATGTCAAGAATACAAAATAATATATACTGGAGATATTCCAAGAAAATCATTGAGATGATTTAAAGACTCAACTAGTCCCCTTGAAATACCCCTATGGATTTATATATTTTACAACTATAGCACAGTGCAAAGAGAATTCCATTATGCATTCCTGGTCTAAGTCTCGTCCAAATCCATCATCACAAAAGAAAACTAGTAGAGTACAAACTTTAATTGTTACTCTCAGACAAGTACTAATTCTACCTCTAAGACCCATGAATTCTTAGTATCAAATGGAACCTCTAGAAAATATGATATTAATATATCCATATTAAAGATAATTATAAGGAGTAAAACCACCCAAATTTTATGGATAAAATGAATAGATTTTACTACTTTTGAAAAGAATTTATTTTGGTTTCTTCATCATCTCCCTAGAGGGAGAATATAGTTATGTTTTCACAGAATGTGTTTCTCAATGAATCAAGTTTGAATGATCAAAAATTATACTTCCCCTTTTAATATATTTTATTTCATAACATCCATGAATTTTTCACCTTCAAGGGCATAATCTCAAGGGTGATTGATTTTGGGAAGGTAATGTTGGATGAACCACCGACGTAGTGGTCATGTATATTTAATACTCCACGAGAAGGATCAGAAGGGTGGAAAGATGACCTAAATAGGCTTATATAGAAATTTGATGAGTGGATGACCATTAAATACATAAATCAATAACAGGTAATTCACAAGGTTAGACTAAATCAACAAATTTTGACCTCTATTCCCACTTTGATCTAAAAGGAAGAGACTTCATTAACGCAACCTTATAAGAGTCATTTTAATCATTTTTTCCATATTAATTCCTGATAATAAGGTCCCTTTTCTGTACCAAATCTAGTATAGATCCTTCTAGATTACATACCCCCGTCACTAGAAGAATGGTAACCACCCCACCAAATAGAACATTTATCAGATAAAGATTCATAATATGGATCTCTCAAATTCATCAACTGCATAGACTCATTTGATAATAATGACGATTCATATGAACCTGAGTTCCCCATCTATAATTAGATAAGAGGACATTTTGTTAGATGAATAAAAAATAATTATGTATCCCAATGATCATGGATCGTTTCCAATGGGATACATATACATCAAAAACCCCAATAATAGCACTCCAACGAGCTCTACAAGAGTCTTGATTTGATACTAAATCATTCAGAGATCATTAATATCTGATTATACTATAATAATGACTAGTAGATATAATAATATCTAGTCACCAATAAAATAAGGGATGTTTTATTCATCCCAAACCATATGTGGAAAGGATGTCTAAAATATTTAATCAAAGAAATGAGTTTTCAACGTAGTCTGCTTCACCTCCTAAAATATAATCTAAGAAGAAAATTCAAGGTATGAAATGTAGGCCCTAAATTATAATGTATAATATTTTGAATCAACACATTATCCTCTATATTAAAATATCATTCTTAGATACCCTTAATCCATCAATAAAATTCAGGGAACCCTCATTAAGTCCCTATCAACCCTTCAAAAATTCAAGAAAAAATTTATTATTTCTAAGATATTTCGTTACAAGACTAACTTCATTGAATAAAAAATTGTCATTTATTTCATGGATGTTGAATAATAAAATATCATACCAAGGTACATTGTTCCCTTGTATATATCTTGAGATTTTGATGATATAAAGTTATGTCAAACCCTATTTAATAATAGTTATCAGATCATGATAATATTTATTTGAACCATTTGATCTCTAGGATGTAGTGATGCTAAAATTTCCTACACTAAACCAAAAATAAAAATGTAACAACCATTATTTTAAAAATGAAAACTATTTTTGAAAACGTATACAAGATGCAACATTAAGAATAATCAAACTGAGATATACAATTAAAATATGTTATTCAAATATGACCATTATAAATTAGCCATTAAATTAGTGTTTATTAATAGTACTAATGAGATTATGAAATATATATATTTCCTACTCAATAAAAAATTATTTATAAATTCTTAATAAATAATAACTCTACTTTTAATAAAGATATTTTATTCAAATAATAATATGTTTCCTTCAAAAATGATTTTTACCGCTTTTTGTGAGAAAATATTATAATTAATTTATTGAAAATTTAGAAATTTTATTTTAGAAAATGAATATAATTTTTCAACTCAATGTATCAAAATTATCACTGGTTTAAATTTAGTTATTTTTCAAAAATGTTTGATTCATTACTGAATAGTGAAAACTATTTATTTTTCAAATAACATCATTCTTTTCAATAAATAAATTGATTATAAAGTTCCATTATATTTTTAATTTGTAATTTATGTATCATATAAACCATTTTATTTATAATAATAAAATTAATTTAATTTTAATCATATATTTTGATGATTTTTTTGTGAGTTTATTTTTATGCTTTAAAATGTGGTTTTTTATAAAATGTTTTTAAGTGAATTATGTTTGTCTGTTTTATTTAATTAAAATAATCCATGTTAATGAATTTTTTAAATTAATTTCATATAATATATATATATTAATTTAAATTCATATAATTATTATTTCTATTCATAGAGTTATTATAAGATCATCTATTTCTTGAAATACATTTCTTGAAAACCCATTTCTCCGACACATTTTTTGTGTTTAATTTCAAATTGAATTATACCACCCCCATACAATGAATTTGAAAAAATTATTTCCATACCATTAATCATTTTAATTAATTTTAGGTAATATTGATAACTTAATTTTGGTGGTAATGAACAGTAAAACTGTAAAAAAACTAATACCATAGTGAAAATCTAAAATTGTAAAAGTGTGTACCCTTATAGATAAATGAAATAACATGTTTAAAACATGTTTATATTTTAATGTAAGAGTTTTTTATAGAACTTATAACCCATTTCATCCATTATTTATCAATTTTTGTGTAACTTTTCTTATGAGTGGATTCTCATTATTGAATAGTTTTTGGTATTTACAAAAATACCACTCCCTCTCACTTATAAAGGAACACCTCATCCCCTATCCTTTACACACTGTAAAATGAATTTTTAAAACCTAATATATATCAAATTAATTTCCTAATATCCCTAAACACATCATATATTCCTTTTTTGGTCATAAAATCAATATAGGGAGTCTTTAGGTATAATCCTAAAGAGGTGGTATGGAGAATATATATCATTTTTAACATATAATATATATTTTATTTCTTCTTTCACATCCATAAAATCTTACTCAATAATGTTGATATAATAATATAATTATATAAAGTATAATTATATGTAATTATGTTAATTGAATAACGTACATACATCTCCTCTTCCATAAGATGGGATTTGAAATCATCATTCCTATATATGGTAAACTACCGCCTCATGAACTGATGTACACAATTTTCCATCATCGCCTCTCACGGATGTTAGTAATGATGGTTTTAATGATTATATAATACATTAATAACATAAAAGTAATTCTATAAATTTAATATATCATATACCTTCTTACCTTAGCATCTATTGAAAAATGATAACATCATTCATGTGTGCGGCAGACTACCTCCTCGTGATGTGATGTAATTCCTTTTTTAGTACCACATAACATAGATGATATATATAAGTTTATTTACAGAAATAATTTTATATTTATGATAAAATTATTAGTATATAATTAAGAAATAACACTATCTTATTTCCATCACGGTCATGGAAAAATGGAACTGTTACTCATGTATATGTACGACCTACCGTCTCCATGATTGTAATGTGGTTAATTATTAATTAACATCATTCATGGTTGGTTTTAAAAATATAATTGATGAATTAAAATTAAAATTTTATCATTTTTATTTTTCTATATATGATTTATCAATGAACCCTTTAACCATGTTTCGACACACTGATGTTGTTTCGAAATAATGAACTGGGCATCCTCAAGGAAAATCATATGGACATAACTGAATTAGAAACTAATTGTGTGCTTAAAATAATTTAATTAAATGGTTAAATTATAAGGTATTAAACCAGGAAATGGTTATTAAGAAAAAAATAATTTATATAAGTATATCATACATGTGATAAAAGAGATACATGACAAGTCTGTACTTGAGGAATGAGCTTTCAACTCAAATCTTCCTTTATTGAGACCCATTTTCTTTAACGAAAAAAATTGTATAAAGATTTTATATACATAAAATTGGAAATTTGACATGATTTTGTATTATTATTCATGATATATGAACTCAAAATTAATGAAATCTCTATTTAATGTGGTTTTAATGAGGGCGTTTATTAAAATATAAGGTACTTCATCTCAATTTCATTTCACTAAGACGTATTTTAATACTATATACCATTTTATTTTATATGATCTATATAATGATGATTTTACATTTAATTTAATTTATCATCCATACATCATGGAATTTTAATGTTAAATTTAAATTATTTCATCCAAGGTTATTCGGTGTGAATGTTACCATGTGGTATGGAATTTCAGAACTAAATTTCTATTTATTGTGTTATATTAATTATTCATTATTATTCATGTTATAAGATTATATGTGAAACGTATTTTTATTATTTTATGTTGTATTTACAATTTTTTTTATTGATTTATAGTTTATAAACATAAAAAATTCATTAATTTTTTCCCACATAAACTATATGATCTTTGTGAGAGATTTCATCTCAACATCCACTCCATTGAGATATTTGGTATTATATACCTATTTTTTGGCGTATATAATTACACTTTTTTATTTGTATCCTCAATAAATATATATTCATGGTACTTCAATTTTCATTTGAATTTATTTCTTTCATGGTAGTTATGATTCAATACATACTAAATCGGTAAGTATTTATTTCACTATATCATCATTATTTGGGGTCGTTTATGCTTGAATTTTCATTCAAGGAAATTATTTGATAATTATCTAATAAATTCCATTAATTTTTCCCACATTTTATTTATTAAATAATCAAGTAATTGTACAATTTCAATCTCTTTGATACTTAAAATTATTGGGAAATTGTTTTCATAAAAAATCAATATTTATATCTCTTTTTGGTAGAAAGTTATTTTTCATCCATGTATATATTTCCCTTAAAATGTTTAAATGATTATTTTTAATATTATAAAATTATTTAGTAAAGAAATTTTTACCTATGATTATTATTTTTTTAAATTATACTTAATCTTCTCGCCTCTTTCTAAACAAGGGACTTTTTGACTTTTTACCGAAAATATGAAATGAATATTTATTTCAACATACTCATCATGAATAAAATATTATCGAAATAACAACAAATATATTCATTGAATAATCCTTTATATTATTCCACTGCTATTTTTAAATAAAAATTTTACTATAATATTAGTTAATTTAATATATTTTAATGAATTTATTTCAAAGTGAAAAGTGCATTTTCCTCATGAAATATTCCATGTAATATTTTAAAGACCTTTTCAACAAAGAAGACAACATTTAATGTTATATATTTCTTATAAATTATTTATATATTTATCTTACATATATACCTAGTATATTATCCCTTACTTTGATTGGTTAATACATGTCTTGTGTTCATCTCTAAAATGCCTTTATTATGAAATTTCATTTGATTAGGATATGAGACAAGATTATAAACCCCATTTTCTTTCTTTGGTTAATTCTGAAGCTTGTTCCTTGTGATTGATTACAATTTAGGGATATAAATAATCATGAAACTTTAATGATGAATTTTCCCAAATAGTCATCCAATGAATTAGGTAAATATTTATTCTCATGAGGCATCATTTATGGGATAAGGAAGTAAACCTAATCCATTATGGGTATTTTCCCGCAATGTGATATTATCTAAGACATTATCATTGAATCTAGTTTATTTCATGTTATATGTTACTAACACATTTACTATGATTCCATGATCTTATAATAACATGTTATTTATGTTATTATCTAATGTTAATATGTTTGGGCCTTCTATTTTATGATATCATGTTATAACTTTGACTCAAAAGTTATGATTCTTTACTATGTTTATTCCCTTACATTGATTTTTAACACACTCAGCTTTCATATGTATTCCCCAGGTTATCCCATATAGTTTTAGAAACCTGAAAATATTTAGCAAATCATTATGGAGAATAAAATAAATATGTTTTATTCTAGTCTCACACTGATGTATTATAAACCTAGTCTTATATAGACACTGGGGCTAATGATCTTCTGATTGAAAAAAATGAATGTTTAGGAAAAAAATAATTTAATAATATGTATAAAAGTATTGGATCAATATAGTTGGTACCAAATTAAGGTCTAGTTATTTTTAGGGATCATTATTAGGAATAATTAGTAAAAATATAAGGGACAATTCTAAGTATAGAAAAATATCTTGAAATTTTGGTAAATTTATAATGAGTGGTTTGAAATAATTTACATCATTGTATGGATACAAAAAGTGGATGTGGAACTGTAATAGGTTTAACATGGGGTAATGAAAAGGGAACATTGGGATTTGACACTATCATTACTTGGTACACAATAGTAGTCCTTACTTCACTCCTAGTTTGGCACTCTAAGGGTATATGTTTTGGAAATTCACCAACCTTTTACGATCCATTATAATGGATCGGAATATATTGTTAGGCTAGAAAACCTAAAATTAAATGTTTTTATGGATAACCAAGAATGAAACCAAGATACTCATAAGTTTAGATATACTTATCATATATAAATTATTCCTTCTAGGTTTATAGGTTTCCCATATTATGTTAATGCATTCTCATCTTGTTTCTTTTATTATTTTTTGTTATGAGAGATAAATAGGAGAAACCATGCCAACAACAAATGTGATTGGAAATTTAATAATTTACATAATGATATGAATATGATAATTGGAGTGGATGTCAAAAATATTGTGATTATTACAAATGATATATTTGAAATTATGACTAACAACAAGAATATATTTGAATATCCAAACACATAAAAGAAGAGAAGGATGGGGTCTCATGGAATATCATATGTAATATATGATAAGGAAATCAATATTTAATTTAAATTGTGACAGAAATTTGGGAAGATATGTCTATTATAATCTCTCAAAAGAACTTAAAAATGTTTTTTTAGAAAATAAGGACACAGATAAATGAATTTATAAGGAAAAATGAGGTGTTCAATAGAAAGAAGTAAATTTCATCCTAGATATCAATTTATAGTTCTTTTTCTTAAATGTGGGGAATCTAGAAATTATTTTATTAAATTAATTATTCTAAATTTTAACACCTAGATTAAGGATGGAACTATATTGTACCAATCATTGAGGTGAAAATATTGAAGTCTTTATGTATTGCAATTCATGAATTATATTGTATAAGTATTTTTATCAATGGTGTTTTGGCTATAAGAATCATGAAGAATATAAGGGTTTTGGAGGAATATATAATGTAATATGGATTTATTTTAATTCATAATATTTGCAGATATGATTATCATATATGATTTGGGATATACATTTCGGTATGAGGATTTAAGAGTGATTGATTTTATTTGGAGATAAATGTTGAACTTATCTTGTATCAATATGTGATAAAGTTACTCAAATATTTTCATTTAAACCATAGACATGAATATTTTGATGAATTATAAGGTCAATTATTTATCAAATGATCTAATTTGATCTTCAGTATTTATTTTGGAGGATTTAAATATTAATTTTCTATTTCATCCTATAATGTTTAATCCATTTCAGAAACTTTCATATGGTGTGACAAAAAAATTTTGTTTATTTTATAAATATAGTATTAATGAAATATTATAATTTGGGGGATTTTTTTATCTATTAGAATTTAATTATATTGATTTATGATAGAAAAATTCATCTTGAATACAAAATATTTGTAGAAAAAGTTTATATTGTGGGGGAAATACGATTAAAGGAAGAAATTCCACTTATTAAGTAAGTTTATTTTCTTATGTTTATAGTAAGGATGGTAAATTAATTCTTAAAATGTGGTTTTCTACTCATTATATGGTCTTCTCACATATCTTGGGTTTATAGTTTTGTGGTCATTAACTTTATTCTAATCATTCACTTTTTTGTGATCAATGTTCTATATAACTATATATTAGTAATTTTCCATTAGTTTTATCATTCATATATTTATGTTCACATACCATTAATGTTCTAATATTTTTAAACATATTTATTTTTATTCTATATTACTTTGATATTTCCCATTTCTATATTTTTAAGAAAAGTTTTTATTAACCATTTTTTTCATATGGGTTTTCAAAAAAACAATTTATGTTAAACCCTGAATTACCAAGAACAAGTTCAAATTTTGAAGATGAATTTATTAGATGGTGTAAGAATGTAACAACGTATTATTTAAAATTAATAAAACTATGTTCAATAGTGTATACAATACGCAACACTGATATTAAAAAAAGATATACTATTAAAATATTCATATTAAAATATGATTGTCATAACATAAATGTTAAATTAATAGGAATGAATATTATTAAATAATTTTGGAAATATATATTAGGTTCCTAATAAATATAAATTTATTGGTAAATTCTTAACAATGAAAAACTCAACTCTTAATAAAGATATTTTAATCTATAATAAAATCATCATTCAAAAATAATGTTCCCAGATATTTTTGAGAAAATATTATAGTAAATTTATGATAATTATAGATATGTTATTTTATAACTTTTAAATAATTTTTTAAATCATAATATCAAAATCAAATTAGGGTAAAATTTTGGTATTTTTCTGAAATGATTGATTTTCTAGTGAATAGTGATAATTTCTAATTTTTCAAAGTGTTATTTATTTTAATTAAATAAGGTAATATAAAAGTTAAATTATATTTTGAATATGGTAATAAATTAAAATATTAACCATTTTTATTATAATAATTAATTTAATTTAATTTGGATGATCAATTTTCATGATTTTGGTATAAGTTTATTTTTTTATTAAAAATGTGGTTTTCTGCAAACTATTTTTACGTGCATACAGTTTATCAATTTAAATTAATAAAAATTTAAACTAGTAATAAAATATTTAAATTAAATTGATATACTATACATATATTTTTAGGAATTTAAATTCTCATAATGATTATTTCTAGTCAAAGTAAATATATATAATCTATTTATAGAACAATACATCTCTCAAAAAATCATTTCTCAAAACCATTTATTGGTTTAATAATAAATTTAAATCTTAAACTTCTATGATTCAAATTCTTAAAAATTTAGTCAATATTTTTAATTATAATAATTCATATTAGGTAATAATTTCATGTTATTTTTTTCATAATAAATTTTGAAAATAATAAAAAAAACTATTTATCATGGTGAAAAAACTAAAGTGGTAAAAGTGAGTAAACTGAGAGGTAAGTGTAATAACATATTCCAAAAATGTTTATTTATAAATTTTAAGGATATTAATGACCATATCACCCCTAAAATACATTATTTATCAATTATTGAGGAACTTTTATTTATATTGACTTCCTATTATTGAATAGTTTTGGGTATTTACAAAAATTTTAGTCCCTCTAACTTATAAAATGGAACGTCCTCTTATATCCTTCACACAAATAAAATTACATGTGTAATATAAGATACCTACCCATATCCAATCCTCAAATCACTTCATATCTCCTAGAGCCCTTTTTTGATTATAAATCCAATCTAGGGTATCATTAGGGATAATCCAAAAGAGGTGGTCCATAGAAGATATATCATTCATAACCAAACATCTTTGTTTTATTTCTTCCTCCAATGCATTAAAATATTACTCAGTCATAATGATATTATAACATCATTATATCCCATAAACTGGTATTTTATTATGTTAATTTAATAACCTATATCCATATCCACATCTATTAAATAGGAAATGAAACCATCATTCATGTGTACAATGGACTACGACCACGTGAATAGATGTAATTAATTTTTCATAATCACCTCTCATTGGTATTCATGAAGATGTATTTAATGATTTTATGTGATATTCATGACTTATTAATCATTATTTAAAATTAATATATCACATTCCTTCTTACATTACTATCTAATGAAAAATAATAACATCGTTTATGTGGATGGAATACAACCACCTCGCAAAGCGATGTGACTCATTTATTATTACCATGTCTTATAGATTAGTCAATGTAAGTGTATTTAATGAAATAATATGATGTTTTTTATATAATTATATTTCTATAAATATTTAATAACACTTAACTTATTTCAATCAAGATCATTGAAAAATTGTAATGTTACTCATGGGTACGTACAACATGTCATCTCAATGAATATAACGTTGTTCATTCCTTGTGACCCTCTTTTCATAGTTGGTTTTACAAATATAATTGATATATAAAAAGGATAATTTTTTCCTGGTTTTTATACTGTTGATAATGGAATAATGACCCTTTTGACCATATTCAACACACTAATTAAGTTTTTAAATTATGAACAGAGCATCCTCAAAACACGTGAAGTGGACATAACAAAATATATAATTAAATATGACATTATAATAAATGATGTAAATAGTTTAAGTATATGGTATTAAACATATACATGATTCATAAGAAAAAAATCATTGATATATTTTTATCATACATGAGATAAAGATCATACACGACAAGTCTTGACTCAAGGTATGTGATTTCATCTCAAAACATCCTTCTATGAGACACGTGTTATTTTATGCACCTAATTTCTTTTAAAACGTGTATTTACTGAAAGATTAATATTTAAAACAATTTATTATTCTTATTCATGGTTTTTGAACTTCGAATTTGATCTCTCTCTCTCTACTTTAATTGGGGTTTATTAAGGAATTTCTTAATATGTATGTTACTTCATCTCAATTTACTTTAATTGAGGAATATTTTAAAAATTATTCATAATTTTCATTCATGTGGTCGATATAAATACCATTAAAAATAAAATTTATATAATATTTTATACTTCATTTTTTGGGATTCAATTTGAATTATATTATCGAATGGTATTTGGATTGAAAGTTACCATGTTATATGGAATTTCATAACTCATATTCTTCAATTTGTTATATTACTTCTTCATGGTCTTTGATATTCTTTGATTATGTGTGTGTAATTGATTTTGATTATTTAGTTTCTTATGTACACTATTCTTATGTTTATTTTCAATTGGTAGACATAATAATTTAATTAATTAATCACATCTTCAATGATATGATATCTATAAGAGATTCCTTCTCAATTTATACTCCATTGTGGCATATTTAGCGTTATGTGCCAATTTATTTTTGAGTGGTGTATATACAACTCTGTTTAAATTTCATATAATTAATCTCTTTATCTTTATAGTAATTATTTTTTTCATTTGAATTTATTTCATTCATGTGGGTTGTAAATAGAAATCCACCAAAGAGGTAAGGGTTTATCTCACCATCTCATTATTATTCGGGATTTTTTATGTTCAAATTTATATTGAAGTAAACTATTTTATCATTTTCTAATAAAAAAAATTATTTTATAATCCATATGTTATTTATCAAATTTTCATGTAATAGTTCCATTTTTCTATCTTTATTACTTAAAATTATTGGGAAAATGTTTTTAAGAAAATCCAACAATGTACTTTTTGACATTTAATTGAAAATATGAAAGGATTATATATGTTAACCTACTCTAAATGAACAAAATATTCATGTTGATTCTCAGATGATGAGAGAGAGTATGGGAGTAGCTTCACTGATCCCTGATGATGGTCAATATTCTTTCTTCTTCTAAGATATGGTGCAACAATGGATTCCTTTAATCCAGAATGGGAGAGGTCCTTCGCCTTTAAAACAGTGGAAATGGGAACAAATCTTCTTACCCCTTACCTAGAAAAGTTGTTTTATTCGTAGAAGTGCTTGAAGTCTCATCAAATGTTTAATATGATTCAAGTAATCCACATGTTCTCATCCAACTAGGGTATGGTTCAATTACCGTGGTGGTGGATCTATATACTCTCAAGCAAATAATGGATCTTTTCCATTTCTCGGTGTTCGTTCGAACCTCCTATGATAAACGTACAAATCATTGTCATATTCTGATTTGAAATCCAGAGTCTCTCTCTATTAGGGTTTCTCATGGTGGAGGAATATTCCAATTGGAAATGGTTTTTATCACATAATTATGGAGAGAAATGAAGAATTTGACACCGTTTGGTGGGTGGGAAATATGAATTTGAAACCAGGTTTCTTCAAGTTCTTGGATTGGGATGCAAATTTCAATCCCTTCAAGAAAAGGCACTGTATGGATCAGGTATGGATAGAGATACGTGTTCTGTCATGGGTCTATTGGCATCCAAATATTCTTAATGATCTTGCTTCTGGAATAGGTACGCCTCTAAAAATCGATCATTGCGCTATTAAAGGTGACATTGGCCTATATTGGATAGTGCTAATAGAAATTAATGTGGAATCACTACCTCCTGAGAATTTTTTTGGGATGTGAAGGAACATAAATTAGAGATCAATTATGAGTTTTAGATTCTTCCAAAATTTTGCAAACATTGCATGATGGTAGGGTATGACTTCCAAGCATGCAGAGTTGTCAATAAATTGGTTAATCCTGCACCTTCTGCCTTTGTATGGAAGGTGGTTTCAAAGGAGATGGAGGGGGATATGAGATAAAATGAGAAGGGACAGATATCATACTTTTAGGACAAAAAATATAGCAAAGTGAACATGGTAGGTCCCTTGTGGGATGAGCAGGTTGAGGTAGAGGAAAGCCAAGCTGACATTTCTGAGATGACTACTACCCATACTGCAAGTGTTGTGCAAGGTATTAATTTAGAGGACATTAATGGCCAGATTCTATATTTTACTTCATATTTTTTCAATATTTTATTTTCTATACAAATTGATTAATTTCTTATGGACTCCATTGTATCTGAAATAAACACAAAATTGGTTCTGCCTTGGCCGGAATTAGAGGAATCTCATAAAATTTCTATAACATAAAAGGGTATTGAGGATAGACATACTTATTACAAGTAGGGTTTCTTAATTAGGGATACAACTATATAGGAGACCAAGAATAAGGCCCCCCGGACTGGTGACCAGATTCAGTCTGGTAATGATAAAAAAGATCTGAATGTTATTATTGCTCTTTAGGTAGGAACACCCAGGAAATCCCAAAGGCACTTTGGGAAAAAGGAGGTCATCCCTCGAAGACCAATCAATAATGAGGATCCTATTTTGGAACTATTAGGGTTTAGCCAACCCAGGCACAAATGGTTCCTTTAGGCTCATTATAACAAGGTATGAACCTGAGATTCTTAGAATTTATAAACCCAAGAATAACTCCTAAAATATGGGACTCTTATTTAGCAGTCGTGTATACTCTATTTTTGGAACGAACAAGGATTTTTATGGTCCTGATAGGGTTTGGCTCTTGATTCATAAAAATGATGATTATCTATTAATTTTAGATTAGGACAATTAGATCATCAAATGTAATTTTTTAGAGTCCACCAGGAAAATGTTATTTTCTATTTTGTATGCCCATAATAGTTATATTGATAGTAGAATCTTATGGGTGAAGATACAATAACTTTCCAATTCTATATTTGGTTCTTGGGTCCTCAAAGGAAACCTTAATGTTATCCTCCATGTGGATGAGAAAATTGGTCCAATTACAAACACCATATTTACCTATGAATTTAGAGAGTGAATTGATAATGTAGGTTTGGATGAAGTTAATCTGATTGGTGTTAAATTCACATGGTACTGGAGGAATTTTAATAATATGAGAGCTAGTAGAATTGACAGGACTTTTTTGAATAATAAAATACTCAATTCCAAGAAATAAATTTCATGTGTTACTCTTTCATGAAGAACTCTAATCTCCACCCTATTCTGAAAAGATTTCTCTTGAGTGAAAAAAGGAAACTGCTACCCTTTAGGTTCAAAAATGCTTGGGCCTCTCTCCCGGATTGATAAAAAATTGTGCAGGAAACCTGGAACTCAGTCACATGCAATGGTAGTCCACTTATATGTGTTTCCAAGTTAAAAAAGATCAATAACAAGATTAGGCATTGGAGTAAGGAAAATTTTGTCTCCATGGACTCTGAAATTGAGGTTATTGAATGTTATCTTCATGACATTCAAAAATCTATCACTATGTCCCACTTCTCTGATGGCATGAACCAGGAGGATTAATTATCTTTAAAGTTTAGGAACCTTATAAAACTCTAGGATAATATTAAGAAATACATCTTCAAAATCAAGTGTCTCAATTAAGGTGATAGGAACAACAAGTTATTCAATGCCCTTCAAAGGGATTGAAGAGTGCATAGACCCATTTCAATACTCAAGGATGAAGAGATAATTTTAGAGATGAGGTAGCACCTTTCTATTCATATTGTTTCCTTTTATGAGAACCTCTTCACTGGGACACCAAGGAATGAGCTAGTAAGGGAGAACATTATTCCTAAACTGATTCTTGAGGAGGAAAATCAATCTCTTACAACTATTCCAATGGATTTCAAAATTAATGAACTATTGTTCGGTCTCAAATAAGATGGTTCTCCAGGACCGGATGGGTTCTCAAAACATTTCTTTGAAAACTATTGGGATACTATACAGGAAGAGTTGTGCATGCTGGTAAAACGTTTTTTCAGGGGTGGGAAGAAGAGTATAGGTTTTAATGCTCAGTTTATTTCCCTTATACCCAAAATAGAGAATTAAAGTGAGATAAACCAATTCAGGCCAGTTTCACTGGTTAATACAATTCATAAATTCATTATAAAAATCATGGCTAGTAGGATTTCGTGGGTTGCTGAGAAGATCATTTCATGGAATCAGTTTGGTTTGATAAAGGGAGGAGAATTCAAGAGTGTCTGATTAATGCTTCAGAATGTATAAATCTTCTTAGGAAAACCACTTGGGGAGGGAATTTCTCCATTAATCTTGACATCAGAAATGATTTTGACACAATGCACTAGGGCTTTATGGACCAGGTTTTTCATAGATTTGGATTCAGTGTTAAGTTCACGCAATGGATCAAAGTTATGTTTGAATCATCTCATATCTCAATTATTATTAATGGGTCACTAAAAGGTCATTTCATATTCTCTCGGGGGTTCGATAAGGGGATCTTATGTCAGAAATTGTTTTTGATATTGCTGAAGATTACTTGAGCAGAATTCTTCTCAATATGGTAGAAAAATTGGAACTTTCCACAGTCAAAGTGACATGAGGCATCTCTGCTCCTTCATAGTTGTTTTTTGTTGATGACATTTTTATTTTTACATAGGGAGATAAGAGGAACATAATTCATCTAAAGAAGGACCTCATTCATTATGAATGTGTCTCAGGGAAAGAAATTATCTGAAATAATTCATTCATTTATTTTGGTAAAAATATTCCAGCTTCAAGGAATGTTCATCTTATTAACAACCTTGAAATAAGGGAGGGTTCAATTACCTTTATTTATCATGGAGTGCCAATGTTCTGGGGTAACCCTCACCACCCACATTTTTCAAATGCTTTAAGACAAATCCCCAAAACCCTTGCCTCTTATAAGAGAATGTCTCTATCAATGGTAGGTCGCATCTGCCTCGCTAAGCACGTGGTCATCTCAAAGCTGGTGTTTTACTTAATAGTGTATATTTAGCATATTTTAATCATTAATAGAGTTAACACAATGATGATAAACTTTTTATGGAGTGGATGTTTTATGGAGAGGAAAATAATTACAGCTAAGTGGAATCAGTGTTGTTTACCTCCCAAGCTTGGTGGACTGGGCATTAAAAATCTGCATCTTTATAATTAGGCATTGTAGGCCAAGTTTCTCTAGCATCTCATCAACGATAATTCTGCATCTCTTTATTTCCTAATATGGAGGATTCTATCAAGGTTGATCAAAGGGAAATACGGGTATCTTGACTCATCCATCTGTCTAGGGATAAGATCTTTTTTTCAAAACATAATAAGGAACTCACACTGGGTGGTTAATGTGAATTATTCTATCAGTTTTTGGCATGATAATTGGGAAGGATCCCCACTTATTGACAGAATAGATCCCTTGGAACAAAGAATTTATTACAGTAGTACTATCAAAGAACAAATGGAACATTTGGAGGCTCTTCCGGTGGATATTTCATCAACAGTTATAGTCCATGACTTCATTAATCAACTGGATCACCTTATCTGGGAAATGTCTTTGAATGTGACTCTTGATTTAAAGAGATTCTATAACCATTTGATCTAGGGAGAACATGAATGGATTGGAAAATTAAATATTAAATGGATTCCCCCTTCAATTTTAACATTAATTTGGAGACTCTTCCACAAAAAAGTTCCAATGGAAGCCAATCTTCAACGTGTTGGAATTTCTCTTTGTTCGAGTTTCACCATATATCATCAACATCGTGAGTATTTTAATCACTTATCTCTGTGATAAAGTATTTCTTCTTCTCTATGGATTGTTTTTCTCAATGTCTTTGAGTTACAACCCCCTCAATCAGGTTCTCTTTTTATTTTTTTGGATGCACTTTTCTGAATTCATCAATCCAAAAAAATCACTACTTTATTTAGTGTTGCATCTGTTGACATGTTGCATACCATATGGAAAGCCCAAAACAGTGATATACATCACAAGGAAATATTTTTTGAATCTTCTACAACTTCACACATTTTGGTGGCTGTGAATATTTCTAATGGTGTGATCAAAGGATGGTTTGACACATTGGTAAGAGATTTTATGGTTCTTAAGCTCCTGAATGTTGCAAGGAATTTTTATAAACCTATAGGCATGATGGAATTCTTATGTGTTGGACGGAGAAATCAAGGGAATGATGGCAAGAGGGGGGGGGGGGGTGAATTGCCTTTTAAAAAATGATTAACAAATTAAAAATCAAATTATGTGCAGCGGAAATAAAGAGGCAATCACACAAGAAATTGTTAACGGAGTTCGGCCAAAACCCGGCCTACGTCTCCGCTCCCAACTCAACCGTTGAGAGATTCCTACCGCTTTCTTTTCAATGGTTTTAGCAAGAAACCCACTAGGCTTTGAGGTAGCACTAGGACCTATTACAGCTTGCTTTTAGTGGTTAAGCAAGAACCCACTTGCTTTTAATGGTTTAGCAAGAACCCACTAGCCTTTTTAACGGGTGAAAGCTAGCTCACCGGTGACACAAGCCTTTTAAAGGGAAAGGCTTGAAGAAACCTCTTCACACCTTAATGGTGATGTGAAACCCAAAAGAAAGAGGGATGAGAAAAGGTGTTGGGGTTTGTAGGCACAAACCCAATTTTAAGCTCAAAATAAATAAACAAGAAAAACCGTATTGGAGGAAGACTTGGGCGCCAATTGGATGATGGAGTTGATGTAGCATGCTCTCCCAAGCTTCTTGAGGTGCTCCTTGGATTGGAAATTGGTTGGAGCACTTGAGGATCCTTGAAGGTGGAGCGCCGGAGGTTCGCCAAATGTGCAACAATATGTCCGAGCGCTTGGTATATGATCCAGTTGGTGTCCGGGGCTTCCTTGGCCTTTATTTATAGGTATGGAACCCTTGGGGAGTCTTCGGAGGCGTTGGAAAAGGCCTCGGAGCCGTTGGAGGCCAAAAGAGGGTTGACTGGTCAAAGCCAACGGCTAGTTTGACTGGGCTACCGGCTGGCCGGTGCAGGGCCACCGGCTGGCCGGTGCCTTGGATGTTGAGAAGCCCTTCTGCCCAGGCAGCACCGGCTGACCGGTGCCAGAGCCACCGGCTGGCCGGTGGGCAGACAGTAGCAACCACTGTTGCAGCAGGTTGCCACCGGCTAGCCGGTGACAGAGCCACCGGCTGACTGGTGGAACCTGGCAGTGGGCAATGCCTCTGCCAGGTCCACCGGCTGGCCGGTGCCATCACACCGGTTGGCCGGTGGACTGCAATTCAGTCCATTTGTCAGCTTTCTTGGGCCAATCCTTTGGCAATCTTGTGCCTATCATCCACAACACTTAAAAACAATGTTAGATAAACAATAAGGTGATTGTGATCATGAAAATCAAACAACGAGGGGAACGAGAGGTACAACATTATGGTCCACCCCTTTATATGGATGACTGAAATGTAATACGGGCGGGGTAGCACGGGGAAACCCAGGACCATCTAGATTTGGGTTCATCCTCATAGACTTCAATGGGGATGTGGTGGAATGCATATATGGACCGTGTGAACATGCTACTTCCTTGGAATTAGAAGTTATATGAATTATAAATGTGGTTGAAATTGTTTATCAATGAAATTGGAATAATATTTGGTTGGAGTGTGACTCAAACACCATTGTTCAATCCATGAAGATGGTTCAGATTCACTTCTCATGGAAGCTTACAGGTAAATGGATCAAATGTCTTGAGTAGATCTCTTCTATGAGTTACATCATCACTCACACTTTTAGGGAAGAAAACTATATTTCAGATGGTCTTGCTAATAAATGAGACACTAAAGAGGATAACATTCATTTGAACAATGTGCCTGCTAAAATGTTTCCTCTTCTTGCATGTGATAAAAGTAAAATGACTTCATTTCGTCTGGTGTGACTTTCTTTTGTATCAATATGAGAGCATATAAGATCACTTTTCTCAAAAAAATGAACAAAATATTTCTACTGTAATGACCAATAAAATATTTTAATCTTACTTTATAATTTATCATTTATTTGAATAATTTTTTTTATAAGAATTCTGAAATTTTTATATTTTGAAGATTGGTTTCAATGTGGAAATGGTATTTTCCTCAAGAACTATTTAATGTAATATTTTAAAGTCATTTTCATCAATGAAGAAAAACTATGATATTATTAATTTTGTCTAAATTGTATATATATGTATCTTACCTATATACAAGGATTATTTTCACTTATATTGATTGGGTAATACATGTTTTATGTTCATCTCTTAGTTATGTTCATTATAAAATTTACATTGATTGTGATATGAGAAAATATTATGAAACATATATTTTTTCCATGTGTAATTCTTATGATTATGTATTATGATTTAATACCATTTTTTGGAACACATAATCATGAACAATTTATATTGGTGCACCCAGATAGTTCTAAAATTCAATTATTAAACATTTAGTCTCTTTAGACATCATGTATGGGATTAAAGAGTAATCCTAATCCATTATGGGACTTTTTCCACCATGTGATTTAATCTATATAGTTAAACATGACTAATTTTTATGTCAGGTTATATGTTGCTACCACATTTCCTTTAATTCCATGATCTTATGATACCTAGTTTGTTATGTTATTCTCCCATGTGATTACTCATGAGACTTACCCTTTATGATATCATGTTATACCTTTGAAACAAAAGATATGTTTCCTTACCATTTTATTCCTATACTTGTATTTTTGTATCAACCACTTTGTCTATGTATCCCCCATGATATCCCATGTAGTTTGAGGAGCAATAAGGGATTTATGATCTCATTATAGATAATATAAAAAATACGTATTATTTTAGTCTAACAATGATGTATTATGAACCTAATATTCTAAATACACAAGGCCACATGATCTTTTGGTTCTAATTAATGAGTGGTTATATTAAAACCCATGTAATAATATGTGTAAAAGGATTGGGTCACTATATCAAAGGTATTACAAGATATAACAGAGACCTGTCATTAGAATCATGTCAATGAATTAGTTCAGAGACCATATTTCCAACTCTGAATACATGGTAGACCCCCCAAGTCATGGTTTTATACATCTTAATTTCAATGATATGGATTAATATACACATTATAGTCTCCTTTTCCTATCATCAATGCCTAAAATACACTATTAATGGAAAATTTGTTTTATTTTATGATGATAGATACACTTTTGAGTCATATGAATCTCAATAAATATATGTGGGAAACTAAATAATGGTATTTAAGAAGATTATGATACATAAAACTCTACATATTATTATCACCAGTGCTTTGTAAATTTCCCTTATCAATCCATAGAGAAAACTCATTAAATAATTCATGTTACCCATCAACCGAATTGAGGAGAAAAATATTATCCTGAGTATTGATTGGGTCACATGGGATACATTGGAAAATAAATTAAATCCATCAATCACGTTCTTATAATTTTATGTTCAATAGGATGCTTTGACTGAGCATTCATATGTGACCATGAAAAATACCTCTGAACAATCAATGTGAATTAATATTTCCCCAGAGCATATCCATCATAATGTTTGTTTGAAGAATATCTATTCAACCCAACAAGGAATAATTTATTTCATGGACATGAACCCTAAAAAAATATCACATGTTTTACATGTATTCACTTCCATTCTAATGGTGTTAGTAACACAAGATGAACCTAGTCATTCTGATGGAGGATGTGGTATTAAAATAAGTAATTATATCCCCATATCATATTCTAGTTCTCAGGATTCCAGTTCATCTTCCACTCATGATAGTGATGAATAGGAGTAGGATTAAATATTTGATGTTACAATATAATTATAGGATGGTTTTTCATCCAAATTTAATGAACATAGATATTTTAATTTGGGTATGGAGGAGGATATGCAACCAACATTGATCAGTTTCAACATGATCCATAAGTAATAGGATAAGTGTATCTTATTTCTAAAGAAACACTGATATGTATAAGAATTCAATTATAAAAAAAATTCCCATATATTATACTTAAGTTTCTACCCATTATGCACTTTTTCCGGATCACTCTCATGGTTATGAACAACATGTAAAGAGAGTGCTCCTGATGTAATCTACCAAATTGGAATATGAAGTGGATAAATTCATCAAGTAAAAATTCATTAGGTAAGTTCAATACAAGAAATAAATGTATAAAATTGTCTCTATCATGGAAAATATTGATATTATCAGGGTATACATTGATTTCAGGGATCTCAATTATCATATCATATTGGATGATTTCCTAACCCATTCCACAAAATTTCTGATCAATGCAATGGGTGACTTCCAATCCATCTTCTTTGGGGGGGACTTCTCTGGATATAATAAAATTTGAAAAATAAAAAAGGTAAGAATTCCACCTCATTCAAGGAATCCCAAGGGGTATATTATTACCAAGTAATACCCTTTATTTGGAAGAACATTCCCACTATATACTAATGTTCCATGCACCATCTACTCAAGAAAGTTTTGTAGAATACTGTATAATTCTATATGTATACTTTGGTGGTCAAGTATAAAAAATGTTGTGACCATATTTCCAATCATGATATTTTACAAAACAAACTACGGAAACATATCTTGAACATATACCAATTAAATAAATATTTTAGGTTATCATCAAGAAGATTCATCAGCTTTAGGATATGTCATTGAAACATCAATGTTGACCAAGAAATGAAAAATTAAATAATTGATACTTCTTCTCCTCAATACATCATGTGGTCGATGGTAATATTGGGATGTATAACCAATATCAGGTGCTTCATAGGTAATATAGTCATGAGTATTTTTACCATTTAAGATGTGGATGAAGATATGGTTCACTTTTCACTAGGAAGAAGATTGTCATAAATCATTCAATGGTATCAAACAACACCATCTATACCCACTTGTCTTTATGTATCTTGTAGAAGGAGAGATTCTCATCCATTTTATAGAAACCTTGAGTGATCTCTTGGTTACATCCTAATTCATAATAATGATGAAGGAAAGTAATAAATTCTATAATATATATGCAATATAACATTAGATGTTGATACCCAATCATCCAATATTGAAAATACCTTCCTTACACTGATCTCTTATAGTGATGAAGATGATATTCTACGTAATGACACAACATTTCACTGCATGTTTTCCTAAATAAAGAATATATTAAATAAAATATTTCACAAAATATACCAAACTAAAAATTATGATATATTTTGAATATTAAATAAGACAATGGAAACTTGTTTTTAAAATTATCTATTATAAATTAAAGTAGCCACAAAAAAATAAATATGGATAGTTGGAAGAAATATAATCCCTAAGAGGAAGTATTCCTTGGGAAGAACATTTTTCTAGGCTCATAGGTTAGGTAAACTTTCTAATATTTTCCCTATAACAATCCTAATCCAAACATGTGCAATAATGATTAGAGAAAAATCATTTTCTGGAAAATAAAAGGATTATAGAACTTTCTACGGAATCCATGCTAGGTGTATCACCTCTTGCTATTTTCACTACCAATAATATTCCCTTTAAATATTATTTATGGGTTTTGTGGGGTTATATATGTATAAATTTGTATGATATAATTATTTAATTATTATCTATTGAATTGAATGAGTTTATCAACATAAAAGTGATTTTAATCTTAATAAAAAAATTATGAGTTATGAATTCCTCTATTAAAATTATCTTATATCATTTTTAAATATGAATTTCATATATATTTAAATAATTTATCATCCATATAATAGTAATTTTTTAACATTAAATAATAATAATTTAACATTATATTTAAAAAAACATGTTTTTTGTGAAACAAAATTTATTATGAACCATCTATAATTATATTGTAATAAATTTATATGAATTTTATAATTTAAAATTAATAAAACTAACTTAAATTTTCAATTTATCATATAAACATTTACATAGTTTGAATTTTTTATATTTTTATAAAATAATAAATTTTTATTTTAATAGTTAAAAATACAAATTCTTTTAGTACCATAACTTTTATTTTACATTAAAGTATAATGGATCTAAAAATACTATGTAAATTTTATAAAACCCAGAAAAATAATTTAACAAAATCACATAATATTTTGTGAAAAATGTTTTCATCTTTTAAATAATTAAATTTAAACATGGGAAAATTAGGTTTTTTATTTTTTAAAATATCACCTTACTATTCATTGAAAAATAATAATCTTCTTAATATCATTAGAATCGATAATATTTAAAAAAAAATTGTATACATCAATTTTATGGTTAAAAATAAACTTTTGCTGAAAATGTGTTTTTATATCCTAATATTATAGTTAATTTCACAAAAAATAGAACATAAATTTTGTAAAATATTCTTATATTTAAGATAATAATTATTATATAATTTAATGTGTCCAATTTCATTTTTCATAACATAATTTACATTCTTAGGATAAATTTTATGTTCCATGATAATGATGAAATTATTATATTAAAATTATTATTTTATTAATATCATGGAATTTATATGGAATCAATTAAAATAAAATACTTTAAATAAATAATATTATGTAATGTATAAACAAATAAATATATATATATTAACTCTAATTTAATTGGTAATAAATACAAAATAATATTAAGAATCTATATTGGTCAAAATGTCATTTTTTTACAAAAATAGTTTTTCAACATAAAAGTTGTTTTAATTTAAAAGATCAATTTATAGTCTTTAGAAATGGAAATTTATTAAATGGAGGATAAATTTACTTCCATTACACCCAAATGTTTTTATATGTATTATAATATTTTTTAGTAAAATATAAAATCACTTAGCTTAAAACTAGTTACCTAGTTTAAAATTAAAAGAGTGAAATGTAAAATCAAAAGGGTAAAACCCATATAGCATGTTTAAAACAAGTTTTAAATTCCTTTGATGAGTTTTTATTGGTCCAAATACACCTCAAAATCCATAATTTTGAAATTTTTGATCCATTTTCCTTGGAATATTATCATGGAATTATTTAAATATAAATGGTGTTTTCAAAAGTTCGTTATTGCTATCTTTTAAAATGGGTCACTTACACCCTTTCAAAAATAAACCTAAAATTATAAATTTACTTGAAAATATAACCAAATATAATCTCCTCTATGTCTATTACACATTCTTAGGCCGCTGGGCACACTTTGTTTTCCTAATTCCTTCACTTCTAATGAGATCTCTAAGAGAATATCAAGTTTCTAATGTAAGTATTACCTTATTTTAACTTTTTATTCTGAATATTTCTCTTCCATATATCTTATATATATAGTGAAAATGTATAATTATTATCCTCATATATTATTATATTAATGGAAAAACCATTATTTATTCTTCTCTATTCGCTAAGAGAAATTAACGTTCCATTAGTGCATTGCATGGACACCTTCACAAAGTGATATTTTCCTTTTTTTATTACCACCTCTCATGGTTAGTTTTAATGATAATATTTTTCAATAAATTTTATATATATTATAAATATTATTCTTAACTTTCAAATTATCATATACTTAATTTCCCTCTAATTCCATATAAAATAAACATTAATCATGTGTATATGTGAACTATCCCCTACACGAACAACGAGATTCATTTTTTATAACCACACAACACGGTTAAAATTAAAAATTTATTTAATATATAAAAACTATATCAATAAAACTATCAGTATTATTGGTATTATAAAACTATTTTAAAAAATTTTCTTCCATTGTCAACATACATAATGATTTATGAAAAAATTGATCAAATAACCTCATATAACTGATGCATGCAAGAAAAATATATTACAAATAAATGAAATATGGTTTATAAGGGATGTTTTAATAGTATATAGAGATGAATATATTTATTAGTTATATATTTAATGAAAGAAAATAATTATTATGGATGCTAAGTGAAACTTTAGATCACTTTCATACAATTGGTAAGGGTTTTGTCTCAAAATGTCCTTCTTTGAGTCATATTTTCATTTTTTCATGTAATTTCACATAAATGGTGTGTATAAAACAAATATTTTATATAATATCATGAATAATAATTATTTTTGTTATTTTAACTTCCAAATTATTATTTTTCTCATTCAGTTGGTTTTATTAGAGTATATATTATGTCTAAAGGTTTTTTGTTTCAATTTCCAATGATTGAGACTTTTTTCAATGTTATGAACCAATTACTTTTTTATATGTTTAATATGATAACCAATAATTTATTTTTGAATAAAATATTATTTAATTCATGATATTTTTTTAGCAATGTGATTCTTAAGCTCTTGGTGACATTTGATTTAAAAATTACTATTATTGGATGGTTCATTAATAACTAATCCGATTTCTAAAGTTATAATGGGTTTCCTTGAATTTAATCATTCATTCCGTGTGGAGTACCATATTTATATCATTTTTCATCACATTTTATTTCAATTATTACACACTCTTAATTTCAAACCCTTTGTTAAATTGAAACTATGTTAAGGATAATTCTCATCTATTTAAATGGAAGTCCCCCTCATTGTCCATAATTTCCCTTCATGTCAATGTTTCCTATTTAGTACATGAACTAATTAAGTTTTATATAATTTTAATTTTAAATTTACCCTAAAATATTTTGATAATAAATTTTATTATTTTCTTTTATGATGTGGGGTTTCAAAAAAGCCGTTATAAAACATAAAAAGGGATCTTCTATACCACCCTCATCGCCTTTGAGTTACAAATTCTCTTTATTTTTCTACCATTTTATGAAATATTATCATCAATTACATATTATATATTTACATATATTTTTGTTAAATTTACAAATATTAAATATCCTTTTAATTTATTTTGTTATAGAAGTTTTTAATTCCATTTAAAATTTCCACATTTAATTAAACCTTATTTAAGGTAACATTCTTATTTATTTTCTCAAGCCAAGACTGACCCCCTTAAAAAAATTCAAAAAATGAATAGAATATAAAAACCATAATTATTTTATGTTGAAACACCTTGGTAAAATGTTGTTTTTATATAAAATAATAATATCTTTACTTTATTAAAAATATCCATTACTTATTTCTGAAATCACTACCCAAGTGATGTGTTTCTATTATTTATTCTCTTAGTTCCCTCCAATGAAATTATATATATTAGAACCAAATGTTAAATAACTATGTTTACTTTTAAAATAATAACATAAAAATTATTTAATTCCTTATTCTATTGGGAATAAGTATGATTTAGCCTTCTGTTATTTCGTGAATCAAAATTTCCAAACCCAGCATCTTGTCTTGGGTTTGATCATGTTTATGATTTATATATGGATTATTTTTCTCATATACATTTCATATGTATAAATTTAATTTATGTGGTGGTGTAACATTAATTATTTATCCTCTCATGTATTGGGTAAATATTTATATCTCACGAAATTTTCTGTATGAGATTAGGGAGTGTACCCAATCCACCACGGGGCACTGTCTGATATGTTTAGAAGAATGGGGAGTGATCTTAATCCACCATGGGAATTTTCCACTTTATTATGATAGTCTTGGGAGTGACCCTTGAATTATGTTTATGATATAATTCTTTATGTAATCACTAAATTTTTATGATTCCATGATTTTATGATATCATTTTCATTATTACATGTTTCCACCCTTATGACTGTCCTCTTGATGATATCATGTTATGACTTTTGACTTTAATTTTATGTGTTATTTCCTTGTTTTATCCATTACTATGATTTTTTTCACACCATTATCCTTATATATGTTTCACCAAGATATCCTATTTATTTTTAGGATATCATTTTGAGTTAGGGAACTATGTGGAGTTTTAAATAAAAATTGTGATTTTATGATTAAGATTATGTATTTTTATATATAATATTTCAAATACACTAGACCTCTATATCATTAACATGTATTTTTTAAAAAGTATGTTAAGTCACGAAACAACGTATGTTTAATGTGTGGGTCACTATTATTAGTATCAGTTAAAATTATTGATACTTTGGATATTGGTATTAGATAACCTTAGTGAAAACACTACAGAGAATTATATGGGATAATACTCATTATAGGATCAAATTATAATCTTTTGTTAACTATATATTATGTGTTTTTTCAAAAAAAATCATCCTTGTAGGGATACCGGTAAGTGGATGAAAATGTAATATAGATGCACTTAGGTGTAATTACACTTAAAAAGATTGGTAGATAATTGACTTTATCGTCACATTGATGCATGATGACTGGGATTAATAATATATGTCTAGCTAGAAACTCTAGGGGTATATATATTAGTTAATCATATACTCTTTAAAAATGACTCTGAAATATTTATTTTAAATTTACATTGAGGGAATGAGTGAAGAAATATATGATAACCCAACCTAAATTAACTTGGGTTTAACTAAGTGAGTTATATGATGGACCAAGTATAAAATAATTTAAATGAAAGTATCCTATGTGGTAATGAATGGGTCATTGTAGAATGAATCTTAGTATTGATATTTAACATTCATTTTATCATTTACTCTAGTTATATTGATAAACATTTTGAGTTTTAATATTTGGTTAGAACATGATCATGGAAAGGAAGCTAAGAAAGGTATGTATTTGGAAACCACTATATCTTTTAACTGAATAAGGGAGAATATATAAATGATTGAGAATTATGGTATATACATGTCATGATGGAAAAATAAATTTTCTTAGTCATAAATGAGTTTTTTTGGTTAATATAATTATAAAAATTAAATCAATTTTCTCTCAACTATTTTTATTAGAATGTATTATTTATCAATAATATTCATGTATATTCTAAATTTTATGTGAGATATGGGAAATATGTGAAATATATAATGATTTTACTTCCATATATTTCTTTTACATGTATCGAAACATATATTAAATGTCATAAATAACCTTGAAATATGATTTTATGAGAGGGTTATATTTTGGGGGATAACTATTTAAGAACACATGATTGAGGTATGAATAGTTCTTAGTTTTAACATATACATGATGTTGATGTGATAAAGGGTTGATTAATTTTGAAAAATTATGTTATAAAGTATTAGAAACCCTAGGATTGATAATTAGTTAGTGATATTTTTGGTGAAGTTTATGTAATTTTTTTGGGACTATGATATATATATAAACTAGTTATTTGATTTATAAACTAGCGTCTAATAATATTTTAGGGTAAAAGATAGAGTTAATTTTTGAAGTAATGTGTGATTACACTATGGTTTAATGTCCTAACGATCTAAATGTAATTGGAAAGGTATGTAATGGATAATATATGATTATGATATATACATATTGGGGTGTATTATTGTATGAATGATAAATTTTTTTAGTAATGTTATGTAACATTTTACAACCTACTAAAGTAAGGTATATTCCATATTAGATTCTATATCTCAAATTATGACTGTGTTAATAATACCCTCATTTACTTTCATTAATTATGAGTAATTAAAATTGTGGTGACACAATTTATTAAAGGGGGTGATGTAAATACCATATATTTCACTATATTTTTCCTCAAATAAATAATATATTAAATATCATTTTTCACACACTATACCAAACTAAATAATAGTTATATATTTTTCATATTAAATTTCACCATTGAAACTTAGCCATTAAATTGGATTGTATAAATTTTAGTAACCATATAGAAAAATTAATAAAGTAGGTAAAAAAGAAATGGAATATAAAATCAGAATTCTCCCTTAAAAATCCCATTTATCTGGGCTTAGAAGGGAGGAAACTTCACTATGGGTTTTTTAGGACCAGGACTAATCAAAAATCAAGAAATTACATCTTGAGAGAAATCATTTTCTAGAAATTATTAGGATTTTAGAACTCAATGTGAAATCCCTGCTAACTGAATCACATCCTATAACTACCACTACCAATTATCATATCCTAAAATATTATGTCATGGTTTTAAGGGTATATTAATTTAGAAATTATTATTTTATCAAAAAATAACTAATATCTATTGAATTTAATGGGTGTATAAATATAAAAGTCATTTTATGTTTATTAACTTTTGATTTTCGAGTTAGGAGTTCTAATATTAAAATGAATATATATCAATTTTAGATATAAATTTAAGATATATAAAAAAATTAGCATATGTCTAATAGATTTTTATTGACAATAAATAAGAATACATTCACATTAGACATAAAAAAAATCAAAAATTGTTGTTCCATGCCTTAGATATTTATATTTTTTATAAAAAAATATAGTTTTTATAATTTTTTAATAATAAAATGAACTTCATTTTTCAATTCGTAATATCAAAATTAACCTATTTTAATATTTTAATATTTTTCTGAAATAATCAATTTTTAGGTGAATATTGAAAAATATTGATTTTTCTAATACCATCACTTTTATATAACATAAAATATTTTTATTCCTTTTCTATATAAATAATATATAATTATAATTTAAAATAAATAATTTAAAAATACTATGTTCCATTTACTAAACCCATTAATATTATTTTATAAAATAAATTAATATTTTTGAAAAACTAATTTTCATCTATTTCTTTAATCAAATTTACACATGGGAAATTTGGTTTTGGGATTTATTTTAATGTCACATAAATATTATTGTAAGAAATAATAATCTTCTTAATATCTTTATAATGAATAATATTGATAATTTTTTCCTATATATAAAAATTATGCTTAAAAATACACTTTTCTTAAAAATAGGTATTTACATGATAACGTTAAGGTTATTTTCCCTTCATATAAAAATTAAATTTAATAAAATTATTTTTATATTTGAGATAAATATATTAATAATATTAAATATTTCCATTTTCATTTTTTAGATGTATATTTTATATTATTTGGATTAATGTTTAACACGATGATAATGGTGAAACAATTGTTTAAAAAAATATATTTTATTTATATCATGGAATTCATATCCAATAAATTAAAAGTAATATATTAATGAATTAATATTATACTGTTTATAAATACATAAATAAATATATTACCACTTATTTAATATTTTACCAATACTAAATAATATTTAGAATCCATAATAGGTCAAAATATCATTTTTTACAAAAATAGTGTTTCTACACCATTGTTATTTTAATTTAAATGATAATTTTATAATATTTATATATTTAATTCGATCAAATAATTTTTCGATTTTTTTCCATCACACAAAAAAATTATATAATTTTTTTATTTTTAATAAAGCATAAAATCGCATAGTTAAAAAATAGTTACATAGTTTAAAAGTAGTATAGTAAAATGTAAATACATAATGGTAAAACCCATATAAAAAAATTAAAACATGTGTGGGAAGAATTGGTTTATTCTTGATAGACCCAAAGACACACACAAATTCATTATTTTGAAACATTGGAGCCACTGACCATGGAATAGTGTCTCATAATTATTAAAATATAATTGGTGTTTCCAAAAGTTCCCTTTCTTTTCTTATAAAATGGGGTGAATTACACCATTTAAAACATACACCTCATATAATGTCTTGTAATTTCCATATATTTTTTAAAAATTTAATAGAATTATTTCGAGACCACATGCTTTGACGACACGTGATTCCAAGTCCCAATGAGCTTGGAAAAGAATTTTGAACTTTTTTTATGTTCACATAAGTAATTGTGTGAGTTTGTTTTCCTAACTTTTGAATCGTTGCTCGGATCGAAATTATGAGGGCACCGTTGAACTCAAAACTTCGGTCTTCACCTATAAATGACTTAACTTCGACCGACAAGGGTTGAACAAAAATGTTAATTTTCGGTAAATAATATAATAACTCAAAAGATTATTTTATTTCTTTTCTTACCGTTGAGTGGAGGACAATGGTGATGTGGTGCAGTGACAAGGCGCATTGAAGGAATCTCCTTAATGGATCATTTTTTTCCAGCGTAATGACGCAATGTAGGAGCATAATAGAAATGTTGCGACATGTTTCCTTTTAATGAGATAACACGTTGGGGAAATCGATTGGTGGAATTTCCTCTCACGAACCTATGGTGTAATTCCTCTTCTACGATTAACTCTATCAGGATCTCTAGCAACGTTGATGCTTCATGAAGAATGGGACTGGGAAGCAACGAAATACAACAGAGCTTGAACCCTCGAGGGCTGAGTGCTTTAATGACGATCTTCGATCAAGGTATGGGTTTATTTGTTCTATTATTTGCTCGTTCTTCATTATAAAGAATGAATGTGGATTAACCCACGAATCGATTGATTTTCAGATCGCCTGTTATTGTAGGAGGGTGATGTTTCTTGGGTTTTTTATTCAGGAATGAATTATTGTTTCTAGAACATCATCCCCAAGTCTCCCTATGTTTTAAAACTCTAACGCGAAGGGCGCGGGTTGACATGAACAAGGCCCGATACCCTTTTCTTGAGTGTTCTTTGTGGCCGAGTATTTTCAAAGGGGCGGGAATTTAGATTCAAGGCCTTCATAGGGAAGGTGATTCCCCACAGGGGTTGGAGGCGCAGTCGGTGCGAAGAACGAACCACCGGTTCGGACCCAGTGATCCATTGAAGAGCCTTCCAGCGCTGATGGTGGTCGTGGGCTAGAGGCGGCGTACCACGACGTCACGCTGGGAAGAGCCACTGGGGATGCGGCCCTTTGGCCACATCGGTGGAGCGGCCCGAAGCTGCAAGCCACAGATCTCGAAGACACGTGGTCTTCGGCCGCGTATTGGAAATCCAATTTCCCGGGTTGGCTAGTCGCGGTCGCTTAACCACGGCAGAGGAAGTCGGTCCCATGGATGACCTGTGGGGAGAGGGGAGCCAAACACGGTTGCCTACCGTATCCCGAACAGGCAGAGAACTGGTCCGCCTCTGGAAGACCGAACCCAGGTGGGGCCAGGTCCGGGTTGAGTTCGGTCAGTCTGACTGGGTCGGGCTGGACCCAGACCCCATTGGCCCCTTTTTGTAAAAATGTCAATATCTTTCAAATCAAACATCCATTTGAAGATCCGTTTATGGTGTTGGAACCCTCGCAATGAGGTGGATCTTTTAGTATACTCTATAGAGGATTTCATGGAACTTTAAATTCAATGATTGGTTTGAGGAGAGGTTCTCCTGAGATCAAGTATTCTACGTGCGGAAACCCTACGGTTGGATGAGACCTAAAGACTGTTGACGAGAAACCATGTGTGGATCAGATACTATGTCCTAGTGGGAAGAATTTTATGTGTGACCCAGTAGGCCCATGGTGGGGAGCAGATTCTATGTGACCTAGAAGACCCACGGTACTCGACAGGAGGAGTACCTCAGTATGGCCATAGGAGGGAAGAAACTTCTGTGCGACCCAGCATTCCCACAGTGGAGAGAGGCTTCTAAGTGACCCATAATACCCATGGTACTCATTAGGGATGAGTACCATAACTATCCTAGGTTAGTGGGAAGTAGCTTATGTGTGACCCAGTAGGCCCATTGTACTCATTAAGGAGGAGTTCTCCAGCAACCCATGGTTTTCGACAATGTGACTAATGGTTCTACTTTCCTACTCTAGAATATATTTTCTGTGAGATTTCTTACATCGTGGTCATGCTTGGTGATCATTATTTTCAGTTTGTTTTTGGATTTCTTTGTGGTCTTCCCTTTGTGATTTGGGGTCCCTACTGAGTATATTTTTACTCTCCACTGCAAAAGATTCACCCGCACATATTGTGTCTGGTGCAGATGACTGCCACCTTGACGGAGGCCTTGGTGGCCCAGGACCCAGTGGTGCCCAGTGAGACCAGGCAGGCAGGGTGCACTTCTACATCTTCCAGCATCTACTCTGTACTTACCCATCAGGTGGGGTTTCCAACGGATGGATTCCAAAGTTTCTTTTATACTTCCTATTTTCCAGTTATTCTTTTGTTGGGTTTTTATTCTGGCCCATTTTACTTTCACATGTACTTGTTCTCAGTGGTTGTTTAGTGGAATTCTTGTTTGCTTTTCCAACATTGGGATGTGGTTGTGTGTTTGTGCGTATAGGTACTCAGGAAAATGCGTACCACTACCAGGTTTATGCCTTCGGTGCTAGTCGCCAACCCCTAGCCTTTGGGAGGTGGGCATGGGGTATGTCAGGGCATAGGCCCTGGGGGACAGGTTGTGACAAAGTGGTATCAGAGGTGGTCGGTTCTACCTCAAGGATCGGGAATCTGTTGTTTTGTTTTTGGGGAAATATTTTTGAATGTTTCGAGTTCGAATTTCAGATTCAGGGAGTCCAGTGTTTGTGCGACAACCGACGTATCCATACACCAGGAGCTTGAATTCTACTTTTTGGCTCTATACATGAAAAAATGGTTGCATAAGTGTCTCCTTATGATATTCTTGAATAAGATTCAGCTCACCGGGTATAATTTTCTGACTGTGGAACATCTTGATTTATTTCAAGATGCCTCGATGTAGACAGCCAGCTAGGCTTATGAAACGTGATCGTGTGGAAAACCATCCTAGAGATGAGGCATCGGTTCATAGACAAATGCTAGAGATGGTCCCACCAGCTGGTGCACCAGTGTTACCTCCACCCATTGATCAGTAGTTGTTACTGGCATTACTGGTAGAGGACATGTATAGGATCAGTTCCATGCACAAGTTTCAGAGAGAAAGACCTCCCATGTCCAGGGGAGAGACATATCCTCATGTCGCTAAGGACTTGATGGAGGTAGTGACGTGGGTCTTCTTCTTAGTGAGGACATCACTTGACCAGATGGCGATCTTAGCTATAAGCCTTCATCAGGGTTCGGTAAGTAGATGTTGGGGCCTAAAGATTTAGACCCATGATGAGGCGACCCTCACCTGGACAGACTTCGAGTAGCTTTTCTAGGAGGATTTTTTCCCTGTGACTTTGCGCTATGTGCGCGTTCAAGAGTTGCTTCACCTAAAGCTGGGCAACATGTCAGTGGTTGAGTACTCTGAGATATTTACAGACCTCTCTCGCTACTCCACATATATGATGTGGGACCCTTTATTTAGGGACCAAACTTTTGATCAGGGACTCAGATGGTAGATCATGGCATCCATGGGGTCTCTAAGCATCCCCACTTAGGCTGGAGTACTAGAGAGAACCCTTCGTGTAGAGAGCTTCCTAGTAGAGTAGGAACCAATAGCTGGAGCCACTAGCAGACCTCAGGTGGAAGATTCTTCAGCGGTGAGTAGCTGTCAGTAGATGATGGGGCCCAAGCGGGCCAGGTATTTCAGGGGATGACCCTAGGACTTGGGGTTGGCAGTGCGGGGATCCCGGAGCAGAGGGAGTCAGTAGGGAACTAGGCTATGCTTCACGTGCAGCGGGTAGGGACACATGGCTCATAACTACCCAACCCAACGCACAAATGATCAGCATACAGTTGAGGGACCTCCAAGGTAGAAGCATATGTTTTATCGAGGAGGTCCACAGTGTAGAGTACATGGAAGGGGAGTAGGTCGAGCGGTAGGCAGTGGATGACGGTTTGAGGTGATACCACCACCACCCACAGGTGGTCCACCACAGGCTTAGGGAGATGGAAGAAAGGGGTGAGGCCAGCTTCAGGAGATGGATTCATATAAACAAGGAACTCTAGAGATGATTAGAGGCATGATCTATGTCTTCACCACTTTAGCTGCAATTCTTATAGACACAGGTGCCAGTCACTCTTTTATTTCCATGGGCCTCGTTTGAGGCTCAGAGATTCTGGTGGAGTCTTTGGGTCGATACTTATGATGATAGACTCCTGTAAGAGGGGATTCAACAATTAAACAAGGGTTCAAGTAGTGTGAGCTTACTCTACGAGGTGGGAACATTGGATGGGATCTCATAGTAGTGGCATCGAGGTCGTACGATGTCATCTTGGGTATGGACTGGCTATCTATAGTTCATGCTTAGATCGATTGTTTTAGGCGCAATGTGTGGTGTGTCAATAAGGATGCAACCAGGTTTTTCTTCACCGGTGATAAGGGAACCTTTGTTGCACAGGATGGACTTTCTCGGAGGAGGGTTCAGCTGATCACCCACCAGTTGGCTAGCCTCACCCTTGGTGTAGTGGACGAGAGGAGTCCAAGCTTTCCTATAGTGGTGGATGAGTATGAGGATTTATTTATTGAGGATATTTCCGGACTACCCCCTCAAAGAGAGATAGAATTAGTCATCGACCTATACCCTAGGGCAGCACTGAAATTGACACCATCATATCATAAGGATCCTGTGGAGCTACGTGAGTTGAGGGTATAACTGGAGGACTTGCATGATAAGGGCTTCATGAGACCCAACTTTTCACCATGGACATCCCCATTGTTGTTTTACAAGAAGGAAGATGGGATCTTGAGGATATGTGTGGACTTTCGGCGCCTGAAACAGTTGAACGTGAAGAAATAGTATCCACTTCCAAGGATTGATGACCTCTTCAATCAGTTGAAGGGATCTATGTGGTTCTCAAAGATCAAACTCATATTAGGTTATCATCAGCTTCAGGTATGGGATGATGACATACCTAAGACAACCTTCAGATGTCGGTATGGCCACTATGAGTTCTTGGTGATTCCCTTCGGTGTGACCAATTCCCCAACAGTGCTCATGGGAATCATGAACAGGATATTCTAGCTGTAACTTGATCTTTTTTGTGGTGGTCTTCATTGATGACATCTTGGTGTACTCGGAATCGGAGGAGTAGCATGCTACACACCTACGGATTGTCCTGGATACACTCTGAGAGCACTAGATTTATGGTAATATTTGGAAGATCCAATTCTGGATAAGTGAGGTCAACTTTTTGGGACATGTCATCTCAGAGGATAGAGTTGCGGTCGATCCGACAAAGATAGAGGTAATGCTTTCTTGAGATCCACCAAGGAGCGTGACAGAGGTGCGGAGTTTCTTGGGTTGGATGGATACTACCAAGGGTTTGTTCCCAAATTTTATTGAGTAGCCACACCTTTATTATCCTTGACATGGAAGGTACATCCCTCTGTGTAGATAGATAAGTTCCAGTGGAGTTTCCACGAGCTAAAGTGGATACTGATGAGTACCCCCATCTTGGGACTACCAGAAGAGGGAGTTTGGTATGTAGTCTTGTATGACGTATCAGGGACCAGCTTTGGTTGTGTCCTGATGCAGGAGAAAGAAGTGATCACCTACAGCTCATGGCATCTTGGGGAAGCATGATCAGAACTACATGACCCATTACCCGGAGATAGCAGCAGTGGTCATTTCCTTGAAGATGTGGTGGCACTACCTGATGGGTGAATGGTTTACCATATACTCTAACCATAAGAGTCTCAGGTATATCTTCTCACAAAAGGACCTGAACTTGATACAATAATGTTTTATATAGTTCCTTCAGGACTACGACTTTAAGATAGTGTATACTCCTGGAAAGGGGAACATGGTGGCAGACGCACTCAATAGGAGGTCTGGCTTACAACTTCGGGGTGAAGCGATGGAGCAGCCTACTACGATGCATATATCCTTTGTAGATGATGATGGAGCAGCTTACCTTCAGTTGATTATTGTCACTCACCCACTATTACAGCGAGTCAGGAAGGAAAATATTGTGGTTGTTTACTATGGGGATTGATGTGCTCAGTTATCCTTAGGACAATATACTGATGGATATTTGATAGGTGGGGAGCATGTAATATTTTTTAGAGGACTCATCATAGTACCAGTGTCATTACAGGATTAGGTGTTGAGGGAATTACATACATCCCCTTTTGCAGTACATCATGTTGTGGCAGAGATGTATCAGGACCTCTGACGTCCGTACTGGTGGACAAGGATAAAGAAAGCGATGGCTGAGTTTGTTTCGTGATGCCTCACTTGTCAGCAAGTGAAAATTGAGAATCAGGTCCCAGTAGGCTTGGAACAACCACCTGGGGTAAGGGAGTGTAAGTGGGATAATATCTCTATAGACTTCATGATGGGGTTACCACACACGTCCAAGGTCCATAATTCTATCTAGGTGATCATTGACAGAATCACCAAGTTGGGTCACTTCCTACCCATATGAGAGAAGGGATTTTTAGAGGGATTGTGATACCTCTATGTCTAGGAGATAGTGAGGCTCCACAAGGTTCCTTCAATGATCATCTCAGACCAGGATGCACGCTTTAGATCCTAGTTGTGTAAGGGATTGCAGGAGGCGTTCGGGACTCAGCTGTGATTGAGCACAACTTTTCATCCCCAGACAGATGGTCAGATGGAGTGGACCATACATACCTTGGAGGACATGCATTGTACTTGTGTCCTTGATTTTGGTCGCATTTGGGAGGACCTCCTTCCACAAGTGGAGTTTTCATATAACAAAATATTTCACTCCACCATTTGAGGCCTTGTACGGGCGGACATGCAGATCACCTCTATGCTGGACTGACCCAGGGGAGTCAGGACTCATGGGTCCAAAGTTGGTACAGGCTACCACTGAGAAGGTACAGATCATCCAGGAGCGGATAAGGACTAAACAGAGAAGGAATAAATTGTATGCTGATAGGAGGTGGATACCCTTGGATTTTTTGGAGGGAGACCATGTTCTCCTCCGGTTCTCACCCCGACGGGGATTGCAAATATTTGGCCAGGTCATAAAGCTATCTCTGAGGTCCATCAGACCTTTCCAAATTTTGAGAATAGTTGGAGAGGTGGTGTACCACCTAGATCTTCCCCCATAGATCCACTGGGTGCATGATGTTTTCCATGTATTGCATCTTAGGAGGTATGTGCATGATTCATCACACGACATTGACTTGGGAAAGTTGGACATTAATGATGGGGCGACATTTTAAAAGTTTCTATTAAAGGTAGATGATTGAAAGGATTGGGTCTTTTGTGGATGATTGATTCCTATAGTGCATATTCAGTGGCAGCATGGAAATCTCCAAAAGTGCACATGGGAGCAGGAGGCTCAGATTTGTGCTCAGTACCCCCATTTTTTTGTTTAGCCCTTGTTTTAGATTTCGGGGATGCAAATCCCTATGCTGGGGAGAATTTAATGTCTCTTAATTTCCATATTTTTTTTTAAATTGTATGTAATTATTTCAAGACCACAAGCTTTGACGGAATGTGATTCTGAGGCCTGGTGAGCCTGGAATGGAATTTTGAACTTTTTTTTGTTCACTTAACTAAACGTGTGAGCAGGTTCTCTTAAATTTTGAACTAGTGCTTGGATCAAAAATCGAATGGCACTGTTGAACTCAAAATGTCAAGATTTCCCTAGAAAGGACTTAACTTTGACCAGAAAGGGTCGGGTGAAAAAGTTAATTTTCATAGTTTTTGGAAAATAATAAAATAACTTAAAAAGTTATTTTATTTATTTTCTCACCATTGAGGGGCTGATGATAGCACTTAGGTGCGGCAAAAAGGCGAATTAAAGGAAGCTCTTTAATGGCTAGTTTTTGTGTAGGGTAACAGATACATTTTTTCATAAATGAAACAACGTAACCACGTAATGCTGTAACATAACAGAAACGTTGCGACATGTTTCATTTTAATGAGATAACACATTGGGGAAATCAATTAGTGGAATTTCCTCTGACAAACCTACGGAAAAATTCTTCTCCTATGAAGAATGTTGGTAGGATATCTAGCAACGTCGATGATTTACGAAGAATGAGATAGGGAAGTGATGAATTCCAACGATGTTTGACCCCTAGAGGGTGAAGCTCTTAAACGACGAATGTCGATCAAGTTAGGGGTTTTTTTATGTTTTCCATATTCTTAATTCTAAATTATGAAGGCAGATTAACCCCCAGACAGGTTGATCTACAGATCTTCCATTATTACGGAAGGGTGATGTTTCTTGGGTTTTCTATTCGGGAATAAATTATTGAGTGTAAAACATCACCCCAAACCTCCTCTTATTTTAAAAATTTGACACGGAGGGATAGGCTGACACGAATAATCCCTGATCCTCTCCTATTGTGCATTATTCATGATTGAGCATTTTGAAAGGGGAAGCAAGGCTGATTCAAGGCCTTCTCCTGGAAGTTGATACCCCATTGAGGCCGAAGATGTAGTCAGTGTAAAGAACGGACCATCAGTGCGGACCCGATGGTCTATAGAAGAGATCATCGGCAGTAGAAGTAGGCCGGAGGCACTCACAAGCTTGAGGAGGCATGCCACTATGGTGCACCGGGAAGAGCTTTCGGCTGGGAAGGCGTCTGGAAGTAGAGACGTAGCCCCTCAGCTACATTAGTGGAGCGGCCCGCAGACACGGGTTCTGAATCTCATAGGCACATGGTATTCGACTAGGTGCGGCACATCCTGCAGGCTGCATAGAATTTTTCACGGTTTCATGACCATGGAGGAGGAATTCGGCCCCACGGATGACCTGCGGGGCAAGGGGAGCTGGACGTGGTCACTTGCCACCTCCCAGTCAGGCGGGGAACCGGTCCCCCTCTGGCGGACCGGGCAAGCCAGCAGACCGGACCCACATCCCAATGGACTAGACCCAGGCCAGGGTGGTTACCGGTAGGGTCAACAGACCTGGGTCTGGTTGGTGGACCCTGGATTGGGTCGGTTCAAGTCAGTCTGTCCGAGTAGGACTAGACCGGGACCAAGCTGGCCCCTTTTTGAAAAAATATAAATATCTTTGAAATCGGGCGTCTGATTGATGATTTGTTTGTGGCATTGGAACCCAATTTATGATTAGGATCTTTTTTCATACTCTATAGAGGGTTTCATGGAATTTTAAATTTGATTAATGGATTGGGGAGAGCTTATCCCAAGATCAAGCATGCTACGTGCGGAAACCTACAATTGGATGAGACCTAAAGACTACTTATGAGTTACCCTGTGTGGATCAGATACTATGGCCTAGTGGGAAGCATCTTATGTGTGATTCGGTAGGCCCACAGTGGGGAGCGACTTCTGTGTGACCTCGCATACCCACGGTACTCGATAGGAGGAGTACCTCATTATGGCTATATGTGGGAAGCAGCTTCTGTGTGACCCGACATGCCCATGGTGGGGAGGGGCTTCTGTGTGACCCAGCATACCCATGGTACCCGTCAGAGATGAGTACCATAGTAGTCCTAGGTTATTAGGAAGAGACTTCTGTGTGATTCGGATGACCCACTATACTCATTGAGGAGGATTTCTCTAGCAACACATGGTGTTCGACGATGTGACTAATGGTTCTACTTTCCTACTTTAGAATATACCTCGTGTGACATTTCTTGCTTCATGATCATTCTTGGTGATCATGTTTTTGTTTTGTTCTTGGATTGATTTGTGGTCTTTCCTTTGTGTTTTGGGGTCCCTAGTGGGTATATTGTTACTCACCCCTACACAGGCTTCTCCCGCACATGTTGTGTCTGGTGTAGACGATCGTCGCCTTGATGGAGGACTTGGTGGCCCAGGACTCAGTGGTTCCCAGTGAGACTAGGAAAGTAGGGTGCACTTCTACATCTTCCAGTAGCTACTATGTACATACCCATCTAGTGGGGTTTCCATTGGTCGACTTCCAGAGCATCTTTTGTACTTCCTGTTTTCCAGTTTTTCTTTTTTTGGGTTTGTATTATTTCCCATTTGACTTATAGTTGTACTTGTACTCAGTGGTTGTTTATTGGAATACTTATTTACTTTTCTATATTTGGGACATGGTTTTGTGTGCGTGTGTATAGATACTCAAAAAAAATTCATCCCAATTGCAGTTTGACACCTTTAGCGCTAGTCGCCAACCCCTGGCCTTCGGGAGGCAGGCTTGGGGTATGTCACAGCACAGGCCATGGGGGACAGTTCAGGACACCTAAAATTATAAATTTCCTTGAAATTATATTAAAATATCCTTTATTAGAAGTCCCTCACACATTATTAATCCCCAGGTAACACTATTTTATCCTAATCCCTTCACTTCTAATGAGATCTCCAAGAAAAGATCAAGTCTCCAACGTATGTATTTCCATTTGAATAACTTATTCACCTTAATATTTCTATTCTAAATATATTATGTCCAAAAATATATTAATAAATAAGTATTATTATTATAATAATTTTTATTTTATTAATGGAATAACATATATTTATTCCTCTCCATCTACTAAGAAAAAAAGCGTCATTAGTGTGTTGTGTGGACTACTGCCTCAATAAATCGTCATCTTCTATTTTTCATTCCACCTCTCATTGTTGGTTTTGAAAATCATATTTTTGGATAAATATTAATTATATAATATTATTATTATTATAAAAATAAAAATTATCATATAATTTATTTTCTTTTTAATCGTTGGGAAATGGAAACATTAATTGTGTGTAGTTGAGAACTATCGCCTCCATAAGCAACAAGTATTATTTTTCATCACCACCCATCACGGTAAAAATTAAAAAAATATTTAATATATAAATAATATTTCTAAAACACTATTATTTTAATGCATATTATAAAATTATTTTACATTTTTTTCTACGATGGTAAACATATATAATGAATTGTGAACAAATTGATTGAACAACCTCAAGTAACCAATATAGGAAACAAAAATATCTTATAAATAAACAAAGTATTATAGTTAAAGGACCTTTGAAAATTAAATATAGATGTATAATTTTATTTATTATATATGTAATGAACTTAATTAAATTATTTGGTATTTTTAGTTCAAGTACAGAGTGAATTTAGACAAATGGTAAGACTTTCCTCTCAAAATACCCATCCTTGAGACATATTTTCTTTTATGAACATGATTTCATGTAAATTGTGTGTATACAACCAAATGGATATATAATATAATGAATTATTAATAGTCATTATATTTTGTAATTACCTAACCCTAGTTAACCAGAGTCGGTTCATTATTAAATAATAATGGCATGATCACAAGGGATCAAGTCTCGAAAGACCGATCAGTTTAGTAGCCTTGGAAGAACTAGATACAAACATAAGTTTTACATTAAATCATGAGATAAAAACAACAACAACAAAATTTCCCATTTGAACGCACTTATATCCCTTAGCCTATCCCTACAGTTCAACCATAAAATACTTCTTCACATCCTGGGAAAAATAAAACATAGAAAGGGGTGAGCTCAGATGATCACTATATAGCAGAAACTTTCATAAATAAGCATAAACATTTAATGCAATGTATAAGACTAAAACATAAGCATTTTAAACTTAAACATCAGCATAATATTCCAAATATAAATAAAATAATTCCATTTACCTATTTACATGTATATTCTACTAGTCGAATAATCACATGCAATATCAATAGAAAAATTCATAATTATGGAATGCATAATGCCAGACTTCATAACCACATAGTCAAGTCCTCGTGCCAAGACTACAAATAATATTTTCTCAAGTCCTTGTGCCAAGACACTAGTTCGTGTCATGAGTCCTACCAATGCATCGAGGAGCTATAACGGGATCGACCCGTCATTTACTAAGCCCAATGCATTCCACATCTGAAAAGTTTGAAACATAATAATAATATTCATATTAAAACTAGCATACGAAATTTTAATACTTTACCATAAACCATGAATGGTATAAAAAATACATCCATAGTCAAACATATCACAAAACCTTTAATATACTATGGAATATTGTATCATAATAAATAAACTTCAAACAAGTATAAAATCCATCAAAGGATGTTGACATAGATGAAGTCAAAACCATTTGAGATAAATATCTATTTCTATTTTGAAATCATTTAAAAGTCACATAATTATAAAAGAAAACATTTATTTTGAAAATATTATTATGATCTTGTAAGGGAATCTTTGAAGATGTTATAATGGTATAAAATATCCGCACTCACCGTATAAGTTAAAAAAACTTTCTTTTCTTAATTTTGTCAAAAAGGTCGCACATATGTGGATGATGAAGAGGTCCCAGTAGATACTCACCTATAAACAACCTCGGATAATGAAGAGATTGTAGACTTAACTCTTACCTTGTTCTTTTCCTTGGTAGAGGGTAAATTAACCTCTTGTATAATAGTTAAATCATTGTTATTAAATTATACAAGAACCACATACATAAATATGATAACATATATAATCTTCTAATACTGCTTTGTTAATAATATTTCAGTAGTATCATTGTTTCGGGTGTTAACTGATTCGTTTTCCATTATATTCTTGGTTATGTAAGCCATGTTTGTTATGAATAAGATGTTTTTTATTCATATCCAGAATGATATTAAGTTCTAAAAAAATATTTTTTTAATCATAAAATGAAATTTATTCTTGAATGGTAACGATGGGAAATGAATCTCATTGCGTTCGTGGAGACAGTAATCCGTATGTACGCACGAGCGACAATACCATTATATTGATAATGGAATAATATGTAATTGGATGGTATATCATATTTACAGAATCATTAATGTGTTAAATTTTTTATTTTCATTAATTATACTCATTATTATACCCATCCAAATAATTAAGTGTTTAAATAACAAACTACACCATGACGTGGAGACGGTAAGTCGTACGTATGCACGCATGGTGACTTGTCATTAATAGGATAAATAGAATAATAAATATGGTTGTAATATATTTATAATAAAATCACATTATTTATAAGGTACTTGATTTATTATTTTTTATGGGAATAACAATGAAAGAGGAATTGGAATAAGAAAAGAACATTGAAAGAGGTGGTGAAATTATTACCTCTTCTTCGGGTGTTTCCTTTGGATTTGATCAGAAGGGATCCTTAAGTTGGATTTCTGATCAAAGTAACTCCTCTAGGTCGAAGGGAGGGTAGTTGGGAGGATATTTGGGTAGGGTTTGGCCGAGTCAAATGGCTTTGGAGGTGTGATTTTGAGAGAAGAGGAAGTACCTTTTTATAAGAGAGGTGAGGGTCACTATAGGAAAAGCATGAAATATTATTTTATTATACAATAATATTCAATTTATAATGGCTCCAAAATGAATTATTTCGAGGATAAGGTGTGGATGGGTCGAAAAACTCTCAATAAATAGGTTTTAGACAGGTTTAGGTCACCATATTAATCTTATATTTTAGATTTAACTCTTAGTTAAATAGTTTATCTTTTACCATGTATTCTTGTATTATTATATTATATGTTTAAAAATATTAATATAAAATTCCGAAAAACCCCCTAGTGGATCATTATTGATATATCTAACCTTATAAAAGTCCTTTGTCCAAACCTTAGATTTTTAGGAATATTATATCAATTAATAATATAGTATTTGTTTTAAAAAATCATTTATGTCAATTTTGACACAAATTAGTATTTTATTTTTTTTAAAGTCCTAACAACTTGTTTACTTCAGAAAAAATTCATTTAATCAACCCTAAAATGTCATATTAACCTATAAAATTCTTTTAATTCATCAAAAGTCTCAATTTACATTTATTTAGATATTTATAATATCAATTTTTTAATCTTTCAATAATAATGTAATTACTGCATCATCATTGTGTCATAAATAAATTTAATTATTTAATGTCTAAAAATTATAAATAAATTACCATTATGTAGGAAATATTTTTATGTTTATAATGAATATTTATAGTCAAATTTATCTTATGTATAACTCTATATTAAAATTGGTTTAGTTATTTAACATTGAATTTAACACTTTTAATTATTCTTTAAATAAAATAATAATAAAATTTCCTAATCTAATCCAACTGGACCAAAAGGATCATATTTTATTCCTAAGTTTTATTTTGGTTGAAATACACTATTCAAATATAATTAGGACATGTGTTAGGGTAATAATAATATCATTTTTACCTTTAATTACCCTATTTACTTTTAACCGTGGTAAATAAAATTCAAAAGTTACTATTCATTAAAAATTATTTTCATCTTATTGAACCACATTTTACTTACTAATATCAACCGTGTCTCTCGGATTTTTGGTTATCCAATTCATAGAAGTGGTAAAATTACTTTTTATGCAAATTTGGTAACGTGCCTAGAAGGTAGGTAAAAGACCGTAAAAAGTTCAATAAAATTTTCTATATCAAATATTATTATAAAATGACTCCAATGAATTAAATTGAACATATATAGGTACAATGTATATATTTTTACCTAAAATAAATTTAAATAAAATAATTAATTATTTAAATAAAAAGTCAGTTTTAAACAATAACATAGTGTTTTCACTATTCATTAAAAATTGAATGTTTTCAGAAAAATACCAAAAATTCACCATAAGCTAATTTTGATATTATAAATCCAAAAATGAATTCCATTTTGAAAAATAAAATTTATAAAATTTTAAAAAGTGGGTATTACTCATAACGGCTAGTTTGGTAGGTCGTGGTGTGTTAGAACTCGAAGTTGTGTACAACGCAAGCTATTATATTATTCAAAGAGAAGCATACCGTGGAAGCTTGGGGTGTTACATTCTTCCCTCCATCAAATAATTTCGTCCTAAAAATTTCTAGAATACTACTGTACAAAAATATTTAGGTGGTTCTTCATCAAAAGTACCTCGGGTTCCCAAGTTGCCTCTTCCATCTTATGGTTTCTCCATTGAACTTTCACCAGACGATTCGTCCGGTTTCTCAACACTTGTTCTTTGGTATCAAGAATTCTAATAGGCTCTTCTCAATAAGACAGGTCAGGTTCCAGTTCTATTTCTTCATAGGTGAGTACATACATTGGGTTAGTCATATATTTTTTCAATAGTTATACGTGGAACAGATCATGTTCTTTGGAGAGACATGGCGGCATTACCAAACGATAAGCTACAACTCCAATTCGTTCTAGAATTTAGAAAGGTCTGATGTACCTGGGACTCAATTTACCCTTCTTACTGAAATGTATAACACCCTTCCATGGATATACCTTCAAGAAAACATGATCTCCTACTTTAAATTCCAAATCCTTCCTTCGGTTATCAGTATAGCTCTTTTGCCTACTTCGAGCTGGTTTGATGTGGGTTTGTATAACTGTCACCTCTTCCATTGTTTCCTCAACAAGTTCTGGGCCTACAAGTTTTCTTTCACCAACATCATCCCAATAAGTTGGTGTGCGACATATCTTTCCATATATTGCTTCATATGGTTCCATCTGAATACTTTAATGGAATCTATTGTTATAGGAAAATTATACTAGAGGTAAATGCTGAACCCACATACCATGAAAATAATGTGAGAAAGATCTCAACATGTCTTCTAAGGTTTGAATAGTCCGTTCTGATTGTCCATCAGTTTGAGGGTGGTAGGTAGTGCTCAAACAAAGTTCAATATCCAGGGCCTTCTAAAGACTTTTCCAGAATCTTGAAGTAAAATGGGGATCACGATCAGAAACAATCGATAGAGGTACTCCATGTACTCTTACAACTTCATTAATATATATTCTTGCTAAAAATTCAAGTGTTAAATTATCTCTTATAGCAAGAAAATGTGTTGACTTGGTAAGACGGTCAACAATGTCCCATATTGAATCATTCCTTCTAGGATTCTTTGGTATCCCCATGAAAAAATCCATCGTAATATCATCCCATTTCCACTAAGGTATGGGAATAGGATGCATGACTCCTCTAGGATGTTGTCTTCCAGCCTTTACCTATTGAAAAACCATACATCTTGATACATAATTAGCAATATCCCTTTTCATGTTGTCCCACCAAAAATGTTCCTTCAAATCTCTATACATCTTAGTGCTACTAGGGTGTATAGATAAATTGGAGCTATGAGAATCATCCAATTGTTCCCTTTTTAGATCAGGTATATCAGGAACACAAAGCCTCTTCCCAAATTTCAAAATTCCATCTTCATATACAAAGTCAATCAATCTACCATCATTCACAGCTTTAATTTTCTTTTTGAAACTCTTAATCATTAGTCTGAGAACTTTTTATCCTTTCTAGTAAATATGGTTTGGAATTCATTTGAAAAAGTATTGATGTTTCACCTTCCATGATTATTCCCATATCCATCTTTACTAGACTCATGAACATAGGATCCCTTTCAACTCTCATCTTGTTCAAAAATCCATGATCCTTTCTTCTCAAAGCATCTTCCACCTTATTTGCCTTCCCCGGGTAGTAGTGTATAGTGCAATAATAATCCTTGAGTAGCTCGAGCCATTGGATTTGCCTCATGTTGAGTTCTTTTTGTGAGAAAATATACATCAATCTCTTGTGATCGGTATATATCTCACATTTTTTACCATGGAGATAGTGTCTCCAAATCTTCAAAGAAAATATTACAGTTGCTAACTCAAGATCATGAGTGGGATAGTTTTGTTCATGAATTTTTAGCTACCGTGATGCATAAGAAATAACTATATCATTCTACATAAGGACACAACTAAGTCCTTTCTTTGAAGCATCACTATAAATAACTAACCCATCATCCCCCATTGGTAGAGTCAATATTGTATCATTGATTAATATTCTCTTCGGTTCTTCAAAACATCATTCACACTCTTTTTTCCAAACAAATTTAACCCCTTTACATGTGATCTTGGTTAATGGGTTAGCCAATCGGGAAAAATTATGGATGAAGCATCAATAATAACCTGCTAAACCAATAAAACTACGTACCTCAGTTATACTTGTCGGTGCTGGCCATTCTTGGATTACCATGGTATTTGAAGGATCCACAGAGATTCCATCCTTAGATATAATATGGCCAAGAAAAGAAATCTCTTGAAGATAGAATTCACACTTTCTAAACTTCCCATACAATTCATTTCATCTGAGGGTTTTCCAAATAGTGCGCAAGTGATTTTCATGATCTTCATAGACTTTTGAGTAAACCAATATATCATCAATAAATACAACTACAAAGTCATCAATATATTCCTTGAAAACTCAATTCATTAGATCCATGAAAACATAGGGTGCATTAGTCAGTCCAAAAGGCATTACTGTAAACTTGTAATGCCCATACCTGGTTCGAAATGCTGTTTTCAGAATGTCTTCCTTCTTCACACACAATTGGTGATATCCATATCGAAGTTCAATCTTTCAAAAATATTGAGCTCTGTGAAGTTGGTCGAATAAATCATCAATGCGATGTAGGGGATACTTGTTCTTTATTGTTATATCATTGATCTCCCTGTATTCAATGCACAACCTCATAGATCCATCTTTCTTATTAACAAAAAGAAAAGGGGCTCCCCATGGAGAAACACTAGGTTGAATAAATCCCTTATTACTAAATTCCTATAGTTGTTTCTTTAGTTCCACTAATTCCACAGTGTCCTTTCTATAAGGGGTATTTGATATGGGCCTTGAACTAGGAATTAAATCAATGGAAAACTCAATTTCTCATTCTGGAGGATGTCCAGGTAAATCCTATGGAAACACATCAACATATTCTTGCACAATAGGAACTTCCTCTATTTGAACATTCATTTACTTTCTTATAGTTATTTCATTCTCTTCCTCCTAAATAATTGAATTTAGAAGGGCTACAAGGGGTGGATCTAGATAAGAATCTGGGGTGGCATTTCTACTCTAAAGATAAGGTACTCCTTTTCATTATCGAAAATTGTATCCTCCATCTTCTTACAATAAATTTTCACATCATGGTCTGAATTCCAAACCATTCTGAGCATTATATCAAATTCAATCATGGGTATGGTGATGAGAGCAACAGATAATGAAAATTTATATGCCCTAATGTGAACTGATCTATAAAACATTGTTGTAATGATAATTCCCTTATGAGTTTTTACTGACAACTCCCTTGTTAAATAAAATTGGAAATATCTCATTTTCTTAGAAAACTAGGAAGATATTAAACAATGCGATGATCCAAAATCAAATAAAGCATTGGCTAAACTTGGGGAAACCATTAAATTACCTACCACCATGTCTTTCGGATTTTCAACCTCATCAGTAGTGATTGATTAAGCTTGGACTTTATCCCTTGGCTTTTTCTGAGGTAAGTTTCCTTGGTGCTTAAGACATTCATTTTTATAATTCCCCTTTTCTCTACAATTTTAGAATTCAACATTGACAGCTTCTTTCTTTCCCTTTCAATCACGAGCTTGGTGGACTTTTCCACCACACTTTTAACAGACTCACATTCCCTTCAGGCAAGTATAGAGGTGTTTCTTCCTACATTTACCATAGGTTGTATATTAGACTTTTCCCTTCTTCCCCTTATTTCCATTTCCAGAGTGTTCAGCAGATATACTCTTCTCTTGTTTTCCTTTAAATTCGTAAGACTTAGATAATTCATTTTCTATCTTGATATCACATGAGACAATATCTTCGTATGATGAGAAGGATTGTGAGACTAATGCTTGATGGATAAATGGTTCTAGACCATCAAAGAATCTATCAATCTTACCCCTTGGGTTACGTATATAATTTGTTGCATGCCTTACTATCCTTGTAAAGTTAGCCTCATACTTTGCGGCATTCTCATCATCCTTTTGCCTCAGACTCAGAAATTGTCTTTCCATATCCACTCGATAGTCACGAGGAAAGTTTTTTTCTTAGAAAAGATCTTTAAACTCCCTTCATTACATATTTGATACTTCTTCATCCTCTTTTGTGTTTTGAATTAATGACAACCATTGATCTGCATCTCCCGTGAGGTGATAAACTGTCAGGACAACGTTTTCCCTTTCGTTACTTCCCAAATCATGAAATGTTTTATCTAAGGAACTTATCCATTGATAAACTACAAATGGATTGGTAGTCCCATTGAATGTTGGTGGTTATTGCCTCATAAAGTGGTCAAAAATTGATCCTCTACGTTGTGGATCAGGGTGCTCCATACGGGTAATGTTATTATTCATAACCTGAGTGAGTTGTCCCAGTATGGTGATAAGTTGGTCAACACCAGTTGCATCACCAGCTCCACTATAATTACCTTGAGTATGATTTAAATCCCTACATCGATTACGTGCATTGATACGGTTTCCATTCCTTCCACTAGGCATCATTTCTAAACAATAGAATACACTAGATTAGTTTATGAATCTCAATGCATAATTCCAAACTTGTAAAACACTTGTCAGAAATTGAACAGTTTATAGATATAATCCATAATCATAAATATTTTTTCTTTGAGGAGGTATATACTCATAAATCCTTAATAATGGTTTTTAAATAAAATGTGAATTATCTTAAGCATATCCCTCGGGAGTGTCGTAACCCAGATTGCGGTAAGGCCCGTTGTCGTGTACCAGGATACCCCGGGTCAAGCCTGAAACTCCTTGTCAGAGTTTTCACTCCTAGGTACACCTGTTCCAGAGCCGCATCTACCTTCTTGTATCTATACAGGGATGTATTTCTTGGAAAATATACAAAATCCCTATATTACCAAAATTCTAGAAATTTATTCTATACTAATCCTCAAAGTCTATTTTAGGGTAATGTTTTCCAATCAGAGATTTTCTAAATATAGCTTCCAAGGTTTGTACTAAAATTCCTCTAATAGCAACTATAACGCCCTGACCCTAGTTACCCAATGTAGATGCATTATTACATAACAATGGCATGATCACAAGGGATCAAGTCCCGAAAGACCGATCAGTTTAGTAGCCTTTGAAGTACTAAATACAAACATAAGTTTTACATAACATCATGAGATAAAAACAAAAACAAAATTTTGTCCCCTTTGAACACACTTATATCCCTTAGCCTATCCTTTCAGGTTAAATATAAAATACTTCTTCGCATCCTGGTAAAAATAAAATATAGAAAGGGGTGAGCTCAGATGCTCAGTAAGGATAATAATATAATAGAAACTATCATAAATAAGCATAAACATTTAAGGCAATGTATAAGACTAAAACATAAGCCTTTTAAACTTAAACTTCATCGTAATATGGAAAATAAGAATCAAATAATTCCATTTACTTATTCACATGGATATTCTACTAGTATAATAATCACATGCAATATCAGTAGCCAATTTCATAATAATGGAATGTATAGTGACAGACTTCATACCCACATAGTCAAGGCCTCGTGACAAGGATACAAATAAGATTTTTTTATGTCCTTGTTTCAAGACACTAGTTTGTCTCGTGATACCTACCGATGCATCGAGGAGCTATAACAGGCTCCACCCATCAGTTACTAAGTCCAATGCATTCCTCATGTAAAAAGGATGAAACATAACATAATCATTCGTATTAAAAATAGTATACGAAATGTTAATACTTTAACCATAAAGCATGAATGGTATAAAAATAACACATCCACAGTCAAACATATCACAAAACCTTGAATACAATATGTAAGATTGTATCATAATAAATCAACTTCAAACAAGTGTAAAATCCATCAAAGGATGTTGACATAGATGAAATCAAAACCATTTGAGAGAAATATATCTTCCTATTTTGAAATCATTTAAAAGTCACATAATTATAAAAGAAAACATTTATTTTGAAAATATTAATATAATATTGTAAGTGAATCTTTGAAGATGTTATAACGACGGAAAATATCCACACTCGCTGTATAAGTTAAAAAACATTCTTTCCTTAATTTTGTCGAAAAGGTCATAAAGGACCTTGTTTGGAAAATGACGGAAATATTCCTTCATAAACATCCAATAAAAAGTAAAACAAGGGTACAAATGACTTTAAACCATTGTCTAGAAAATATTAAAAATAATTTGAAATACATTTTTAAGAAACACGAATGTGGATGATAAAGAGGTCCCAGTAGATACTCATGTATAAACAACCTCAGATAATGAAGAGATTGTATAATTAGCTCTTACCTTGTACTTTTACTTGGTTGAGGGTATGTTAACCTCATGTATAATAGTTAAATAATTTCTATTAAATTATACAAGAACCACATACATAAATATGATATCATATATGATCTTCTAATATTTCTTTGTTAATAATATTTCGGTAGTACCATTGTTTTGGGTGTTAACTGATTCATTTTCCTTTATATGCCTCATTACTTAATCCATGATTGTTTTGGATAAGATTTATTTGATTCATATCCAGAATGATATTAAGTTCTTAAACATTTTTTTTTAATCATAAAATGAAATTTATTCTTGAATGGTTAGGATGGGGAATGAATCTCATCGCGTTCGTGGAGAGGGTAATCTGTACGCACACACGAGGGACAATACCATTCTATTGATGGTGAAATAATATGTAATTGGATGGTATATCATATTTAAATATTCATTAACATGTTATATTTATTAGGTACATCAGTTATACTCATTATTATACCCTTGTAAATAATGAAGTGTTTGAATAACAAACTACACCACGACGTGGAGACGGTAAGCCTTACGTACGCACATATGGTGACTTGTCATTCATGGGATGGATAGAATAATGAATATGGATGTAACATATTTCTAATAAAATTATAGTATTTATATGGTTCTGGACCTATTATTTTGGTCTGGGAATAATAAAGAAAGAGGAAGTTGAAGAAGAAAAGAACTTTGAAAAAGATGTGGTGAAATTATTAACTCTTCTTCAGGTGTTTCCTTTTGATTTGATCAAAGGGCCTCATTAGGTTGGATTTCTGATCAAAGTTAGGCCTCTAGGTATAATGTAGGTTAGTTGGGAGGATATTTGGGTAGATTTTGGCCGAGACAAATGGCTTTGGAGGTGTGATTTTGAGAGAAGGGGAATTACCTTTTTATAAGAGAGGTGAGGGTCACTTTAGGAAAATCATGAAATATTATTTTATAATACAATAATATTTGGTTTGTAATGGCTCAAAATGATTTATTTTGAGGATAATGTGGGTGTGGATCGAAAATCTCTCAAAAAATAGGTTTTAGATAGGTTTAGGTCACCATATTAACCTTATCATTTAGATTTAACTCTTAGTTAAATAGTTTAACTTTTACCATGTCTTCTTGTATTATTATATTATATAGTTAATAATCTTATTATCCATCCAAAGGCCCGAAGGCCTTCAAATTTTTTTTATTATAAGATAAGGACCCATTTTAAGGGATGAAGGGGGTGGAAACCCAATGACATCATGGACATAGGACATTCACACTCGAATGACGAAAGAGTAAAAACCAGAATGACAACAGAGATTGCTCCTCCCCAGCATGTGAACGTGAAGAAGCTATCCATCATTGCAATGTGATTCGGCAAGCAAGTGTCCTCAGTCAAAGCTGAGGCCTGATCCGATGGCTGGCGCCATACCCTCTCAAACAACCAAATCCAAGAAACAATGCAAGGATTAACCACCAGCTCTAAGCCCTCCTTTGGAGTCAACTCATGAAGTCGAGTCTGGAATCACAAACCTCCCACCTTCGAAAGCCGAAACATTCAAGCATACAACAAAACACTCCAAAACAACCGATGCAAACCACACGGATCAACCCACTGTGAAACCTTCATCATCACCAAACAGACATCTCGCAAAATTCCCATCGCTACCCTCTAACCTGCATGCAGAGACCGCAATAGACCATCCAAAGAACCCCCCACCGGAACATGACACAGTCGACAGAAACCAGCCCGTTCACCAAGGGAAACCAGTTCATCAAGGATCAGAATTGAAGCCCCTACGCAAGAGTTCCAGAGCACAATCCACACCACGGAAGAATGAATGGGCTCCATGGCCTCTGCAGAAGATGTTCGCAGCCCCGAGCGCATCCAGAGCAAGACCCCACCGCTGTGGAAAGGCGGTCACATCCCCGACCACTAGACCACAGCCCCACGACGCACGAACCGCGACCCCAAGACACCCTGATCACGCCCCCACCAATGCAGAATGGGCAGAACACCACCCCAACGCACCAGATCTAGATCCCCTTCGTCACAAAAACAAGACCCCGAAGTAAATCTAGACCTTACCTTCGCAGAAAGCTGAACCACGACCCCGATGCACAGGAACAGAAACCCCCTCGCCGCATTGGGGGACCGCGGCCGCGACGCCGCACTGAAACTCGACCCCACGACGCAGAAGATCCGGAGCACCACCCCAATGCCGGAGAAAACTAGAACACCCTCACCGCGGGAGATCGAACACCGAGCCTCCCGATCGGGGCCACCCTTCACCGCGGAATCAGCCACCGCACCAAGAACATGCCGGGAAGACTAAGGAGGAACCACCACCGTCCGAGAGAAACGGGAGGATGGAAGCGATGAGAATGAACCCTAATAATATAGTATTTGTTTTAAAAACTCATTTATGTCAATTTTGACACAATTTAGTATTTGATTTTTTTAAAAGTCTTAACAACATTTTTACTTAGAATTTTTTTAATCAACCCTAACATGTCATATTAACCTATAAAATTAGTTTAATTCATCAAAATTCTCAATTTACATTTATTTGGATATTTATAATATCATTTTTTTAATCTTTCAATAATAATGTAATTATTGCATCATCATTGTGCCATAAATAAATTTCATTATTTAATGTCTAAAAATTAGAAATAAAATACCATTAATTTGGAAATCTTTTTAGATTTTTAATGAATATTTATAGTCGAATTTATCTTATGTATAACCCGATATTAAAAAGGGTTTAGTTATTAAACATTGAATTTAATAATTTTAACTCTTCTTTAAATAAAATAATAATAAATGTCCTAATCTAATAAAAGTGGACAAAAAGGATCATATTTAATTCCTAAGTTTGATTTTGGTCGAAATACTCTTATTAAATAGAATTAGTAAATGTGTTAGGGTAATAATAATATTATTTTTACCATTAATTACCCTATTTACTTTTAACCGTGATAAATAAAAGTCAAAAGTTACTATTCACCAAAATTATTTTTATCTTATTGAACCACATTTTACTTACTGATATAGACCGTGTCTCTTAGATTTTTGAAATTCAATTCACAGAAGTGGTAAAATTATGTTTTATGCAAATTTGCTAACGTGCCTTGATGGTGGATAAAAGATGGTAAAAAGTTCAATAAAATTTTATATATCTAATATTATTATAAAATGACTCCAATGAATTACATTGAACATATATAGGTAGTATGTATCTATTTTTACCTAAAATAAACTTAAATAAAAGAATTAACTATTTAAATAAAAATTCAGTTTAAACAATAACGCAATGTTTTTCACTATTCATCAAAAATTGAAAGTTTTCAGAAAAATACCAAAAATTCACCCTAAGATGATTTTGATATTCGAAATCCAAAATTGAAGTCAATTTTGAAAAATAAAATTTCAAAAAGTGGGTATTACTATTCATAATGGCTAGTTTGGATGGTCGTGGTGTGTTATAACTCGAAGTTGCGTACAACGCAAGATATTGTATTATTCAAAGAGAAGTGTGTCGTGGAATCTTGGGGTGTTAGATATTTGAACTTTAATGTCAATATTTCTCCCTTTCCATTGTTTTTATAAGAACGTGTCTTATTCCATAAGGTTTTTCATCTCAATTTCCCTTCATTGAGACATGTTTTGATGTTATGCACAAATTTCTTATTAATATGATGTGTATACTTCCCAATAATTTATTTTTTCAAAACACATGATTTATTTCATGGGATTAATTTAAATATATGGTTTTAAATCTTCTAATTACTATTTATTCATAGATTTCTAAATCTGTAAGAGTCTTTCATTAATCAATCTGGTCTCTTATGTTATAATGTTTCTCCTTAAATTTCATATTTCATTTCATATGGTATACCCTATTTCTCTCTTGGGATATCAAATTTGATTAAATTATTCCTTATTAGTGAGTTATAATCCATTTTTAAAATGAAACCATGTTAAATATAATTCTCATCCATTTGAATGATGGTTTCCCTCTCCATAGTAAAAATTTCCTTTCATTCCAATGTTCTCCTTTTTAGTTAGAACCAAAATTAATTTTTATATCATGGGAAATTAGAATTTACATTATCCTATTTTAAAAATAATATTTTATTATTTTGTTTTATGATTTGGAGTTTCAAAAAAGGCGTTTTAAAACATAAAAAAGTATCTTTTGTACCATCCTTGTCATATTTGAGTTATATGTTCTCTTTATTTTTATATATATATTTATGAAATATTTGTCCCTCTAACATCTTTTTTTATATATTTACCTTACATATATAATAAGATAAATATAGTTTTCATTTCTATAATTATGCATTTTTTTATTTCCCTCAGAAATTCCCACATTTATGTAATCCCGATAGAAGTGAAATTTTCTATTTTGTATCTCATATCATGCATCACCCCTTTCAAATTTTCTTAAAACAATTAATGAAATATAAAAACCATTATTATTTTATAGATAAACCTATGTTCTCAATTTTTTATGTAAAATAATATTCTTTTTTACTTCATTAAAAATACGCTTTACTTATTTCACAAAGTACCGCCCATGTTTTACATTTTAATTCTTTCTTCTCTTAGATCCCTCTCATAAAATTATATATATTGGAACCCAATTTTCAAGGCCTGTATTTCTTTTTCAAATATGAACATATGAAATAATTAATTCCTTATTATATTAGTAATAATTTTGAATTATCCTTCAGTTATTCCTTAAATTCGAATTCTGAAACCCACTTCCATCTCATGGGTTCTATCTTGAATATAATTTATTTATGGTATATTTTCCTCATGTGGTGTGAATATATATGATTTTAATTTTTGTAACAGTGATTAATATAATTATATATCCCTCCAATGTATTGGGTGAAGCTTTATATCTCATGAGATGTTATATAAGGGATTAGGTAGTGATCCTAATCAACCATGGTACATTGTCCGCTACGTTTATGGGAATATAGAGTGAACCTAGTCCAACATGGGAATTTTCCAACTTAATGATGATGGACATAGGTGTGACCCTTGACATATGATTATGATAATATTTTTTATGTTGTAGACACATGTTTATGATTATATGATTTATTTATATTATTTTATTTATTCCATGTTTCTTTGATTATGATCATTCTATTAATGATATCATGTTATGCCTTTTGACTCTCTTGTTATGTTTTAATTCTATTTTTACTACCTTGATGGGATTTATAGATCACACTTTTCCTTATGTGTTTTTTTACAGGATATCCTACTCAGTTTTAGAATATTGTTGAGTATTAGTACCACTATGTTGACTTTCAAATAAATGTGATTTTTATATGTTTAATATAATCTATTTGTATATATAATATTCCAAATCAAATAGACCTCTAGATCCTTGGAATTTTTTTTAGAAAATTATGTTATAAATCATTAAAAAAGTATGTTTAAGGTGTGGGTATCTATTTTCTATTTTCAACTACACTAGGATCACTTGGTATCTTGTGTTTACCCACTAAAATAAAAACATAATCATCCAATGATAATTGAGAATCAACTATAGTGGGATGTTATTCTAAAATATTTTAACATTAAATTATTTTCTCAGAAGGATGTCAAATCTAAAGCATTATTTGAAATCCACATGTTGTACCCTTTCCCCATAAATTCAATGTTCGACATGGATCTCCCTTATGAAGAATTATTCCATGTTAATATAACTTATCAATCATGGAAAAAACATTATTAAGTTGCTTATAAATGTATAATATGAAAGATGATGGAAAACATGATGCTCAATAAGGTCAGGACGAGTATTATATTCACCTCACCACATTAACTAGTTATTCCCTACACATTTATATTATTTGATTTATACACCCACACTGAGCAAGAATTTCAACCTCTCATTGTAGGCTTGGGAATTTATATGAAAATACCAATGGATTTATTGAATATTAAGGGTGATTCAATGTTTTTGATCAAAAAAATCGAGAGTGACTATGTAATCGAGAAGAATTATTTGATTCACTTGATTGATTATGTTATAGGGTTTATGGATGAATTCACATTGGATCCAATACAATATTACATCCCGTATTAATGAAATTTGTATGTGGATGCACTATCATATGAAAATATGTCCCAAAAATATCTAGACCAGGATGAGAAAATTATTGGCATCGCATATTATTTGGTTTTCTCGCCATTCATAAACAATGATATGGAGAAAATTATTGATATCAATGTCTTCATATACAAAAGTGTTAATTTACCGTCACAGATTTTATAACAACCATGCTCTTTGTTTCATATTTATACATGATTTTTCACATAAATTACACTTAGTACAACATAGAATATTGAGAGGTATAGCGTCTTTGGGGGATAATAACATTACATAACAACTTAAAACATAAAATACAACATCTTTTTTGAAAACAACTTTTACATGACCACAAAATTCCTTCGTACTTAACGTTGCATGGGATAACCTAGGGACATACATAAGAAAAGGGTGAGCTATAAATCCCAGTAATGGAATAAAAAGAGAATAACATAAGGAATATAATACATGTTATTCAATATTCATGTCAATATTGCATAAAAGGAACATGGACATAAAGGCATGATATAGCATGATAATCATTACATTGAAATGTGGCAACAACATACAACATGATATTAGCATGAGTCAAGGCTCATTGCACATGTATTAACATGAGTAAACTCTAATTTCACATGAATTATCATGAGTAAAACCTTATTGAACTTGAATTATAATGATTAAACCCTCATTTAACATGATGTATCATGATACTAAACATTACCCAATTCATTGGAGTGCTATCAGGGTGCACTCTTCATAATCATTTCGTTTTCATGCATACGTGTCCCACATAGATCATATAACATTAATTCATTCAACATCATAGGTTATTATACGATCATGGAATGTGGAATACATACATTTAAGTCCAAAATCAATATGTATATGTGCATAATGTTGAATACCCATGATAGATAAATGGGTATGGTATTTACTACACGATGACTTTGGTATGGAAAATCGTAATGCAATTTTGGCTGCATAATGATGTCAAATAGAAATTCATAAAATGGGTTGATGAGAGAGAATGGGGTCTATAATTATTTATTCATGAAATGGAAAATAAGGGGGATATGTAATAATGTAACCCAACTTAATGAATTTAAAATTAAAGGGCATATCATAATTGAGGTGCTTGATAAAAAGAGGAGGGAGCGAAATCCCTTAAAGAATTTCATCATAGTAACGGCTTAGTTAAGGGTAAAAATAGAGGTGTATAAATGATATCTTTTTAAAAAACCATCAAATGGATAGTAGGTAATTGATTATAAAATGATTAAAATACAAATAAGTGAAACTAAGATACTAATTTCAAACAATGTTCTTGAATTGAAAAGAATATATGAAGGTGAGGATCCCTTACTTGGATGTGAGACTCCAAAGGATTAGTAGAGGATTCTTGGGAGCTTCTGAGTTACTTAGGATGACTCTAGGGAGTATAGAGCATAGTTTGGATGATATTAAAGGAGTTTTAGTGAAGAGTAATGAGATATTGGGTGGGTTTATATAGGAAAGGAGTGGGATTTCATTATTATTTTGGTTTTGGACACTACATAATAAAATTTTTAAAACCACAAAACCCCCCATGGTTTCTTACCTTGGTTTCTAGAAAAGGGGAGTGGTAGAAATTATATTATGAGGCCAATGTCTGAACATATTAAATTATTTCCCTTTCTTATTTTTAGGGAGTCACATTCTTAAAGAAATGAATTTAAAATATTAAAATATATTATGTCTTGGGGGATTCGTAAAGAATTTACAAAATAAATAAAATAAACTTAAAATCACATTATTTTAAAAATAAAACATTTATTTGACTTAATATACCTTTTATAGTATTTATTAAATCATTATTGGGTCATTATGATGTCATAAGACACACTGTATATTTATACAGTATTTAATTTTTACAAAAAAAATTCGACTGTCTCAAGAAATTATAAAAATTTCACCATTGGATAATTTAGAAATCCTAATTCCAAAAATAATATTCATTTTAGATAAAAAAATTCTAAATATTTGTATTTTCATTTTTAAAATAAAAACCTATATTTATTGAAAATTTACGGTTTTTTACAAAAATAGTTTTCAAACATTAATAAAGATTACATTTTACTTCATAAAAATTATATGATCATTTATATATAAAAAAATAATTTAACAATAATATTTTGTTAAAATATTATTTATTTCAAAAATAAATTAATTCATAAAAATAGATTTCTTAATTTAATTTTAATATTATCCAAAAATACTACTTATTCTTTAAAAATCATTTACAAAGTAAAAATAATAGGAATAAAAATATATTAGTTATTCTATAAAAAATATTATTTTTATTTCTAGCGTATTTATACATATCTCATTATTACACCAGCATGTTCCCTAAGAGTAAGGTGTGTGATGGTGGGGCTTTCATAGGGTTGTTCTATGAACCTAGTTTGGGTTATGATCTCGATGAGCTTGAAATTCTCCCATAAATAGTTTCACTCATGATTAAGTTGATGGATCTCATCTTGGTATTGGTCTAGGTAAAATTCTAGACATTCTATCTTCCTCAAAAGCTCCAATAAATGGGCTTCATAGGGTACAATCATACTGTTTGAGGCCATCACTTCCTTTTTCTATGTCAAAAGGATTTGTTAAAGCCCTATATTTATACTATTCATGTTTTCATTGTTCAACTTATATATTATCAATGGTAAATATACTTAATTTTCATTTAAAATCCAATTGAATATAATAAAATAAGTTCTTATGTTTTCTATAACCATAATAAATTTAATTAAGTTAAAATAAAGGTAATTTTATTCATAAATGTTTGGGTCATTACAACCTTCCCCCCTTAAGAAATATCACCATTGAAATTTTCTTTTCTCACATTAAAACGGATGAGTGTAACTCTGCTTCATCACTTCCTCTCATTCCCACGTTGCTTCTTCAAACTTGTCGTTTCTCCACAACACTTTAACATGGAGCATTGTCTTATTTCATTGAAATTTTTCTCTACAATCTAATATCTTCACTGGCTACCCCTCATAGGAAAGGTCATTCTCCAATGGTACCATCTCTATATTGAGTAAATGTGATGGATCCAATATGTACTTTCTTAAGATGGATTCATGGAATACATGGTGTACTTGAAATAGGTTCAGTGGGAGTTCTAGTCGATAGGTCACTACTCTGATGTGATCAAGGATCTCAAAAGGGCCTATGTACCATGGACTAAGCTTTTTATTCCTCACAAATATCAAGACTCTCTTCTATGGAGATATTTAGAGGAATAGAATATCTCCAACATTGAACTATAGGTCATGTCAATGATTTTTAGCATAGATATTTTGTCGACTCTGAGAATCTTTGATGTGTTGCGATATAGTTTTAACCATCCCCACCATTTCATTGACCATTTCAGAACCTAGATGTTTTCTTCCCCCAATTTATCCCAACATGTCAGTGTTCTACACCTCTTCCCATAAAGGGATACATAAGGATCCATTTGGATGCATTATTGGAAACTGGTGTTGTAATAGAACTCCAAAAAAGGAAGATGTTAGTCCCATCCACATTTGAAGTCCATTGATCAATCTCTCAAGATGTTCTCAAGTGTTTAGATAGTCTACTCAGATTGGACATCAATTTTAGGGTGTTAAGCCGTACTAAAGTTAAGCTCAGTGTTTAGATCATGCTAGTGACTTTTCCAAAACTTAGAGGAGAATCATAGATATCGATCAGACACAATCGATAATGGTACTCCATACAGCCTTTCCACTTCTCTGATGTATATTCATGCTATTTTATCAAGTTATAAATCTTCCCAAATCTAAATGATATGTGTAGTCTTTGTCAGAAGTTCCATAACAACCCAGATAGCATTATTTCACATGGATTTCTTTTGAATTCTGGTAACAAAGTCCATGGTGATGTTTTCTCATTTCCATGTTGGTATGAGTAATTTTTTCATCATCACCTTAGATTTCTATCATTCATTATTCAATTTCTGACATACCATGCACCTTGATGAATATTCAGTGATCTCCTTCTTCATGTTATCCCGCCAATAGTGCTCTTAGATATCTCAATACATTTATGTTTTTCCTAGGTGAATGGAGAAAGTCAAAATATGTGCATAATCCACGAGTTCTTTACTTAACTCGTTATTTGATGGAACACATAGTCTTGACCCAAATCTCCCAATTCCTTCTTCATTAACATTAAAATCCATGTATTTTCCTTTTCCGATAGTTTCCATATTCTTCTAATTTCTCACATCATCTTTTTTAGCATCATTTAACCTTTCCAAAATAGACAGTTCATAATTCATTTTTTAAAGGATTGATGATATCATTATCTTTATAATTCTCATGTCCATCTTCTTCAAGTATAAGAATATTGGATCATTCTCAGTTTTCATAAATGATAGAATTTCTAGGCCCATTTTACTTAGAACATCTGCTACCTTTTTTTCATTTCCATGATCGTAGTGTATTGAGAAATCATAATCCTTGAAGAGATCTAACCATCTTCTTTGGTGCATATTTATCTCTTTCTATGTGAATATATATTTGAGACTTCTGTGATCCGTATATATTTCACACTTCTCCCCAAAGAGATAATGCTACCAGATTTTTAACGCAAAGATCACATATTCTAACTCCAGATCATGTGTGGGATAGTTTTTCTCATGAAATTTCAACTTCCTTGAGGTGTAAGCAATGAAATTTCCATTTTGAATCAACACACATCCCAATCCTATCTTTGAAGAATCGCTGAATATTTCAAAAATTTCCCCACTTGTGGGTAGTGTGAGCACAGAGGAAAAGACAAGCCTTCTTTTCAACTCCATGAAGCTTTCTTCACATTCATCATTCTAAGAAATTTTTAAGTCATTCCAAGTTAGCTTGGTAATATGGTTTACAGTCATGGTAAATTTATCACAAATCAGTGATAATATCTATCTAACCCAAGGAAGCGACAAATATTTTTCATAAATGTTGTCCTCGGTCATCCCTCAATTGATTTTATCTTGTAAGGATCCATAGATATCCCATTTATTGTGATGATATACCCCAATAATGATACTTCATTTAACCATAACTCACGGTTGATGTAATTTTCATAGAGCTTCTCCTTTCGCAAGGTCTTTAGAATAATGTTTAGATGCTCCTCCTTGGTTTTGGAGTATATTATAATATTGTCTATAAAGACTACCAACAATTTATTGAGGTAATCTCTAAATACTGTAATCATCAAGTACATAAAGATTTATGGTCTTTTAGTGAGACCTAATGGGATTACTATGAACTCATAATGTCCATACCTTGTACAAAAAGCAGTCCTGGGGATATCCTCCTTCTTCACCCTTACTTGGTAATATCCTGATCGTAGATCCACCTTAGTGAAGTATTGTGTTACACATAGATGATCTAACAAGTCATAAATTTGGGAAAAGGATACTTTTTTTATCGTGATTTTATTTAGAACACGATATAAATGAAAAGGTGCATTGAACTATCCTTCTTATTGAGAAAGAGGACTTGTGCACCCCATGGTGAAGCACTTGGATGTATAAACCCTTTATCCATATTCTCCTTTAGTTTTTTCTTTAGTTCCTCAAGTTCCTAAATAGCCACCCTATAAGGGGTCTTGGATATTGGAAATACCCCAGGTATAATCTCGATAGAAAATTTGACCTCTCATCTAGGAAGAAAGCCAGAAAATTCCTCAGAAAATACATCAGCAAATTCCTTCACGATAAGCATGTATTTGAGAATGGTTTGTTCCTTAAACTAAATCATTTGAGATAGATACTCTTTCTCATAGGTAAATAATATCCATAATTGATATGATGGTGCTAAATAAGATTCATCCTCCTCATTACACTTGTATCGAATAGGGGGTCAATTCTGTATATGTATAGTGATTTCCCTCTTGTGTAGATTTATGTTGGCTCTATATAGACTAATCCAATCCATTCCCATAATTTCATAAAATTCCACCAAGGGAAGTATTATAAGGTTCATCTAGAAGTTCAATCCAAAAATTGTGATAGGGGGGGAGTTATATTCATAGAATGAAATAATTGCCCCATTTTTTTGTCTTCATCGATATATATACTTCTATTATTTTTGGTGGTGTTTGAATGGTTCTATTAAACTTTTGTGATATAAAATAATGCTTAGAACCATAATAAAAAATTACGCTCACTATTATTGAATAAATAGATAGTGTACCTATCACTACTTCATTGTCGGGATTCACTTTAGTTGTAGTGATGGAAAAAGCTCATCCTTGCTGCCTTGGTGGTTGTTAGTTGCCTATGAAAACCCTTGGCTTGTGGAATTAGTTTTCAATGTGCCTTGGTTCCTTAAAGTTTTAGCAATGAACAATGTGGTGTGGGTCGATCGTGGAATTCCTTTCCTCAATCACATTGATGGGTTTCTTCTGTCGGAAATTATTGGCCAGGTTTCCTTCTCTTCCGCACCAAAAGAATTTCCTCGATCCACTTAAGAAATTTCTTGGTGATTCTTTCCACACCTTTGACAAGATGGATGTTGGAATATCTTAGTGTCGTTGGATTTATCCATAAGACTACCATAATTAAAGTCCACTTTCTACATTTTATCCCCATGATACCCTTAAGATTCACCGATCTCTATCTTGACTTTGAGGGAACATCAACCAATTTCTTCAAAGCTATAAAAATCACAGATTACCATGGCTTTCTATAGACTAGGTTTTATACCACCAAAGAGGTGGTTGACAATGCATTCACGGGTAACAAAAAACCCAAAGGTGTATCGTGAAAGTCTTGGAAATTTTTCCTCATATTCCCCCAAAAAACTCATCGTCCTTTTTCTTGTGTGCAAGAAAATCTCTTTCCATATTAATATGAAGGTTGAGGGGAAAATATTTATCCAAAAACATTTTCCAGAATTCATTACACTCCATTGCTTCGATCTCTTACTCAGGCTTTGTATTCTTGAACAATGTCCACCATTGATCGTCTTCACCCTCAATACGATAAACAGTCAGAATAACCTTCTCTTGTTTGTAACATTTAAGGATATAGAAGATCTTTTTGATGGAATTGATCCATTTCTCTATGATTAATGGATCAGATGATGTATTAAACATAGAAGGTCTTCATCGCATGAAGCTGTTGACTACGGTTTTCTCTCTCTTGGGGGGGGGGGGGTCGGGTGATCCTCTCGATCTAGGTTTCTATTCAGAACTTGAGTTAACTGAGAGAGTATCATAACTGGGTTTGCGATTCCCAATCCCATAAATTTGATCATCTCATTGGGGTAATCCTCACACTGCCCTTCACATAGGTTGTAAACATGATTCCTCCTATTACAGGCTATTTGGTAGAATAAAAGGAAAATTAGGGATGATTATCAAAAGTAGTTAAACACATAAAGGGGAATCTAATGAAATTAAATGGATAACATATAAATTTCATTTATCTCCTTAACTTATGATTTTCTAGGCTTTATTCTATATTATCCATGATCTAATTTTTAACATATATTCTTCTGGGGTTTTTTCTTTGTTAACTTAACAATGGTTCATAATGAGCTTATGAATTTTCAAAATCATATTCGACAGGAGTGTCAAACTAGGTGCGCAGTAAGGCTCATTTTCGTGTACCAAGTTACCCAGATTCAATACCGAAACACCTTGTTATAGTTGTTACTCCTAGGTATATATATGCTAGAACCACGTCCAATTGTGGTATCAAGATAAGGATGTATTTCCATGATAAAAACCTTTATCTATAATTGAAAAATATTAGGGTTGTTATCTTGCACTTAGTATTGTCCATAAGGGTTTTCACTAGGTTTTTCTAATCCTAATCCCAAAAATAACTTAACATGCCCTCTGATACAAACTATGACAACCTTTCTCTTTATTTCATACTTAAACTTGATTTGTTACATAAATTACACATAATAAAACTTAGAAGATTTAGAGGTCTATCATATTTGAGGATTATGAACATTAAATAACAAATCAAAACATAAAATACAACATCTTTATTGAAAACATATGTTATATGACCACAACATTCTTTCGTACTTAACACTGCATGGGATAAACTGAGGACATACATAAGAAAAGGGAGATCTATAAAGCTCAGTAAGGGAATAAACATGGAATAAAATGAGGATGAAAATATACATTAGTAAATAGGAATATCAATGGATCATAAAAAAATTTGAACATAAATTCATGATAGAGCATGATAATCATAACATGGAAATGTGGAAATAACATACAACATGATATTAGCATGATTCCAGGCTCATTGCACATATATTATCACGAGTAAACCCTCATTTCACATGAATTATCATGAGTAAACCCTCATTTCACATGAATTAGTATGATTAAAACCTCATTTAATATGAAGTATAATGATACTAAACATTACCCAATTCATTGGAGTGTTATCATGGCGCACCCTTCATAATCATTTCGTTTTCATGCATAAGTGTGCCACATAGATCATATAATATGAATTCATTCAACATAATATGTTATTCCATGATAAATTAATGTGTAATAAATACAATTAAGTCCCCAATAAATAAGTATACAAGAATAAATCTTAATACCCTTGATAGATAAATGAGTATGGTATTCACTATGCGATGACTTTGGCCTCGAAATCATAGTACAATTTCGGCAGCATAACAACATCAAATATAAATTCATAAAATGTATTTATGAGAGATAAAGGGGTTTCTAAACATTTATTCATAAAATTTCTAGTACTGGTGATAGGTAAGAATGTAACCCATCTTAATAAATTGGAAATTAAAGGGTATATCATAATTGAGGTGCTTGATAAAAAGAGGAGAGAAAGAAATCCCTTATGGAATTTCGGCATAGTAACAGATTAAGTAAGGGTCTAAATGGGAGAGGATAACTGTTCCATAATTTAAATAAAATAAAATGGATAGTAGGTAATTCATTATTAAATGATGAAAATATAACCAAATTAAACTAAAAAGAAAAATTTCTAACAACGTTCTTGAATTGAAAATAATATAAGAAAGAGAGGATCCCTTACATTGATGTGTGAATCCAAAGGCTTATAAGAGGATTATTGGAGGATTGGGGGAACCTTGGGAGGAATATATGGAGTATATAAAAGATTCTGGATGACCGTAAATGAGTTTTAGTGAAGATTAATGATAGATTGGGTGTGTTTATATAGGAAAGGAGGGGAATTTCTTTATTATTTTGGTTTTGGACACAACATAATGAAATATAAAAATCCAAAAATCATTCAATGGTTTCTTGCATGGTTTCTATAAAAGATTACTGGTATGAATTATTTTATGAGGCCAAGAGATGAATATATTAAATTATTTCCCTTTCTTATGTGGAGGTGATTCACATTCTTAAATAAATGATTTTAAAATCTTAAAATATAATATATGTCTTGGAGGATTCATAATGGATTTAAAAAATAAATAAAATAAACATAAAACAAAATTATTTTAAATATAAAAAATTTATTTTTCCAAATATACCTTTTATAGTATTTATTACATCATTATTGGTCCATTATTATGTCATTAAACACACCATATATTTATAGGGTATTTAATTTTTACCCAAAAATATGACTGTCTTAGAAAATTATGGAAAAATTACTGTTGGATAATTTCAACATCTTGATTCCAAAAATAATATTAATTTTATCTAAATATTTTTATAAATATTTTTATTTTCAATTTTAAAATAAATTCCAACATTTATTGAAAATTGATGGGTTTTCACAAAAACAATTTTCAAACCATAATAAAAATTACATTTGACTTCATAAATATTATATGAACATTTATATTTAACAAAATTAATTTGATAATAATATTTTATTACATTATTATTTATTTAAAAAATACATTAATTCATCAAAATATATTTCTTAATTAAATTTTAATGTTAACCAAAAATACTACTTGTGCTTTAAAATCATTTACAAAGTAACAATAATATAATGAAAAATATATTCATTATTCTATAAACAATAATATTATTATTTCTAGGGTCTTTATACATATCCCTATATTACACCATTGTATTTTCTAAGAGTAAGGTGAGCGGTGGTTGGGCTTTCATGGGGCCGTTCGGTGAGCATGATTTGGGTCGTGATCTCGATTAACTTTATCTTATCCCATAAATGTTTCACTTAGGCTTAAGTTATTGGATATTGGCTTGGGATTGGTCTAGGAAAAAATTAGAAATGATATCTCCCTTAGAAGGTATGATAAATGGGATTCTTAGTGTATAAACCTATTGGTTTAGGCCATCACATCCTTTGTTTGTGTTAAAAGGATTTTTTATAACCCTATATTTTTACTAGTCATGTGATCATTGTTAAACATCTATATTATCAACGATAAAGATACTTTACAGTCATTTAGAATCTAATTGGATATAATAAAATAATTCCACGTGTTTTCTATAACCATAAGATATTTAATTAATTCAATATAAAGGGAATTTTATTCATAAATTTTCGAGTCGTTACAGATTGATTTCATGATCGAGTGGATATCTCCCACATAATAGTACCTACAAATTATGGTTATATAATAAGATCAATCCAATGAGGAACATATATTTTGTTTGATGTAAATTTTCATCCTTAATCAGGAACCAATCTATTTCATCAAATTAAGATATGTGGATACATTTATCCCTCAAAGATTCAAGACTAATTGAGTTCTCAATGAAATTGTACTCTTTTTATACATTTGATAACTTCATCAATCAACTAATGAAATTTTTTCACACTGCCAAATACACATATTCATTTTTCATATTGGGTTAGATTTCATGGGTTCATACCCTCTAACCACATCTAGGATAGTTAATATCATTCAAAATTCCACTAAATTCTGATCAAAATTGGTCAATTTGTAACCCCCCAATGAAGTCAGTACAAATTTTTTAATTATTTTCATGATGTCTAATATAATGAAAATATTTTTTCCCTCACATGATACTAAAAAATGACCCAAATTTATGTAATTTTATATTGAATATGTTTTATTAAGAGTATAATATTCAATCCATGCATTAATATTACTATTATTCATTTTCCAACTGATAAATAGAGGATTTGATGAAACTCTATCCAATATACTTTATAAAATTATAGATAAATATTATAATTGTAATTGATGCATATTTTATGTTGTTTTTCACCATTATTATTGACCCTAATTGTGCATATTGTGTGTAATTTTTTATGTGTTTGTGAATTTTTTGTGTTTATTTTAGGCCTTCGAATATAATTTATGAAACATAATGAGAATCATTCTGTAATAAGAATTTCCATGGAGGTAGTAGTGCAGATAAGAAAAAGAAAAATGATAATAGGGGGTCATGACCGGTAGTTATAGTTTCACACTATAAAGATGTTTAAGTAGATATAAAGAAGTGGAGAAATATGTGATTCACCCAATGGCATGAAATATTGTTGTGACCTTATAAATCAGAAGGAGAAAAAAATGAATCCATTCCTCAAGACAACACACATGAGATAGATAGACACCATAAAGAAGTCAAACACTCAACCATAGGAATTAGTGAGGGTGGAATCAATGAGAGAGGACTAGTGTACAGGTCCAGTGTTGGTTGGTATTGGTGGCCAAGGTGCTAATATCTAGTGTAGGTCTTCATAATTACCTTTTAGACAGGGATACCCTAATGTATTTGTTAGGATGATGGATTTCATGTCCCTATTAAAAAGGAATAAACCCTCTGGGAATATTTTTGATGTATGACACATGAAATATATTCATTTCTCAAATACAAATCTTCATGCATAGAATAAATTTTTTCATTGTGAATTTATCTTCATAAGGTTGTTATTAAAATGCTCATAAAGTTTGATGATGCCACAACTATTAATTTTGTTTCAGGATTTTTTTATTCAATATTCATACTAAAATATCCCTACTAATTTTTTGGAGATATCATGTCATGATCAATAGGGAAGACTCAAGTTCTAATAGACGAAAGAATTTTTCATTCCATGAATACATTTCTAGCACCATGATACTTTCAATTGAGGTCATAAAGAGGAAGGATCTTGTTCATTCACATCACAACAACTCTATTCACACTAAAACTAATGATTATTTTTTTATATAAAAAGTTTTCAAGGGTTAGGGGATCCCTAAATTATCTAGAAATTTTTTCTTGTTTCTCTCCCCTCTATATTTTCTATGGTCTATTATTACATTATAGTTGTTTTTTTATTTTTATTCTCCCAATTAAATTATGTAATTTGTGTTCTATTTTATATATCTTTTCTTAGTTGATTATGTTTTCTCAAACTCATTCTTTAAGATATTTTTTAATGAATGACGTATATGGCCTATGTCATGAGTAGCTATATTTCTTAAGGGTAGAGGGATTAATATTAGAATGATGATTGCATCAAAAAATTAACTAATATCTATTATTGAATTCATGTTTCTTAGAAATTTATTTTAATCATATTTCATTACATTAATCATTATAAGGGAATTACAGGGGGAGAAAAATAAACCTAAATTAGTTAATTGAGTCTGGACCAATGGATCATGTTTTTCCTCCACATTAACAGTCAATTGTAATTCAGTTATGTCATTAAATCTCTAAATAATAAAGTATTTGCATTGTATTAGGTACTATTAACTAATTTAACCACAAGAAGTTAGTATATTTAGGAAAAAATTATGCCTCAATAAATTTTTTCCTTCAATGATTGATAGAAGTGATATATTTTTCTAAAAATGCATTGAAATTGATTCTAAAACAAAATTTCCATAAACTATTTATATTTCATCTATAGACACACAGTTTTTAGTTTTCATAATTTAATCCCTTAATAATTGAGTTAATAATTAGAAAACAGACCTCTAAAGGTTCGCAATTCATCCTTCTTGTGGGTTCGACCATGGGACATGCAAAGCCTCTATTACATATTTATAATAATAGTGTTTTTCCCATTTTATAAATTTGTAAACTAATTTGACTCTGTATAAATTATAGATTCATATATATACTGATAATCTTTTAAGCACAATTGTTAGGGAAGCATGGTGAACAAGAATAGTTTTTGATACTGGTTATTGATTCCCTCACATTCATTCCAATTTCTATTTTTATATTTTATTTTTTTACTTCTAATGGATTGATACATTGTTTTCCAAAGTATAAAGTGAATTATTAGGACCCCAATAACTAATTCAAGGAGCCTATATTCTCAAGAGGTACTCATTTATGATCCAGAGATTGATAAATCCTTGTTCACACAATGAAGACTAACCATGGAATAGATGCACAATCCTGCCACCCCTTGATAGTTTCAATGCTTAGTTTCCACAACATGAATAAAAACAGGGAGAAAAAACAAAAGCCTCATGAGTATACCATCTAGTATTATAAATTACACTCCATGTATGGTGCAACACAAAACATAGTTTTTCCACGGATTTAGGTGAAAAACTTTGAGATGAAACTAAATCTCATTAAAATGCTCTAGAATATTGGCCAATTTGGTTTCTTACAATGTGAAGACCCACATATACATTTATCTATCTTTTTAGATATTTGAAACACATTAGGCCATATCATAGTATTTTTAGATGTTATTTGCTTAAGATTGTTCCAATTTTCATTGTGGGTCTAGGAAAAATAATAGTTATTTATCGAATTAGCATGTTGTATTACTACATGGGATGAGTTGTCCAACAATATTTTAGACAAGAATTTTCCACCCACATAAACATGGAATTAGAGAAAAAAATAATAAATATTTCACTCAGATTGGTGGTGGGTTTACTTTGGAGGTGTTTGATTGATTTAAGAAGATTTTGAAGAATAAACCATTCAATCTTCTTAACATTTATCTTCAAATGTAGCCTTTATAATATAGATTACAACATATATCTCAAGACATTGTGGATTCCTCAACTAATGGAGGGATGATGATGAAAACATTAGAGGTTTTATGGGATATTTGAGATGGGGTATCCCACAATTACATACTCTTATTGAGGGATAGAGGTCCCTTATGGAGAAGAATACACCAAGTGGAAGAAAATAATCATTTAGTTACCCAAGTAAAGGCCCTCATGAACAAGATTGAAACATTAAATTTTTCAAGATACCAGCCTTCACCATCAGAACCAAAAGTGGAAGTTCAATATTGTAAGATATTCGAGCATACAAATGTGTATTAAGAGTATCAGGAACTATTATAGGACAGCCATCCCCTAGACCATAACTATGTTAGTTTCAATCGATGCCAGTATGTGTATCAAATTCCATATCCACAATGTAGAGACTTTAATCCCCAACAAGTACATAATTAGTGGTTGAGCCATTCAAAAAGAGTCCAAGAGTACTATAGAAATCATGTTACACCTGGGTATCCTCTGTAACCATTTACCCAAAGTCCATTTCATCCATTTACACCTTTTATATCTTAGAAATACCTACTAAAATGACAATTCAAGTAGTAATTTCAGCCACCACAGCATCCTATCCAGCCCTAGAAATCATCACTCAATGACATTCTTATGATGTTTATTCAAAAAAAATTCCCACATATTACTGTCAAAGTGACATACATGAAAACCCAAAGATCCATACCTATGAAACCTTAAGAATCATGGGGGGAAGATTCATCAAACACATTTGGAATGATTATCGATTACACATTTGGATATCATAGAGAAAAATGATTAAGAAGAGGATAAAGTAGTGATCATGATAATTAGATGAGGGATAGAAGGAAGGAAGCCATGCAAAGTTGAGAATAAATAAAAGGACCATCCACAACAAGAGGTTATGGATGTGGAAAGGCATAATCCAGTAGAGGAAAAAAATATGGATAAAAATAATTAAATTTAAATGTACATATTCAGGAGAATAAAGATTATGGGAAACAATAAAGGAAAGTAACATGTTGGGTCAAGGAATCACATGATTAAATACAATACATAGCACCAATACCATTCAAAACCCCACTCCCATCTTCTATTATTATTTGGAAATGGATGGTGGAATCTCAATACAATAATTTTTTAGACATTTTAAAATAGCTTCACATTGGAATCCCTTTCAGAAAATCTATTTCTAAACTTTTTAAATATGTTATGTTCTTAAAGAATTTTTTATTGAATAAAAATAATCTAGAATATTTGGGAGTCAAATAAATTTGTATATAGTTCATAACAATATTTTAGTGGAAAATAAATATGAAGATGAGATACCAAAATAGTTTCTCTATAACATGAAGTATTAAATCATGTACTTTTTTGAAGTGTTATGTGATTTGGGAAGAAGTGAGAATTTAATTTCGATGAGTGTCTTTAGAATACTGGTATCGGATGATCCAAATATACAAATATTTTCTTTGAAAAATATTGATATATCTATGAAGTACCCCCGTGATATCACGGAAGAAATTCTATTTAATGTTGAGAAATTTAGTTTTCCCTATAGATTTCATTATCTAAGAGATGGATGATTAAAATGGTATACCTATCAGATTGGGAATAACCCTCATCAAAACTAGGAAACAATTTCTTTGTGTGAATAAAATATTACTAATATTTATAGTATGTGAAGAAAATTGTTTTTATTTGGTGGAGGAGGTGAAAAACGGATATATTTTGTTGATTGTCAATAAATACCAGTCACTGAAGAATAAGATAGACAAGAAGAGTTATCATTGTAATTAATACTAGATGAATAGGATGATAAGATGGTAAAATCTTATATATTATATGGGATTTTATAAATATATTAATATTAATATAGGTAACAATAAAATATTTTAATTTTTCAATGGGATAAAAGCACAAATAAGTGACTCCTACCCAGAGTTCATCCCTCAATTATCAACCCACTAACACTAGAGTAAAATCCATTACAAATTACACTAAGGTATTCATTTTCTGGATCCATAGAGACACTCCCAATGATCAAAAACTACAATATTACCACAAATTAAGAAGAAAAATTGATTACTATTTTGAAGGGAAAAAACTCTCCTGTGAGGAGATGTAATGATATCAAAGGCATCAGTCCCACAGTGTGAACCTATAACACATCACTCAAGAAGGAATAATTTTAAACATCTGAAAAAAAATTAGACTAACTCCACTAATTAAAAAAAATTACAAGAAGGAGGTACTAAAATTGTGATTTCAGATAGGGAGGGTGTGTCCTCTTCACATGGTGCTGAATAATGATGGAAAAAAAGTGATGAATAATGAAGAGAATAATATAATACCTATAAGTACCATAATGGGTTGGTGAGTATATTTCGATTCAATAAAACTAAATGAATATATCCACAAATACCACTTACCATTTAAATTTATAGATAGAATGTTAGAAATAATTGACCAACATGTTTTTTATTTTTTTTCCTTCATAGATAATCAGGATTTAAACATATTTAGGTGGGACTAGATGACCAATATGTGATGAAATTAACTTTTCCTTATTATATGTTTTCATAACATTGTATTTATTTTAGAATATGTAATTCACTGAACAATTTTCAACAATTCATTACACGAATATTTTCCTGATATAGTTGAGGAATTACTGGAGATTTTGTGGATGAAATTTTAGTTCATGGGATATAATTTTATATCTACTTAATAACCCTTTATTATTTTTGAATTGTTGTGATGACCAATGATATTTTTTAAATTCAGAAAATTCCATTTTATAGTATAATGTTGTCTTGTTCTACACCACAAAATTTCAAATCAGTGAATTGAAGTCGATCTTGTGATGATCATGTTGATTAAGAAGCCTCTAAACATAACAAAATCAAGGGTATTCAGATATTTCTTAGGCATGGAGGGTTTTACCCCAACATTGTTAATTATTTTAATAATATTTCTTATCCTCTTACACACCTTTTAATTAATGATATAATATTCATATTTTTTGAGCCCCTTAAAAAATAAACATTTTTTTAATGATTATTCTAGTGGTTTCCCCAATACTTGTTAAACCAAATTATGAAAAATATTTTGATCTTATGTGTGATGCAAGTTATTTTTCTAGGCGAGCAATTTTTTGGATAGTGTATCGATTACATTTTTTAATAATATTTATTATATGAGCTATGCTCCCAATGATTATCATGTTAATTGGACAACAGTAGTCAACGGATTTCTCATTATCATATTTTATTTTAATAAATGTTGATCCTATATTGGGTTTTTTAAGGTTATTATTTATACTAACAATGTATTTTAGCATTAAATTATGAATATGAAGGATGACAAGATGAGACTAATTTTGTGGATCTTCACACTATTAGAGTTTAAAATCATCATTAAGGATATGAAAGGCTTGGAAAATGTATTAGATAATCACTTATAATGATTGCAACTACCATATATTGGAAAATAATAGGACCTAGACATGTTTATATGAGTTCCCAGATGAAAAAAAAATATTTTGGCTTAAAAGAAAGTCCATATTTCATTGATATGGAAAATTATTTGGTTATATGGACATTGTTACAGCCCTTATCTTACCAATAAATGATGATGATTTTGAAAAAAAATCATTGCTTTTTTGTTGACCCACATCTTTTCAGATAGTGTGGTGACTGCCTGAAAAAATAATATGGTCCCAAAGGATAAGTACAAAGTGTGATGGAAAATTTTTCACTCATCCCATATGGGAGGAAAGCATTGAAATAACACAAAATAGTCCAATATTCCTCAGAGTGGGTTAATTTTTCCGATACTAAACTGAGCTTCTAGAGAGTTCATGAACAGTTGTGATATATGTTAGAGGATAGGGAATATCAGAAAGATATGTGAGATGTTGTACCACCAGATCCTTAGGGTGTAGGTGTTCGATGTATGGGGTATATAATTCAAGGGAACCTTCCCAAACTCATTCGGAAATACATACATCCATGTTTTTTTGGATTATATGTCAACATTGGTCGAGGTGAAAGCTAAAACTCTCAATATTTCCAAGGTGGTGATGTAGTTATTACTGAGAATTTCCTTTTCTCATTTTGGAGTTTCTCAATTACCCAACAATGATCATGTTACCCACTTCAAAAATCACCCTATTAGAGGACTACTCGATAAATACAGAGTCCGATAAAACACCAAAACCCCATAACACCCGAAATCTATCTAAATAGTGGAATTTTCCAACCAATATATAAATAATATTTTGGGAAATATTGTTAATTAAAATTTAAAATATATCAATAAGAATATTGATTATGAAATTTGGGTATACTGGATAGCTTATAAAGAAACAATTGGTATAACTCCATAATTTGGTACATGAAGCCCTTTAACCTACCTGTGAATCTTAAAAATCAATCCTATTAGACTATGATGAAGTTAGATATGGATATATACTAAGAAGGAGGAATGATATTACTAAAACATGATGACTTTTAAAAGATAATATGGGGTTCTTATGATAATACTAAGATATATTTAGAAAATAATAAAAAAATGGAATGACTTATTCATCACAAAGAGAAAATTTTCACCTAGGAAGAAGGTAATTTATTTAACTCGTGTTTGAATTTGTTTCCAGGTAAGCTAAAGTTGTGATGGTCAAGACTATTCTTGCTGATTAAATTATTTCAGCAAGGAGATGTTTAAATCTAAAAAGAGAATGATACTCCCTTCAATGTTAATATATTAAGGTTGATGTTATATATAGATATTTTCTCGGAATGATTCATATTGAAAATGAAGTTTCATTAAAAATGATGAAGGTGTATCTAGCTCTCGATGTTAAATTAACACTGACTTGGATGCAACCTATGTATGTCATATCATTTTATTTATTCATTCTTATAGTGGGGGATAGTAATTTTCTCGGATTTGAGACTTGGGGAAACCTTCACTTACACTCTTTTTGGCGCCTTAGAATTTTGCGTGACAATGGAAAACCAATAGTTAGAAATGAAAAGTTAGTTCATGACATGAATAAGAAATAAGTTTCATGGAATATTTCAAAAACTATCATTTTTCAATTTTAAGAATGGCCATATTCCACATAGGAATAAGAGAAGTACCACCTGTAGGATATGATTTTTTTGTCATTTACCTATATCGTGATGTAATTCCATAAATATAGTTTATATAAATATATATTTTGGATGTGGTGAGGTAAATATAGATCACACAAAGAATTATCCTAGATAAAATCATACAGATCTATCTGAAAACATATTTAGTTACTCATGTCAAAAATTCAGGGACTGTGGTGTGACATTTACTATATATGTACCTCATAATTTTGAGTTTTTTCATTATGTAATGAACTAAGGTGGGATGAAATCCAACCCAACACCTGAACTAGCCTGAGGCATGGCCTGAATGGTGTTCTTGATCCCCAAAGGATGGCAACTAGTTCATTGGAATCATACACCGCATTTGAGATTGGTTTCAACCAAATGAATCAACCATAAACCAACCAAAAGTGTAAAATATCATACCATCAATAATAACCATAATCAAAATAAATAAAAGTATTACAAGTTAATGAATTTACATACATAACCAAAAACCAAAATACCAAAACATAGAGGGTAACCAACTACAAAACTAAATCTCCATGAAATAAGCGAGTCAATGCCCCCATTCCACCACCACCAACACATGGAAGAGAGGAAACACTTGCAACTGGATCCACTATAACCACCACAGAACAACATTCCTTTACCTGGGTCAAACATAACAAGGTCTACATACACCCAAGGGTGTATGTAAGGTGTGACAAAATTCCCTGAAGGATATCACCAAAAAATATTCAATTCTGTAACATTATATGAAAAATTAACATGCTAGTTTTTATGAAAATGGAAGAAAACATTTTAAAGGAATCATGCTCTTAAATTGAGAAGGAAATTAATAACACAAAAATCTTCATGGTAAGCAAACAAACATATTAGAATCATGGGTAACCCCAAAGGTACTAGGGTTAGTGGGGTTCTAGGTTCTTCATGCCTAATTAATAAGTACATGAAAAACCCATTGTCCTCATGCACGAGCCACTAGGGGGATTTCACATCTCGTGGTCTAGTAGTATTCAATCATCATCAAATATTTATTCAGTGTCGTAGAATTAATTGTCCTAGGGTAACTAGGGCTCAGCCTTGTTAGACCTCCTAACATACTAGATCAAGTCTTCCCTAACTAGTCACCTAGGATCCCATAGTGCTCAATTATATTTTTCATTTCACATGAACTTGAACTTACACACACACATTATCAACAATGAAAACACATATGGAGGAAAACCATTTTCAATAGGAAAACCACTTTTGAAGACATAAAAAACAAAAATCCATTGAAATTTTTTTTTCACCCCCACAAAATTCATAGAACCCATTTAGAAATCATAAAAATAATTAGAAAATCATCCAAAAAATTTGAATAAAGGAACCATATACCTTTATCCTAAGGAAAATGAGGTCAAATGGTCTCTTGGGGGAGGGTGGAAATTGTTTCTATGGACCATGCACCTCGGACAGGTCCACATACCAAGGTGCACTGTTAGCCCGCATGCCTGTGTTATAGACTGTGCAGCCTGGAAAACCACACTATCCAAGTTTCATGTTTTTCAGTGGGATGGATCATGGTTTCTACTAACCAACCACTAATCATGCACCACCTAATGTAAGTCAAATAATCTACCATTTTCATAAAAATTACCTGAAATATTCAAGATATTAATATAAGGCCAAAAATAAAATAATTAATACCTCAAAATAAACTATATATGTGAAAATTATCTCAAAAAGGAAAATTTTATACCATCAGAAGGTAAAAATGATTTTTAATTAGAGAATAAGAATGGTTATTTCTCTTTAACCTATGAATTTTTCTCCCATGTATCATGCTCATCATTCCTATGCTACTAAAGGATCTAGAAAAATGGTATGGACTTCCAGTGAAGCATTTTCACTTGAGAATCCACAATCCATAATGGCAACTAAAACATAGAAAAGTCAGATTCCATCACCAACTCCTTCTTGTTTAGCATGTGAGATAGGTATGAATTATAATACTTCAATTGAGACACATGGAACACATCATGAATCAAATTTAACTGAAACAGAAAATATAACCAGTATGACGCCTTACCAATTATTTTGGTAATCTCAAATGGTATGACATACCTCGGTGTTAGCTTCTCCTACTTACCAAGATGACGATGACCCCAGCGAGGGGCCAATTTTATAAACACCCAATAACTAACTGATAATTTCAAGGCTCGGTGCCTCTGATTAGTATAAGACATATGGAAGCATTGTGCTATCCATAATTGATTCCTAATAAATAAGACTACATTAGACTTCTCTTAAACAAAACATGGTCCCAGCAGATAAGTCTTACCCACTATTTTCTGGCATAGAGGAAACCAACATGGTCAACCATAAATCATCTCGAAGATAGAAATTTTAGCCGAAAAATGATAGCTATTATTGTTTTCAAACTCCACCAATCCCAAATGGTTAGTCCATAAGCCTCTAAAATCCAACACTCATTCCTAAAGTATGTCTTCCATGATCTGATTAACACACTAAGTCAGACCATTTGTTCGAGGATGATATGCCATACTCAACATTATTTGTGACCCTATTGTCTTTTAATGTCCATCTCATCACTAAGAGGTAAAGAGTGGATCCTTTTCTTAAAAAAAGTAGATGGAACACCATGAGGCAACTTTATCTCATGAATATATGGTCATCCCAACTCATCCACCTTGGTTGTGTTCTAGATTGGAATGAAATGGGCTGATTTGGCAGATAGTAAATCTCCTCCAAAATTTTGTTTCATCCCTAGGGTGTATTTGGTAAGATAATGATGAAGTCCATGGAGACCTTATCCTACCTCTGGGTAGGAATAGGTAGGGAATAAATCACATTGGAGGGCTGTTGGTTCTCTTCTTTAACCTACTAACATGTAAAACATATGAAAGTGATGTTGACTATTAATCATCTCATTCAAGGCCACAAAAATAGATGAAACCCATCATAAAACATCTTGGGGATCCCTGGATGAATAAACCACTAAGAATGATGTCTATAATACATAACCACATTCCATAAAGACAATAGAAACATATGAAGACCCCTGAAGTAGGGAATTCCATATTAAGACAAAGGCCAGATGCTAGGATCCACCCCACCATTTAGAAATTGCATAGAATGCTGACACACCTCGCCAATCAGCTTCCCTTGTCGAATCAGATTCTTAATGGAGGGAGTCAGGTGAACACTAGCCAAGAAGGTACCTCCACTATTCTACATGTATTCTTGATGCATCTAGGTGAAATTAACCATCAATTTCCACTCACCACTGTACTCTTTAAGAGCTTATACCGACAAATTCTTACACAATGAATCACTTACCACATTGATTTTCCTAGTGTGTAGATGATATAAAAATTGAACCCCTGAAGGTACTCAACTCGTCAGTACTACATCATATTCAAATACAACGTAGATAAAAAGTAGGCCAAGATCATATGATCTGAGTAGACTAAAAAATTCTACCTGAAGATATTGTGACACAATATATTTATGGAATGCATCATTGTCACTAATTATAGGTTGTGGGTTGTGTATTTCTATTTGTGTGTTTGGAGTTAGTGAGAACCATTCGCCACCACATTCTCATCCCACATCAATATAGACCCAAGAACCATACCTTAGGCATCACAAAATACAATATATCCCTTTCGAGATTCTTGAAAAATTAAGACAGCTGCTATGGTAAACCACCGCTTAAGATCTTTAGAGGATTATTATAATTTTGAATTCTATTCCAACCTTACCCCTATCCGGGTAAGTGTTGAAATCAGTGAAGCAGACCAAAATAAATCTCTAACGAACATCCTGTAATGCCCTCTAAAACCCAAAAGCTCCCAATTCCAAAAAAAAGTCTTTGATTTATCCCCTAACATCACCGCATTGATCTTCTCAGGGTCCACTAAATCGCATGTCCCAAAATCACATGACCCAAGATCTTTTCCCCATGATCCAAAAGGTTAACATGGAGGATAAAATCATAGAAACTATGATCTTTAATAGCTCCTAGAACAATCCTCAATTGCATATCATTCTATTTTGTGGTCTTGAACTAGACCTGCCTGTCATCCAAAAATATAATGACAAAGGAGTTGAAGTAAGGATGGAACACCCTATTCAAAAGATCCATAACGTCCTCTAGAATATTTTTTTAATTTGAATGGCATGACCAAATACGCAAAATGTTCGTACCTATTTCATATGGTTGTCTTAGGGACATCCGCCTCCATGACTCTAACCTGGTGATACCCAGAACGCAAGTTCATCCTGGAGAACCACTTTTTCCCCCTTGAGCTGACCGAAAAGGTCTTCAATACAGAGACTGGGGTATTTGTTATATATCATTAGCTTATTAAACTTCTGGTAATCAGTTCATAACCATAGAGATCCATCAGCATTCTTAGAAAATAGCACTAGGGTGTCCCAAGGAGAGATGTTCAGGCAAATGAGTCATTTCTATTCTAAATCATCAAGTTGTATCTTTAATTCCTTCAACTAGATGGGGTACATATGATGTGAGGGAAGAGATATCAGTTGTGTTCTCGGTGGCAAATCGATGGTGAAATCCACTTCGTTCTCTGGATGATACCCTGAGAAATCATCTGAAAACACTTCTGAGAACTCATATACTACCAAAGGTAATCCACTATAAGAGCCTCCATCGTCACCCTATAACATCAGCAATTAGATATTGAAAATTATTTTTACAAATTTCAGAAGTTGAGGCCCAGCAAGTCCTATCTGAGGATCCCACTCACCTTTAAAAACTTATGTACTCTCATCAAGTTAACATAGATCACAAGCCGACGATAACAATCTATGTATTCCATGAAACACACCATCCAATCCATATCGTGGATCATGTAGAAGAGGTCTATTTATGAAACTAAGAAATCTCATTCCATCTCAACCCCTAATTATGTGAGTGCATAGGATGGACTTATAAAATAATTCTCTTTCTTCTTACCAAGTGGCGTCACCTACTCCATCACATACGACATGAGCTCGATGAGAAATTTCAACAAATTCACAAGATGGGTAGAAATAAAGGAATCAGAAAAACCCATGTCAAATAGAACATCGACTATGGAATGAAACATTTTCCATTGAAAACATTCAAAATGTTAATTATTTATAATCTTTTTCTAACTATAGTGTATAGTAGTTTGTATGGTCAAACCAATGAGAATGAGGTGTACCAAATTTTCAAGGAAAAACACTGAAAAACTATGTTTAATAATATTTTCAACCTTTTAATTTTTCTAATTCAAAAGAATGATGATGTGACATTGATTATTTTAATATAACTATATGATAATCGTGAAAAGATGTCCAAGAATTGAATTCAGAGATTGAGGAATACAATTCAAGGAAGATGCTCGGGGAATTCAAGACTACTGGTTGAAAATTGATTATTTCTTCACATGAATTTTAATTGAATTTTCACTCTCAGAAATAGATCAATTAATCTACCTCACCAAGAGATTAATAATGAGGATTAGTGAATCTAAATGTTCGCCACAACTAGAAAAAAACAAAAGGTTTTCATGAATGAAATCAATGGATTAATTTTTTTTTTGTAATATTCCATTGTATTCAAATTGAAATATGAAGAAATGAATTCAAAATCAATCTCACTGATTGATCTTGAAGTTTGAATTATAGATTTAGAAGTGAAAATAAAATAAATTGAACTCATAATCGGTCTTTCCAATCAATCCCAAACATAAAGAAAACTTATGGGAAGAAATTAAAATATAAAACCAGTAGAATTGAAAACAAACACAAAAAAGGAAAATTAACAATGTATTATTTCAAAAGAAAATTAAACAATTAAACTTCAAAATGAAAAAAACAAAAACAAAGGGAAGAAGTAATATCCCTCAAGAAAGGTGATTGTTGTTGTGGGTGCTTCTCTGCTCCTTCTGGTCTCCTTGAATCTCTTCTTATCTCTATGGGTCTCCAGAATGAATCCCCAAAAATGTGAATGTCAGTGATTGTGTCAAAGGCTACTCCATATGTTTTCTACCCTCTAATTTCAATAATCTTTCAGCTATATTTTGTCACTGACGACACACTGACTCTTCTCTCTCTTCCTCCAAATCTCTGAATGCATGACTTCCATTACTACCATGCTTGTGACTTTAACATCTCCCTTGTAATAATCTCAACAATCCCACCAGTGGTCTATTAGAGGAGAACCTTGATGTCATTTGGGTTGAGTTCTACAAGTTAAAAATACAGTATAAATAAATTGAAATTAATGTATTAAAAAGAAAATAAATTTTAAAATAAAATTAATTATTTTTAATAGAATTAAGTATTAAAATCTTTGTAAATATATTAACTAAAATATTAATTAGTAAAATCTATCATTAAATATATTTACATAAATAATTGTTATTATTGTTATTATTATTAACATAATTATATATTTAAAATAACATTAATAAAATTTACTGGTCTTAATATTATTATATTAAAAGAATATTTTTTTAGTTAATTCATTAATAATTATTTATTTTATATTTTTATTATTACTACTATTCTTTTATTTATAACTATTATTTGTTAAATTATTTATTTAACATTATTAATGGTAATATTTTTATATCTTTATAAAAGTTTAATGATTTTTATTATTTTTAGATTATTAAATGTTATTATATTATTACATAATTTAAAAATATTTATTTTATTTAATAATATTATTATTGTTATTAATTTATTTATTAAGTATATTAGACATAATATAAATATTAAATTATTAATTTAAATTTATTTACTCAATGAAATGATTAATTACATTATTTTATTTTATTTATTATTTTTATTAATTAATAATTTTAAAATATTTATTTATTATTTTATTTAATTGATTTTTTATTTATGTTTTTATCTTCTTTTTTCTCCCTCTCCAAAGTCGTGCAGAGGATTCTCTTCCTCTAGAAGTGCTTGGCAGATCCCTCAACATCGGCTCCTGTTAGTTCGGGTGGTCCTCATCCACACCGGTGAGTCTCGCTTCCTTCAAATCGAAGGTCAGTCGGCTTCCTTCTTGGCAGGAGGTTCAGCTGGCGCCGGAGACTCAGGGCGGAGTGAGGTTGGCGTTGTTGTTTGGTACCGAGATGGTCGGCGGAAGAGATCGGTCGAAGCAAAGATCGGATAAGAGTCAGCGGCTGTGTCGTGCGGCATCGGTGATGGAGGAGTCTGAAGGTGGCTTGCAGTGGATCTCGGATAGAATTGGCGACGTCGTGTGTAACCGATGTCGGCGGTGGCTCCTGTCAGATTTTAGATATGGCGAAGGTGGTGCGCCTCATCCTCGGCGATGCAATTCTGGTTCGATGTTTCCTCAAATCCCGTGATGCTTATGGTAGTAGCTCCTGCAGTGGGTCATTAGGCTTCAGCGGTGAGCGGCATGCTTATCTTTGGCGGGGGATTTGAGTTCAGCTTAGGTGGTTCAGATTTCTTCAAATCTGGTTGAATGAATTCCTGGATCTGTGGCAGAAGCTTTATCCGACGTTGGGTGAATATTTTGGTGTCAACGGTGGATGAGTTCTATGGCGGTGACTCGTGGAAGAAGGATGAATTGTGAAAGAGGAGGCGATGGCGGTAAGAAGAGCCGACGGTTTGTGGTTTCGTTGCCGGTGGTGAGTGGATGTATCTGCGTTGGAAGCAGAGGTGGTGAGTCATGGAAGCAAGGAGGTGGGAGTCCTCATTGGGTGTAGTAAGAGAAAAATGGAAAAGGAAAAGAGAACAGTGGCGGTGAGTTATTTTTTGTCAAAGGAAAGAGTCACCGTCGGCTAATTGATGGAGCCAACAGTCAGTCAGCTGCCTGTGGTGGGTGCACTAAACAGTGGATCTGTCAGCACATAAACATTGGTAACAAATTAAGTTCAATAAAAATAAATTTAAACAAATACTAAATAAATTAAAATTTAAAACCTAATTTAATAATTTAAAACAAAAGAAGTTAAAATTAAATAAAATTGATAACAAATAATAAAGTAGATCAAATAAATAATTTTATATTAGAAAATTAAATTAAATGAAAACATTAAAATTAAAAGATTTAAATTAGTTATTGATAACAAATTAGATACATATATTGTAAATTAAAGTTAAATTAATTAAGAATACACAAATAAAAGATGATTAAAAAATGAAATACAAGTTTTAGTTATTTAAATGAATAAATAATAAATAATTTCTTAATCAAAAGAAACAAATAAAACATTAAATTAGAAGGTCAAGAGGAATTAAAATATATAAATTAATTAGACAAATAATAAAAATAAAAATGTGTATAATCAAAAGAGATTTTAGAAGCCAATAATACAGAATAAAAAAATGATCAAATAATAAATTTAATTTATTAATTACAAAAGTGCACATAATTTAAAAAAAGGAAAACTTAATTAATTATATGATTAAGAATTAAAATAAAAAACGCATCAAATCATGTGATTTTAAAGCCACATAAAATTCTTCCCTGCTTAAGAATTGATTGTCCTCAATCAATTTCATGATTTTTTTAAAGAGAAACATGTTATTTAAACATTCAGCTCACAAAGAAGCATGTCAATAAATTTAAAAACAGAAGAACAAAAACTGTGAAATGGGTTTATCTAATAAAAAGTTCAAAAGGGATCCTTCCTAAAATGAAATACCCACTAGAAGATCAAAGGAATAAAGAATCAATCACTACTAAAAATGTCATACCTCATATACGAAGTCACATATTGACTTACTTCAATTCAAGTCCATGTTCCGATTCAAAGAACGACAATGGGTTACAAATAACCACCTCAAGGCCTTCGAGCCACCTTAAGTGCAGATGCAAACCAGACAACCTACAAGGTACAAGCTCTACAAGGAGGATGAGCAAGGAGCTTTCACCACAATAGAAGCTAAACGGATTGCCAGAATGAGAGGGTATGACACCTGCCATCAGGACAAGCCTGTGCATGCACGGGAATTCCTAGCCGAACAGCCATGCGAAGGTGGAGAGCTGATTTCACGATGAAGATGCTGGGGAGGAGCAGTTCCAAGTAGTTATTCTGGGTTGTATGTAATGTTTGAAGCCTACGGGCAATGAATTCCTCTAAGGCCTACGGGCCATGTAATACTTACGCCTTCGGGCCTTGTAAGGGTTCCACCTCACCCCTTGAAAGGTGGATGATCAAAAATCAATAAAAATGAAGGCTTTCGGGCCTTTGGAGGTTACAAATAAGTGGAATTAAAAAAATATTAACAACAGCCACATTCAAGTTTAACATTCTCCTATATTCTAGTTTTTTTAATCACATTATTGATACAACTTAAATGATTTTCGTAAAATTCAATGTTCACCTTCTTCATCTGGCGTTCAAAATTCTCATAACCTCAATGAACTCATTTCTAACAACAAGGCAATTTATTATTTACTTTTTGGAATTTTCCCCAACCAAGTAACTTGTACAAGCACTATTCAGATACACTTATTTGAAATGTACAAAGGGCTTACACACACACATTGTGTCTAGTGTCTAAGATGTTCACCATGGGTTCCCATTTTCCCATTTTACTCTATATTCAAAAGAATTAAAAGACTACGATTTAAATTTTCTCCCTAAAGTGAATATTTTTTAATTAAAAGTGAGTCCCATAGGTTGAAGTTCAAATTTCAAGTTTCTTAAATTTATTATCATAATTCCACTTGAGTCTATCCTATATCACTCTCATTTTTAGATCATAAATAGAATATTCTTAAAAGTAGTAAGCAACTTCACTCAACAATCATACATCATCAGAAATTTCATATTCAAAGAAACCCTCAACGACTAAAATGTTATTATCCATTAGGAAAGAATGAATTTTAAGTACATAATGACGTTTAAAGAATTTAATATTGTTATTTGTTTAAAAAAATTGACCATTTTTTAACAAAAATTTTAGAGGAATTATATGGGCATACTTTAAACAAATGATTACTTCAGAATTTGAATACCCTCTCCCCCACACATAAACCCCATCTTTCTCCCCAAAATTCAATCTGAAGGCAGAGTAAAACACTTTAACATTGGAATATCTAAACAGATTTTCAATTTAGTAGTTTAAGTGATAAGTTGAAGGGTCAAAGTGATGTTCAAAATGTGTGTTTTTCATAATACATATTTTACAACAGAATCACATGAATTTTCATTAAAGCCAGTGATAAGAATTTTCCAATTATGTTTAAAGAGGTATCATGTGAAAATTTGAAGAACATAATGAAATGGGTGTAAGAATTTTAATGGAATTGTTTTCAAATAGAATTTATACATAATAGAAAAATTGAATGCTCAAACACCCTAAAAAATAACACACAACCATTTATGGGTAGAAATCGAGGGGGTATTACTCCCCCACATTTAAATTCACATAAAAATGAATTTAAAAGAAATTTCATCTCAAAAATTTCCAGTAAAAAAATCAAAAAGTAGTATAACTTACAGTAGTAGAAAAACATCAATATAGTAATGAAGAAGCCTAGAAAAATGATTCAGAAATGAAAATAAGGAACTTTCTTGACTATATTTTTTTTCAATGAGGTTTCAGTAAGTAGCTTCTTGTGAATTGAGAACAAAGAAAATTATGATCCTCTATTAATCCTCGATAATATCATTTTTTAAGAACAAAGACCATAAAGACCAAGAAGTTGTATCCAGAAAATGTAGAGTGTATAAAAGATAGTGATAGAGGAACATCGACACATTTTTCTTAAAAAAAGAACAGAAGTAAAAAAATACAGTCCATGGGTTGACTCCCATGAAGAACTGAATTTTATATCTTTATTTATACTTTCTATGATTTTAAAAATCATAACAAGAATAATTTTATTGAAAGGACATAAAATGTTTTATTGAAATCAATAAAATAATTGGTTTCCTTCCATGTAGTACTAGTTTTAATCTCCCTAGTAGGACTCCCATAGAAACTAACCATGGTCACTTGGTTGGTGTGGTTTCTCATCAATGAACCACCAAATGTGTTTTTCCAAAGTTTTTTAATAGAGAGATGAGATATTTTGGCACCTAAACTTATGAAAATAGAAACCAAACATTCATCAACTACAAAAATACCTAATAAACACCCACTAACATTAAGGAATTTCTTAAATGAGTCATCATGTGGAATTGGAAAATCTTCACCCAAATTCACTTTTTCAGTATTTTCAAGGAAATTAAGTTCAGGTGAAAAAGAATGAACTCACTCAAGCTCTTCAAAGAATCTATTAAGCTTGAGAACAAAAAATAAATCACAAGGATCAATCTTAGAAGGTGTTCTTTCCACTTCTCTAATAAACTCATATTTAACAAATTTATAATTTTCTTTAAATAGAATAAGTGAAATAGGTTCTTCTAAAGTTGCGACTTCGGGCCACCGGTTTGGGCCTAAGGTCTCACAGGGCCTTCGGGTCATCAAAGGCCTTCGGGACTCAAGGACTTCAAGACACAAAGACCATGGAGTAGCCCAGTTTACACAGAGCAGACCCCAGAAGAGGATTAGAGAAGTAGTAGCAGTCACCAGACGCATAGCTAACCGGATTGTCAGAATGAGAGGGTATGGCAACCGCCATCTTGACCAGGTACCGTGCAACATTGTACGGGGAAATGATAGACGATCATTAATGCAAGGTGGGGAGCTAAGCCGATCAATGATGCAGGCGCTGGGGAGGGTTAGTTCTAGTGGGATGGGCATATGGGTCATGTAATGGGCATGGTATGCCTCTGGGCCTTCGGGTCATGTATTACGGGTCATGTCAGGCCTTGTGCCTTGGGCCTACGAGTTATGTATGGGTTCCCATTCATCCCTTAAAAGGGGTATTATCTATAATAAAATAAAAATGAAGGCCTTCGGGCCATTCAGGTTCTTCTAAAGTTGTGCCATTATATTTAAAGTTCTCCAACTCATTCACTTTGACAAAAAGTTCAACCTCAGGGGAGATAGGGGATGATTTTTATAAAATAGGTTCATGGGGCGGGTTATCAAGAGATACAAGTGAAGTTTAAAAATGATCAATCAAAATGGTTCCTCTTCTAATTCACTCACGATCCCACAAAAAGGGCCATAACCCAACTCAGTTGAGGAAGACTTAGAAAATAAAAGAAGAGTTGATTTTTTTCATCTAAAAACTCAGGTTTCACCATGTTAAAAATCCTTTTCAAAAGTTCCTCATCAGAAAATAAAAAATTATTATCAACTAATTCTGAAAATTAACTTTGGTGAAATCATCTAATGTGTGTTCAACCTCGAATCTTAGTTCACTTTAAAAAATTACACTCTCTAAAACAAATATAGTTGAGTGTTGCAGTTCAGTTATAGTGATAGAATTGTTCAATTTGGCTTCAAGAAATGCAAATTCTGGACTGTTCAAATTTAAACAATATTACCTAGGTATGAAAACACTATTCTCTATTTCAGATGGAAAATCAATTAAAGGGTATTTAGTAAAATAAAAAAGGGTTGAAAAATCAACAATATATATTTCTTCAAAACACAATTAATCATTATTTTCCTCATTCATTGTTTCAATGAATGTTTTGTTTAATGTTTCAAAGAAGGGAAGAGTAGTTTTTAAATTAGGATCAAGAAATTCCTAATCACTGATTTCCGATTAATTGTTCTCTTACAACATATTCTCAATTTCATGACTAGGTTCATCATTGAAAATCTCAAAAAATATGGGTGAAGGGTTTTTAACATTTATGTTCTCATCATTCAGATTCTCCTCAACATAAGAAATTTCATTTTCAAAATTTCTAAAAGAGTGAACCTTTTCAAATATTGGAACCACGCACAGAATGGGAAAGTCCTCTTCAATATCTTTTAGTTTATTATCAAAATTATCTTTCTAAAATATATTTCACTTCATGATATATTTATCAGTGTTGATTTCTTCATTTAAGAAGTTGGTTATTTTCAAAAAAAATTCTTTATCAGTTTAAAATTCTTTAAAAATAGTGGATTGACCATCCATAATTTCAACCTCACAATACACTTCACATTCTCTCTCAATTTCTCCTACAGTATTTTCTTCTTGAGTTTTATCAATTTATTTTTATTCTATAAATTTTTTAACTCTAAGAATATTCCTTTTAACTTTTGAAGTCATCTATATTGTTCATGAGAATTTTTAATTTGAATTTCATGGTTTTGGTACTGCATATTGTCTAGACTAGAATCCAAATTAGCATCCATATTATTTAAAATTTGTTAAAATTTTTCTAGTAAATCAGGTTTAGTCTCAATGAAATGTTGGTTTTATTTAGAGTAATCAAATTTTTGTAGTGGATTATAGACACACTACTAAGTAGTGTGCCTATGATAGCCATAACATACATAGAAAATCTCAATAGTTTGATTCCATCCCCCAAATTAGTTCATGATATTTAGACTCTCAATAATTTTGAACCAAAATAGTAGATCAAATTGAACACACACATTCAAGAAGATACAACAAAAAATTTAATTAGAATAAGGAAATAAGTTATTTATCAATATTTTTTTTGTAAATAAGTTTTTTAAAGATTAATTGTTTTTGTAAAAAGATTATTTTTTTGAAAAATAGTCGCACGAAGCCTTCCCCGACAATGGTGCCAAAAACACGAGACATTCATCATTGAAAACAAGTCAATTTTTAATTATTTATAAAATCATACTTACTAAAAACCTGACATGTTCATCATTGAAAATGTGATGACATTTAATTATTTATAAACTCCTACTGACTGAAAAATAATTATTTTATTATAAAGATAGACCCCCTTTTTAAGGGAAAAGGGGGAACCCAAACGACTTCAAAGACATTAAAATACATTCAAGCCCTCCAGTCCAAAGTCCAAAAATAAAAAACAATCTGATTCCAATATGCAAAGAAGGTTCCTCCCCAGCATAAAAATCATTAAGATGAGTTTTCACCTTCACATCGTTGTTCAGCTAGCAGTCTCGTGCACGAATGCACGGGCACATTACCGATGGCAAATGCCATACCCTCTCAATCGTCCAATTCCGGATAGCTATGATAGGTGGAAGCTCCCTGGTCTAAACCTCCTCTGGAGCCGTCCTTTGATGAGAACTGGATGCATTGACCCATAGATCGCGAACTGAAGCGCTACAAACCAAAAGACCAACCATTCCACAGATTCACAAATTCAATAGAAAAACCATTCAAAGATTTTCAAAAACCATCCAACATGCCGCAAAACCACCACAGCAAAACCCTCGATGCGATCAATTTGGTCAGCCACCGTGAAGCCGTCATGGTTCACCGCACATCACCCCAAACCAAAATCCCATTTTATAAACTCCTACTAACTATAGTGTATAGTGTTTTGTAGGGTAAAACCCATGAGAAGGATGTATACGAATTTTTCAAAACAAAACCACAGAAAAATCATGGTTAAAAATATTTTCAAATTTTTAATTTTTATAATACAGTAGAATGATAATGTGAAAATGATTATTTTAATATAACTATATGATAATGGAGAAAATATGAATAACAAATGAAATTAGTGATTGAACAATACATTTCATGGAATATTCTTATTGAATTCAAAACTACTGGTTGAAAAATGATCATTTCTTCATATTAATTTTGATTGGATTTTCAATCTTAGAAATCGATCAATTAATCTCCATCGCGAAGAGATTAATGATACATATTAGTGATTATAGAAGTTCTCCAGAACTAGAAAAACTAAATAGAAATGGGATTCATGAAAGAAATCAATGAAATAAAACTCATTGTAATATTCCAATGTTTCGAAATTTAAAGATGATGAAATGCATTTAAAATAAATCTCACCGATTATTATTGGAGTTTCAATTGAAGATTGAGAAGCCCAAATCTAATAAAATGTCTTCATAATCACTATCTCCAATAAATCCTAAACTTAATGAAAACTAATATAGAGAAATTAAAATATAAAACCAACAGAATTTAAAACCCACAAAGAAAATAAAATAAACCTATACTCATTGAAAAAACAATGGTAAATAATTCAATTACTGAATGACGAAAAGAAAAAAGAGGGGAGAAGTAATATCCCTCAATAAAGGTGATCGCCAATGTGGGTGCTTCTATTCTCCTTCTGATCTCCTAAAATATCATATTCTCTCTCTGAGTCTCCATAATTAATCCCAAAAAATGTGAATTCCCAAGAATGTGTCGATGGATGCACAATATTCTACCTAAACTCAAACTTCAATCATTCATCATTAATATTTGATCACTTGAGGTCCACCGAATCATCATTTTCTTCCTCCATGTCCCCAAACAAGTTGCTTCCTTTACTACCATGCACATCACTTTAGAATCTCCCTCGTAAAAAACCCAACAAACCCACTGGCGGCCTATTTGAGGAGAATTATCACATGATTTGGGTTGAGTTTTACAAGTTCAAAATGAAGTATAAATAAATAGAAATTTATCTGTTAAAAATAAAATAAACTTTATAATTAAATTAATTAATTATAAAATAATTAGGTATTAAAAACATTATAAAAATAATAACAAAAATTATAATTTGAAAAATGTATTATAAAATATATTTACATAAATAATTATTATATTTTTTTATTATTAATATATTATTATTATTTTTAATTATTTACTTGTTCGATTAAATAATTAATTAAAATATTTTATTTTATTTATTATTTTTTGTAATTAATAATTATTGAATAGTTATTTATAATTATATTTAATTTTTGCTTATTTATTCTTTTATCTTCTTTTTTTATACTAATATGAAGTCGAGTGGGGGATTATCTTCCTCTAGCACTGCTTAGTCGAGCCCCTCCTCCTAGTTCAGGTGGTCCTCATCCGTAGTGGCGACACTTGATTCCTTTAAATCAACGGTCAGTTAGCTTCCGTCTTCGTAGGAGGTTCAACTTTCACTAGTGAATCAAGTCAGTGCGAGGTCGATGACATCATTTGGTACCAAGATGGTCGACGATGGAGCTCAGTTGAAGGGCATAACATATAGTGGAAAGTGGAATCTTGTCTTCCCCATGGTGGTGTGCATCATCAGTGATGGTGGAGTAGGAAGGAAGTACATAGTGGATCTCATCTCGGCACGATGATGTAAGGTGTAACTGATCTCGATGTCAGATACAGTTGGATTTAAGAACTCATGACAATGGTGTGGCTTGGCCTCGAAGATGCGATTTTGGTTTGAGGTTTCCTCAAATGCAGCTATGGCTATGGTAAGATCTCATACAGGGTATGATTCCTCTTCAAGAGTGGTGGATCCAGAAGTAGTGACATGCTTATCTTTAATGGGGGATCTGAGTTCGGTTCTAGTGGGTTCAGATTTCTTCAGATCTGGTTAAAGTATGGCATGGATCTGTTGAATAATCTTGAACCAACGGTGGGGTAATATTTGTGTGGAAATTATGGTTGAATTCCCTGATGGTGACTCATAGAAGATTTGTGTATCACAAAAGAGGAGGTTCTAGCGATGAGAAGACTTGACAATGTGTAGCTTCATTGCTTGCGGTGAGTTCCAGTCTCACCATTGGATGCAGTGGAAGTGAAAAATTGAAGGAGGTGGGAGTCATCAGTGGGTATACCCAATGATGAGTAAGAGAAAAATGGAAAAGGAAAATAGAATAGGGGAGTTGAGTTATTTTCTAGGAATGGAAAAAATCCACTATTGGCATTGATAATAGTGGGTTGTTTTTTTTCCATTTTTTGTTTGCTAATTGTGGGAGCCGATGGTGAGTTGGCTTCCTAGCGGTGGGCGTGCTCGACATTGGATCTTCTAGAATAGAAACATCAATAAAAAATTAAGTTCAATAAAAATAAATTTAAACTAAAATAAATAAATTAAAATTTAAAAACTAATTTAATAATTTAAAATAAAATAAATTCAAGTTAAATAAAAATTTAATTAATAGAAACAGAATACAAATAAATAAATAAATAAATAACTAAAAATATAAATCTTAAAAATAAAAAATAAAAACTATACTAAAATTATAAACTAACTAATGTTATAAAGAAGATAAAATAAATAATTTGATATCTGAGAATTATATTAAAATAATATAATATAATTAAAATATTTAAATTAATAATTGAGAACACATTAGACACATATATTGTAAACTAATATTAAATTATATTCTAAATACAAAAATAAAATTATATTAAAAAGTAAATTAAATTTTTAGTTAATTCAATGAATAAATAATGAATAATTGATTAATTAAAAGAAACAAACCAAAAATAAAATAAAGATTTCAAGAAGAATTGAAATATTGAAATTAATTATAAATATAATAAAAAGAAAAATAAGTATAATAAAACATAGACATTTTATAAGAAAATAAAAAAAATATTTAAAATAAAAAATGATTAAATAAGAAATTTACTTATAAATTTACAAAAGTACAATTAATTAAAAAAAGAAAAAATTAAATAATTTAATGACTAAGAAGTTAAATAAAAGTTGTTTAAAATCAAGTGATTTTAAGCCCATAGAAAATTCCCTATATATAATCATCGATTGTACTTAATCAATTTCATGTTTTTTTAAACAGAATTTTTTTTATTACTTTTAACTCACAAATAAGCATTTGAATCACTTTAAAAAGAGTTGAAAAACAACTATGAAATTGGATTTTCAAATGAAAAGTTCAAAATGGATCTTTACTAAATTAAAATACCCACTAGGAGATCAAAGTAATAAAGAATCAATCAATGAAAAAGAATTCATGCCTCATATATGTAACATCCCGGTTCCGGAAGCCACCTAGAGGTGCCCCATACCCAGTGGGTCACATGGCCTCAAGTGATTTCCCCAAATGCCAGAGGCTGCCGACTATCACCGAGGACCTTGGGTGTGATGGTGGAGAAACTATGCCCTCATTGGCAAAGTAACACAGCGGAAGTAAAACATATAGCAATAGAGGAAGCATTGATAATACAATACAATAGTAAACAACGAAAGACTGAAAGTATGAAACAACAGGAGCACATATATAATGAAGCATGATACATATGTCTAGGAAAATATCCAAACAAGTCACAATGCTGGAATACATAAATAACACATGTAAAAAAAGAAAATAGATAAATTTCAGCAGCATTGCGACCCTCAGCTTGGTCCCATGCTCTCCAACTCCTCAGCAATCAAGTACCTGAAGTAGAAAGGAGCTTTCCCTTATCAATACTTGCATCAATATAATCTATTTGAGCCCAAAAGCATGACCCAAACAGGGTGTGAGACTAATCCCAGTAGGAAACCACTCAATGATCTGTTCCTAACAGTCAGTGAATATATATGGAAGGTAATAAGTAAAAAGAAGCAGTAAACAAGGATGTACTCAGCATCAAACATTCCCACAGTTTTGATTTTCATTCAATTCCATATATCAATAAAGCATCTAATAAAAAGCAGTTAAACCTCTGGGAATTACTCACAGCCTAAACCCTCTGGTTTAACTAAACAAACACAAGCAACCCTCTGAGAAGTAAACATAGTCTAACCCCTCTGGTTCAACTTTAGCACAGGCTCTCTGAGGAAGCACTCACCGTCAATTCCCCCTATAGTATCATATAGGTAACTAATAGTCACTCTAGGGAAGCACTCAAAATCCAATTCACGCTATGGCCTACACCGAGGAACTACAGACATTCTAAGGAAGCACTTACGCCCATTCCCCCTATGGTCTCACATCGTAATAGTAAAACAGACACTCTGGAGAAGCCCTCAACGTCAGTTCTCCCTATGGTCTACTACACCAGGTTCCCACAACCCTGTGTAAGTCAAACGTACCAAGAGATATATATAACTTCCAATGTACACCTCATGAACTACTTGGCTAAACAGTCTACAGCATAACAACATTTCAGATAACAATCACTCATCCTACAATACTAGGAATGGAAAGCACAATAGCCTAATAGGCCAAGCAGGACCAAACAATCATAAACAAAACATGCATGGGAAAAAACATCCAAATCATATAAAATAACCATATTCACATTCAATTAACCTCTAATCAAGAATACAAGCATAGAATACAATTAACTTGGCTAAAACTGTAACCACGCAATACCCCGAACAAGGGTATTGGGAACTTTTGCACATATAACTCAAAGACTATCTATGGAAAGGCACAAAACACCTACCTCGGTGTTGTAGGATCGTTATACGTGAACCTCAATCCTTGAATCTCCCTAGAACACCGTAGATCTAAAAAACACTAAAAACGCTCAACCGAGGATTACTTTTGAAAGAAGAGGTATCAGGAAATAAAGATCTAGAAGAAAGAATAGCTTACCATGGAGATCACAATGCAATCAACGACGGTCGATTCAGAGAACGGATGCTCGATCAGGGGCTCGATGAAGATATGCACCATACAAATGCTCTTGATCAAGTTCAGGGGAGAAGAAGATGTTTCTGATAATTAGACACGACCCCGGTCCGTTTAATGAAAAAATAAAGAAAGTAAACGACATGTATTTTAAAAGTACATTGCGTGTACTTGCCTTTTCCGTCCCCTGTATCAGGTGGTCTTCTGGTCACCACACACAGTCATTTGAATGGTTGTTACACGGCCATGGGTACGGCCGTTACATGACCAGAACATAGTTACCCGCAGTAACCGAGTACACGACGTGTACTTATAAAGTACACGACGTGTAATTAATAAATTTCCAAAACTCCACTTTTTTCTCAAAAACACCAGAAAAAGGAAAACATACCTAAAAAGAAGATTCAGGTTCTTACAAAATTCCCCCTTAAAAAAATTCATCCCATAGTTTCCCTAGCAAGGTGGCGTAGAACAAGAAACCCTGATCAGATCTGGCCACTGTGATCGAACATCGGTCTCCCTCTCCCAAGTCTCGTCATGTACTCACCCGTACTGCCATAGCACTCATACCAGAGGAACAGACTGGACATGGAGAACCTTAGTACTTCAATCAATAATCCGGATAGGACGCTGCTCGAACGAGGTGTCCACCTCTAACTCAACCTCCTCGGGTTGGAAAACATGAGACGGGTCTGAGAAGTAATGTCAAAGCTGAGAAATGTGGAAGACGTCATTCATAGGACGATACCTATGAAGTAACTGCAACCTATAGGAAACTGACCCAACTCTCTCCAAAACCTCAAATGCCCCAATGTACCTCGATGAAAGATTACCCTATCTCATAATCCTCCTATGTCCCAACCTTGGTGTGACACGCAAGAAAACTTGATCTTTGACCTCAAACTCTATAGGTCGTCTCCGTCGATTAGAATAAGACTTATGTTGAGACTGTGCAGTAGTCATCCTCTTCCGAATCAACTCTATCTGCTATGTGGTCTCTTGGACAGGATGAGGTCCCAGCATAGCTGCCTCTCCTGCCTCCAGCCAATATAAGGGTGATCGAAACAACCTACCGTACAAAGCCTCATAAGGTGACATCTGAATAGTTTCTTAAAAACTATATTTTTAGGCAAACTCCACAAGAGGTATGTGTTTCTCCCAAGAACCTACAAAATCTGGGATACGTGCTCAAAGCATGTCCTAAAGCACCTGAATTGTACGCTCGGACTAGCCATCTGTCTAGGGGTAGTAAGCTGTACTCAAAAGTACCTATGTACACAAAGCCTTCTGTATCCCCTTCCAAACCCGAGAAGTGAAACAGACATCCCTGTCAGAAATAATGGAGTCCATAACTCCATGTAAACTTACAATATCTTGGATGTACAACCTTCCCATCTCATCAAAACTGAAGGTATCCTTGATTATAAAGAAGTGAGAAAACTTCGTGATTCTGTCAATGACAAACCAAACAACATCAATTCCTCAAGGTGACCTCAGAAAACCTGTCATAAAGTCCATCACAACATCATTCCACTTCGACTCGGGAATGGGTAACTGCTGAAAAAGCCCTATTGGTCATTGATGCTCCGCCTTCACCTATTGACAGACGGAACACCTCATGAAAAAACCAGAAACATATCTCTTCATACCTGGGCACCAATACTAATGGTGTAGATCATGATACATCTTGGTGACACCAGGATGAACTGCCCAAACTAAGGAATAAAAGTCCCACATCCGCTCCTCACGTATGCCTGCTGACACCCATACACGCCCATGAAACACAAGATATCATCCTCACCTATGGTCCATCTAGGAATAGGGTCCTCTCCTGACACACTCTCCCATAGGACTAGGCCTTCAGAATCTGATAACTGCCTCATTAAAACCCAATCAAGAAGAGTAGAGGTAACAACTATAGAAGAAAGAAACATCTTCCCCTGTCTGAAGTGAACCTCCAAATACATATCAGAGAACAGATCCATAAGCTCCCACTCAATGATGGCCTCCTAAACTGCCTGTATCTGAGTCCTCCTGCACAGTACATCATCCACTACGTTGCCTTTCCCTGGATTGTAGGCAAGCACAAAGTCAAAGGACTGAAGGTACTCAACCCACCTCCGCTGTCTCAAATTCCGGTCACGCTAAGTGAAAATGTACTTGATACTTTTGTGGCCGGTGAAAACCACAAAATTCTCTTGCAGAAGATGATGTCTTCAACAGTGTAAAGCATGAGAAACTACAGCCAACTCGAGATCATGCGTAGGGTAATTCCTCTCATGTGGCCTTAACTGCCGAGACCCGTATGCAATAACTCCTTCCCCCTGCATAAGTACAGCTCCCAAACCGATACCTAAAGAATCATAATAAACATTATAGATCTTTCCCGGCTCTGGAAATACTAGTATTGGTGCTGAAGTCAACCTCCCTTTCAGCTCCTGAAAGGCTGAATCACAAGAATCTTACCATAATAACTTCGGACACTTCTTAGTGAGGTCCGTTTGTGGTGCTGCTAAGCGTGAGAAGTCCTGTATGAAATGTTTTTAGTATCCATACAGCCCTAGAAAACTCCGAACCTCAAAGACGTTCTTTGGACGCTCCCAAAAAACTATTGCTCTCACCTTCTCTGGGTCTACTGATACTACTTTCACTAAGATAACATGACCCAAAAAGTTAATCTGATCCATCCAATAGTGGAATTTCGAGAGCTTATAATATAACTGATGCTCTATCAATGTACTAAAAATGATCTCAAGATGGGTAGAATGGTCATGTCGAGTGTGAGAGTACACCAAGATATCATCCACGAAGACTACCACTAAATAATCCAAGTATGGATGGAACACTCGGTTCATCAGTTGCATGAAAACTAGAGGTGCGTTCGTGAGACCGAACGACATAACCACATACTCGTATAGACCATACCTACTTCGAAAGGCTGTAAGAGGTACATCTGATGGTGTAACACGCAACTAATGGTAATCGGATCTCATGTTAATCTTCGAGTACACCCGTGATCCTCGAAGCTAATCAAAGAGATCATCAATCCTCAGTAGGGGATATCGGTTCTTGACCATCAACTGGTTCAGATTATGATAATCCACACAAATTCTGAGGGTACCATCCATCTTCTTCGCAAAAAGGATAGGCGAACCCCAAGGAGAATTACTGGGTCTAATGAAGCCCATTGACTGCAACTCCTCCAACTGATTCTTGATCTCTTGAAACTATAGTGCAGCCATCCTATAAGGAGGAATGGACAACGGTGCCACTCCTGGCACGAGCTCAATAGAAAATTCCACCTCTCTCTCTAAAAGTAAACCTGAAAAGTCCTTTGGAAATACATCCCTAAAACGATCCACCACTAGAGGAAAGTCCATCTGTGAAGTCCCCTGGTCATCCAGATATAGACTAGCAATCTGGGCTATAACTCCTCCCAACCCATGATGCTCAGGTCCTGCTCTGCTCGCCTGGACATCCCATTCACCCTTATAAAGAAACGATCCACCCTATGGTGATGTGAAACTCACCCTACGACGATAGAAATCGACAATAGCCTAGAAGGTAACTAACTAGTCCATTCCGAGAATGACATCATAGCATGTCATCCCTAGGACATAGAGGTCCCATAAGAAGTGACACCCACCAACATCAATAGGAAACTCCTTGAACTATTGTATACTAGCCGTTCTAGTCCCCAACGGAGTGTCTAAAGTCAAGATATCATCAGAATAAAGGACATAGAGTCCAAGGATATCCACAACAGCAACATATATAAATCTATGGGAAGCCCCTGAATCTAAAAGGGAAGAAGCTAAAACTGAGGAAACTAGGATCATACCTCGAACTATAGAAGTTATGGGATCCTGATTCTGCTTGGTCTGCTCCACTGCAAAAGTCTAACCTGTACCGTGGCCCTGCGACCCTGCCTGACGACTCTGAGCTAATCCACCCTGCTTTCGCTAAAAGCCTAGCGACTGACTACCACGGCTGCGACCTTCGCCTCGACCTAAATAGCTGGAAGAACTCTAGTTCACTGACTGGTGAGAAACATTTGGTGCTGCTCCTAAACAAGGAGTAATATAAGAACCCCTGTCACCAGTTGCTGGTGAGAAAATTTGATAGAAGCACTGAAGATAACCCATCATGCCACATGATCGGCACTCCACTGGGTCTGTCATGCAATGTGTCCTCGTATGCCTACTCTTTCCACACTGGTAGCACACCACCTGGCTACCAGAACATGTCTTTCGCCTCCTCGGATATCTGAGCGAAGAATCCCTGGGGTGCTTCCCTCTTTCCGTAGAAGGGATACCAACCCTGGATGTCGAGCCACTAGCAAGAAGAATGGTCCATAACTGAAAGAGTACCCTACTCCTGACTCATGAACTCTCGGGCACGATCGGACCTCAAAGTATCCAGGTAGAAGTAATCGTAGAATGCACACTAGAACTCATCCCAAGACATGACCTACTGGCATCCCACCCATGAGATCACATCCCACCATCTCTTGGCGGAATCCTAAAGAATATAAGTAGTGAGCTTCACCCTCCTCTCTGGAGGCATCTCCAGATGCTCGGAGATAGACATCATGGATTCTAACCATGACTCTGTAGCTTGAGGTCCCCCATTCCCTGAGAAATTGGGAGGATACTGCTGCTGAAAGACCTACGCCAACTCTTCCATAGACAGGGCAGGATGCAGTACTCCTCGAATGGTCTGCATGAACTTCATAAAGCCCTCTCGGAACTGTGCATCAGCACCTGTGTCCAGAATGATGGCTAGTGCCAAGACTGGAACAATTGGAGGATCTATTGGTGGTCCTTCATCAGCCATATCCAGTGTCTAATCACCACCCTATAAATGGCATACAACCGGAGGATGTCTCAGTGGCATGACTCTGCAATGTCAAATGCACACCTTAAATCAAGATTACAAAGGACTGAAAACTTGAAGTGTAATAAGGGAACAAGATAAAGAAATCCTTCAGGTTTTTCAAAACATGGATACATGGCGTGTATAATGCCTACACGGAGTGTTCCCTTAAGCCTTCACATGGGCGTGTACTCCTTCCAACCCAGGTCGTGTAACACCCCAAACACACGGCGTGTTGTCCTAACACACGGTGTGTACTTGAATCCTCTTCCCCTACCCGAGTTCCTCTATACGGATAAACCACATGGCTCTCTTAGGACAAGACTACACGGCGTGTTAGTGCCAGACCCGGCGTGTAGTAGACAAACTTCACCGACCCGTGTTGTTAGCCACATGGCCGGTTACACAGATCAATCTACACAGCGTGTTCCAGATGGACACAGTGTGTATTGATTAGGTTTAAACTGCCTATACTGTTAGTCACACAGGTGAACACAAGGTTGACTATACACGGCGTGTTTATTCCAGACACGGCGTGTACTTGGAAGATTGTACCGACCCGTGTTGTTCGTCACACGGATGGATACATGGTTTACACTACATGGCGTGTTCCAGGTGGACATGGCGTGTATTATAAAAGACTCAACCGACTCGTGTTGTTAGTCACACGGCCTGTTACACGGTTCTACAACACGACATGTACATCCAACACACAACGTGTTCTACCAAAGAAATCTTAACCCCGTGTCTCTGCCCACATAGTCAGTGACACGGTTAGAGACTACACAGCGTGTACATACAGTACATGGAGTGTACTTTAAGAAAAATATTTTATTCCGGAACAGAAGAATGCATGACGTGTATTCATAATTACACGTCGTGTATTCTGGGTTTTTATGGACAGTAAGCCTAAAAGAGTCCCCAGAACCCAGAAAAACACAGAAATGAACACTAAAGTGCCAAATTTTGATCCGTGAGGGCCCATACTCCCCGTGAATCAAAGATTTTCATCTTATACATGTTGTAAACAAGGATAAAAGTGCAATGATCCACCAAATTCCGTTCTATAAGGGATCATAACACCTCAAGAACCAAAGTTTGGAGTTCATTCAAACAAAGCCTTATGAAAAGAAATACTTTATCAGAAGCAGGTATTCTATCGAGGAATCTATCACAAAAACATGCATATCCATCACAACATATATCACAACAACATGCAATCACTAATGCACCATAAATAACATGGTAAGAATGCATAACATGTGATTTCTAGATAGTGCCTATATAATGCATGAGATGGCATACCCTCATCTCATTGTGTTGAAATAGAAATTGAACCTCAATAACTTCAATGATAACAGAACAATACATGTGAATCACCCAATGGAGAAAGAAAATAAACTGTAAAATTGCAAAATAAGAAAAATTACAATAAACGAGGTAAATTGGATTTTCCATGTACACGAGTTAGCTACTCTTGGGAAAAACTTATTACCAAGTACCTATTCCTTCATATCCCTGGCTATAGGCTCCAAAATGTAAGTCAATAATAAAAGAATTCCTCTGATACCACTTTGTAACGTCCCGGTTCTGGAAGCCACCCAGAGGTGCCCTGTACCCGGTGGGTCACATGGCCTCAAGCGCATTTTCCCGAATGCCAGAGTCTTTCGACTAGCAGCGAGGGCCTTGGGTGTGATTGTGGGGAAACTATGACCTCATTAGAAGAGTAACACAATGGAAGTAAAACTGATAGCAATAGCAAAAGCAGTAATAATACAATATAATAGTAAATAGAGGAAGACTAAAAGTAAGAAACAATAGGAGCACATATATAATGATGCATGATACATATGTCTAGGAAAACAACCAAACAAGTCATAATGCTGAAATATAGAAATAACCAAAGTAAAAAAATAAAACAGATAAACTCCAGCAGTATCGCAACCCTCATCTTGGTCCCATGCTCTCCAGCTCCTCAACAATCATGTACCTGAAGGAGAAGGGTGCTTGACCTTATCTATACCTGCATCAATATAATCTGTTTGGGCCCAAAAGCATGACCCAAATAGGTTGTGAGACTAATACCAGTAGGAAACCACCCAAACATTTGTGCCTAATAGTCAGTGAATATATATTGTCGGAAATAAGTAAAAAGAAGCAGTAAACAAGGAAGTACTCAACAACAAACATTCCCACAGTTTCAATTTGCATTCAATTCCATATATCAATAAAGTAGCTAATCAAAAGCTGGAAACCCTATGGGAAGTACTCACAGTCTAACCCCTCTATTTCAACCAAACAAACACAAGAAACCCTCCGGTAAGTACACACAGTCTAACCCCTCTGGTTTAGATTTAGCACAGGCTCTCTGAGGAAGCACTCACCGTTAATTCCCCATATAGTCTCGTATCGGTAACTAATAGGTGCTATAGGGAAGAACTCAACATCCAATTCCCCCTGTGACCCACATCGAGGAACTATAGACACTCTGAGGAATCACTTACGACCATTCCCCCTATGGTCTCACATCGTAACAGTAACACAAACACTCTGGAGAAGCTCTCAACGTCAATTCTCCCTATGGTCTACTACACTAGGTTCCCATAGCCCCGTGTAAGTCAAACGTACCCAACGATATATATAACGGCCAATTTACACCTCATGAACGACTTGGATAAACAATATACTGCATAAAAACATGTCAAATAATAATCACCCATCCTACAATACTAGGAATGGAAAGCATAGCAGCCTAACAGGCTAAGAAGGACCAAACGTTCATTAACAAAACATGCATGGGAAAACACTTCCAAAGCATAATAAATAACCATATTCACATTCAATTAAACTATACTCAAGCATACTAACATACAAGCATAACATGCAATTAACATGGATAAAACCATAACCACGTAATACCCTGAACAAGGGTATTGGGATCTATCACACATATAACTCAAAGACTATCTAGGAAAAGGCACAAAACACCTACCTCAGTGTTGTAGGATTGTTATAAGTGAACCTTAAGCCTTGAATCACCTATGAAGACCACATATATACAAAAATGATAAAAACGCTAAACTGAGGATAAATCTTGAAAGATGAGGAACCAGAAAATGAAGCTCTAGAAGAAGGAAGATCTTACTGTGTCGATCCCAACGCAATCAACGATGGTCGATTCAGAGAACGGACACTCAATCGGGGGATCAATGAAGATCCATGTTGTATGGACACTCTCGGTCAAGTTTGGCGGAGAAGAAGACATTTCTTCCAATTAGACGCAACCTTGGTCCATTTAATGAAAAAAAAGAAAGTACACGATGTGTATTTTAAAAGTACATGGCATGTACTTGCATTTTCTAGCCCCCACATTAGGTGGTATCCAGGTCACCACACACGACCGTGTGCACGGATGTTACATGGCCAGAACACGCCTACCCGCAGTAAGCGAGTACATGACATGTACTTATAAAGTTCACAGCGTGTACTTAATAAATTTACAGAAACTCCACTTTTTCTCAAAAATAGCAGAAAAAGGAAAACATCCTATAAATAAGATATGGATTCTTATATATATGATACCACCTATTGACTTACTTAAATTCAAGTCCATGTTCTAATTGAAAGAGTGATAACAAGAAACAAATAAGTAGAATTATAAAAATCCTAACAATAGGAACCTTTAGCTTTATCTTTCTCCTCATTTCTATTTTTTAATCCCTTTATTGATATAAATTAAATGATTTTCATAAAATTCAATTGTCATCTTCTTCATCTGGCATTGAAAATTCCCCTCACCTTAATGAACTCATTTTTGATAAATAAGAACTTATTTTTTTATAAATTGTTCCTAGTCATGTAACTTGTAAAAAGCACTATATAGATACACTTATTTGAAATGTACAATGGGATCACACACACACACACACACACACACTATGCCTAGTGTATCCGTTGTTCATTGAGGGTTCCCATTTTCCCATTTTATACCTAATTCAAAAGACTTATAAGACTACCATTCATAATGGATCCCTATAATGATTAATTTTTTTAATTAAAATTCATTACCCTTGGATGGAGTTCATATTTCTAGATTCCTAATGTTATGATCATAATTACACTTTAATAAATCCTATATCACTCTCATTTTAAGTTCCTAAACAGAATATTCATAAATGAAGTTAGAAACTTCACCAAGTAAATCTTACATCCTTAAAAATTTCAGATTCAAAGCAACCCTTAACATCCATTAATTTATTATCCATTAGGAAATACCGAATTTAAGTGAAATATGATGTCTAAAGAACCATATATTGTGAAATAATACTGATAATATTAGAAATTTTTTTACCAAAAAATTTAGAGGAATTTTATGGGATTACTTTAAATCATACATTATCTCAAAATTTGATGACCATCTCCGCACACTTAAATTTTTTTCCCGCAATGTTGAATCCAAAGGTAAGGAAAAATAGATTAACTTTGAAATATGAAAATAGATTTTCAATTTAGTAGTTGAAGGGATACGTTGAAGAGTCACAGTGAAGTTCAAACACTATGTTTTCTGAAATAAATATTTACCATAGAGTAACATGAATTTTTATTAATGTCACTAAGAAGAATTTTTAAATTAAGTTCAGATAAGTAACATGTGAAAAATTGAAGTACAATGTGAAATGAATGTAATCATTTTAAAAGATTTGTTTTCAAGTGTATTTTCAACAGAATAAAAAAATTGAATTCTAAAACACACTACAAAATCAACAACAACCATAAAATTATAAAAACAATAGAGCATTACTCCCCCCACACTTAATTTTACAGAGTTAATGAATATAAAATCAATGCATCTAAAAAATTTCCAGTAACAAATAAACAAGAAGTGCAGTTTTTGGTAGCAAAAAGAAATAAAAATAAAAATAATGAGGAGCATAAAAATGATGTAGAAATAAAAATAAGGAACTTCCAGAGTTATATTTTATTCAGTGAGGCTTCAGCATGAAACTTATTGTAACTTAATAGCAACGGTAATTCCACTCCTCTATCAATCCTCAGTAGAATACTTCTATAAGAACAACAACCAAGAAGACAAAAAACTCTTCTTAAAATATGATAAAGAGTAAAAAACATAGAGATATGGAAACATCAACATTTTATTCCTAAAAAATAAGAATAAAAATAAAAAATGTTAGGCCATGGGTTAACCCCCATGAAACATTGAATTTTAATTCTTCAATTAGACTTTTTGAGATTAAAAAAATCAAAACAAGTGTCATTTTATTAAAAGAACATAAATTATTTTTTTGAAATAAATAAAATAAGGAGTTTTCTCCCCTGTAGTGCTAGTTTTAAAGTCCCCATATAGACTCCCCTAAAAACTAACAATGATCTCTAGGTTGGTGTGGTTTTGAATCATTCAACGACCACCTTTTTTCCCTGTGTGTTTTTAATAGAGAAATTAGATATCTGAGCACCATGATTTTTGAAAAAAGAAATCAAACATTAATCATCTAAAAAATAGATTAGAATCACCCTTTAACATTAAGGAACATCTCAAAGAAGTCTTAAAATTGAATAGAAAAATCATCACCCAAATTTAATTTTTTAGTATTTTAAAGGAAATTATATTCAGGTAAAAAATAAGGTACCCCCTAAAGATCTTACAAGAATATATTAAGCTCAAAAATAAAAAATGAATCCAAAATTTCAATCCTGATAGGTGTTATATCCCCCTCTAGAATAAACTCTGATTTAACAAATTTAGAATTTTATTAAAATTACAGCAGTAAACTTGGTATTTCTAATGGTGTTTCATTATATTCATACTTCTCCAACTCATTAAAATTCTAAAAATATCAAAATAATGGGTGATAGGGGATAAGTTCTGTAAAATAAATTCATGGAGAGATTTATCAAGATATACATGCATAATTTCCAAATGATCATTGAAAATGGATTCCTCTTCCAATTCAATCATTGTCCCACAAAAGGGTCACCACCCAACTGAATTGAGAAAGACTTTGAAAATATGGTAAAAATTAATTTTTGTTCATTTAAAAAACATTGGATTCACCATGTTAAAAATAGCTTCCAAAATATCCTCATTAGAAAATTAAATATTATCATCAACTACTTCTGAAAAATTAAATTTGGTGAATCTTCTAATGTCTGTTCAACTATTACTTTTAGTACACTTTCAAAAATTATGATGTCTAAAAGAATCTAGTTGAATTTATTACTTCAGTTTCAGGGAAATAATTGTTCAATTCATCTTCCTAAAATAAAGATTCCATATTATTCAAATTATACAATTTTCCTCATGTATGGAAATAATATTCACTATATCAGATAGCCAGTCAAATTGAAGGTTCTATATTAAAAGGAAAAAATGTGAAAATAAATAATAAATATTTTGTCAAAACACACTTCATAATCCTATTAATCATTAATCATTTTAATTATTTTTAGGTTTAATGATTCAAAATAGGGAAGAGTAGTTTTATAATTAGGTTAATGAATTTATGAATCACTGATTTCCAAGTTAATGTTCTCTTCAAATTTATTATCAGTTTCATGTTTAGGATCATAATTAAAATCTCAAAAAATTTGGGTGAATCTATTTTAGCTTTTATGTTATCATCATTCAGATTCCCCTCAACACAAGAAATTAGATTTTAAAAATTTATAAAATAGTGAACCTTTTTAATGATAAGAACCTTGTACAGAATGGGAAAATACTCATTAATATCATTTAATTATTTCTCAAAATATTCTAAATCAACTCCATTTATGTTCTTGATATTTTTTAGTGTTGATTTCATTATTCAAAGAGTTGATATTTTTGAATTTTTTTCTTTACCTGTTTCAAATTCATCAAATAGAGTGAATTTTCCTTCATAAATTCAACTTCATAGTCCACTTCACTTTTACTCTCAATTTATCCAAAAATAATTTCTTCATCATTTTTAACAATTTCTTCTTGTTCCTTAATTTTCGTTTTGTAACTCTAAGGATATGCCTTCTAACATTTGAAGTTGTTGATCTTGTTTTAAGATTTTTTAATTTGAAGATCATGTTTTTGGTCCCACCTATATTCTTTCCTGGAATCCATCTTAACATCTTTCATATTTAAAAATTGATCAAATTTTTCTTGAAAATCACTTTCAGCCTCAAAGAAATGTTGATTTTCTTTAGAGTAGTTAAATTATTATGGCTGATTATTAAATAAACAATAAATATTTGTGTCTATAAAAGCCACAAAATACATAGAAAATTTCAATAGTTTGATTCCACCCCTCAAATTTTTCCATGAACATTAAAATCTCCACAATTTTAAATGGAAACAAAAGATCAAATTGAACAGATACATTTAGGAAGATACAAAAGAATTTTTAAATTAGTCTTAGGAATAGGTTATTTAGCTTTTTATTTGAAATTAAATGTTTAAAAGAATAAATTTTTATGAAAAAAAATGTTATGAAAAATGGTCACACAAAGAATTCCTAGAAAATGGTTCAAAAAATATGACACATTATCCATTGAAATTTCACCAAAGATTAATTATTTATAAACTCAAATTAACTACATTTTATATTGGTTTTTAGGGTAGAAACCCTGGGAAGGATGTGTACTAGTTTTTCAAAACCAAACCACTTAAAAATAATGGTTAAAATTTGTTCAACATTTTAAATTTACTATTGAAAAATAATGATAATATGAAAATGATTATTTTAATATCACAATATGATATTGGAGAAAATATGATCACACAATGAAATTAGAGATTAAGGGATAAAATTAATGGAAGATTCTCGAGGAATTCAAGACTACTGGTTAAAATTTGATTATTTCTTCACAAGAATATTAATTGAATTTTCACTATCATAAATTTCTCATTTAATGTCCCACACTAAGAGATTAATCATGCAGATTAGTGATTCTAGAATTTCACCACAAATAGAAACACAAAATGTAATGGTCTTCCTGAATGAAATCAATCGAATAAATTTTTTTGTAACATTATTTTTTTTCAAATTGAATGATGATAAAATGAATTCAAAATCAATCTAATCGATATATCTTGAAGCTTATATTAAGTACTGAGAAGTGAAAATATAATAATATGATCTTATAATCGACTTCACCAGTGAATCCAGACCATAATGAAAACTGATGTGAGAAAATTAAAATATAAAAGTAGCAGAATTGAAAACCTAGAATCAAAATATAATTAGCCAAGACTCATTGAAAAAAGGGTAAGTAACTAAACTACAGAACGATGAAAAAAAACAAAGGGGAGAAGAAATCTCTCTCATGGAAGGTGATTTCCAATGTTGGTGCTTCTCTGCTCCTCCTAGCCTCCTCGAATATCCTCTTCTCTCTCTGGCTCTCTAGAATGAATCCCCAAAAATGTGAATGTCCTCAATTTTGTAGAAGTCTCCTCCATCTACTGTATGCCCTCAAATTTCAATCATTCATTGTCTATATTTGGTCACCGGTGGTGCGACGACTCATTCACATGTTCTTTTAAGTCTTTGAACATGTATCTTTCTTTATTGCAGGGCACCTTCAGGCTTTGAATGTAATTATTTTATTAAATAATTTAAAATTATGTATTTTATTTATTATTATTATTTTTGTTATTAATTAATTTATTATGTTTATTAGAATTATAAAAATATTAAATTATTAATTTAAATTCATTTATTCGATTAAATAATTAATTAAATAATTTTTTATTAATTAATAATTATTAAATAATTATTTATTATTTAATTTAATTTATTATTCATTTATTTATAATCTTTCCTTTTCTATATCCAAAGACGTGTGAGGGATTCTCTTCCTGCAGAAGATCTTAGTTGAGTCCTCTATAAGGGTTCTTCTTGGTTTGGGTGGTCCTCATCAGCATCGGTGAGACTTGATTCCTTCAAATTGATGGTCAGACAACTTCTTTCTTCACATGAGGTTTGGAATGCGCTTGTGACACAGGGTGATAGATGGTCGGTAGCTTAGTTTGGAACTGATATGGTTGGTGATGGAGCTCTATTTAAGGGAATATTGGACAACGGTATGTGGTATCTCGTATTCCCCTCTACGTCGTGCGACATCGGCAGTGGAAGATTCTAAAGGTGGCCTGTAGTGGATCTCATCTTGACTTGGTGGTGTTAGGAGTAATAGATATTTGTGGTGACTCCAGTTGGATTTTAGATCTTACGATGTGTTGGGACGGAAGCTGAATTCTCTCAGAATCGCACACAAAACAGAGAAACAAAAACACAAGGGCAAACACGAATTTTACATGGTTTGATTAGATGACCTACATTTGTGAGGAAGGTAGAAGAATCATATAATTAAAATGGGACACAGATTACAAATCACAAATATATCTCTCATCCAATTCTCAAACAACAGCAACACACATATATATAGCAGTAGAGGGAGGAGAAGATGCAAATGGATACTTCAATTTTTCTCCGGACAGCCACCAACTGCTGTAGTGAGTCATCTTCTATGGAACCAACCTCTGCATGTCATCAACCGGCGACAAAAAAAAAACTAAACCAGGTCTCCTTTGGAAGATGGTCTTCTATGGAGGTCACCCACCATCCACTGAAATGTAGTGGGTGGTGATATTGTATTTGTCAAAACTCAAAAATCTCCACCATGACAAAAAAATAATATCAACATGCTGCCATTCAAACAAAACATCATATAAATGAAACAAATTTTCATGATTCTACTGAAAAAAATATTTTTTTCCATATTTTGCATTACCAATTCATATAGGCATCTCATGTTTTAGTCATATTGATCAAGTCGAAAAAATGATGGAACTTGACCCCGGTATCAGATTTCTTATCCTTTAGAGGAGGAACAAGATTCGAGATCATATTCTGATGTAGTAAATTCATATCTTCTTCCATAACATACTTCCAATGATTTATTTCTTTGTTATCCAAAACATCTTGATAGGAATCTGGAACACCATTTTCAACCACAAAAGAGCATAACTTATCAATTTTTCATACTTGGAATGTCTTCGTATAATCATTCATGTTCTACCAGTGGTAATACTCTTATCTAATGTCACTGATCCACCTGTAATAGTCTCAACATTCAAATAATACAAAGAACATTTTGAATGCCTTTCAACGCAATAAGTTCACCACTGATAACTTTCATGAATCCATCTTCAATGGTTATTAGGTAACCAAGTTTATCTAAAACTTTAAGCGATATGATGTTATTCTCTAATTATGGTATATATCTCGCATCTGTAAGGCATCGAGTTTTACCATCATGAATATTCAACTGTATTGTTCCAATACATCTCATATGGAATGGGTGGTTATTTCCCAAAAGTACCACACCTTCATATGATTCATTGAGGTTTGAAAACCAATCTTGATTCCTGCACATATGGAATGAAAAACCTGAATCAAGAATCCAACCTTCTGGATGGTTGACCATCAAGAAAACGAGGATAATATCCTCAGAATCCTCAGTTCATTATACAACATTTTCCTTTGATTTCATAATTTTGGGACAATCCTTCTTCCAGTGCCATTTTTCATGATAGTAAGCACACTCATCTTTCATTGGACGTCTAAAGTTGGACCCTCCTTTTGATGTCGATTGTGATTCATCTCTTCTGAATCTTCCAGATTTCCTATCATATGACCTTCCTATAATTTTCATCAATCCCTCTGATGTGGAATCACAATGTTCATATTTTTCCTTCCGCCTATACTAATTGTTAACTAAAACATTTGAAAAATCAAAAAATTTCACCTCATATTTTCCATACAGCAATGTTATATTAAGGTGATCATAACTATATGGTAGAGAGTTCAATAGTAATATAGCCTTATCTTTATCTCTGATTGTTAATTCCAAACTTTTCAAATCTTCTAAGATTTTATTAAAAGAACCATGGTGCTAAATCATATACATACCTTGATTGTACTGAAATCTGAACAATTTCTTTTTTCAGGAACAACTGATTTCAATGCTTTTGGCCACATAATTATTCTCCAAAATACTCCAAAAACTTTTTTCTAAAGTTTCTCACATCACTATTTATTTTTTATGTTTATCCAAACAAATACGGATCATAACGCAGGCTTGACGATTTAGTCTCTTCCAATTACCATCGAATATGTTGGCGGGATTTTCATCCAAGATTATACCTAACTCTTATTGAGTTACAATATCCAAAACTTCACATTTCCACATGTTGAAGTTTTTCATACCATCTAACTTCTCCACCTCAAATTTGGTATTGGAAATCATACTTCTATGTCTGAAAGTATTTGTAGTACCAACTTTTGTAGCTAGAACAGACTCCTAGGGATCATGGGGTAGTACCAAATTACTTTTAGTTTTGGGATCCTCCATCACAAAAACTGATCCAAATTTCCAAAAACAGACACCACCAATGAATTCATAATAGTATAAAAATCTGAAATCAACTATTTTATTGGTTCAATCAGATCCCAAATGAAAATTCAATTTTTTTTTCTCTAAAATAAATTTCCCACTAAAAAAATTTTAACAAAAAAAATTTAGAATTTATTTAGTGGGGTGTACCCTCTATATGTTCTAGGAGGAAAAAATCAAATCACTATTTTTTTTTCACACACATAACATGACAAAAAACCAAAAAGATCCTCCCTTTCTTTTTTGAATTCCACGCCCCTTGTCCCCTTCACTTTAGTTTTTTTTATTATTCTTTTATTAATCCCAAGAAACACCCTTTCCACCCTTATTAATTCTAAAAAAAATACTAACAAAAAAATAGAGGGGTGAGGGGAAATAAGATTAGATGGATAGATTTGTATACACCAGCTTTGGGGAGGAATTGCGAACAGTAGCAGATTCGATTGAGTATGGAAAACAGCTTCCAGAAAGCGCCAATAGCAGCAGGTGATTATCCAATGAATGAGGCTAATATTCATTTTTAATATATATATAATATTCATGTGCCTTATCATTCATAAACACCATTTTAGTGCATTTTATACCTTGAATATATATTCACATTATGTTTGTAATTCTCTCTTAAAATGAACTATTACACGATACATTTTTGAACACCTCCTAAAATAAAAAATTCTTGATTTTATTTTCATATTTTATTTTCATGTTTCACATTACATTGGAAACTATTCATACATTTGGAGTATTGGAATATTCACATTGAAAGACCACCAAAATGGGATTTCATGGAAATACATTCTGGGAAAATTAAACTGGACAACATCCTAATAAGAAGAATATAGCCACCAGGATAAAAGACCAAGGATTCTCCAAATTTAATTAAAAATATAGGACATCCATGGGAAAATTTCATTAAATAGTGTCCAATGCTAATTGGGATGTTTTAATGGAGTAACAACCGGCCCAAGTTGAAGATAAAATTATGGGCCAGATTCTGCGTCCCAAAAAAACAGCCCACCATTTTACACATATCTCGTAAACCATAAATTCCATTGGGCTTAAAATTTACATACGGTTAGGGGACATCTGGAAATTCATTTTATTATTATATGGCCCGCTATAATTCGGCCATCTAGAAGTTCATTTAGGCACCTATGTTCGGTGGATACAAGCTGGATGCCATTTCGGGTCAATAGTGGAAATGTCTAAGTTCCACAAGCTTTCCACCACCCTAAGCCTACCATACTCAAGTGGGATGACCTTAACTATTGGATAACCAAACCAAGGCACCAAAAATTTCTATTTAAGGTAGTGGTGTTAGAGGATTTAGGGATATTTGGGTTCTTGGTTTCATTGTAGTGTTATGCTTCCGATTTGTGTTTGTAATAGCATTTATTTCTCATCTAAGTTGTTTAATTCACCTTAGTTTCTTAATAAATGTTATTAGTTTACTCTTATTATGTTATTCTTCATATCACATTGATACTGTTTCCTAATGGTTTTAATTTATTCACACTATACCTTGTGAAATTTATCACACAACGGTGGAGTGATTGTTATTTTTTTTGTTTTTTACTTCCTCTATTCCACCCTCTTAAGTCTACTTCCTGCTTCTGTTGAGAACATGTCATCAATGGAGGGATAAATATTTTATGGGTTGATCAAATGGAGTAACATGGCTATGGATTGGTTGTTATTTATCACTCTCTAAATGTTTATTAATTTCTTTTATTTGAGTTTATTTTATTTAATGATTTTCTCTCTTCCACTTCCATATTGAATTTATTCGCCCCACTTTTATGTGCTAATAAGATCCTTTACGCTGGAGTGCTCATGAAAATGATCCTACAAGTGTATAGGTGATTAGAATGTATTTGTGAAGGTGTTTAATCAGTAATTTATGGGGTTAGTTTGAATTCATTTAATGAATCCTTCTTGAGTTTATGAAATTGAAATAGTTAAAAAAAGGAATTCATCCAATCCACCCCCAATGATAACCTAGGATCAACTCATTATATTAATATGAATTAACTTATATCTGTTAGTGATCCTTTAAACCCATATAAAATCAACCCAATGTTGGAATCTTCATAGCATAAAACAATCCATAGAATGTACGTGTCTGTAGGTAACTTCTTAGGTCTCTGAGGATTCGACAACCCAAGCTAAACTACAAGTGACCGCACCCTAAAATCTTGGGTAAATTTTGGCGACAATAGATTTTGGCACTGTTTCTGGGGACCTAAGTAAGTTATATTAGACACTATCATCCTTTTCTCACCCAAATTTCTCTATTCTCACCCCATTCCTCTTATGTTTTCACCTTTCTGTTTGTGTGTGTCCTAAGAATCTAGAATCCAACTTTCAGCCTTCTACAATGGAGTATCTTCCAAATTACAATATCAAAAACCCATGCTGGAATCAAATGGAAAATAAATATTCAAAATCCCCTAAATTAGTAAATTTTTTCGATCAACCCGTGATTAATTACCACAATCCTAGTGACATGTACAATCATTGGGATGGTGAATATTCAAAGGATAGATTTTCATCCCTCTCAAGGATGGTTGAAGAGATCAATATTTGGGAATTAATTGATGTACAAGAATCTATACAACCTAATCCCCAAAAACTTCTTGATGAATTTTGTGAAAAAATGGATAAAATGAATTTGGAAGTTTCATCATTGAGATTATAACTAAAAATCATTGAAATGTGTGAGGAACCCAACCCTACAATGATTATCCCTTCCACAACCTTATATGATGTTTCTTGTTTCCCACAAACCCCAAATGAATTTACTGAAGAACCAAACTTTGGATTTGGGATAGATAAAGAGGATAAATAAATTGTATAAGGGTATTTAAATTAGGAGGAAATTGATTTTTTGGATTCAAATGATGAGAATTTGACATCATGGATTGAGTCTCCTAAGTATAACTTCATTGATGAATTTTAAAAAACACCAATCACTACACCATTGAGATAAATCACAAACATTGAGTCCATACCCATTCCTAACACTGATCTTTCCAATTTTTTGGTTGAATATTTTGTTCAAAAGGAATTAGTGTGGTTTAGAAATTCAGAAAATGAAACTGAGTTTGATTCAAAATCTAAACATGTGTCTGAATGTCCTATCCAAACGGTGCTTAATACTATTGTCATTCCTTCCCCACTCAAGTATCCCTTCATAGGGTATAATCACGACCTTTCAATTAGAATTCATTCTTCTATTGAAACAAAAAAATATGGAATGATTATTTATGTCTTTGGAAAGACTATAATGGAAACCAGATCAACCATTTATGACATTCCTTGGATTTTCCTACTCATTATAGAACATAGGTTTGTATATGACTCAAATTATAAACACAAAAAAAATCACAATCTAGTAGAAGTGAAAAAATATGGGGTCCTTAAAGTGTTGAAAGTTGGTATTGGGTATGTTAGGGGGGTTAATGTTGAGATAACAACATTAAACAAAAGTGATGCATGGGAGGCAACCCATGATTTTCATGTTTCTAATCTTTGTGAATCATATTTATTTTTCAAAAAGTATTAATAAATCAATTTTATATTTAAAAAAAATATTTAAATCTGAATATTATAGTACCGCAGACTGTTGACCTATTCTTCTATTATGAGAATGGATGGGTATGAAAGGGGAGAACTATATTCATCTGTGTCACATGGTGCGATCCTTTAGTATTACCTTACCTAGAAATTTAAAAATAATACAATGTATCATCAGTTTTCTTTATTTTTATTTGTATGTAGGTTAAAATAAAAAAACAAAAAATGTGTAATAATAATTTAAAAAAAATTAAAATGACACATCGTAGGTCATGGGGTAAACCCCATCAAAAATGGCAAAGCTGTGAGGACTCAAACCTGGGACCGAAGGGAGACAGGGGCGCACGCTTTCTGCTGACATATGACTTATAGTGATTCCTTCTTCTATAATTTTTTTACTTACTTATATTTTAATTATATATATATTATTATTTTTTTACGTGATACTAGTATCGGTCTTTGGTATGATAAAATAAATAGGTATAATTTTTTTTGTCTTTGTCTGTTTTTAATTAGGGGAACCTCTCAGGGTTTCTATGGTTGATAATTTAGTTTGAGAGTGAGAAGTTGAGGCTATTGTGGTCAAATAGTTTTATAGGTAAATAAAATATATCCAGAACTTCCAAAATTTTCTACCATATTCCATTGGGAGTCCATTAGTAGCATGGAGATTAAAGGAATAAACAGGAGAATCATGAAATTCAACTTCAAAAACCAGGTGACTTTGTTCCATGTTTATTTATTAAAATTCATTTTAGAACTCCTATCTTCAACCTATACCCCCTTCAAAATTTTATTTTCTTCAAACGCTGGGGAAAATGTTATTTTAAGTTAGGGGGAGATGAAATAAAAAAATTTCTTTTGTGTGAAAAAAAATAAAATAAAAATAAAAAAATTGATTTGAACAAAAAGTGTGCCTTAATGGAAGGAAAAGTTACTTGAACCTTGAACATTATAATACACATTTTACACTTTGAAATTGAATATCAAATAATTTAGCATGCCCTGATTCTGATTTTAATCCATGTATATTTCTTGAGCATAGATTTTGGAAAGTGTGGTTGTCTAATGTGATATTTTACTGTTTATATTTTCATCCAAATAAAAAAAGAATCACAACGCATGTCCTTTGGATAGTGGGGTATTAGTTTGAGTTCATGGGGTCCCCAAAATAAATATCATAGGTTTTGTGATCATTTTAGTTTTAATATGAGTATTCAAAAAAAAAATCAAAAAAATAAAAACAAAAAAGCAATAAATTTGCGCATAGAGCAAAGAAATGACCCAATGCATGGATTTAGGAACTTGGGGATCATGAATCCATAGTTGTTTGGCCCAGAGATAGTAATTTTAGCTCTATTTTTGGAAATTTGACTTTGTTTTAGACTGAGTTTACTCGAGATAATGCCTGATTATGTGGGATTCACTTGGTTCCCTAAGGTCTTTGAGCCTGGGAGTCAGCGGAAAAGTCTCACTACATGGGTTGACTATGTTGAGCTCAATTTTAGTTACCAAGTAAAAATTGCAAAAAAAAAACAACAAAAAAATATATTTAATAAAAAAATGATTAATCACCTTAATATTGAAATGTTATTCCACCTAGTGCTTCCATCATTTCCCCCTTGGAAAAAATGAACCCCCATGTCTATTGTGATACACAAAACATCTTCATGCTTAATTGATATTGGATGTAATATGATGATGAATTTGAAAAAAGGAATGAGCTTGGGCTTGGGATATGCTTATGAAACTATCTTTCATTGAAGTATTTTGATGGGTTTCAGGATTGTTTGGTATAAGGGTTCTTGGGGATCATTGTGTATTAAAATGTTTTGGTAAAGGGAATTCAAATTTCATATTTTTGAGACACATTTTTCTCGGGAATAACAAAACTCAAGTTAGAGGGTGTGATTAGCCATTAAATGAGGATAATATTCATTGTTAATATATATAATATTCATGTTCCTTATCATTTATAAAAACCATTTTATTTCATTTTATTCCTTGAACATTGATTCACATTATGTTTGTAATTCTCTCTTAAAATGCACTATCACTACAGGAAAACGGAATATTTGCGAGGGGCGATTTGCGATGGGATCCCGGCGAAAAAGACCTTTTGCGATGGGGCGCCATCGCAAATCGTGCATTGCCGAAAACGGCGTCACAAATAGGTGTTTTTTCGGCGGTCCCATCGCCAAAATAGTATTTGTGATGGTATTTTCCCCCGTCGCAAATTGGTTGTCGTTTATATATAAAAAATGTATTTGTGACGGGCCGTCACAGATATATTAGTTGCGACGGGTTTCTGACCCATCACAAATGGGAAATTTAAAAAATATTTGCGACGTAGGTATTTTCGACGGACCGTCGCAGAAATATTTTTTACAACGGGTATTCTACCCGTCGCAAATACTCTCGTCGCAAATACTAAAAAATAAAAAAAAATAAAATAATTAATACAAATTGTATAATATTATATAAAAATATTAATAATATTAATAATATAAAAAAATTCTATTATTATAATATAAATAAAAAAATATATAAAATATAATTATGAAATATTAATATAAAATAATAATAATATGAATATAAATAATATAATATTATATAATAATACTAATATTCATAATATATAAAATTAATATAATATTATTATTATAAAATGATGTATATAATAATAATAATAATATTAATAATATAATGAAATTATATTATTATAATATTAATAATAAAAAATTTATATAATATAATTATGAAATATTAATATAAAAAAATAATTATAATATGAATCTAAATAATATAATATTATATAATAATAATACTAATATTAATAATATAAAAAATTAATATATTATTATTATTATTAAAATAAACATACATATTTATGAAAAAATATTATTAATATTATTAATATTAATAAAATTATAAAATTATAAACTTATCAATATTAACAATAAATATAAAATATTAAAAGTAATATTACTAAAATAAACAGACATTAAAAATAATACTAATAAGTAATAAAATATTAAAAAAAAATAAAAACAAATTAAATCATGCAATATTTGTACCAATATGAAAGAGGAATTGTAAATAGTTAATATGACAATAAACTAAGAACTCAAATGTTTATTACATGTAAAAAAATCATTGGGGGTGGATAATCTAGAGGACTTGGAGGAGATGGTGGAGGAAACTCCATCCCTAAACTATGAGTCAGACGACGCATATACTCCATATGCTCCTGATATTGCTCCTCATATCGACGCCTCTCCTCATCCTACTGCTGACGCATCTGCTCCTGCCATCGACGCATCTCCTCATCGTGCTGCTGACGTATCTGCTCCTACCCCTGACACAAATCCTCTATAAGCTGACTCTGAGCATGCAGCTGCTCCTGATACTGTGAGGCAGAAGATGATGTCTCTCCATGAGCTCCTCTCGAGCCGGACGCCGACATCGCAATAGTACCATAATAAGCTACAGGAGTCAAATGAGAGCCGATACCAACTACTCGGCCCATTTCGAAGCCATACTGGGTCGCCTGCATCCATGCCGTCTCATAAAAATGGTGGGCACTAGTCTGATCACCCGTCTCGTCTTGACTCTCATCCTGTGTCTGAGAGGTCGTGGCCTCATATGACTCCTTAAGATTCAATTAGAAATTAAAATAATGAAAATATTATATGCATTTAATTTTAAAATTGAAAAAAAATAATACTGACCACAATCTGACGCTGGCGGTCACCTCTAATCTCTCAAGTAGCCGGATCAGTGTACATTCTCCGATAAACGTCGTACGTCCTAATACCGGGCTTCTCGGCTTCCTATATGAATATAAAATAAACTGTTTATATTTAAAGTCGTATTAAATATTAAAAAAAAGTACTTACCAGACGCTCTCTATGCACACTGAATGTACGACTATTGGCTCGATGCGTCACCTATTGTCTCCCCCGATTCTGTCGACCCAATGAAGATCTCCTCTGAAACCCACCACCCAACCAGTGTGTACATAATCCATCCCAAATGTGAGATGAAATGTACTCTGGTTGGTGGGCTCTACAGGACTCATCAAATTCTGTTACTCTGGCTTTCCTCACAGCCACCTTTCTAAAATTATGCAAAAACTGACGGAAACGGTCACGCATAGACACCACCCATGCCGTGTGGATAGTGGCACGCATTCTCTCATCGATGGGATACCATAAACCCTAATATAAAGTTATTAATGAATTAAATTTCAAAATAAATAGTATTTAATTACATACCATCCAATGATCGAACATGGCGGCCTGCACATTAGTGGGAATCTGATCCCATGTGAGCCAAGGATGAGAAAAATAACTGTGCAAGATAGCACTCCCCTATCCAATAGCTATATGCGTAAAACTATGGAAAAAGAACAAATAATCAAACAATTAGAATATAAATAAATTATAATGAAAGATAACTAAAATACACAGGTTACCATACCACCACATGTGCGCATCGAATCCAAGAGGTGGATGTTGCTCCAAGATAGGATCTGGAATCATCAGTCTGGAAAGACCACGCCCCCTCCGAGTGCTCCCTGTAGTTCCAATAGACTAAGGGTCAGATGACTCAAGAACCTCATCATCCATAGGTAGATCGGCCTCCACCAACTGAAGATACGTTTCTGAGTCCATCTGAAACATGAAATGATTGTTATTAACAAATAGTTGAAAATAACTATTATGTATAGATATATATTTGTTATGATTCTAACCAGCATTTTACTGTGTTAATGTTCATATTCATCATCATCTTCATAGTTGTCAATGTCAATATATTCATCTTCCTCATCAACATCATCAATTTCCATATTAGTTTCACTTTCATCATCTCTTGTCATTTCAAATTCAGTTGTAACATCATTGACAACATCGTCACCATCGACCCTTAACTGTGGGGTGTCATCCTCAATATTCATGTCTCTTTGTGAAAAATATGTGTTTTGAGAAGTGTCCTAAAAAATTTCATTTCCTTGCACTTCAGTGGAACCACATTCAGTTTGAGTAAACTGATTTTCTCGAGATTTAACTTTTTTTATACTCCACCAATCATCCAACTCTTTTGCAGTAGCACAATATTTTGCATAATAAATTTGATGTTCCTGATGAGCCAATAAAAATGGTTCATTTACTGCAAGAAGAATTTTATGTTTAATATCAACAATTCCATGAGTCGGATGAATATGAAAGCCTCTCTCAGTATCCAACCATCGATATTTAAACATTGTTACATAATTCTGTCCCAAATAACACAGTTCAATAATTTCTTCAAGCATGCCATAAAAGTCAACTTCAATATCTCTATGATGTGATCCTTTCAGACAAACACCAATATTAATTGTTTTCTTTGATTCTTCATATGAACTTGTATGAAAGTGATAACCATTCACCACATATGCATTATAAGATTTAACCATTTTGGATGGTGGGCTACTCAATATACGCAATCGACTATCAATCTTATCAGCATGTACAGATACCTGAAAATTTGTAAAACATTTATCACTATTACAAGTAATAAATTGATTTTATTTGTAAAACCAAAAAAGAATGTACATTACCAGTTTATGAAACCAGTAGGTAATTTTGTTTTGCTGATGTTCTTCTAAGCCAGCTACTATAATTTGTGGAAATTTTTTCTTGATATGATCATCATATAACATACAAATACAATATGATTAATTTATTGTAACAGAATCTATAGAATAAGGGATAGGAGAACTCACTGTAAAATTGGTGACATTTCTTCACAGTTGAGTAGAACATATGTATGAACTCTATGATGTTCATCATCTGAAAGCCATCTATCATGAACTCCACCAAAGCCGAGTTCGGGCTGATTGACAACTAATAATTGATTGTTCATATCATCATCAACATTCCCCTCATTCTAGCCCATGCGGTTAAATTTTGAGGGATATTCAGATTCAAAATAATGAGAGCAGAATAAAGCAGTTTCCTCTTGAAAATAAGCTTCAGCAATTGAGCCTTCAACTGATGCTTTGTTACATACTTTTTTATTCAATTTCTGCATGCATCTCTCTAATGGGTACATCCATCGAAACTGAACCGGACCTCCAAATTTTACTTCATGTGGAAAATGTAATATCAAATGTTCCATTGAGTCAAAGAAAGCCAGTGGAAATATTTTTTCCAGTTTGTATATAATTACAACAACAAATTCTTTCATTTTTCTTAATGTATCGTAGTCTGTTGTCGCCGCACACATGTCTCATAAAAAATATGATATATCTGTTATCAAATACAAAATCTTAGAATTCAACAAACCTCTTAATCCAATAGGCATAAGTATTTTCATTTTAACATGATAGTCATGACTTTTTAATCCGATAATATGACCATTTTTAACACATCTTCCCAATATGGAAGCATAGACATCTGGAATTCTCAAATCTGCAATCCACTGATAAAATAATATGCGACTCTCTTTGATCAGTGTATAAGCTGATTTTGGATTCACTATTATCTCTGATCTGACATTTTCAAACAATTCAACTTCCGGTCGCCTGCAAATTTGGGCAAGATCTAATCGTGCCTTTACATTATCTTTGGTTTTACCCGGTGTATCCAAAACTGTATGAAATAAATTATCAAAACAGTTCTTCTCAATATGAATGAAATCCAACATGTGTCGGACTAACAAATCAGACCAATATGGCAGATTCCAAAAAATGCTCCGTTTTGTCCAATTGTGTTCTTTCCCAAAGCCATGAATTTTCTATTGGTTTATTGTTGGTCCAAAAGTGATGGAAGGTAATGAAAATACAACTGATTGTAACTATGTACCTGAGATCATTTTTAGAGGTTCATCTCTTTCAATTCTTCCTTTTCTGAAATGAGATTTATTCCTCCGAAAAGGATGATCGATTGGATGAAATATGCGATGACAGTCAAAATAGAAAGTTTTTTTTTCCATTCATGAGAATAAATTTTTTGTTGTCTCCCATACAATAAGGACATGATTTTGGACCGTGTGTACTCTAGCCAGATAACATTCCATATTTCGGGAAGTCACTAACTATCCAAATCAAAGCAGCTTTCATTACACAATTCTGTTTTGCAGCAACATCATATGTACCAACACCATAACTCCACAATAAATTTAACTCATCAATCAATGGTTTCAAATAAACATCAACATTATTTTTCGGATGTCCTGGGATTAATAATGTCAAAAAGATATAAGGCTCTTTCATCAACATCCATGGAGGTAAATTGTACGGAGTTATAAAGACATGCCAACAGGAATACTGATTACCAAAAGATCCAAATGGACAAAAACCGCCAGTAGAAATACCCAATCGCATGTTCTGTGATTCTAAAGAAAAAGACGGATGCACTTGATCAAAATTTTTCCACGAATCACCATCATATGGATGAATCAATCTTTTATCGTTTGAAATATTGGTTTTGTGCCATGACATCATTGTCGTTGTGTTCTGAGACATAAATAAATGCTGCAACCTGGGTGTAAGCGGGAAATATCTCAACTGTTTTATTGGAATCAATCCAGACTTCCCTGATTGATCTTCTTTATACCTCGATTGTCCACATGTGGGACAACTATCCAATGACTCATGTTCACCAGAATATAAGATGCAAGTGTTTGAACATGCATGGATCTTCTGATAACTAAGGCCCAGATTACGAACCAGTCTCTTGGTCTCAAAATAATTAGCAGGCAACACATTTCCTTCAGGTAACAGTGCTTTAACCAAAGAAAATATCTGATCAAAACAATTATTTGAAATTCCATTATCTGATTTAATAGCCATAAATTTTTCAATTGTTTCTAATTTTCTTATCTTGCAACGAGGATATAATGCATCCTCGACAGACCTGAACAACTCAGCAAATTCATATGAGGCCAACTCAGGAGGTAAATCAACATCATCCTCGATTTCAGTTTGTTGAACAGATGACCCTGCAACATCATGTACTAAATTATGAAACCGTGATGGATACCGAATCAAAGTATTAGTATCTTCTCTGGAACTGCATTCACCGTGTTGATACCAAAAAATATAATCTGATTGAAAACCATAATGCAAGAGATGTTTCCCAATGATGTCAAATGTCTCAAATGTTCTTAGAGCACATTTTTTACAAGGACACTTAATTGTACCTTCTGAAACACATTCCGGGTTTGATGATGTAAATGATAATAAAGCTTCAACACCATCAACATATACAGAATTTAAACTAGAACCGTTTGGATTTCTGTGCTGATTTATCCAAGCACGATCATCTAATAATGATTGATGTCGATTTACTTGTTCCATATTCATATATATGAATCTACAAAATTTAAAACCATTACTATTGTTAAATAATTTGATATAAGAAAAAAATATCCTAAAAAGAGAAGATACATAATTACAGTTATTTCTTAGTAATTTCAAATAATTATAGGCAACACAGTTAGTTTGTAATCATCCCCACTAATTATTATTAATTTAGAAATACTTAGCAATACTTGGAAAAATTAAATATGATTGAATAATGAAATAAAATTTTGTAATCATCTTTGTGGAGATTATATAACTAATTATTCTTATTTGTTTCCAGCGGATTGGCGGCAGCTCTTTTGCCTGACGACTCATCTCCTTGCAAGAAGATGAGTCGTCAGGGAAAAGAGCCTCTTATGTCCGATAGATCATCTCTTTTTAACTTTATCCCAACTGAAATCAGTATGAAAAACTTTCTCTGACATACGTTAGAGCACATTATTCATAATGATTTCAGTGGGAGAAAGTAGCAAAGATATGAGATATTGAACAAAAGATAGCCGCCAATCCACTGGAAATTGTGCCAATTTATAACCATGTACTCTAATTTATTTTATTTTTGATTAATTGTTACTAATTATTACTAATTATTACAAATCTCAATATTTCCAAAAGATTTTTCTCTATTCTTAACATGTTCAAATCTTACAGGGTCGTCAATTTTCAAGTCATTCCCAATAAAAAGTTTGTGTCATCCATGTCCAATGTAAACTCTATAATTGTCCTTACATGGTTGATCACCTCGCAAGTAGTGTTGCAATAGGACGACACAAGTAATTTCATTCTTGTCTTTAAGAATCATTTCGCATGACCCTTTACATAGATCATTCTTCCTTGAAAAATTAAGAGAACATCAGTATCTTTCCCTTAATTTTTCAAGAAATAATGGTCTATGTAAAAAGCCATGTGATATGATTCTTATAGATGAGAAAGACATGAATTGGGTTATCCTATTGCAACTCTACTTGTGAGGTGATCAACCAAGCAAGAACAATTATAGAGTTTAAATTGGACACGGTTGACACAAACTTTTTATTGAGCATGACCTGAAAATTGGCGACCCTTTGAGATTTGAACATGTTAATAATAGAGCAAAACTTGTTGAAAATATTGATAATTGTAATATTTTATAAATATTATATAATTTTAATAATATTAATATTTTTTTATAAATATTAAATATATAATAATAAAATAATTATATTATTAGTATTATTTAATTATTAATATTAGAGTATTATAATATATTATATTATGTTACTATTTATGTTACTAATTCTATTACTAATTATGTTAATAATTAGTAATGCGAAGATATGCATATAGGTCGGGTGGTTAATCAATCATTGAATAGAAAAACAAACGTGATTGACCGCTCATCTACCTCAATTTTCTTTTCATTTGTGTGTTGAGGTTGACATGAAATTTCTACCTCCACATGTAATATTTTCTTTTACTGTCAAAATTATATACCTCCTCACCTATATGCTGGCGAGGAGGTTGATAATTTTGAAAGTAAAAGCAAATATTACATGTGGAGGCAGAAGTTTCCTGTCAAGCCTCAACACACAAATGAAAAGAAAATTGAGGTAGATGAGCGGTCAATCACGCTTGCTAATTTTCCTAATTGTTTTTAGTTGTTTCCTAATTATTTTTAACTGTTTCCTAATTGTTTTTAATTATTTTCTAATTGTTTATAATTGTTTCCTAATTATTTTTAGTTGTTTCCTAATTATTTTTAATTGTTTCCGAATTATTTTTAATTGTTTCCTAATTATTATTAATTGTTTGATTATTATATTTAATTATTTCCTAATTATTTTTAATTGTTTCCTAATTATTTTTAATTGTTTCCTAATTTTTTTTAATTTTTTCCTAATTATTTTTAATTGTTTCCTAATTATTTTTAACTATTTCATAATTATTTCTAATTGTTTCCTAATTATTTTTAATTGTTTTCTAATTATTTTTAATTATTTAATAATTATTTTAAATTATTTCCTATTTATTTTTAATTGTTTCTTAATTATTTTTAATTGTTTCCTAATTATTTTTAATTTTTTTTTTATTTTTAATTGTTTCCTAATTATTTTTAATTGTTTCCTAATTATTTTAATTGTTTCCTAATTATTTTTAATTGTTTCCTAATTAATTTTAATTGTTTCATAATTATTTTAATTGTTTCCTTATTATTTTAATTGTTTCCTAATTCTTTTATTTTTAATTGTTTATTTTTAATTGTTTTCTAATTATTTTTAATTTTTTTCTAATTATTTTTAATTGTTTATTTTTAATTGTTTCCTAATTATTTGTAATTTTTTATTTTTAATTGTTTCCTAATTATTTTTAATTGTTTTCTAATTATATTTAATTGTTTCCTAATTATTTTAATTGTTTCTTAATTATTTTAATTGTTTCATAATTATTCTAATTGTTTCCTAATTATTTTAATTAATTATTAATTATTTTAATTGTTTCCTAATTATTTTAATTATTCTAATTATTTCTAATCAATTAAATCTTATTATTTCCTAATTATTTGATAATTATTTTAATTAAATCTAATTATTTCGTAACTATTTGATAATTATATAATTATTTCTAATTAAATATAACTATTTCTAATTATTTCTAATTAAATATATTTATTTATAATTATTACCAAAACATCCTCTGGGAGTGTCGAACCAAGAGTGCAGTAAGGCCCGTTGTCGTGTACCAGGTTACCACAAGTCAAGCTCGAAACACCTTGTCAGAGTTTTCAGTCCTAGGTACATCTGTGCCAGAGCCGCCTCTACTTGTTCGTATCTAGACAAGGATTATTTGGTACAACCACTTAATCTAATTATACTATATAGATACTAAACATTCTATTAAAAAAAATTAAATTTAACAATGAAAAATAAAATTAACAATTAAAAATAATTTAAAAAATAAAAAAATATAAATACCTTCGATATTTTGAAGCAATTTGTGACTTCTAACTCCTTCTCTCCTCTTCTCATAAGAAAAAATTAAAATGAAAGAAATTTTCTATTTAGAACTGAAAGTTAAAGAGAGAGAGGAAAAGAGATCTGAATGATTTGGAAAAAAATGGGTGGGGGTATATATAGGTTAGATTATTTGCGACGGTCTTATTTGCGACGGTATCCCGTCACAAATACCTTCGTCCGCATTAATTACGGGCGTCAGTTAAAAGGGTTTTTGCGACGGGCCCGTCGCAAATACCTGCCTGCCGACATACTATTAGCGACGGGCGGATATCCCCTTCGCAAATTCCTATTTACCGCCGCCGGTATTGGCAATGAGACCCGTCACAAATACCTTCGCCCGCATTAATTACGGGTGGCGGTTAAAATAGTTTTTGCGACGGGCCCGTCGCAAATAGCGGCCTGCCACCAAACCATTAGTGACGGGTGGATATTCCCATCGCAAAATCCTATTTACCACCACCGATATTGGCTACAGGACCCATCACAAATAACACTTTCTGAATATTTATTTGCGACAGGACAATTACCGTCACAAATAGTATTTACCACTGCCGGGTAGTTGCGACGGGTAAAAGGCAACCATCGCAAATAGGCTTCCCGTGTTTTGGCACGCAAACCGTGCCATATCTATTGCGACGGGTCCTGTATTGCCATCGCAAATAACTGACCATTTGCGACGGGAATATATTCCCATCGCAAATACGCTTTTCGTCGGAGTTTTTGCGATGGGCATAAAGCCCGTCGCAAATACCCCGTCGCAATAATCGGTTTTTCCCGTAGTGTATTACATGATACATTTTTGAACACCTCCTAAAATAAAAAATGGTCTTGATTTTGTTTTCATATTTTATTTTATGGTTTAACATTACATTGGGAACAATTAATACTTTTGGAGTATTGGAAGATTCACATTGGAAGACCACCAAAATGCGCTTTCATGGAAACACATTCTGGGCAAAGTAAATTGTACAACATATTAATAACAAAACTGTAGAGGCCAGGATCCAAGCCCAATGATTTTGAAAATTTAACTAAAGATAGAGAAAGTACTGGGGAACATTTCATTAAATAGTGTCCAAATCTAATTCGTATGTTTGAATGGAGTTACAGTCTTCCCAATTTGGAGATAAAAATATGGTCTAGATTCTGCGGCCCAGAAAAATAGCCCACTATTTTACACATATATCATAAACCATAAATTCTTTTGGGCTGAGACTTTACTTACGGTTAAGGTAAATCTGAAGATTCATTTTATTATTCTATGGCCCACTTTAATTCTGCCATATAGAAGGTTATTTAGGTGCCTTTGTTCGGTGGATTCAAGAAGGCTGACAGCTCGGGTCAAGAGTGGAAAATTCTAAGTTCTATAAGATTTCCACCACCCTAAGCCTACCATAATCAAGTGGGATAAATTTCACTATTAGATACCCGAACCAAGGCTCCCAAAATTCCTATTTAAGGTAGTTGTGTTAGATTATTTAGGGATGTTTGTGTTCTTGGTTTCATTGTAGTGTTATGGTGCCGCTTTGTGTTTGTAATCACATTTCTTTCTCATGTAAGTTGTTTAATTCACCTTAGTTTCTTAATAAAAGTTATTAATTTTCTATTATTTTGTTCTTCTCCATATCATGTTGATACTGTTTCCTCAAGGAGTGAATTTATTCACACCATACCTTGTGAAATTTATCACACAATGCTGGAGTGATCGTTATTTTGTTGTTTTTACTTCCTCAATTCCACCCTCGTAAGTCTACTTCCCGCTTCTGTTGAGAACATGTCATTAATGGAGGGATAACTCTTTTTTGGGTTGATCCAATGGAGTATAAAGGGTCTAGATTGGATGTTATTTCTCACTCTCTAAATGTTTATTAATTTCTTTTATTTGAGTTTCTTTTATTCAATTATTTTCTCTCTTATTCTTCTATATTGAATTTATTCTCCCCACTTTTATGTGCTAGTAAGATCTTTTACCTTGGAGTGCTCATGAAAATGATCCTACAAGTGTATAGGTGATTAGAATGTGTTTGTGAAGGTTTTTAATCAGTATGTTTTGAGGTTAGTTCGAATTCATTGAATGAATCCTTCTCGAGTTAATGAAATTGAAATCATTAAAAAAGGAATTCATCCAATCCACCCCAAGCGACAACCTAGGATGAAATCATTATGTTAATTTGAATTAACATATATCTCTTAGTGACCCTTTAAACCCATATAAAATCAACCCAAAGTTGGCAACTTCATAGCCAAAACAATCAAAAGAATGTACATTTCTGTAGATAACTTCTTAGGTCTCTGAGGATTCAACAACCCAAGCTAAACTACAAGTGACCGCTTAACCCTAAAATATTGGGTAAATTTGGGAGAGACCAACGGGTTTAGGAAAGCGGACAATGGAAAATCCAAATTTACAGAATCTACCTCATATCAGAAGATGTGGAAAATAGTGGATAAGCATAGACAACATATGCAATTTCTTCCCAGGTAATTGAACTCACCCTCTGATACCACTTTTTTGAGATAGAAGCCTCACTCTCTCAGAATTGCACACAAAATAGAGAAACAAAAAACATAAGGACACACACAAATTTTGTGTTCTTTGGTTGGATGACCTACATCCATAGTGATGGAAGCAGATTCATATAATTGAAATTGGAGACAAATTATAAATCACACATATCTCTCTCATCCAATTCTCACACAACAATAACACACATATATATCGCAACAGAGGGAGGAGAAGATGCAAATGGCTACTGTAATTTTTCTCCGAATAGCCACCAAATACTACAGCGAGTCATATTCCGTGGTACCCCCATCTGTAGGTCATCAATGGTCGACACCAAAAAACTACACAAGGCCTCCTATGGCAGCTGGTCTTCTATGGCGGTCACCAACCATCCACAGAAAAGTAGTGTACAGTGATATTTTTTTTGTCAAAACTCAACATGATGATGGTATGACTTGGCCTAGGCTATGAGATTTTGGTTCATTTTTTCATCAAATCTAGCAATGTCTATGGTAGAAGCTCGTGTAGTGGATGATTCGACTTTAATTAGGGCCGATCCAGAAGAAGCAACATGCTTGTCCTTGATAGTGTATCTTTGTTTGGCTTAGGTGGGTTAATATTCCTTCATACCTGGTTGAAGGAAGGTCTAGATATTAGGCAGAATCTTGATCCGATGGAAGGTAATGATTTTGGTGACAACTATGGATGAATTTTCTATCGGTGACTCATGGAAGAATGATGAATCGCGGAAGAGGTGACACTGGAGGTCATAAGATATGATGGTGTGTGGATTCATTATTGGAGGTGAGTGTGTGTATCACCATTGTAAGTAGTAATGGTGAGTCATGTAAGGAAGTAGGTGGGAGTCACCATTTGGTACACCCAACGGTGAGTAAGATAAAAATGGTAATACAAAATTGAACTTTGGCGATGAGTTATTTTTTGGAAAAGGAAAAGATCCACCATTTTTATTTCCAATGGTGGGAGGTTTTAAGAGTTTCATATTTTTTTTCTAATTCTGGGAGCCAATGGTCAGTCAGCCAAGAGGTGGGTTCACTTGACAATGGATCTTCCTGCACAATAATATCAATAAAAAATTATGTTCAACAAAAATAAATTAAAACAAAGAATAATTAAATTCAAATGTAAACACTACTTTAATAAATTAAAAAAAAATAAATTCAAATTAAATAAAAAATTAATTAGAAAAATATTAATAAATTTAAATATATAATTAAAAACAGAAAATAGAAAACTAGGAAATAAAAACTAAACTAAAATTATAAAGAAGATTAAATAAATAATTTGATATTGGAAAATTAAATTAAAATAAAAAATTAAAATTAAATGATTTAAATAAATTACGAGAACGCGTTAGATTCATATATTTTGAATTAAAGTTAAATTAAATTAAAAACACAAAAATAATTTAATATTAAAAATTAAATTGATGTTTTAGTTAATTAAATGAATAAATAATGAATAATTTCTTAATTAAAATAAATAAAGGGAACATAATATTAAATGGACAAGTGAAATTAAAATTTAAAAATAATTACACAAATAATAAAAGGAAAAATAAGTTTAATCAAAATTAAAGATTTTATAATCCAATTAAAAAATTAAAAACAAAAAATTATTAAATAATAAATTTAATATAAATTTATAAAAGTGAACTTAATTAACAAAAACTGAAAAATTGTTTAATTAAATAAATGAGAAGTTAAATAAAAGATGTGGAAAATCAAGTGATTTTAAGGTAACATCCTGGATGATGAAATAATAAGCATACCTCAAAACATTCTAGGTAATAAATCTGATTCCTTAGGTGTTTGATCCATATCATGAAGATTCCTCATCTCTGCATGGGATTGAGAATGACCATTGACCTCTGGCTCCACATTAAGTTGACTATATTTAGAAGTAGATCTAGCCCTACCTCCACTACCTACAAACCAATAACAACTATTATGGATGGCTCTGTTTGGAAGTTTATTCCCATGAAGGATACATAAACTAAAAAACCTTGATATGGGCTTGCCACATTGAAAAATCGCTGAAAATTACCTATAAATCTACACTGATGGCATGGTTTAGGTCGAGATGGATGGGATGACCACACATACCCCGACCTTCCACAAAAATCTCACAGGACTAATCCCTCATCCATATTTATAGACCAAGATGGCCAGGAAGGATGGATAGAGCTACTAAATCCCCTCCTTTCCTCCTCGTCTTACATCCTCTTCATTTCAAACAAACAACCATTACCATGTCCCACTTCTGAAACTGCCCCAAAATAACACGATTTTTAGAATTATCTATCTCCACCATTAAGGCTTGATCGAACACCTTAACATATTTCTTCAGTATGAATAAGAACACATGGGACTAGATATCCAACCACAAACCCATCTCAACTAGTTGGGACTTTATTTTCTATTTGGAAACTACCTCAGGTGAAAACTGAACTAACATAGAAAATTTGTTGGAATACTGCAACATTATCTAATCCCCCTAGTGGAGATCTAGAAAATACTGAATATTGGTGAAGGCTATGGTCTCAAGAAGATACTTATCATTTAAGACGACCTTGAAATCCTTCCAACTTATCTTCTCATGCTTCCCATCCGGAACCACTAAGTCCCACCACCTTTTATTGGGACCTTTCAACAAGAGTGAATCAAATTTTACTTTAACTGTCTCAAGAGTATCAAGGAAAAAAATCATCTTACTCTTTTCAATCCATTCCTCATATTTATGGGGGTACTTTTTACCGCTTAAAGAAAGTGTTTTGTTCTTGCGGAACATCTAATCCTTTTCCTTTTATGGACCTGGTTTTTTTTCCGTAACATGAGCAGAACTTGAGTCATCAACCTAATACAATCCCCAAACATATTGAACCACTACTTCCACTAGACTCTGATTGACTGGTTAGGTAGAAATCTCTTTGGATTATTCCCAAAGTTTCATAGGATGTCTCCAAGGAGGCAAATGCTACACAATTTAACAAACCAAGGAAACCATCAACATAATGTACTTAATATTTTTCGTCAAAAATAATATTAAAAAACATTCTAAATCATAATAAAAAACATAACAATATTAATCACAAGTCAGACCACTCCAACCCTGTTTGGAGTCCATGCATAGTATGCAGCCTTTACATCTCACCAAAAGAAGGGATCAAACCATGTCCCAAACAACCCATTGAATCCCAAGGAATGTCACAAGGTGTTTTGGCTATACACCCCAATTGAAAATAGAACCTCAATCCCCAATAATTCAAACTCTGGTCTTTCCAGACTCTCCCAAATAACATAACCCAAATGAAGGGTGAAACTTTCCCTTATAAAATTTTCTCATGAACCAAGCCAGGCTTCATTCCATCCCAACCCCATACTCGACCCGTGGAATGGACCAAAAGGTGTTCCAAATCCCCACATATAGGAAACTAGTTCATGGTAATCAAACATCATATTTGGGAACACTTTCCCCCATAACCATCAACCACAACCCTACCATAATAGTAACATATTAGATCATTGATAATAACAACAATCAATAGAAATAAAAATATTACAAGTTATCCAATAACATACTTAACAAAAAATAAAAATACCAAAATAGGGAGGGGAACTAACAAAAAAAACTAAACCTCCATACAAAAAGAGTTTTGACCCCCCCATTCTACCACCACCAACACCTAGAAGAGAGGAACCACTAGAAACCGGATCCAACATCACTACCACAGAACAACTTGCCTTTACCTGGAGAAAACATAACAAGTTATACATACACCTAAGGGCGTATGTAGGGTGTGATCCAATTCCAAGTTGGATATCACCAAAAGTGATTTTATTTTATAATATTATAAGATAAATTAACAAGATAGATTTTTTTGGAAAAGGGGAAAAACATTTTAAGGGTACATTGATATGAAATTAAGATGTAAGTCAATATAATAACAAGAAACATTATAAGCATAACATCACATGATATGCTTGGGTAATACCTAATGTACTAGGGTTAGTGGTGTGTAAGGATTCTTGTACCTCAGTGATAAGTATAACCAAAACCCATGATGTACTAATGCGTGATACACTATAAAGGATTTTACATCCCATGGTCTTGTGTTCTCCAATCATTATCATATTCTTCATTAGTGTAATAGTATCATTCCATCTAGGTGAAACTAGGACTCGGCCCACCCGGACCTCTTAGAGTACTAAACCAAGTATCAAAAACATAGTTACCAAGTATTACCTTATGCTCAATTCCCTTTTTTATGTCACATGAACCATCACTTACAGACACAAATTCCCAATAATGTAAAAACATATGGAGGAAAAATATTTTCAATAATAAAACCACTTTCAAAACCACACGCAAACCAAAATCCCTTGAAAACATGTTTCAAAACACCCAAAAATTTCATAGATCCCATTTTGGAAGTGTATCAATAATAATAAAATCATTCAAAAATTATAATTCATGGATAAACCTACCTTTAGCTTGGAAAATTCATGAATCCATGTGCAAACCAAAAATTCAGCAATAGAAACCCTAAATCAGGAAATTCAAACCATAATCCTCAATATCCAACCAAAATAATGAATGATGAACCCAATTTAGAACAACCAATCCACTAGATAAATGAGGGCCCAAGAATGAAGGATTAGAATACTAAGAAAAAAAAAGAGGAGGGATTGAGGGGCTTACATGGGGTTTTCTTAGAGAATAGACATAAAAAAACCATGAAATTGAGATTTACGGGATCCAAGAGGGAGTGAGAGACATAATTAAGTCTGTAAACCTCAAATTAGGAGGGTTAGGGGTGTTTAGGGTCATAAAATCAAAGAGGAAAAAATTGGGAATTCAGCATTTTTTGTAACGCCCTGACCCCAGTTACCCAGAGTCGGTGCATTATTACATAACATTGGCATGATCATAAGAAAGATCAAATCTCGAAAGACCGATTGGTTTAGTATCCTTGGAAACACTAGATATATTCATAAGTCTTAAATTACATCATAAAAATAAAAACTACAACAACAAAATATTGGCTCCATAATCCACACTATTATCCCGTCATAATATCCCTGCAGGTCATTCATAATTTACTTCTTCACATCTTGGGAAAAATAAAACATAGAAAAGGGGTGAGCTCAAATGCCCAGTAAGGATAACAATATAGCGGAAACTTTCATAAATAAGAATAAACATTTAAGGTAGTGCATAAATAAAACAAAATCCTTTTAAACTTTAACTTCAACATAGTATGGCAAAAATAAAATGAAATAATTCCATTTACTTATTCACATGGATATTCTACTAATCGAATAATCACATGCAATATCAATAACCACTTTCATAATGATGGAATGCATAATGCCAGACTATCATAACCACATAGCCAAGTCCTCGTGCCAAGACTACAAATAAGATTTTGTGAAGGCCTTGTGCCAAGACACTAGTTTGTCTCATGAGACCTACTGATGCATCGAGGATCTATAGCGGGCTCCACCCTTCACATATTAAGTCCAATGCATTCCCATATGAAAAGGTTTAAACATAACATAAACATTCGTATTAAAACTAGCATACGAAATGTAAATACTTCATCCATAAACCATGACTGGTATAAAAATAACACATCCACAGTAAAACATGTCACAAAACCTTCAATACAATATTGAAGTTTTGTTTCATAATAAATCAACTTCAAATAAGCGTAAAATCCATCGAAGGATATTGATATAGATGAAAGAAAAACTATTTTTAGAGAAATTTCTCATTCTATTTTGAAATCATTTAAGAGTCATATATTTATAAAATAAAACATTTTCTTTGAAAATATTATTATAAGCTTGTAAGGGAAGCTTCGACGATTTTATAACGGCGGAAAATAGCCGCACCCGCTGTATAAGTTAAAAAAAACATTCTTACCTTAATTTCGTCGAAAAGGTTAAAAAACACCTTGTTTGGAAAACGACGAAAAGATTCCTTTATAAACCTCTTATAAAAAGTCAAACAAGGGTATAAATGACTTTAAACCATATTCTAGTAAATAGTAAAAATGTTTTGAAATTCATTTTTAAGAAACATGGATGTGGATGATAAAGATATCCGAGTAGATTATGACGTATAAACAACCTCGGATAATGAATAGATTGCGAAATAAACCCTTAACTTATACTTTTCCTTGGTTGGGGGTAGGTTAACCTCCTGTATAATGGTGAAATAATTGTTATTAAATTATACAAGAATAATATACATTAATATGATATCATATATGATCTTTTAACATTGATTTGTAAATAATATCTTAGTATTATCGTTGTTTCAGGTGTTAACTTACTCGTTTTATTTTATATGTTTTGTTACGTAAGTCGTGTTTGTCATGGATAGGTTGTATCTTAATAATATACAGAATGATATGAAGTCCTTAGATACTATTATTAATCATCAAATGAGAATTAGACTTGAATGGATACGATGGAGAATGAATCTCATCGCGTTCGTGGAGACGGTAGTCCGTACGTACGCACGAGCGACAATATCATTCTTTTGATATTAAAATAATATATAAATGGATGTTATAACATATATACAGAATAATTATCATGTTATATTTATTATTTACATTACTTACACATCATTATTATACCCATCCAAATAATAATTTATTGAATAACAATTACACCACGACGTGGAGACGGTAAGCTGTACGTACGCACGTATGGTGACATGTTATTCAAAGGATGGATAGAATACTGAATATGGTTGTACCATATTTATAATAACATCACATTATATATAATATACTGGAGTTATTATTTTAGAATGGTAATAAAAAATAAGGAAGAAGTGGAAGAAGAAGGGAACTTGGAAAAGGGTGGTGAAATCATTACCTCTTCTTCGGGTTCTTCCTTTTGATTTGATAAAAAGGGCTCTTAGGCTGGCTTTATGACTAAAGTAAGGCCTCTAGGATGAAGTGAAGAAAGTTGAGAGAGTATTTGGGCAGAGGCTGGCCGAATCAAAGGCTTTGAACGTGTGAGTTAATGAGAAGGCAGAGTGCCCTTTTATAAGAGGGGTGAGGGGCACCTTTGGAAAAGCTAGAAATATTATTTTATAATAAATTCATATTCGGTTTATAATGGCTCCAAAGTGGATTATTTAAATTTTAAGGTGGGTATAGGTTGAAAAACCCTCAACCAATATAATTTATACAAGTTTGGGTCATTATACTAACCTTATCTTTAAGTATTAACTCTTAGTTAATTAGTTTCACTTTTACAATTTCTCTTTGTATTTTTATATTATATGGTTAATAAACTTACTATATACATACAAGAGACCCCAAAGTGGTACATTAATGATACACCTATGATTATATAAGTCTCTTGGCCGAACATTATATTTTTAGTAATTTAAATTCAATTAATAATATACTCTTTGTTTTAAAAACTCTTTTATGTCAATTTTGACACTATTCAATAATTTATTTTTGTAAAAATCATAACAGAATGATTACTTAAAACAAAGTTAATTAAGTCCATACTAACATGCCATATTAACCTATAAAATTAGTGTAATTCATAAAAAGTCTCAAATTATATTTATTTGGGTATTTATAATACCAATTATTTTAATTTTTCACTATTATGGTAATTACTGCATCATCATTGTGTCATAAATAAATTATATTATTTAATGTATAAAAATTATAAATAAAATATCATTATGTATGAAATCTTTTTATATTTATAATTAATATTTACAATCAAATTTATCTTATGTATAACCTTATATTAAAAATGTTTTAGTAAATAAACTTTGATTTTAACTATTTTAACTCTTCTTTAAATTAAATAATAATAAATGTCCTAATCTAATCCAAGTGGACCTAAATGATAATATTTTATTCCTAAGGTTGTTTTTGGTCAAGATACACTTGTCCAATAGAATTAGGATATGTGTTAGGGTAATATTAATATCATTTTTACCCTTTATTACCCTATTTACTTTTAACCGTGGTAAATAAAAGTAAAAAGTTACTATTCACAAAAAATTATTTTCATCTCATTGAACCACATTTTACTCCTTGATATTAACCGTGTCTCTCGGATTTTCGAAATTTCAATCATAGAAGTGGTAAAATTATGTTTTATGAAAAATTCAGTTTTTTAACTACCACTTAGTAGTTTCACTATTCATCAAAAATTGAAGTTTTTCAGAACAATGCCAAAATTTCACCCTAAGCTATAATTGATATTCCCAATTCATAAATGATGTCTATTTTAAAAAATTTCAAACATAAAAGTTGAATTAATTAATTTTATAATTAATTCCCGTTGTCACAACAAATATCGTGTTTTTAAGAAACAATATATATCAAAAGATTGACAATTGTTTATGTCCAATTTCAAAGTGAAATTAATTATAATGAACACCATTGGATAAAATGGTAAAAATATATTCTAATTATACTTTAAAACCACTAAATAATATAATTTATCACTATAAATTATTTTGATTAAAAAAGTTGTTTTTAAGTATTTTTCACTATTCATAAAAATTGGACGTTCTCAGAAAAATACCAAAAATTCAACTTAGAATAATTTCAATATTCTGAATCCAAAATTGAAGTCCATTTTGAAATATAATATATATATAATTTCAAAAAGTAGGTATTACTATTCATAACGGATAGTTTGATCGGTTGTGGTGTGTGTTAGAACTCGATGTTGCGTACAGCACACTCTATTACATTATTCAAAGGGAAACGTACCGTAGAAGCTTGGGGTGTTACATTCTCCCCTCCTTCAAATAATTTCGTCCTTGAAAATTCTAGAATACTACCACATGAAAAGACTCAGGTGGTTCTTCATCATAAGTTCCCCAGGTTCCCACGTTGCCTCTTCCATCTTAAGGTTTCTCCACAAAAATTTTACCAGACGTGTCGTCCGGTTTCTCAGTACTTGTTCTCTCGTATCAAGAATCTTGACAGGATCTTCGCAATAAGACAGATCGGGTTCCAGTTCTAATTCATCGTAGGTGAGTACATGCGTTGGGTCAGGCATGTATTTCCTCAATAAAGATACGTGGAATACATCGTGAACTTTGTAGAGACTTGGCGGCATTGCCAATCGGTAAGCTACAACCCCAATTCATTCTAGAATTTTGAAAGGTCCGATGTACCTGGGACACAATTTACCTTTCTTACCAAAACGTATGACTCCCTTCCATGGAGATACCTTCAGGAAAACATGATCACCGACTTGAAATTCCAAATCCTTCCTTCGATTATCGGCATAGCTCTTCTGCCTACTTTGAGCTGCTTTGATGTGATTTTGGATTACCTTCACCTTTTCCATCGTTTCCTCCACCAGTTCTGGGCCTACAAGTTTTCTTTCACCAACGCCATCCCAACAGGTTGGTGTACGACATCTCTTTCCGTATAACGCTTCATATGGTGCCATCTGAATACTCGAATGGAAGCTATTGTTATAGGAAAATTCTACCAGAGGTAAATATTGATCCCACATACCCTAAAAGTCAAGTGAACAGGATCTCAACATGTCTTCTAAGGTTTGAATAGTTCGTTCTGATTGTCCATCTGTTTGAGGGTGGTAGGCATTGCTCAAATGAAGTTCAGTATCCAAGGCTTTCTGAAGACTTTTCCAGAATCTTGAAATAAAACGGGGATCACGATCAGAAACAATCGATAGGGGTACTCCATGAAGTCTCACAACTTCATCAATGTATAGTCTTGCTAGACGTTCCAGTGGTAGATCTTCTCTTATAGCAAGAAAATGTGCTGACATGGTAAGACGATCAACAATAACCCATATTGCATCGTTCCTTCTAGGACTCTTTGGTATCCCCATGACAAAGTCCATCGTAATATTGTCCCATTTCCACTCCGGTATGGGAAGAGGTTGCATGACTCCTCCAGGTTGTTGCCTTCCAACTTTCACTTGTTGACAAACCATACATCTTGACACAAAATCAGCAATCTCCCTCTTCATGTTTTCCCACCAAAAATGTTCCTTAAAATCTCTATACATTTTGGTGCTCCCAGGGTGTATAGAGAAATTGGAACTATGAGCATCATCCAGCAATTCCCTTTTTAGATCAGGTATATCGGGAACACAAAGTCTCTTCCCAAATTTCAAAATTTCATCTTCATACACAAAGTATCTCAATCTCCCATCATTCACAGCTTTAATCTTCTTTTGAAATTCTTCATCATTGGTCTGAGAACTCTTAATACTTTCTAGTAAAAATGGTTTGGAAGCCATTTGAAAAATCATTGATGTTTCACCTTCCCTGGTTATTCCCATGTCCATCTTCACTAGATCCATGAAAATTGGATCCCTTTCAATTCTCATATTGTTCAAAACTCCGTGATCTTTTCTGCTCAAAGCATCTACCACCTTGTTTGCTTTCCCCGGGTGGTAGTGTATCGTACAATCATAATCCTTGAGTAATTCAAGCCATCTCCTTTGCCTCATGTTGAGTTCTTTTTGTGAGAAAATATACTTCAAACTCTTGTGATCAGTATAAATCTACCATTTTTCACCATAGTGGTAGTACATCTATATCTTCAAAGAAAAGATCATAGCTGCTAACTCAAGATCATGAGTAGGATAGTTTTGCTCATTAATTTTCAACTATCGTGATGCATAGGCAATAACCCTATCATTCTGCATAAGGACACAACCAAGTCCTTTCTTCGATGCATCACTATAAATAACGAACCCATCATTCCCCGATAGTAGAGTCAATATAAGAGCATTGAATAATCTTCTCTTCATTTCTTCGAAACATTCTTCACACTCTTTTGTCCAAACAAATTTAACCCCTTTACGTGTGAGCTTCGTTAATGGGTTTTCCAATCGGGCAAAATTCTGGATGAAACGTCGATAATAACCTGCCAAACCAATAAAACTGCGTACCTCAGTTATACTCGTAGGTGCTGGCCATTCTTGGATTGCCTTTGTTTTAGAAGGATCAACATAGATTCCATCTTTAGAGACAATATGGCCAAGAAAATAAATCTCATGAAGCCAGAATTCACACTTGCTAAACTTACCATATAATTCATGTCTTCTCAGAGTCTTCAAGATAATGTGCAAGTGACTTTCATGATCCTCGTAACTTTTAGAGTATACCAAGATATCATCAATAAATACCACCACAAATTCATTGATATATTTCTTAAAAACTCTATTCATCAGATCTATGAATACAGAGGGTGCATTAGTCAATCCAAAGGGAATTACAGTAAACTCGTAATGCACATACCTAGTTCGAAATGCCGTCTTCGGAATGTATTCCTTCTTTACACACAACTGATGGTATCCAGATCGAAGGTCAATCTTTTTAAAGTATTGAGCTCCATGCAGTTGGTCAAATAAATCATCAATGCGAGGTAGGGGATACTTGTTCTTTATTATTATGGCATTAATCTCCCTATAGTCGATACATAACCTCATAGATCCATCTTTCTTTTTAACAAAAAGAACATGGGCTCCCCATGGAGAAACACTAGGGTGAATAAATCCCTTATTACTCAATTCCTCTAGTTGTTTCTTTAGTTCAACTATTTATACAGTGGCCATTCTATAAAGGGGTCTTCGATATAGGCCTTGATCCCGGAATTAAATCAATAGAAAGCTCAACTTCTCGTTCTAGAGGATGTCCCGGTAAATCTTCCGGAAACACATCTACATATTCTTTCACAACAGGTACATCCTCTATTTTAACATTCCTTTCCTCACCCACAATAATTTCATTCTCTTCCTCCCCAATAATTGAATTTAGTTGAGCTACTGGGGGTGGATCTAGATAAGAATTAGGTGGTGACGATTCTGATCTAAAGATAAGGTGTTCCTTATCATCATCATCAAGAATCGTAACCTCTTTCTTCTTACAATAAATTTTCGCATCATAGTCCGAAATCCAATCCATACTGAGGATTATATCAAACTCAATCATAGGTATGACGATGAGATCATTAGATAAAGAACATTTATGTGCTCTAATGGGGACTGATTCACAAAACTTTGTTGCAATGATACTTCCCTTAACAGTTTTAACTGACAACTCCCTTGTTAAGTCAAATTGGAAATATCTAATTTTCTTAGCAAACTGGGAAGATATGAAACAATGCGATGATCCATAATCAAATAATATATTTTCTAAACTTGAGGAACCCATTAAATTACCTGCCACCATGTCTTTTGGAGCTTCTACCTCAGCAGTAGTGATAACATAAGCTTGGCCTTGATCCCTTGTCCTTTTCTGTGGTAAGTTCCCCTGACGATTAGGACATTCACTTGCATAATGTCTCATCTCCCTGAAATTGTATCATTGAACATTGGTAGCTTCCTTCTTCCCTTTGCATTCACAAGCTTGGTGGCCTTTTTCACCACACTTGTAACAGACACCCATTCCCTTCAAGAAAGTACCTGGGTGTTTCTTCCCACATTTACCACAAGATGGATATTAAACCTTTCCCTTATTCCCCTTATTTCAATTCCCAGATTGATCAACAGATCTCTTCTTCTCTTGCTTTGCTTTAAAGTCATAAGACTTAGAGAATTCCATTTCTGTTTTGATAGAACATGAGACAATGTCTTCGTACGACGAAAAGGATTTTGAGACTAATGCTCGATGGAGAAATGGTTTTAACCCATCAAAGAAATGATCAATATTACTTCTTGGGTTACATATATAATCTCCAGCATACCTTGCTAACCTTGTAAAGTTAGCCTCATACTTTGCAACATTCTCATCCTCCTTTTGTATCAGACTTAGAAATTACCTTTCCATATCTGCTCGATGGTCACGAGGAAAGTATTTTTCTAAAAACAGATCTTTGAACTCCCTCCATTCCATATTTGATACTTCATCATCTTCCTTCATGTTTTGAATCAATGACAACCATTGATCAACATCTCCGGTGAGGCGGTAAACTGCCATGATAAATTTTTCCCTTTCACTAATCCCCAAAGCCTGAAATATTTTCTCTAGAGAATTTATCCATTTCTCAGCTACTAAGGGATTTGTACTCCCATTGAATGTTGGTGGTTGTTGCCTCATAAAGAGATCTAACATTGATCCTCCATGATGTGGATCAGGGTGCTCCATACGAGTAAGGTAATTATTCATAACCTGAGTGAGTTGTCCCAGTATGGTGATTAGCTGATCGACACCAGTTGCATCACCAGATCCAATATAATTATCTTGAGCAGGAGGGAAATCCCTAAATGTAGTGCGTACATTGATACAGTTTCCATTTCTTCCACTAGGCGCCATTTCTAAACAATGGCATAAACTAGATCAGTTTATGAATCAAAATACATAATAGTTAACATAAATTGAACTATTTATGGATATAATCCATAGTCATAAAAAAAATTTCTTTGAGGAAGTATATACTCTTAAACCCTTCATATTAATTTGTAAAGAAAATGAGATTATCCTAAGCATATCCCCCGGGAGTGTCTTAACCAAGAGTGCAGCAATGCCCGTTGTCGTGCACCAGTTCCTGTTCAAGTCTAGCTCAAAGCGGTGTTTTCGGGTTTTACCCCTAGGTACATCTGTGCGAGAGCCGCCTCTACCAGCTCGTATCCAGACAGGGATGTATTGCTCTAAAAACTCACAAAATCTCTACAATACCAAAATTCTAGGAAGTTCTTCTATACTAATCCTCAAAGTCCATCTTAGGTCTATGTGCTCTAATCAGAGTTTATCTAAATCTAGCTTCCAAGGTTTGTACTAAACTTCCTCTGATACCAACTGTAACGCACCGACCCCAGTTACCCAGAGTGGGTGCATTATTATATAACATTGGCATGATCATAAGAAAGATCAAATCTCGAAAGACCGATTTGTTTAGTAGCCTTGGAAACACTAGATATATTCATAAGTCTTAAATTACATCATAAAAATAAAAACTACAACAAAAATATATTGTCTCCATAATCCAAACTATTATCCCCTCATAATATCCCTGTAGGTCATTCATAATTTACTTCTTCACATCCTGGAAAAAATAAAACATAGAAAGGGGGTGAGCTCAAATGCCCAGTAAGGATAACAATATAGCGGAAACTTTCATAAATAAGAATAAACATTTAAGGCAGTGTATAACTAAAACAAAAGCCTTTTAAACTTGAACTTCAACATAATATGAAAAAAATAAAATGAAATAATTCCATTTACTTATTCACATGGATATTCTACTAATCGAATAATCACATTCAATATCAATAACCACTTTCATAATGATGGAATGCATAATGCCAGACTATCATAACCACATAGCCAAGGCCTCGTGCCAAGACTACAAATAAGATTTTGTCAAGGCCTTGTTCCAAGACACTAGTTTGTCTCATGATACCTACCGATGCATCTAGGAGCTATAGCGGGCTCCACCCGTCACATATTAAGTCCAATGCATTCCCATATGAAAAGGTTTAAACATAACATAAACATTCGTATTAAAACTAGCATACGAAATGTAAATACTTCATCCATAAACCATGACTGGAATAAAAATAACACATCCACAGTAAAAAATATCACAAAACCTTCAATATAGGATAGAAGTTTTGTTTCATAATAAATCAACTTCAAATAAGCGTAAAATCCATCGAAGGATGTTGACATAGATGAAATCAAAACTCTTTTTAGAGAAATTTATCTTTCTATTTTGAAATCATTTAAGTGTCATATATTTATAAAATAAAACATTTTCTTTGAAAATATTCTTATAATCTTGTAAGGGAAGCTTCGAAGATTTTATAACGGCGGAAAATAGCCGCACCCGCCGTATAAGTTAAAAAAACATTCTTACCTTAATTTTGTCGAAAAGGTTAAAAAACACCTTGTTTGGAAAACAACGGAAAGATTCCTTTATAAAACTCTTATAAAAAGTCAAACAAGGGTATAAATTACTTTAACCCATATTCTATTAAATAGTAAAAATGTTTTGAAATTCATTTTTAAGAAACATGGATGTGGATGATAAAGAGATCCTATTAGATTATTACGTATAAACAACCTCGGATAATGAAGAGATTGAGAAATAAACCCTTAAATTTTAATTTTCCTTGGTTAGGGGTAGGTTAACCTCCTTTATAATGGTGAAATAATGGTATTAAATTATACAAGAATCATATACATTAATATGATATCATATATGATCTTTTAAAATTGATTTGTTAATAATATCTTAGTATTATCGTTGTTTTGGGTGTTAACTTACTCGTTTTATTTTATATGTTTTGTTACTTAAGTCATGTTTTTCATGAATAGGTTGTATCTTAATCATATCCAGAATGATATGAAGTCCTTAGATACTATTATTAATCATCAAATGAGAATTAGACTTGAATGGATACGATGGAGAATGAATCTCATCGCGTTCGCGGAGACGGTAGTCCGTACGTATGCACGAGCGACAATATCATTCTTTTGATATTAAAATAATATATAAATGGATGGTATAACATATATACAAAATCATTATCATGCTATATTTATTATTTAAATGAGTTACACATAATTATTATACCCATCCAAATAATAATTTATTGAATAACAATTACACCACGACGTGGAGACGGTAAGCCGTACGTACGCACGTATGGTGACATGTTATTCAAAGGATGGATAGAATACTGAATATGGTTGTACCATATTTATAATAACATCACAGTATATATATGATACTGGAGTTATTATTTTAGAATGGTAATAACAAATAAGGAAGAAGTGGAAGAAGAAGGGAACTTGGAAAAGGGTGGTGAAATCATTACCTCTTCTTCGGGTTCTTCCTTTTGATTTGATCAAAAGGGCTCTTAGGTTGGCTTTATGACTAAAGGATGGCCTCTAGGATGAAGTGAGGAAAGTTGAGAGAGTATTTGGGTAGAGTTTGGCCGAATCAAATTCTTTTAAGGTGTGAGTTAATGAGAAGGGAGAGTGCCGTTTTATAAGAGGGGTGAGGGGCGCCTTTGGAAAAGCTAGAAATATTATTTTATAATAAATTCATATTCGGTTTCTAATGGCTCCAAAGTGGATTATTTAAATGATAAGGTGGGGATAGGTCTAAAACCACTCAAACAATAGAATCTAGACAGGTTTGGGTCATTATATTAACCTTATCTTTAAGTATTAACTCTTAGTTAATTAGTTTCACTTTTACAATGTCTCTTTGTATTTTTATATTATATGGTTAATAAACTTACTATATACATACAAGAGACCCCCAAGTGGTCCATTAATGATATAAATATGACGATATATGTTTCTTGGACGAACCTTAGATTTTTAGAAATTTAATATCAATTAATAATATACTATTTGTTTTAAAAACTCTTTTATGTCAATTTTGACACTATTCAATAATTGATTTTTGTAAAAATCATAACAGAATTATTACTTCGAACAAAGTTAATTAAGTCCATCCTAACATGTCCTATGAACCTATAAAATTAGTGTAATTCATAAAAAGTCTCAAATTATATTTATTTGGGTATTTTTAATATCAATTATTTTAATTTTTCACTATTATGGTAATTACTGCATCATCATTGTGTCATATATAAATTAAATTATTTAATGTCTAAAAATTATAAATAAAATATAATTATGTAGGAAATATTTTTATATTTCTAGTTAATATTTAAAATCGAATTTATCTTATGTATAACCCTATATTAAAAATGTTTTAGTAAATAAACTTTGATTTTAACTCTTTTAACTCTTCTTTAAATTAAATAATAATAAATGTCCTAATCTAATCCAAGTGGACCTAAATGATAATATTTTATTCATAAGGTTGTTTTTGGTCGAGATACACTTGTCCAATAGAATTAGGACATGTGTTAGGGTAATATTAATATCATTTTTACCCTTAATTACCCTATTAACTTTTAACCGTGGTAAATAAAAGTAAAAAGTTACTATTCACCAAAAATTATTTTCATCTCATTGAACCACTTTTACTCCTTGATATTAACCGTGTCTCTTGGATTTTCTAAATTTCAATCATAGAGGTGGTAAAATTAAGTTTTATGAAAAATTCAGTTTTTTAACTACCACTTAGTAGTTTCACTATTCATCAAAAATTGATGTTTTTCAGAACAATGCCAAAATATCACCCTAAGCTATAATTGATATTCCAAATTCATAAATGATGTCTATTTTACAAAATTCCAAACATAAAAGTTGCATTGATTAATTTTATAATTAATTCCCGCTGTCACAACAAATAGCGTGTTTTTAAGAAACAATATATATCAAAAGATTGACAATTGTTTATATCCAATTTCAAAGTGAAATTAATTATAATGAACACCATTGGATAAAATGGTAAAAATATATTCTAATTATAATTTAAAACCACTAAATAATATAATTTATCGCTATAAATTATTTTGATTAAAAAAGTTGTTTTTAAGTATTTTTCATTATTCATAAAACTTGGACGTTCTTAGAAAAATACCAAAAATTCAACTTAGGATAATTTCGATATTCTGAATCCCAAAATGAAGTCGATTTTGAAATATAAAATATATATAATTTCAAAAAGTAGGTATTACTATTCATAACAGCTAGTTTGATCAGCTGTGGTGTGTGTTAGAACTCGATGTTGCGTACAACACACGCTATTACATTATTCAAAGGGAAACGTACCGTAGATTCTTGGGGTGTTACATTTTTAATGTTCTGGGAAGGTCGCATAATATGCTCATGGTTTGTAAAACCATGTTCAAACTATGTAGAACCTATATTAAAAGGGGAAAGAGGTTACACTATCTCATGTGGGAGTGAAAAAACCTATATGGTCAGCTAGGCTCCTAAGATAGGTTCACTACCCTAGGCACATAGTTAGCCCACGGACCCAAGCAGTTGGATGTGCACCCTGGATTATCCCACTATCCATGGAACACAGTTTCCACTAGGCTGGTGCTTGATTTATACGAACCATGATCCAACTATGTTCCACCTACCATCGGTCCAAAAATAAACCATTTTTCACCAAAACACACATGAAGGAGAAGATATAAATATAATGAAAAAAATAAAACAAACAATACCTCAAAATAAACCACAAATTTGACACATTCATTATTCATGGAATGAAATTGTAATTTCACATTGTGAAGTATTCATGGGATATAAATTTTATGGTGAACCCCTAACCCACCATGTGTCCCTTCATATTATTTCTTGATCATAGATCTCATTAACCATCACCCTATGGCTCACCATTGAGTTTAATTGAATACCAAAGCCTTGGTAAACTCCCCCCACAACATTTTTTTGTGTTTGAAATACAACCTTATCTCTTTTATACCAACTGTCACCTTTATTCCATATAATTCTTCACCCATTACTTATATTTTCCTCCAAACATTATATTTTTGTAATGACCTCTTTACCAGTTCTTAAAATCTCTTTTACCTTCTTTTATTTTCTTTATATGCACTAAAATGTGATTCCATAATCAATCCACACAAAAACCCACAAACAAAACCCATATAGATAAATATTCATCTAAAATCAATCTCAAACCATCCATAAAAATAATAAATCGATTTGTTTCCCCATCACCTAATCCCTATACTACCCATTTATATTTATCTTATTTCTCATATAATTTTTCACTATGGGATGATTCATTAAAACAACTACCTTATCCGTACCAACAATCTAATGCACAAAATCATATGGATAACCAATAAAAATAGAATATAAATCCCCTTAGGACCCTAAAAATGGTACATCGAAAAATAATATGTCAGATACAAATTTCGAATGAGTTTATAGAGACCTTCTAAGAAATACACCTATTGAATATTATTCAGGTCCATGATGAGACCGTTTAGGATCTATTTTTGGAATTCCTCTCTTTATTAGATGTTTATTTTCTCCATATTACTTTTCACTTGGGAAAATAGTAATAGTTGTTTTCATTGAATGATGTCGGGGTTATATTGGAATCTTATGGTCCAAATTTTGTAAATTCAATGGAATATTTGTTATCAAATCTTGATCCCTATAAAGGAGAGACCATGAAGTTGTGTCTTGAGATATATATTTATGTAAAAAATAAAGAATCTCCTAAAAACAAATAAGAGTATTCTATTGTGAGGTTTTTTTTACTTTGGATTTTCTATAGGACCAAAGCCCATTTTTAGTTAGCCTATAGATATTTCCAGGACATGGTGAGCTATAATGAGGTTGTTCTCTTATCCACCATGATTCGTGATATGGAAAACAACATGAAATAATAGTTTTATTTTTTAATTTGTTTTAAAAACAAATATGGGCCAAGGAACTCTGAAGGGAGGAATATTCCTCACCGAACTCGCTAAACATCTTTGTATTTTTTAGTCTTTATAGTTAGTTTTATCTTGGTGTGGCCTCTATTATATCAGCATGAATTTAATATTTAATACTGGATTACTATAGAAAACTAGAAAGCTATATGAGTGGGTGTATGAGTATATCATTGTAGAGGTAGAGGATTTAGCTTAGGGTTCCTAGGGATCTAGGACCACCCATACCCAAACCAGGAATGTTATAACTACCAAACAAGACCATCCATCATCACCAACCCCCACTTTATATGTGTGGGTTCATTATCACGGTGTTTTCATCTTGTTAACTATACATAACCTCTAGGTTCCATTCTAAGATAGGGGTTTCCATTCCATCAGTCATCAATACAACCCATTCATCATCCTTGATAACCCTCCCACGTTCCCCAACCATCATCTAACCAAGAACCTACTCCTTACACTAAATTTATATTTCATCCCACAAAAAACCTATTCCAACTAAAATTAATGATCGGACAAGCTAATAATTAATTTACATTCATGATGATATTATCGATATAGATACCTAAAAGGGATTTATGATTGCATACCACCAAAGTTCCTATGGAAATTATTGAAAGTCTTTGTGGGTGATTCCCTTTGTTCTCCTATCTAAAAGAAATATATTACCATTTATATTTAAATGTTATTCAGATGAGTCTCATTCTTATCATTCCATTCCTGATACCAATATAACAATAGAAAAAATAGACCATAATTCTCCTACCCTATACTAGTACATGTATGTGCATCAGTCGATTGATGCCTTGGATACCCCTCCTTTTTATTTGTGTACCATTGAGTCTATTAATACCACTAACCAGATTTAGAAAACCACTCATGTGTAGGGGACCATTCAAGAGATTAAGAATGAGTTACTAGAGTTTTAGGATTGGTCTCACTCCCTTATTTTTTGATTCTACTATATAATTTTTTCTATGTTGAGTTCATGTTATATCTATATTGAATTCCTTTATAGAGTATATAGAAATTATTTTAAAGAAAAATTAAATTCATTTTCATGGAATTTGTATATTTCTTGAACTCACATCTTCACAGTGTATGATTTTTCAATTAGGAATTACTCACACTTGTTGGTGTTGAATAGACTGATAGAAAAAAATTTCCTTATTTGAGTGTTACTGTAATATTACTTTTTTTTACTCTCATTGAATCATTTTTCATTATTATCCTCTCAAATTGATATCAAAATATAAGGAATTTTTTTTCGAATTATGTGTGGGGAGATAATTTTTTTCTCCCCCGAAACCTAACTTGTCTTTTTTAATTTTCTCCAATTTTCAAAGAGACATTTTTCATGGGATTCATAATATTCACTTGAGAATTTTAGAACACCCATAAAATTAGAAGTAACTTTTTTAGATGGAATCCATTTAAAAATAAATTTCTTGTTTACTCTTCGTTAGAATATTGTGTTATTTTTTAATTAAACTTTCATCTATAGATTAAATATTATTAAGTAATTTATAATTGACTCGTTACTTGCATCCATATCTTGAGAGATTGTTCAAATTTTTAGTTTCCATTCTTGAGATAGTATATGAGCCACTTGTGTGTATTATTTCACATACCAACATTATTGAGATAACTCATGGGACACACTAATATGATAAATTGGATGCTATCCTAGAAAAACATGATGATTTTAAACCACAAGTAAATGAATGAGGCCATCAATTTATTTATTTTGAGCCCTTATGATATTGAGAACTACCCTAAATTGATTCTTTTTGAAACCTATAGATACCAAGAAAAAGCATATAGAAAGCTACATTAAAAGAATAATAATAAATTTGACACTTATTATTTAGAAATCATTGCATGATTTTTATTTTGGATCATTATCATAGGGAGTTGGGTTCTTTATGATGTAACCATTTTATAATTCTCTGAGTAAGTGTTGGGGAAACCTTTTTTAAACACTTTGGATGAATTCAGTCATTACTATTTTTTTAAATTGATCCATTTTCTATTGAAAAATAATATAAAAATAAAATGATGAAAATGTGAAGAAATGGATACCTTATATTGACCTATGACTAAAACAACATGACCATTTCTTACAATAACTATGAAAAATAGTTTCATTAGGATATTGATGGTGGGGAATGAAGTTCTGGTAATGTTTGACTTATAAGGGTTAAATTCATGCCGTTACATTTTTCACTATAAAAAAGTTAGTGATAAAATAAAATGATGAAAAAATACATACTCGTGTTATAGGTTAATTCTTAATAAACATTAATAAACCTAGTGTGTTTTTCTAAGTTAATGGTTTTCAGGGGTTAAGAGGGGTTCAAAAAGAGTTTTGGGAATGTCAAGTAGACCTACAGTTGAAAAAAATAGAATATAACTATTCATGGAGTGATTCTAGGCATAACTTACTAAAATAATTAAGCAAAGGGGGTGGTTTCACGGTATGAAAGAATCAGGCAGAGGGCATGTAACTTTACCATGAATGGTTCATGGTGTTAACCTTATGGTCATGTTATGAACCATTCCTCAGTGAGTTTTTTTAGTTTAATAAATTATTTAATTTAAAGGGTTTTTAAATTAGAATAGAGGCTCCACCATTACCAATTTCAATAATGTCTCGCTCCCTCTTTAGAGATATCATCATTTAAGGTGGAATCTCCCTTATTTCTCCAATGAATCACTTGTTGTTAATCATCATAGGAATAAATAGGTGTTTTAATCCTTCCATATCCATTTTTTCTCAATTTATATCATTTTAAGAGATATCATTCTATTTTGGTCTATTATTCCTTATTTACTGGCTATACTTCTCCATTTCCATTTTCAACCTTTTTAATCCTAAATCAATAACCGGTATCCAATGGATATATAGTATATGGTACTAAAGACATCCTATAAAATTCAGGTCATTTTATTGATTTTTTATGTGTATAGTCATACTCTCATACCAAAAAGTACAATAAAAATTTAATTAAATGTTTCTATACATAAAATATGAAATGGGACCTCTCCACCAGCCAAAAGAAGTCTGTTCATGAATATAATGGCTCTTTATCCACCCCTTAAAGAGTTCTTAAAATGAGAAATAATTTATCAAAATTAAATGAGTTCTGTATAATTATAATGTGGCCTAGTGTGTGTGACATGGGATTCCCAAGATGTTATCCAAGATCTAGTAACTATATTTATTTTTAATACTAGATATAATTGAATTAATGGGGTGTATGAGGGTATAACATATGTAATTAAATCACGATGACTGGTTTAAAATGACTTGGGGTAATCCCACATTTTTTTGATAATGATTCCTAATATTTGATCACAAACAGTTAGACCCTAGAAATTAGTGATGGAAACTAAGAATTTTCAATGTCTTATGGTATTCCCCCTTGGATTTGAAAATGATTCCTGATTCTTTATTTCCTATGGTAAACCCAATGAAATCCATGATAATGACTAATATATTAGATTTACTTATGGTAATACCCCTTAGATTCAATGATGAATATTTTTACTTTATTTACAAGGTTAACCACCTTGGAATTAGGGATTATGCATGAGACTTTGGAATAAATTGGGACAATCATCTTTGGATTTAGCGATGATGCCTGCTATTTTTATTTGCATAAGGTAAACATTTATGAATTGATGATGATTAATAATAAATTGGAATTAATTATAGAAATCCACCATATATTCATAAATTATTTATAATTCTTTTATTTCCCAGGGTATACCCCTAGGAAATGGTGATTATTCCTGATGATTTAATATGGAGATAAAATCTTACTTATCCAGAATTAGGTATGGTTGATTCTCATTAGCACCATGGATTTTGAGAATAAATGGTGAATTTATTTATTTATATTGTTCCTTTACTTTATTATTCACATCCTTATGTATGTTATACTCAAATTGGATATAGTTTTAGACACTATTGGTGGTGAACTACTAAGTCTTAATCACACCCTACTCGGGCCATCATGAGGTAACCAAACATAGTCCATAGCTTCGGGATGTGACAAGGGAAATAACCCCATCAATGATGATTGATTGATTTCTATCACGTAGAACACGATAGATTGGATTGGGTTTCATATCTCGACCAATTTTGGGTAGTCTTAAAATTATTTATTTTTTCTTATATATATATCTAGGCGTGTGAATGAACTACTCTTGAAAATATGACTAATTATCATTTATATATATCTCATCTCAATACATAATATGCTTTGATTATTTATTATCACTTTTGTAGATTTTAGATCCTTATTTATTTGAATGTTTTTTTTATTTACTCTATTATTGGGATTTAATATGTTGGTATAGTCTCCCTACCATAAAACCATAGTCCCTCACTATTAGATGGAAGCCTTTGGCATATATAGAGGTGTGCTTGAGGTCCCTAATGACTATTTATCATGAGCATTGTTGAGTGTCATGTTGATGGAGAATTGAAAAGTGTCATTAATTTTTTCTAACTATTTGGTTATTGTATACAGGAGATAGGGAATTTTAAAAACATGGTACAAAATTCTTTCCTAGGAGTATCTAACACATGTATGAGGAAATTTCTGATTTCTAGGAATGGTATTATTGTTTTGTTTTTATTTTTAATATTGACATATTTTAACTTAAGTGACACAAATGATTTGTGATTTATGATTTATTTCAGTTTTATCTATTTTTTATATTGACAATAGGGTGTGTTTTCATTCATTATATATGTCATAAAGGATTCAAATGTCATTTTCATGGTTGCATATGACTGCTTATCGGGCCACTATATTAGGTTTAGTTATTTAATGTGAGAGTAACAATTTCTGTGTTGTCTCCCACATAAATTTATGGTGGTAGCACAATTAACTAACCATTTAAATAGATTAAAGTGTAGTAAATGAACACTTATCTCGTTTATTATGTGGCATCAGTTAAATAAAAATTCAATTACAACTTATCATGTTATTTACTCTAGAATTTTTAATTGGAATTTCATTTAACTGAGACTTGGTTATGAATGTTCTTATTAAGGTATAATAGAAAAGTGTGATGAAATGAATCCTATGTTTATGGTGTATAACTTGTATATGTATATGTTTTTGACCATATTTATGGGTAGATTGGGCTAGAGAGAATGATCTGAGACTATGATACCATTATGATGTGGGGTGTATAAGATAGTGAGAGGTTATAACTTTTTGAGACCTTTATTTGAACTATAAATCTAACAGTTATGATATTTCGGGACTATTTTGAAACCTACTGAGTTTATTCATGACCCAATTGTGGGTAGGTTAATCTAGATATGAGCATGTATATGATACCCTTATGTTATAGGGCATGATCAGTACACTGAGATGTGTTTTATTCCGCTAACTTTATGTTTCTGTGTAGCATTATTGGATGAGTATATCTCTAAAGAGGGTAGTTGGCTTGGGTTTGGGGTTATTAACATCTCTCTCTATGTGTGTACACATGCATGATTGTTTGAATGTGTACACTAGAGGAGGTGTACAAGAATGTGAGTTTCTTTGGGATGTTGATATGTGTATCATGATATTGTTGATCTAATAAATGTGAACAAGGAGTAGGGTGTTTTTGCTACTATTTTTGGTTATTGATGTAGTATATAAGGATAACCCAAAGAGGGGTTATCCCAGACCTGTGGATACCCTAGATACAAGAAGCATGGTAGAAGATCAATATTGACATTGATGCATGAATTTTTTTTAAAATACATGGGATATTTATATTTATTTCATTTGTATTGTGAATATAGATGTTCGTTATTGATGTTATGGGTTGTGTCTAGATTGTGAAGGGCTTGATCAGTTGGATTCATGACCCTGTGTGTTGGGTGAACCAAAATGGTTGGATCAAGAAAGGGTATAGAATTTATATATTCTTCTAGTTTTGTGGAGATACTCGTTGTAGTTTATGATCACGTGTTTTCTTTGGTACGAGTGAAATTCCTTAGTATTATTATAAATAAGGAATTTAGTTATATGCTTTCGTTAAGATAACATCGAAATTCTGTATTAATGATCAATAGTTTAGGTATGTGATTCTTTTTTATAGTATATGACTCAATATAATTGATTAAAATGGAATAATAGTGTAACAATTGGAATAATGCTTGATGGGTATGCCATTTGTCAATAGGAACTACTTATCACTATTGTGAGAAGTCAAATGACAACACCATTAGCATGTAATAAGTGATCAAGATTTTGTTTAACCAAAAACATATGAGGATTGGTGTAACCTATTCCTATAATTTTACAGGTAGTCTTATATTTTAATTGATGTGGTTGGATTTGGATGGAAATCAAGACTTGTCTAGGGGTGATTATTGTGAAATTATATTGGATAGGGAGATTGTGTTGGGTGTGTTATGTGACTCTTGAGGTGCTGCCATGATAACAGATAAAAATACATGTTATTTTCATTTTAGATTTCTGAGATTTTGTATAATTTTTATTAGGGTGTTTTTTCAACCATATAGTCCCATTAGGGTTAGGACCATATAAGGTTCTACTATGTTATTGTGGGGTTTAAGATGCCATATTTTTTTCAGGAGTTCATGAAGTGGGGTTGTGGGTGGTCATTGTGTGACCAAATTTAAGGTGATGTTAATACGATATAAGACATCTTATTTGATATGGGAATAGAAAGAGGGGATATAACCATAAGGATATGATGTATTTTGGACAAGGTAACATATTCATTGGGGGTATGGTCTGGTGTAGTTTTTTCCAATGGTTGGATGCATTTGAATGTGACTAATTCATTAAATGAGGTCAATATATGTAATGATGACCATAATATTGGGTCATGAGGGACTCAGAAAGGCTTAAATGGTTATATCATGGGGTATATGAGTTATAAACATTGGGAATGCGATGAGTTGTGGTATGATGATTGGAGAGTCTTGTGAAATTTTGGGGGTTGAGTGACATAGTATGATGTATATGTGATTTAGTGAGTTTCTTAGCTATGGTTAACTGAGCACTGATATAAATATGAGTTTCCAAGAAGTCTCAGTAGAGCCTATAGTGGGATAAAACATGTCAGTCATATGATGTTGAGAAAAATAATGGACCTTGTGTTTGATCCAATTGGATTAAGTGTATGATTAAATTTTTTTGGTAGAATTGGAAAGTGGTTGTGTGGACAACTACATTTTTAATAGAGTCTAGAGTGGGGCTCCATATGTTAAAATTCTCAATTAACATGAGTGGGGCTCTAGAATTTAATTCTTTATATGATGGTGGATATTTTCCAAGATAGTTCCCATAGTTTGGTATTGAATAAGTCATATACTAGAATGAAAACCATGCAAACATTTAGTGTCTGTGAATCATTTTATGTATTCTTTAAAAAAAATTAAAAATGAAGTGATAATGAGCTCAACCAGTTGGTAGTTGTTTTTTTCTAATGTCGTTTGAATCCATGTATCCAATTTAAGTGTGTAAAATATAAGGTACCTAAGTATGGGAGTTAGTTGATGAAAATAGGTTCAATTAATTATTATATTTTGATAAAATATAGAAAAAGGATATAATTTAGGTGGCATAAGTGGGTTTGAATATTAGGAACCATGATTCCACGGTAAAGGGATTTATGAGACATTAGTGTTGTGGGATAACATATTGACCTGAATAATGATACAAGGCTTTGTATTATGAATAGTATTGAAAGTGATATTGTTGATTCTAATAAGTGTAATTGGGTATGAAATGAACCATTATAGATAAGTGGCATCAACTAATTGGGTGTGATGCTGGTTAGTTTGGTAATTCAATAATTCCACCTGATGTGGGGTGTCATGGTAAAGTTCGTTAAAGTAATATCCTCCATGATGCATGATTTGGTGAGATTATGAGTAATATATATGGTTTGGGTATGGTGTTGGAACAACCATAACCAGTGGGAGGCATATATTTTGGTTTATATATCAAGAAACTACCTATCATCCACAAACTGATGGAATGAAGATGAAGGATATTAAAATATTAGATTACATGTTGTGGGAATGTGTTCTAGACTATAGAGGTTCCTGGGAAACCCACATGTATTATTTGATATTTTCCTTTAATGATAGTTATTATGAATTGATATAGATGACACATTATGAGCCTCTATATAGTGGATTATATATTTCACCTCTATATTGATTAGAGCATGATGAGGAACTGATGTTTGAATTGAATATTGTATTGGTGACCTCAAAGCATGTTCATTTGATCCTAAATGGATGATGTCTACCTTGAGTAGGTAAAAGTCGTATGAATATCTGTGATTCCATACTCTTTATGTTGATTTTCATGACTAGTTACTCTTATCAATTTCACTGATGTAGATATTCCATCACCTTTGGAGATAGAGAAAGTTAGTGCCTAGGCATATATGGTCATTTGAGATAGTGGAGAGGATCGGTCCAGTGGAATGTTGATTGGATCATCAATGTCATTTCAATTGATGCATGATTTCATATAGGTATCACAAATATTGTGATATTAAATCTATACATATCATGTTTATGATAATGATGATGTTGTGTTTGGGGATGATGTGTGCTTTGAGGAGTGTCCAATTCATAGATTTGATCATAGTGAAAAGGAAATTCCAAGGAAGAAAATTCTACTAGTGAATACACAAGGGTGTCACATATATATCCATGAGAATTCATGGGTGTGAGAGTCAAATAATTGGGCCTAGTAGTTGGAGTTATTTTCCTAAGAGGCATAGTGATGTCTGGAATTGTATCTTGAGAAAAAACTATTATATTGTATGGAGGTTACAAAACCATGACCCTTTTTCATGATGTATTCATTATAAATTATTTTATATCAAGTTTAATTTTCATAGTTATGAATATTTAGGGGTTCAATAGTAGATTAGGAATATTCTTGAATAGATAATGTAGGCTTGTAGTCAGAAAAATTGCATGTTGTATCCATTTACGGCGTGAAACTGGGAGTCACGACCTGAAGGACTCAAGTAGACGTACCTACCTTGAAGGGTTCATTGTGTGAACCTTATGACCACACCGTGAACCTTTCATGAGTGATTTTTTATTTTAATAGATTAATTAATCAAAATGAATATTAATTGGAAGAGGGGCTCCCTCATTCTCAGAGCACCCAATATCTCCCTCCCCCTTTAGAGATATCAACTTTTAAGTAAGATTTCCCCTTATTTCTCTATAGAATATATCACTATTTACTGTGATATGAAGATATAGTTGATACTATCCTTTTAGAGCCACTATTTCCTAGTTTCATGCTCTTTCAAGTAGTCTCAAATCATTTTCAACTCTTATACCCTATTTATTGGGTATTCTTATACCTTTATATTTTATACTATTTGAGAATGAATTAAGGACTTGTATTGAATGAGTATTGGTCTCGGGTATAATTTATGTGGTTTCTAAGATATCCATTATCACTCTCTCAGTTTTTTTGATATGTGAAATGTGTGTGGTCATGATGATATACCACATGCTTGAAATAAATATTAGTTAAATGTTATTTATCCCCAAGCTATGAAATGGAACATCTCAAATCCACACAAAAAGTATGTTTGAGAGTAATCCTAAACATTATCTAATACCTCAGGTGTTCTTGAATTTGGAAATGGTTTGTTAAAATTTAATGGGTAAATCTAGGGGTTCCTTAGATTTATGTTGTGAAATTTTATTTGTGACTAAGGAAACTTAGGATGCAATCTAAGATACATTGAACATATTAATTTTTTAGATACCATATATAATTTAATTAATGAGGTGTATGAGTGTATTTCCTTTGAAATTGAATTATGATGACTGTAGTAGTACTTCATGGGTTAATCCCTCTAATATTAGGATATTCCACCTGATACTTCATCACCTAGGGTAAACCCCTATAAATTGGTGATGGTTCCTGCTTCTTTCGAATGACTTGGGGTAACCCCCATTCATTGTAAGATTATGTATGATACTTGATCACATAGGGTAACCCCCTAGGAATCGACAATGATATTTGATACTTTGGAATTACATGGGGTAATCTCGCTTGGATTTGGTGATGATACACTATACTTGATTTCCTAGGGTAACCCCTAGGAATCATGGATGACACCTAATACTTTAGAATGCCTTGGGGTCACCCTCATGGATTCAATGATGATGGTTGATATTTTTATAGGCCTAGGGAAACCCCATAGGAATCAGTGATGACACCTAATACATTATAATTCCTTAGGGAATCCCCCATTAGACTCAATTTTGATGTTTTATATTTTGATTTCATAGGGTAAACCCTTAAAAACTTTCTATTACAACTGATGAATTATTGGGTACAAATATGCCCATATTAAGAAAAAGTGGGAATGATTGATTTTTTTAGTCACCATAAAATATTTGGATCAATGATGGTTTTATTTTTTTATTTCATTACTTAAAATTATTATCAATATCCACATATGTGATACACTCAGACTCGATATATTTTTGAAAGATATTGTTGGTGGCCTAATGAGTCTTACTCACACCCTACCCTGGCAGTCATGTGATATTCAAGTGGACTTTATGCTTACAATACCAGACAAGGGTAATCACCCTATGACTGATTATTGGTTGATAACTAACATGAAGAGCATGGAATATGGATCTAATTTTTTACATGGGATAAGTTTTATGAATTCTCTAGTTTTTGTGTTTTTCTCTTTTTATGATATTGATGTGTATGTCTCTCTTTGGGATGTATGATTTCATGAAATATATATAGATCATTTTGATAAAAACATGTGTTTTGATTATTTATTGTAACATTATGGGATGTCTATTTCTACTTTATATAGATATATAAATTTTATTTTTATTATTTTAACCATTATTGGATAGTAATATGAGGTTACAATCTCCACGCCGTACAACTTTAGACCCTCATTTATATTTGAAATCCCCTAGAATACGGGGAGGCATTCATTCAATACCTAATGGATCTATAGTCTAGGAACTACCATATGGCCTATGACAGTACGTTAGAAATGAAACTAGGGAAGATAGATGACCAATTAGTCATTTCCTTGAATGCCAAAATTATAAACTTATTAGTCCGAGGGAGATGGAGTTGATGGTCATGTTTATTGGAGGATGTCGAAGGAGGAAAGTTGATTTTACATTATTTCTACATTGAATATCATGCATTGTGATTTAAAATTTTAGCCTCATTTTGTATCCTCTATGTTCATTTTTAAAATTATAATCCACCTACCTTGAGATACACATTAATTAGAACCTAAATTCCAAATTCTTCTTAATATGTGTTGTTTAATTTATAATTGGATGTGTAGGTTGTGTGAATTCATCTAAATAGAGTCTGTGTACTTGATATTGAGTATAACTCTATATCATATGAAATTAAGTGATGAGTGACCATTTTTGGGAAATTTAAATCCCATTATAGACATATATGTTTTAGAAAATTTTGATAAATGATAATTAATGGGAACAATAATTAGAATAGAAGTCCAATGATGAAGCATGTCCAACATCATAGGAGGAGTCAGTGATTGAAATTTGATGATTTAAAATTAATTATTTGTTACATTTAAATTTTTTGATCTATTTTATATTTTTTTCCTATTGGAATTATTTTTGAGTCAGTAATTTATTGAGGACAATAAATTAATCAACTATGGATAATTTGATACATGTAATTGATATATGTTGTTTAGAATTTTTCCCAATGATTTTTAGCCTAATTTTTCATAATTTGGTGATGTTTTTATGATTTTTAACAATTTGATGTTTTATATTTTTATTGAGGCCTCATAAGAGAATTGAAGAAATTGTGGGTGATTCAGGACATTACGAGATTACTCATGGCGCAAGTGGATGTAGACAGACCAAAGACTAGGGAAAACATGGAGTCATTTAATCTACATATGGATTCATGTCATGAAGATACTAAATTAGAGATAAAGACATTGAAAAAGTTGAGCATTGATCCATGAAATTATATTAAAACACTACCCATGAAATTTGAATAAAAAATATAGCCTATCCTCATGAACACACCTATAGGAGGGCTAGATATCATGAGGTACCAGACTATTTGACCACTATCACTAGAGAGGGTGAAAAAAAATGAGAGAGAAGCAGTGTGCAAGGCCAGCATGGGTCGTCCTTGGTGAGTAAGGATATTAGCATCGATGTGGGGTTGCATGGTGACCTATCGAGTAGGGAGGACCTGATGGATTGGTTTAGATGATGGATGTCACATAATGATTGATAAGATATGTACTGATAATATTTTAGATGAGACCCACCTGAGAAACATGCACTATAAAAATATAGATCTTCGCACTTCAATTTAGATGTTCATACCACGAAGTTAACTTTCTAATGTATTTGTTCAAGAAATCATAAATTTGGGCCATTATATGAAAAATACCTTCACACAATGATGTTTTTAGTCAACATTAAAATAAGGAAACCCTCAAAAATTTCATATACATCTCATCTTATGATCTATGAAGGATATTAATGTTAAAATAGGGGGATTAGTTTTTTTACACCATGAAGAACATCCTTATTCTATGATATATTAGAGGAAAGTATTTCAGAGTAAATATCCTTTTCATTCATACTGTGTCAAGTCCATTTATATCATATCTAACAGATATTATATATTGAATAATTTGTTTGGGGTTAGGGGAGACCCATTTCTTTAGACCTTTTTTTTCATTTATCATACTTTTAAGATGTATGTGGTGTATTTTTCCATTCCATTTATTGTATTTAAATATTTCTTCTCTTAATTCAAGTATGTTATTTATGTTATTTATTATATATCTTTTTAATCCTATTTTTCTCTAGACTCATTCATTATGATGTTTTATTCATGTATGATGGATCAGAACTTTGTCATGAGTGGGTAAATTTCTTAAAGGGTGGGGGATGAAGAGTATAAGGTTTAGTGCATCAATTAATTTACTAATTGTAATCATGGAAGTAATTTTTGTTGGGAATTATTTTTGGTAGTTCATATAATTCTATTCCATTAAATTAATCTAACCGGGAGAAGTATAAATGGGGGAATCTAAAAGTAAATGAGTGATTTCAGTTTGGACCAATGGATCATTTTTTTCTTCTACATAATTAGTCATGTGTTATGAATTTAAATCAGTGAATTTATTAAGACTAAGGGATTTTAAATGGATGGGGGTGTATTAGATAATTTAACCACAAGTGGTCTTTATATTTAGGATGACGTTGTGGCCAACTCAAATCATCCAATAAATGAATATGATAAGTGATTTATTCTTATAAATATCCTTTGAAATTGATTCCCAATCCCTATTTTCCAATAAATTTATGATTCCTCAATTAAAAAATAGTTTTAAATTCTTCCAGATTAAACCCACAATATTTGAGTCAAAAATTACATAACATAACTCTGACATTTTAAAATTAATTCATCTCATAGGTTCATCCACATCACTTGTAGGGCTTATAATACAATGTTTTGGTATTGATGTTTTGTGATATAATGTTATAAATTTCTAAACTAGTTAGATGACAATGTAATTAATGATGCCTATATGGTTTTATCAAAAGGAACAAAGTCATGGATTTTTAAGGTCTTTTATGATTTATTTCTTATCAAACGAAAAAATGTACTATTATATATGATATTTTATAATTTTTGTTCTTATAAAACCAAAAATTGTACTACTACATTGGAAACCATATATTCATACATGTATGGGTCTATATTTACTTTACCTATTGAAATTCAGTTTCCCCTGCATCATATCTCCATGACCAATAAATTTATCACAGACAGTAAATCTTATATTTAGATATATGAGTTTTTGAAACCCAATGAGAGAAAGAGTCACATAGATAATAAATTGGATATTCATGGGAAAAATTTATTTTATGTGTTCAATAAGAAGTTTTACCTCTTCTAATTTATCCATAGAGAGTTGGTATTGGATCTGAGAACACCAATGAAATTTGAAAAGAAACCCCTAAATCTTGAGAATAAGTAGGAATGAACTTATTCAATACATAAGGTCTAATTCAATAATGATTAAATCATGATTAAAATTGATAGTGAGGGTTTAATTCCTACCACCAATGCAAGGATTCTTAATAAATACATTTCATAGATTCAAATAATGGAAAATAATGTCTACATTTTATAACTCTACACTTCTTGGAAACTATCATTGCCATATGATATTAAACTATAATACACCTGATTCATTGTCACCTGACATAAAACTGTATGATGTATGATTCATCCCATATGAGCATAAATTGTTTAGATTGGTTTATTATATTGGATTTCAAGATGTGTAACAACCACTATGCATGAGCTTGAAATAAATGAGGGTTTTCATTCTATAGTTATTTCACGGTTATGAAAATAATTTACAATAATAATTTCATTATTAAACTAAACTATGAAAATAATTACCCTTAATATAATGATGTTTGTCTTGAATTTTTTTACCTAATAATATAATGAGATGCCTATATCTCTTTTGGAATACCCCATCTAGTTCTTCTATTTCCATATTCAATACCAATTAGGTTATGAGAGAATTCTTGATTCACATCTTGTCTCATGATTATCTCTAATTAGGGAAGCCACACATCTCCCCCTTTCTCTCCTATACATGTACCTGATCTGTAAAGAGAGATCATATCATTAGAGATATATGTGTCTTGATTATTTTTTCCTTATGATATACAGTGAAACATGGATCTCTCATTATAGGCCCAAACACAGATTCCATATTCGTGTTTGAATTTTCCTAGTGGATGAGACCTACACAAGCTCACATCGGGTCTCATGCTTCTCTCTCATTTGGGAAGCCATACATCCCTCACTTTGTCTCCTATACATGATCTTGATTTATATATAGAGAGAGATAATATAACTAGAGATATATGTCGATTGATTATTGTTACATTAGGATATATAGTGTAACATGGATCTATCATTATAGGACTAAACACATATTCCATATTCATGATTGAATTTTCCTAGTGGATGAGACATACACAGGCTCACATTGAGTCTTCACATTATCATCCATTAGGATGGAACAATTTTAGTTTATATTGGTATTATTATTTATTCACATTAGTTTTAGATACCTTATTACACCAAGAAAACCATATATTTCATTTACATGTATTATATGTATGGGTTAAAATGGCATAGAGAGATATTTAGTAAGAACCATGGGTTTCTTGATTCCTATTAATTTGGAATACATTGTGACATCCATACTTTATATCCTAGGAATAACTGCAAAACATCATTTTTAACCTATCCTTAGTTATGTGACTTTTACTATTTTATGACATGTCTTTCTATATTTGAATCTACACTAGGGAAATAGATTCTAAACAACAATGTGTACCTATATTCAAATTAAAACATATCACATAATTATTTAAGAATCACATATCCTATTCCCTATCAAAAATTTCAATCTAATTCTCATTCAATGAAATATGCCTTTAAAATATAGGTACTTAATTTTTCCTAAAATTTCCAGACCATAAATTGTGAATGAAAGAGACAAATGTGCTTATCAAGTTGAATACCAATAATGGTAACCCTATTAATAATTAAATTATTCAGTGGTTGAGCCTTCACTTTCAGGGATTAAGAAAAATTTATGGCACAAATGAAGGAGTTTCAAATATTTTAGGAACCAATACTAAGAACCATAAAAAGTTAAGCTATCCTCATTGGACCCATTAGTCTAGGGGAAAGTTATAGAAGTTCTTCTTTACCCCTGTGAGGGAGCTCAAAATATTTCATGGGTATATTTCCTTCATGATAAGGAAATATATTCACTTTCAATTGTCCTTTTTTTTGAGAAGATATTATACTTATGAAAATTAATGTTATTCCCCTTTTCTCTACGAATGTAATAATTAAATTTTCATGTATCCTTTATCATTTTTGAACCCTTATTGAATATCCTTTTCACTATGAACCTAATTCATACCTATGATGTCTAAATAATGACCATCTCATATCCTTGTGTTGATATTAAACTCTTTGAAATAAAAACTTTATTTTAACCCCTTGGTTCCCCATTTCATAATAATTGAAAATGAGTGTATTCAACTCTAGAAGGTAACCTCTTCTGGGTAATGATAAATATAAAATTATATCTTTCTTTCCAACCAGATGAAAGATTTCAACCTAAGGAGAATATCCTATAACCCCATTTTTTATTTCCTAAAATTATGTTGGTAGTTTCTCCCTCACTATTTTTCAACTAATTCCCACCTATCTCCATATTTTATTGAACCATATATTCTCCTATTATGATTTACACTTTCAATAACTCATATATTTAGGTTGATTCAAACACCCTTGATGTTACACATTCATATATCACACCTGTCTTCAAATGAAGAAAATGAATTCCCATTTCTTATACCCTTTCATACATGAGTATGTGTTTTCTATGATGAAAAATATTTCACAAGTTTAGATTATTCTCTTAGATAATTCCCATTAGACACAATAGTTTATCTTGTAATACCTTAAACATCATAGAGTGGTCTACCCTATATGTATTGATTTAATTTTTTTTGATCCAAATCTATATAAGGTTTATGAGTGTTGGAGTTTACTAGTTCATGAAAGGTGTTTTTTTATATCCCTACATGTAAAAAATCCATTATATTTTCACCTATACATGAGCCATATCTAAGAATAAAATTTTCATAACAACATATGGTTTGATTTGAGATTCTTTATGATATATAAACATTTTAATATTTTATACCTCATACACATCCATTGGTTTTATCCTGATGAAACCCTTCATTTATCATAGCATCTAATTCCTCAAAAATTCACATCGAGTAATCTCTATGGGTTTAAGAATAAGATTGATCCAGTTCAATTTTATAGATAATCCAAATCTATAAATATCCCTCTATATAATGTTCCTCATTGTATGAACTTAAACTAAATTTCACCTAAGTCGACTATGGATGAATCTAGACTACTTGGAATTAGTACACACTGTATGAATCAAAATTTCTTGGAATTGTTACTTTTGATATGCCATTAAGTTATATGAAATACAGTCACTAGTGGATACCCATTAAATTTCTGGGAATGGTCTGTTGTCTATTACCTGATTTCCTTACATGATTTCTTGATCCATGTATAGGACCCTAAATTATGTTACCCTATTTTTAAGCCAATGATATGGTAAAATTTACTTTTTTTCGTGGTAATATAAGTCATTGTGTTTGGTATTTCTTAATACCCATCATGATTCTATCCATATAATGAAATGTTGAGATCAGATTATTATATATTTCACAGAAACATGAGCTATATTTGTGTCAGGACCTTAAAGAAAACTATGTAGGACATTATTCCTATTATCCTAGGATATGTAGAGTTCTCTAAATCACTTATCTTGGACATAATCATGATTGTAACATTCATTCAAAATAAAAGTGTGTGGTTCCCACATTCAAATTGAGTTACCAGCCTCAGAAATAAACTAGGACACTATGTGTGGAAACATGGATGTCATATCTTGGATACATCCATAGAGCCTCTTCTAGTATCAATAACACACTAGATTATAAAATCTCCCCATATAAGAACTACGAGTAATTTGATTCTTTATATCTTAGGATACATAATTATGCCCAAATATCTTAACTTAGGTAAAACCAAAACATCTCACTCCATCTATTTTCTACTCCATCCTTGTATGTGTGGTCTCTTAATTCACATTGAATATTCTCTATCATGCCTTCACTAAGAAATAACAATTTTATTTTAACCTATACATGAGTTAGATATGAATAATAATTCACTACTTATAAATATGTATTGATTTATTTTTTTTTTATTTTAGGATACATAGTGACGTCTAAACTATATATTTTAGACCCATCCACAAATCATTATCTAATTGTATTACACTTAAACCTGCCATAATATCCCAACCATGGTTAGTTTTGGAAAGGAGTATTCATGTGACCTTTAAATATCCTCTCCCCATATCCAACACTTCTAACCTTAAATGCTTTAATCCCCATGAATCCTTCTTGGGTGTTGGAAGTGAGTGATCATAACTCTAAAGGATACCTATATGTGGTAATTATAGTGACCAATACATTTGATACATATATATTACATATAAATAGATATTCATTACATTAAATTTTTATCCACACTAGAATTGTTTAAGTATAGTATCCTTGGAAACATGGAAACATAAACAACTGGTTCATAATATATATATATATATATATATATATATAGCGACCCACTTATTTATTCATATCTGTCACCCTTTATAGAAATATCATTCATAAAACCTTTCTTCATAAACCTGGAATGGAAACATAAGTAAAGGTGATATTTGATGCTTAATAAGTCTAGACAAGGGAGATATCAATTATCACATATGCCTAACATGAGAATAAAGGGGTTGAGAACATGATCTTGACATTTGAAAACCGTAACAAACCTATAATAGTTCATAATATTATATCATGGAATAAATAATGGATGTTTATAAGAAATTAATAAAAAAATAATGAAATAAGATGATCCATGAGAGTATAACACTGGCATAAGACATAGAATTATGTCATACACATAAGCATATAAAATCATTTCCTTAACGGTAAAGGATATTTTCCAAGACTATCATATTGGAATGGGTTCACTCACCAAACCAGTTTAGTATTCAAGGTTTACATCTAACAATATTTTGGTAGACAATGTTCCTTACTGTAATGGGTTCACTCCCCAATCTATCCATGTTTCTCTAATGAGATATTAATCATTACCCAATGCATTGGAGGAAGATATAGGTCTCACCCATCATAGAATGAATATCATACATATGTGTACCACATGATCATAAAGAATTAAAAATATGATATCCCATGAAAATAAATGGGTTTCATAATCATTCACTCATAGAATAACCTATAGATAAGAAATGGATTTCATAAACATATCATCATTTCATCACATAATAACATGTTGAAAAGAAATGGGTTTCATAAAAATATCACCATCATAAACATAAACCATATAAAGAAATAATATGTATGGTATAATTGGATCATATCCCTAGTAAAACATAAGTGATGTCAAGTTTTTTTTTGTTTTTAATGAATATAAATACCCTTAATAGATCATTAAAACATTTTAGAGAAAAATAAATTTTTCATTTTTGAAAACAATAATTTAAAAAAACTATAAAATTATAAAGGGAAAAATTTTATTTTTAAATAACCTTGTAAACATATAAATACTGTTTTAAGGGAAATATTATCCATGATGGTGGGAAAATACTTTTATGCCATATAAATTAAAAAGAAACTTTGTTTCAAAATATTGAAAAACATTTAAAAGTACCACATTTTTTAAATGAAAATAACTTTCCTTTATATTTTTTTTAATTTAATTCATGGGTAAAAATAATTTTAAAAAATAATTCTAGAATAGTAAAAAAATAATTTAATTTTTTTTAGAAAACATGGATGTGGAAGAAAAATGTCTTTTGAACGAAGAGATAAATGAAATAGATTTTCCATAAATATTTTTAGTATATTGAGTACATAAGGTGAGAAAAATGATTTTTTTTAAAATAAATAACCATGTGTAAATAAAATTAAGGAATTTCTTGAGATATAGATCATAATATTCCATCATTTGAAAAACAATCATCATTAATCATGATAAACATTGAGATTGGAACATAAAACCACTTACCTTGAGTTAGCCTTTTCTGAAAGTACTCTAACCTCCTATATAATAAATTTAAATTTATTATTGTTCTATACCAGATTAAATTTCATAATTATAATTTCATATATTATCCCTTTATGACATTTTAAACCCCCCTTTTATCAATAATTCCATATTGTAATTGTCATTAATGGGTGTTCACCGTTTTGTTTTTCATAAGTATTTCCTTTCAGTAGTTCCTTTACTTGTACATTTATCTGGGTTCCATAATCTCCAGAATATTAATAATGATATAAATAAAATTTATATACATTATATAAATATTTATACTAATCCCTAAAAGTTAGGGATAAAAAAAATTAAATACACCATTCATGGAGATGGTAGGTCTTACGTACGCCTGAACACTAATTTCTTTTTTCGATAGATGGAATGGAAGAAAGGTAAATAATAATTAACCATTTAAGAATAATTATATTTTTATATATATCATATATGTTAATTAAATATATAATTATTACTTTACAAGTAAAATAGAAATAAAAAATGGCTCTCATGGCCTCATGGATGTGGTAACCCACACCTATGCAGAAGCGAGGTTATTATTTTCCAACAGATTGGAAGGTAAGTATGTAGATGTGATATAATAATTAAATGAGTATAATTATTTCATAAATATCATATATAAAAACTAATCCCATCATAATACCCATCAATAAAATTTTTCTATGAAAAATTAATTGTATGTCTGCGCGGAGACCGTAAGCCGCACATATGCACAGTTGATACTTTCACTTATCATTTGATAGAAAAGAGGGTGTATAATGTTGTTTTCATACTCATAATAAATTTAAATAATATTTAGTATAAATAATTTATTATTTTATGATAAATAATATATATAAATTGGAATTAGATAATAATATAAAATAAAGTGATTGATTTTGATTACATATTATTTGGAATGACTCCTATAGATCTCCTCTAAAAAGATGTAGGGTTGGTCTTTTGGGATGAACAAAAACCCTAGATTATGTATAAGGATGTTCATAATATAAATTATTATATTTTTGGTCAAGATAGAAGGATCAAAACAGTGTAAAGAAATGAGGGATGAGGTTCCCGTTTATAATTTATTTGAGGGGCACTTTTTGAATTTCAATGAATATTAAATTATAATAAATTCATTTTCAAGAAAAATTCCTCCAAATATCTATTGATTCCAAGATAAGTTAGGATAGGGTTTTAATCCCATAAATTAATATGATTTAGGCAAGTATTTGTGTCATTTTAAACCTTCTCGTTTTGATTAACCCTTAGTTACCTAATTTTAATTTTAACTATAGTTACAGTTTTTTAATAATAAAGGGTTGTAATATTTATTTATAAGGTGAAAATATGCCAAAAAATGGAAAACTTATGACATTATAAAGAATATAATATCCACATTTCCTTATTTTAATATTTTTTGTTTTTTAAATAAAATTAGAAAATATATTTTGATAAATTATTATTATTCAAATAATTTTATAGTATTAATTTTATTTGACTTAAAAGAAATAAATATAAAGTTGGAATTCAAAAATAATATTTTAACACACCACTAATATGTTATATAATACATAAAAATTATAAATAAATTAATATCATGAATTAAATATCATTATGCACAGAATAAAAATTAATATTTTTTCAAAACTAGTTTTTGTCCCTATATGGACACATAAAGGATATTTAAAATTAAGAGAGTGACATTTTGTAAATTTCATTGATTTAAATAATATATAAATTATTTTCATTGACAAGTGTCCATTAAACTATTAATTTTCAATAATAAGATGATAAGTGTCAAATTCTATTCATCCAATAATAATTTGGCTGAAAAATTATGTTCTTATCACTTATTTTCAATCTAGATTAACCCGACTTAACCTTTATCGAGGTGATAAATTTTACCACAGTTAGTATTTCTGATGAAAAAACAAAAGGATCCTATTTACCAAATTTTATCCTCCAGATTATAAATATTTAATTAATTTTATATAATTTAATACCTATAAATGGATGAAATTAATTATATAGTTAGTTCACAAAATGTGACGAAAAATGTTTTTTTGAAGAGATATATTTTTTAATCATAAAAATTTATTTATTCTTATACTATTCCTAGATTTTTTTTTTAATTTTTAAAAAATTCCATCTAGTAAATAAGATATAAATTTCATTAAAATCATTCACTAATAGCAACTAATTTATTTATTTTATAAAAAATACATTATCAGCATAAAAAATATTTTTAGGAAAAAAATACTTCTATTTTCAAATAATTTTTTTAATTATAATCATTTTATAACTAATAAATTCATTTTAAAAATTTTCAGACCATATATTTTTCCTAATTTAGTTAATACTATTCATACCCGTCAATCCAACATCTAAGCGCTAGGGGACACATAATATTTTAATAGTGTTATGTGGTTCGTGTAAAATTAAGGTTGCATGTAATGAAAGCTATTGAATAATTCAAATAATTTAAAGAGAACTAATTCCAAAAATGTATTAGGGTGCTACATTCTACCCCCTTAAAATAACATCATCCTCAAAATTTTATAACTATGATACAAACAACTATGGATATTTTAATTACAACGTCAAGATAAATGTACCACTATGAGGGGGGTGAATTGGTTATTGTTTTATGTTTCCTTTATTAAGAAATAACCTTCGCCTCCTTTTCAATATTTCATTCCCTAATGAGAAGAAAATCAAACAGACATCTAGAGGAACGCAAGAATTTACAAGGTTCACTATTCAATAGGAATATCTATGTCCTTGGTATGGTTTGGAAATGATCCAATACCACACAATCCATTAGAAAACAATCCTTTTGTGTGGAATACAAATGGTAGGATATGACCTTTCACTTGTGTAGCACTCTGTAAAAAATTAAATGGTGTGTGTGATCCTTCTAGATGAAATTATGTAATACAATATTTGTGAGTTTTTAAGAATCACTTAGGATCCTTGAGAAGGAAGCTCATGGACCATGAGAGACGTGATTCCTCCCCTGAACTGTGAAGTTGGAGGCTCCTGTGCTGGTCCCTCCCCCACTGGTGGGGGAGGGACCCTCATCGTCCTTCAAGGGAGAGGATTCTACCTTCTCACCCTTATCTAACCATGATATTCTCCCTCCATTGTTGTAGTGTTCACTGTCCCTGAAGGTGCCCTCTATCTATGAAGGATGCCCTAAAATTCTGCTATCGATTGGAGAGTTCAACGAAGCTTTTTTTTCTTCTCAATCGAACATTGATCGCTCATTTTTCGAAAAGGAGGACTTCAGTGGACACCTTCGACAAGTTTGTTTTTTTATTTTGAGATTTACAGGAAAGGGCTATTGTGGGGTCATTGGATAATAGAAATATAATGTTTCGCTTTGTGTCACATGACTATTTGATTAAATCTTGGTCAGTCGTGCCTCGCAACTGCAAAAATTCCCGTTTTACTTGCATAGAAGGTCTTACGATATCCATATAAAGCAGGACTCTCCCTCAGTACCCATTTTGATGAGATTTCCCAGTCTTCCTCTTCCTTTTCAAAATCCCTGATAATTAGGATGATGGGGAACATGGTCAGTAGATATTTGTGTTCTGATAACAGAACCAAATCCATATGCCACTCGGTGAATCCTTGTGTGTGTGTGTGTCTTTGAAAGTTGATGTTTAAAGAGATCCATATGATTTCACCTGGATTACAGTTGGAGAGGAATATCGCTGTATGCAGCAAGTTGTTTTTTAATCGTGCGTTGATGTCTATTCGGATTACAAGCGGTTGGGCCATGAGTTGACAAACTATAGATGTGGGTCTTGCAATGTTGGAAAGCTCAAGGATGTTGGTACTGGAGGCAACAATTCTGTGTGTATCCCAATAGATGGACCTGTTAGGAAGGGGAATGAGAGTGTAGAGACTAAGTCAAAGAAATCACCCGCGACCAAGAAACCTCATAGTGAATCGCAGGAGAATCCTCAGGTGGATGATGTTTTTTCATAGGTTGAGGAAAGATCTTGGCCTATCTGTGGAGGTACCCTTGGAGAAAAGGTGGCCATAAAGAGTTATCTAACCTATGGTATCTGAGCGTACCCAGGGAGGTAGTGTTCTTGTGGAGGGAGGCTACAATATGGGTGCATCTTATGCCAAAGTGGTGTGTGCAGCGAGTGGTAACAATGAAAAATCAGAAGAATATTGGAAAGAAATTGATACATATATAGGTAGTCCTACTTTGAGAAATGGTTCATTTGGTGAGGCTGTGATCAGGGTAAGTCCCAGGAGAGAGGTTGACACTATTGCGCTCAATGACTATTTTTCACAACTGTCGAATGAGGTTGCAGAGCATGGCTCGACTAGTGTAGTATTGAATGGGAAAAGTTTTTTGAAATGAACCCAATGATGACTGCTTCTCTACAGGTGATTCATAAGAGGAGGTACACGATGAATAGATCACTAGTTTGAGAAGGATAAAGAGAAATAAGGGAAACCAGAAAGAGAGGAAGGACTATTTTCACCTACCCTTAATGATGGATACTCGATCAGTAATGAAGATGAAGGTAAAGCAATTAGTCAATGATTCTCAATCCATGTCCAAAGCTGCATTCCAAAAGTAGGATTATGATTCTATACCCATACTATCATTGGAACTGCTCATGTGTTTAAAAGAGGTAATTGACGAAACTTTTCTAATAATTAATGCACCTAATGATGATGCTGAAAGAATGATATCAAGGCCCCTAATGGTAAATTATAATGTGGAACATGGAACATGGACTGATAATCATGATATCCTCTTAATAATGGGGTTCTAAAAAAAGGAAAATCAGTATTGAGAAGTATATTCAATCGTGGGACAAGATGGCGTTGGGGATTGAAGATCTTCTGATGGCGGAGCCTGCCACTCCGGTAAGCTCTCTCTCATGGAATATTTTTAGGGATATTGACATTGATAGGCTGAAATTTCATTTTAATGTCTTGGTTATATAATTTTATGTGTGATATTTGGTTCCTCTCTTTTTCCTTAAAATTTTTTCATAATAAATTTTTTAATTTTGAGTGATGTAATACAATATTTTGTTAAAAAACATGTTACGAAGCTTCTTTATCAAATTTATCAAATTTATTATTTTAAAAAATACATCCATTTCTTACTTAGAAGCTGGTAATAACTTATTATAATTTTTAATAAAACATATTCATATTTACTAGTATGATTCTCTTAGTCTTAATGTTCAATATAGAAATAATACTCTACCAGAATACCATGAAAACAATCTGAAATTCTTCTTCCTCAGTTTGAAAATCCCAATATTATGGCTCAATATGAAAATATATGGCTCTATAAGCACACGGTTGATACAATTATAAAAAAATTATTCTTCAAACCAGAAATCCAAATATAAGTATTCCACCCAATATGATGATCAACTGAATAAAACAATCAGCTAAATACAAAAATCATCTTAATATGTTATAATATTATATCTTCTCCTTTCACTTCTATCTGGCATGAATTCTTCATGAAATACAATTTGGAAATTTATTGTCCCTATATTATCTGAGCTTCTCTCTCTTCACCCATGAATAGTACTTTAGTTAGAAATTTACAATGTACTTCCTCATTTTATAGGTGAAAAAAATAGTTTAGGCTGGATTCTGAAAGTGTTTTATGCTTAACAAAATTTTCCAAATTTTCATGTTTCATTGAATTTCAGATACATTTTGATTTCATCCACACTTCTCAACACTTCTTGAGTCTTCTCAAACATTCTAACAACTTCAAATCTACTTTAAAATTTCTTAAAAAACATCAGTTCAATTTTGATTTCCGATTTAAAATTTTCAAAATAATATCTCCTTTGCGATGTGAACATGTAGTCACTCCGATTTTTTTAACACTCTTGCAAAGAAATTAGAAATGAAGATATCTCAATATGTTTCCTATACACCAATTAAAAAACAATTTTTCTTCAAACTCTTCATGTTGTTGGATACCTTTTTCAATACATTCAACAAGACTCTTCTTCTTTATCCTTCATCCAGGACAATGATCTGGAATCCAGTTAATTTATCAATGTCAGGTTACTTATATTTATCAGTATCACCTTCATTCATACATTCAGAGTCAACTTGAATAAGATGGATCTTGAACCATTTGAAAAAAACTCAACCTAATGAAAGGTTGACTAAATCATTGATTGGTTCTGAAATTTCCTTTTGAATCAGCTCTGACAATCTCAATTTATTTATCATCAGTTCAAACATCTCTTGATAAAAACTATTATGTCTTTAATCAATATGATGGATCAGTGTCAGCAGCTTAGAATTCACTAAATACATTCTTTTCTTAAATATTTTATCAAGTGTCAGTAGTTCATGGATGACTATGAATATGTTGAAGATCAGTTTCAACATCATATGACTTTTTCTTACTCAACCTGAATATGATTTGAATAATTATGATCAGACAAAATACGATTTTCAGTATCTTTTATGCACTTTTCTTTTATCAATCCCACATCACATGTTTTAAAAATAATTATAATTTATGATAACTAAAATATCATAAAATCGTCATCACATATATATTAAAATTAGATAGACTTTGATGAAGCATCTCATTATGATCTTTCCATTCATTTCAGACTCAATCTGAATCCGATGAGTCTTTTCTCCCAGAAATCTTCTCCCAAATACGATGGAATTTCTTAAATAATGTGGCTCTGATTTCTTGAATAATATAGTTAGTCCTAATTTTCAAACATTTAAAAGTGAATGGATTTATCCTTTTTGAAAAAATGACAATAATCTTTAAAAAACTTCTTTAAAAACTTCCAAACAACTTCTCTCAACAAAATTTTCCCAACAATATCCATTTATATATTGTTGTTAACCATGATTCACAAATCAATGATCATTTTACCCTTAATATATGGATAACTTATCAATAATTTTATTTCTACGTGAGATAACTCATTGTTATAAATAATAATTATTGATAGAAAAACCATGTTGTCCAAAAGAAGTAACTATGAAAACCTCTTTAGCATTCCTCCTCTACCTTTCTTCCATAACTTTCTTCACTTCTTCAAATTCCCTAGAATAATTTTTTTCCTAAAACCACTCCAAAAAATATTTAGAATAGATCATACATTTACAATGAAAAATTCAAATCTTACCAATAATTCCCCCTTTTTACATGCTTCCATAATGTTAAATTTTGGAAACAATTCTTCCCCTTGACAACACTATAAAATGGTATGATAAGAGAGTGGATAGAAACACATTCTTCAACCTTTATAAGAAATAGGTTGGATGCCCATATTTAAACACAATTTAGAAAAATTTTCCTTTTGGTAAAGGTTTTGTGAAAAGTCCCACAACTTGTTCCGAAGTAGGAACACACTCTGACATCAACTAATTCTACTCCACATTCTCTTTGATGAAATGATATTTGTTATCAATGTGTTTTTAAGGAGAATTTTTATCGGATTCTTGGTGGGGATGATTGAAATTAGATTATCACAACCAAAGATCAAGGGTAACTTCACTTCAACAAGTATGTCTTATAACTATGTTTTCATCCACATAAGTTGATTAACAGCTGGAGTGGCACCAACATACTCATCTTCAACTATACTAAGAGTTACTGGATTCTATTTATTTGTATTCTAACTTACACAACATTTCCCTAGAATGAATAATGAACCATAATTATATCTTCTATCATCAACATTTCATTCCCAATCATCATTTGAATACCTAAACAAGTGAATACTTTTTGATCTATCATACCCAATTTCAATATTTTTTGTTCCTTTAATTTATCTTAGAATTATTTTTTAGTAAGTAAATGTGATTATTTAGGAGCACTCTAAAATATCAAACATGAGGTAACAAAAAAAAATATTGGGTATTGAGGAAATAAAATATAATAAACTTCCATTAAGCTTTCAAAACTCTTTTTGATCAAATTACTTACCTTATCTAACTTTATTCAACTTGGTTCCCACTAATATTTTTGTGGAAAATGGTTTTGAAATTTCCATGATAAACTTCTTAAGATGTTCCCTAGCATCCATTTCATGAGATAGAAACATTTGTTTCTTCATTTCAAAAATTTATAACCCAAGAAAGTATTTTATTTTCTCCTAGCATAGGCATCTCAAAAAAATGCATCTTTTTAGAAAATATTTTACATGATCATTCATCATTGCTAGAAAAGATAATATCTCCAACATAAACAAATTATGACGTGGAAAAAATCCTGACATTCTATAATCTAATGATTTTTATCAACTATTCCTTTCTTGAAACTCATCTTCCTTAAGAAAGTTTCATATTTGGAATATAATTCTCTCATATCTTGTATTAATTGATACAATTATTTCCTCAATCCACACACATAACTTTAATATTTACAAGAAAAAACATCACAAGGTTGTTCAATGTAAAATTTCTCATCAAGATCCCCATTAAAAAATGTGGACATCACATTCATTCGAAATATTTTGTAACTTAATTGTGTAGTAATAGTAAGAGTGATTATAATTGTTTATAACCTTGAAACTAAAGAAAAAGTTTCAACAAAATCAACACCTTTAATTTGTGAGTAACCTTTTCACACTAATATTTATTTATTTTATCACTTTTCTATCTGTATTCACCTTGTTCCATAAAACCCAATTTGTAACAATAAAATTTTAATTATCTTGAATGGGTATGATTTCCCATTTATCATTCTTTTCTATTTCATCTATCTCTTCATTCATGGCCAAAACAAAATCTGGATACTCAAATCCTTCCTTCACTTCATTCGGCTTAACTTTTTAATACAAAGAAGTAAGAATAATAGAATTTTTTGTTCTTCTTTTTTTAACCTTTTTATGTTGATCACCAATAAAGTTATAAGATTACACGTTATTCCTTATCCTAAGATGATATTTTCTAGATTCTCCTCATCATTGGATATATATCAGTCTGATTCTTCTTCTTGAGTAATATTACAATTGTCTGTATCCTTATAAGAAATTCTATCAAAACATTCCATACCCTACTCAACTCCCTTGTCATTCTGAGTATGTTTATCCTCAATTGTTTTTTCAATAACATTCACATCAATAGAATAAAAAATTCTGCATTTTTATTGTTTGAAACATCTTTATCTTCTTCCATGCAGATTATAACCAAGAATGATTCCATCTTCACCTTTCTTCTCAAAGCTTCCATTATTTCCAAATTTCTTCTTTATAATGCATGGAATCCTGAAAATTCTTAAGTGTTTAAAAAATGGAGTTTTTTCATAAAAAATCATAAGGAGTTATATTTGAACATGGGTTATAGAAAAATCAGTTTTGAATATACACAACAGTACTCATGGTTTTCCACTAATAGTAATTAGAAAGACTATGTTCGAGTAACATAGGTCTCCCTAGTTCCACTAAATACATATTCCTTCTTTCAGCTACCCCATTTTGGTGAGGAGTGTTTGAGGAACAATACTCATGCCTAAATCCATTCTTATCAAAATAAATTTAATATTAATGATTCTTATACTCACCACTATTGTCATTTATCAACTTCTTCACTGAATACTCACATTCCTTTTCATCTTTTCTCCTAAAACTTTTAACCATTTTTAGAGAATCTTACTTATGTTTCATATAAATAACACAAGTAATGTGAGTAAATTTATCAATGAAAGTGATGAGGTAATTTTATCCATTTTTTTTATTGTTTACTCATTGGACCATATATATAAGAATGAATATGCTCTAGGGGTTATTTCTAATAAATCTCAACTTTCTTATGCAATAAGTTTTTAGTTTTTCACTTATGAAAAATAATGCAACACCAATCTCTTCTTCTTGAAAAAACAACAATATCTCAAAAAATAACTTGCTTTGATAACTTTCTCATGTTTCATTGCACATGTTTCGTAGCCTTTTATCCCACAACTGATTCTCTTCCACCATGCCAGAGTAATAAGAGTTTTGAATTTCACCAACTGGAAATTAATTTCATTTTGTACGTTGGCCTCTTGTAATTGTCTCTCCATATTCATCACCTCCCACTACAAACCCTTATTTTCTAATTTTTTCCCTCATTAGAATTTTGTGAAATATTTAGAAAGTTGTGTTTCATCCCATTAAAATATAAAGATTTATTGGATTTCAACTTTTATTTTCCAGTAATGGTTGATCAACACTTTTGAGTCTTTGGGATTCATCATTGAAAATGTCACAGTTCCTTCTTTAAAGTCTTTGACATTCTTAAAAAAATTTAAATATCCAGTCATATGTGAAGAAGACCCACTATAAATAATCCACGGTTGTTCTCTTTTTATTTATTTCTATGTGGTTTCTACAAAAAAAGAGATTTTTCTTTATTTAATTCCGAAATCTGAGAATATTTAACAAACCATTGTTGTGTTGGTAACAAAATAATACATCCCTTTTCAAGATTTCCAGATTATTCAAAACATTCCCAAATAGTTTCCAATAGTAAGAACCTATTTTCAATATTACTCTAACCATATCAGGTGTCTTCAGATCAATGTTCTCAAACTTATTTCTTTGAGGAGATTGAATCACCATTAATCTTTGCCTTCCATAACCTATGGAAGAATAGAAATTTTTTTGGTTGAAGTAAAACACATTTTATAAATGTTTTAATCCACTAGAATACCAGAAAAATACATTGAAAAAATATTTATCTTTGAAACTTCCATACTGACTGGAGTTATAAACATGTTTCTCAGCAATAGTCTTGTTTTTCTTATCTGAACCACCAAACATTCTGTTACCAATTAGAATCCCCCTTTTTAGCTCTATTTTCTTTTCAGTCTTAATGGAATTAGAATTAATAGAAACATTTATATATTAAAAATGTTTATAAACATTTTCCAACTCAGAGTTTTCAGAAAATTCTGAATTTTCAACTTTATTAATCTTGGACACATTCATATATTTCTCATTTTTCTTCTTTTCAGAGAAAATGTTAGATTTCTTCTCAACATTTGAAGGAATTTTTTTTATCCTTATCCATTTTTTCCTTACGAGAACATTAACCAACTTCAGAAATGGAGTTTTTAAAACATGTACCTTCCTATTTATCTATAAAATATTTTTTTGGACATGTTATTCTTATTATCTTACCTTCAGCTTCACTCATATATGTTCATTACGATTATTTTTTTCCTTAAGGGATTTATTCAAATAATCAGTTTCTTTCACCAAATTACAATTCTCATCATGAATAAATTTTTGATTGTTGGTTAAAGAACTTTAAATTTTCAACTTCTTCATTTCTTTTTCTTGTCTTCAAATTTTCTGAAGAATTATTTCAATACTTCTTTCAGATAAAATTCTAATTGAGTTTCTTCTTCTTCAGAACTAATACTTCCAAATTCTTTATTATTTAACGTCGAAATAAAAGTATTCTCCCCAATATACTCAATATAATATTTTAATTCACCATCAATGTGTTCTTCTTCTTTATCTTTATATAAGAAACTTTTTCTTTTGGATTTGAAGAATTTTTTATCTTTATATCTAACAAAGGATTTATCTTCATCACCCCATTTCTTCCATGATCTTCTTGGACTTCTTTCTTATTAATCACTGTACTCTTCTACATTTCTTTGAGTACAATTAGTAGTAATGTTCCTAACTATTCTGCAGTCAAAGAATTTAAAGGGAGTATTCCCTTTATATTTACCTATATATCTTCTCACATTTTTAGAAAACAAGGATAAAATATCATTAATATTTTCACATACCTCATTTTCAGAATCAAAATCACCATATTATTCTTCAATAAGAATCTTATATTACTTTTATTTCGTGGAAGTCTTGAAATACATTTCTCTATGAACATTTTTTTTCATTTCATAGATTTCTCTATTCTCATTTCAAAAGTGATTAGATTTATATGAAGGTCATCGAAAGATAATGTTTCATTATATTTATCTTCTAATGAAGAAAAATTTACATCAAACTTGTTAGGAATTATTCTCATTATATTTTCAAAAATATATAATCTTATAACTTTTAACCAAGAAGTATGATAGTGCTGAAAAATTCATTCAAAGTGATAAAGAAGTCCCCAATAGATTCAGACTCACCTAATTTAAATCTTTATAATTTATCCTCAATATTTTCAATTTTGGATTTTTTACTATTTTATTACCTTAAAATAATTTTTTCAACTTATCCAATATAACTTTTTCTGTTGAATCAACCTTCAACCTTATAAATTCACGTTTAGAAAGTAATGATAGTAAAGAATTCATTACCCTTATATAATTCTACATATTCTTCTTATCAATAGATATAAGAAGATTTTTTTCATAAATTAGAGGAAATCCATATATTGCCGCTTCAAGAACATCATATCCAATAGATATTAGATAATGAAACATTATATCTTTCTAAATATGATAATTATTACCATATAAAACCAAAATTATTTTACTATTAACACAATTCAGATTCTCCATCACACCTTCTCCTTCAAAACATCATAAAATAATAAAAGAAGGGAACCTTCATCTCTAATACCAATTCTAATGGATCAATCAAGATAATTGTATCAATGATAAGGGGAGGGGAAAGCCAATGATATGTTTTTATTTTATGTTTCCTTTCTTAGGAAACAACCTTAACCTCTTTGTTAATGATTACTTTCCCTACTAAAAAAGTTCAAACAGAAATCCAAATGAACACTAGAATTTAAAAGGTTCACCATTCAAAAATAATAGCTATTTAATTGGTATGGTTTGGAAATGATCCAATACCACACAATACACTAGAATACAATCCCATTAAGTGGAATACAATGAGTAGGATATACCCTTCCACTTATGTAGCACAATGTAACAATTCAATAGTGTTTTTATCCTTATATAAAAAATGATGTAGTACAAAATTTGTAAAAAAACATGTTATGGTGATTCTTTATCTACTTTCAAAAATGTATTCTTCAAAAATAAATTTTCACTTTCTTACCCAGAAGATGGTAAGAATCTCATGGAATTTTTAATAAAACTCAATCTGATTTACCCATCTGATATTCCTAGTCTGATTCTTCAATATGAAAATAATACTTTGGAAAAGTACCACTAAAACAATATGAACTTATTTTTCTTTAGTCCAAAACTCTCAATCTGGTTTCAAAATATGAAAATATATGGTTCTGTCAGAACATGGTTGGGAAAATTCTGAATAACTTCTTCTTCAAACTAGAAATCCCAATCTAAAGATTCAGCCCAATACAGTGATCCTAAGAATAAGATAATCAACTAAATACAATGATCAACCAAATACATTTTAATCTTGTATCTTCTCATTTCACTTATAAAAGGCAAGAATTCTTCAAGAATGAAAATTTAGAAAATTATTCTCCCTAGAATATCACATCTTCTCTCTCTTCACTGGTGAATACTAATTTAGTCGTAAAATTACAATGTACTTCCTTCATTTATAGGTGACCCAAATATGGTTTGCGTGGGGTTCTAAAAATGTTTCTTGTACACCAAAATTATCTAAATTTAAATGTTTCCTTGAATTTCATATGCAATTTGACATTGTAAATGCTTCTTAACATTTCTCAAATATTCATGAATCTTCTTAAAACGACATCCCTACTTTATAATTTCTTCAAAAACATAAGTTCAATTTGGATTCTTAAATTTTATTTGTCAATATGATATCTCCATTATGATGTGAGAATTTAGTCACTTAGATTTTCTTTACCCTATTGAAAAAAATCACAACTGAAGATATATTACAATGTTTTCTCTGCACGAATTCAAAACAAATTCTTCCTCAAATTAATCATGTTTCTAGATAACTTCTTAAATGAATTCAATAAGACACTTATTATTAATCTTTTATCCAGGCTGATGACCCTAAATCTTATTTATTTATCAGTGTCTGGTAAATTATTTTTATCGGTCTCACCTTTATTCAGACATTCAGAGTCAACTTGAATATGATAGATCTTGACCAATTTGAAATCAATTCAACCTAATGAATGGTTGACTACATTATTGATCACTCTCTGAAATTAATTTTGGATTCAACTCTAAAAATCTCAATTCCTTTATCATTAATCCCAATATTGTTGAGTCAAAAGTTCTCCATTGACTTCTATATCATGTTTTGGAAATCACAAATGTCTTATCTTACTAATCGTACTGACTTTATCAATCATATCGTACTGACTCTATCAATCGTATCATACTGACTCTATCAATAGTATCGTACTAACTCTATCAATCGTATCGTACTGACTCTGTCAATCATATCGTACTGACTCTGTCAATCGTATCGTACTGACTCTGTCAATCATAATCACTTTTGTGTATCTTACTTTGTGTCATATCAATACAATACATTTAGTAATACTTATAATACTCATACTTTCATTACTTTCTTGTTTTGGTACTTAGTAAAAAAACACATGTTTCATATTAATCGTACTCTTGTTTATCATCTTCATATGTCTTTTTTTAACCAATACGATGTCGCTGAGTTAGTTACAAACTAATCAAAATGATGTCATTCTTTCTGTTTCAATATGACCGATGTAATGCGAGGTGTCCAAGTCCCTCTGAGTTTTTCGGAGAAATATGACCGTTGGAGGAAATGTGACCATTGGAACCTGAGGCCTATAAATAGGAGTTCATTTGAAGACGAGAAAAATAACTGTGATACTTTGCTTCTATCAAGTTCTAGAGAGAGATGATGTGACTTCTCTCATGCTTTGTGCTTTATGCATCTGATCATTGTATCGAGGTCTTTCAAGTAATTGAAAGACAGAGGTGCCGATTACCTACAAAATCGAGGGCTGCTGGGGATAGGCAGACAGACGTTCCGATCATCGTATCGAGGGCTGCCGGGGATAGGCAGACAGACGAACCGATCATCGTTTCGAGGGCTTACCAATGTGGTGGTAATACATACCTCTTATCCTAGGTGAAAGGATAACCCTTCTCTTTAGGTTAAAAATAATTGTAATACTTTTACATTTCCGCTGCTACTTGTATTAGAAAGGAATTTGTATTTTTTTCCTTTCTTCATTACACTTTCAATTGTAATTGTTTCAATTACAATTATTCTATTACAATTTGTATTAATAGATTCTATACGCTTTGCGGTAGAATATCTCACACTTGTATTACTATAATTATTGTATTCATTTTGAATACAATTAATTTACTTATCTAATAGTATTACATTACTTAATACCTTTATATTCAATAAAATTGTGGTTGTTTGAATTGTATTAGTTTAAGATCTTTTAAACTAATCTCTAAGTGTTTAAACTTAAAGTTTTAAACCTACATTTTACCCATCTCTTGTATTGTTCCATATAATATATATATACATCTACATATTCGATCTAACAATTGGTATCAGAAGAGGTTTCCACTGATTTGTATTACTTACTCTTTTTTTAAAACTTTCTTTTTTAACTACTTATTACACTAACGTGTGGAGTGGAAAAGATTTTTGTTTTATTAGATGGAAGGAATGAATATTGGGTCAATTGAAAACCTAAATCCTTCTAGACCACATATCTTTGGTGGGATTGATTATGAGTACTGGAGAGATTGAATGAAGACATTTGTGATCAATACTGGTGTAGAGAATTTTATAATGCTTACTGGAGGTTACAAAATTCCTGACAAAGAAGTCAGTACATTCACTAATCAAGAGAAGCAAGAATATCAACTGAATTACAAGGTACACAATACTTTATTATGTTCTATGACCAGGAATATATACATCCAGATATATTCATGTGATGCAGCCAAATGTATTTGGAAGAAATTGGAAGTCACACATTTTGGTACATCCAAGGTTATAGAAACAAGAAGAGCAATGCTTTGAGAAAAGTATCATGGTTTTCTTTTTCATTATGGAGAGACAGTATGTAATGTGAAACAATGATTTATGACAATTGTCAACAATTTACAATCTATGGGGGAAAACGGTCTTGATGATGAAGCTCTTGTAGATAAGATTATAGATATAATTCCAAATGAATGGGAGTCAAAAAGGACATTTATTGATGAAAATAGAAAAGTTTCCCAGATTACTCTTGATGAACTATTTGGAACACTTTTACAGCATGAGACAAGAATGAAAAGCGATGATGATATCAACAAGAAGAAGAATGGTAATGGTAGTGTAGCTTTTACATCCAAAGCTAAAACACCTGAAAGGATAACAAGATCCAAATCCAAGAAAGTTGTTATATCTGATTCAAGTGATTGTGATCTTTCAGATAATGAGTTAGAAAATCTTGCTCGAAGGATGAACAAGATTGTGGAAAAGAAAGATTTCCAATACAGATTCAATAGGAAAGATATGAAGGATAAGAAATATTCAGAGGTAACTTGTTATGAATGTAAGAAAGTTGGACATATAAGGCCTGATTGTCCTTTACTGAAGAGAAAATACAGAAAGGAGAAAAATTCTGAAAGAAATAAGAAAAAGTATTATAAGACAAAGAAAGTCTTGAAGGAAAATGATACTTGGAGTGCAAGTGGTAGTGATTCTTCAGAAAATTCTTCAGAATATGAGTCCTCAGGACAGAAAAATATTGGACTTATAGCCAGACTACCAATTAAAGATCGTTGTCTTATGGACAAGGTACATAATGCTAAAGCTATTACAAATTTCTCTTTAAAAGCAAATTATATTGATAATAAATATTATGAATCTTCAAATGATGATTCTTCGTCATCAGATGATGATACATCACCTTCTTTTGAAGAAGTATCTAGATTTTCAAAACTACTCAAAAATGAAAATTCTAAACATAAGAAAAATCTTGATAAAGCAAATTCTAGAATTTCAGTTTTAAGTAAAGAAGTATCAGATCTTTCCAATGATCTTGATATGAAAATTTATGATTTTTAATGTATTTTAAAAACCCTTGAGAAATTCAAATTTGATAAGGATAAACTTTCTAAGGATCTATAAATTGTGATTTTTAAGAACAATGTTTTAGAGCCTAACCCTAGTTCAAAATCAAATGTTTTGGAGGATAAAAATTTAGTTTTAAAACTAAAGTCAGAAATCTTTTATTTGAAAAAATGTTTGTCAAACTTTACTTATGGAAAGGAGAACTTTGAAAAAATGTATTCCCAAATCAGACCTTTGAGGAATCATTCTGGACTTGGTTATACTTATTCCAAACCAGTTTTTAGAAATAACTATTTTGTTCCACAGAAAACACCTTTTTTTTCTAAGTGTCAATGTGGTGGACACTGGAAAAGAGAGTGTTCTCTTAATAAAACTCAATCTTTTGGATTTCATAAAGCTCATTTTGTAAAACAAATGTGGATTCCTAAAATTATCTTATCTAACCCTTCTGGATCCAAACTAGTTTGGATTCCGAAAAACTAATTATTTCTTTTTCAGGAAAATGAGAAGTGTACCAACAAGAATATTTGGTACATGGATAGTGGTTGTTCTCGACACATGACCTGAAACAAAGATCGCCTTGAAAAGATTATCAAAACAAAAGGAGGAAAGGTTACCTTCAGAGATAATGCCCAAGGAAATATTGTTGGTATAAGTAATATTGTTTTTCTTGGAAAAGTTCTTATCTCAAATGTTTTTTTTATTAAAGGTCTTAGGAACAATCTCATCAGCATAATTCAATTATGTGATGAAGTTTCCCTTGTGAATTTTAGAAATGATAAGTGTCTAGTTCACAATTACAAGTATGAGTTCATTCTATCTACCCATAGGCAAGAGAATGTATACACTATTAACTTAGAAGACCTTAGAATCCAAAATTTACCCTGCTTAAGTGCAATAGAATACCATTCATGGATATGGCATAGAAGACTAGGACACAAAAATCTAAGAAACCTTTGTAAAATCTCAAAGAAAAGACTTGTAAAGGGACTACCAGATCTTAGATATGATTCTTCAAAAGTATGTGATCCTTGTCAATTTGGCAAGCAACATAAAACTATCTTTAAATCAATTAATGATGTTTCAACTTCTAATGCATTACTGCTAGTGCAAATGGATCTTTTTGGTCCTTCACAAACTGGAAGCATTGGAGGAAAATACTATGTATTTGTTTTAGTTGATGACTTTACTAGATTCACATGGGTCTATTTTCTAACAAAGAAATCTGAAGCCTTTTCCTATTTCAAAACTTTTAGATCCCAAGTTAAAAATGAGAAAAACCTACCATTGATAACTATACATAGTGATCATGGTGGTGAATTTCAAAATTCTGAATTTGAAAATTTTTATAGTAAGAAAGGTATTACTCACAATTTTTCAGCTCCAAGAACTCCTCAGCAAAATGGTGTTGTTGAAAGAATAAATCGTATTCTTCAGGAAATGACTAGAACCATGTTGAGTGAGTAATCAATTGCTAAGCACTTCTGGGATGAAGCTGTTAGTACTGCTTGTTATACTATAAATCGTGTTTTAACTAGACCATTTCTTAATAAAACACCTTATGAGTTATGGACTAGTTGAAAACCTAAAGTTTCATACTTCAAAGTTTTTGGGTGCAAAGTATTCATTCTGAATACAAAAGATAATCTACACAAATTCGCACCAAAATATGATGAAGGAATCTTTCTGGGTTACTCCACAACTTCTAAGGCTTATAGAGTTTTCAATAAAAACACTTATACTGTTGAGGAAACAGTACATGTAAAATTTGATGAATCTGATCCTTTTGTTTTTAAATCATCCCAAACTACATCCTCAGATGTGTTTTCAAAAACTGATTATCAACCTTTTTTAGAAGATCCTTCTGATAAGGAAAATGTTCAAGAAGATACTTCTGAAACATTTACCACAGAAGAATTTCTACCATATGTTGATGAACAGGTTTTACAAAATCCAAATCAATTGTTTCTTAGGAATCATCCTATTGATAATATCATTGGTGATGTAAATCAACCTGTAAGAACCATAAATTCCTTAAGAAATGAAATAGAACATCTTGCTTTTCTTTCTCAATTTGAACCTAAAAGTCCAATTGAGGCCTTAGGTGATGAAGATTGGATCAAAGCAAAGCAAGATGAACTAAATGAATTCGAGAGGAATCAAGACTGGAAATTAGTTGAAAGAACTAAAGAAACAACTGTAATTGGAGTAAAATAGGTTTTCAGAAACAAATGTGATTAAAATGGAATCATTGTACGAAATAATGCAAGACTTGTTGCTAAGGGCTATAATCAACAAGAAGGAATAGACTATGAAGAAACATATGCTCCAGTAGCTAGACTTGAATCTATTCGTATTCTATTATCCCTTACATCATACTTTAACTTCAAACTATTTCAAATGGATGTTAAATGTGCTTTTCTAAATGGTTTTTTAAGAAAAACTTTTTGTTGAACAACCTCCTGGTTTTCTAGACCCAAAACATGCTAATCATGTTTTTAAACTTACCAAAGCCCCATATGGTCTTAAACAAGACCCTAGAGCATGGTATGATAGACTTACATGATTTCTTTTACAAAATAATTATACAAAAGGTACAACAGATCCAACCCTTTTCATAAAAATAGAAAATAAAAATATTTTGATTGTTCAAATTTATGTTGATGACATCATATTTGGATCAACTCATAAATCCTTAACTGATTCTTTTGCTAATTTAATTTAGTCTGAGTTTGAAATGAGTATGATGGGTGAGTTAACATTATTTTTAGGTTTTCAAATTTCTCAAAAACCGAAAGGAACATATATATCCCAACATAAGTATATTAATTATTTTCTCAAAAAGTATGGATATGACAAAACAAAAAGTATTAGCACTCCAATTGGTACCTCAAATACACTGAATCTTGATGAAACTGGGAAACCAGTAGATCAAACAATGTTTAGAGGTATGATAGGAAGTTTGCTATACATGACAGCTAGTCTACTAGACTTAATGTTTTCTGTATGCTTATGTGAAAGATATCAATCTAATCCAAACGAGTCTCATTTAAAATCCGTAAAGAGAATCTTTTGATATTTGAAAGGCACTATGGATTTAGGACTCTTTTACTATTCTGGAAATGATTTTGTTTTAAAATGTTTTTCAGATGCTGACTTTGGTGGTTGTATAATGGATAGATAAAGTACATCTGGAACATTTCATTTCTTAGGAGATTCTCTGGTTTCTTGGTCCTGCATGAAACAACACTTGGTAGCACTTTCCACTACTGAAGCTGAATATGTAGCAGCTGAAAGTTGTTGTGCTCAAGTGTTGTGGATGCAACACACACTCACTGACTATGGTTTGAGTGTTTCCAAAACCCAAATTCTATGTGATAATACTATTGCCATAACTCTTAGTAATAATCCAACACATCACTCTCGTGCAAAACACATAGATGTTAGGCATCAATATCTTAGGGATCACACACAAAAAGGAGATATTATTTTACAATTTATCAGAACACAAGAACAACTTGCTGACATTTTCACACAACCATTACCTTCTGATAGATTTGAGTTTATAAAACAGAAGCTAGGAATGATTACATTAAAATAATCATTCATATCCGCTTCCTGTTTTACATTTCTCCTTACATCAAACAACTCCTCTAGAAAGGGGGAGAACATTTCTTACTATGTTTCTTACTATGGTTCTTCTTATCTTATGATCTTTAATTATTCATTCTCTTGGTATGTGTTTTTACTTTTCTGTTTATCGTATTGACTGTTTTATCGTATCATTTACTTTTCTATTTATCGTATTGACAGTTTTATCGTATCATTTACTTTTCTGTTTATCGTATTGACAGTTTTATCATATCGACCGATCATGGTCATGAATTTCTTTTCCATCGTATCAACCGATCATGGTAATGAATTTCTTTTCCATTGTATCAACCGATCATGGTAATGAATTTCTTTTCCATCGTATCGACCGATCATGGTAATGAATTTCTTTTCCATTGTATCGAACGATCATGGTAATGAATTTCTTTTCCATCGTATCGACCATTCATGGTAACAAGTTTGTTTTCCATCAGCTTGTCAGTTCATGGTAACAAGTTTGTTTTCCATCAGCTTGTCAGTTCATGGTAACAATATTGTTTTCCATCGGCTTGTTAGTTCATGGTAATAAGTTTGTTTTCCTTGGGCTTGTCAGTTCATGGTAATAAGATTGTTTTCCATCGGCTTGTCAGTTCATGGTAACAAGTTTGTTTTCCATCGGCTTGTCAGTTCATGGTAACAAGTTTGTTTTCCATTGTCTTGTCAGTTCATGGTAAAAAGTTTATTTTCCATCAGCTTTTCAGTTCATGGTAATAAGATTGTTTTCCGTCGGCATGATGATTGTTTTTTTACTTCATACGCTTATGTTTTTTTTCATTCAATACTATCTAAACCAACAATTAACTTACGATCTCCGGCAGGTACATACTTGTCATTTTTTTAATTTTTTTTCTCTTTAATCCTATCCGTTGATTTCTTTCCTTAAAATATCAACCATAGAAGATCAACGATCACCCTTTTGCTGCCTATAAATAGACCCCCTCCCCAATCCCACACTGGTTCTTTCATGATTTGTGGCGAAGCCCTGCTCCATCGATTTAAGGCATCATAAGATCTTTCAAGCGGCTTCACCTATATGTCTCAGTCTTCTGCTAATACTCCCGTAGTAATGTCTTCAAAGTCTTTTACAGAGAAAGACTTTTTCAGATAAAGCTTAGTTTATTAGGACCTTTTTGATTCGTATGATTCTACAATTAGAAGAATCATTTTGTTTCAAGGCTGGGAACATTTATGTGTGGAAGAACCAGTATCTCAAGATCCGGTTCTTTTTGATGAAGCCACTCAGTTTTATAGAACCGTATCGTTTGATAAAAATATGACTATCAACTTTGCTATGTATGATAGAAAGATTTCTATGTCTGTGAGTCAAGCAGCTCATTTTCTGAATGTTCCGATAGAAGGTGACTCTTTCTGTCCATCTCATAAACTAATAGAGGAAGTTGGTACATTTAACAAAGAGAATGCTGAAAATTCTCTGTTTATAATAAATGAAGAAAAGAGGAAATTAGCTCATCTTTATCCGGACAATAGATTTGTGACTCTTTGGATGTAATGTTTTCTTATCCCAAGGAAAGGAGATAGAGAAACTCTGAAAGTTTATGATGTTTTTATGCTTGAATATCTTGTAAATATGAGAAAAGTAAATCTCATGTGATATGTTTTTGAAACTATCAAGAATGTTAAGTCCGGAGGAATTAAGTCTCAAATGATTATATATCCAGCTATTCTTACAAAATTAATTCTCGAGAGTATGAAGTTTTGTAATATTCCTTTGAAAGGAAATCTGATCGATTTGAAGCCCTCTTGGATTAGTAAAAGTACTTTGAAGAAGTTGAATGTTTGTTTTAACACAAATTTAAAACTTTTTGTAAGAGATTTAGAAGCAGAATCAGCTTAGAATCAATCGGCACCTATACCTGTCAAAGATAATCCATTTTTCGGTTCTCCTCAAAGGTCAGATCCGCAAACCAGTTCAAAGCCAAAGAAGAAACCAAAGTACAGTAAGGAGGTTATGTCGAAGTGGAGAAAATAAAGAGAACAGAGAAAGGAAGGTGATCCAAAGTTCGGTCTTGACCCAAATGAAGCTTTTGCAGAAAGAATAAGGGTAGAGGAGACCCTTCAAGCTGAAAAGAAAAAGAAGTTTGTTTTTAAAAGAAAATCTCAAGACTTTGATATCTCTAAAGTACTCAAAATAGTTGAGGATGCTAGTGCTCAACTAATGGAAGAAATACATCATGAACCAATCGTATAGAGTCTTCCAGAGAAGGAAAAAGGAAAACAGATATTGGAAGAAATAGAAGAAGTTGAAGAAGAGGAAGGAGATTTTCTTTTAGAATTCCTTCATAGTTCGAAAAAGAGTAGAGAAGAATCTTATCAAAAGAAGAGTGAAGGTATTCAAAAAGTTCCTCATGCCGATCAAGCACCTTTTGAAATATCTGAAACTCCGGATAAAACACCCCCTCAAGCAATGAAAGGTGCTCAATCTTCTCATACTGAAAAATTTATTGTCATTAGTGACAAAGTAGAAGAAGAAAGAAGGGAGAAAGAAAAAGAAAAAGGAAAAAATCCTATTGTTGACTCAAGCCGATCAAATGAATTGCTTTCGTACGATGAAGATACTGATTCAGAACAAACAATTTCTCTCAAGAGAAGTGATTACATTGTTCATGTTTTAAGGAGGGTTGAAAAGACTATTCCATACTTTCCCAGGGTGGAAGGGAAAATTGATTTTATTATTGAAAATCAGAAAAAGAAGTTTGGTTCTGTAAGAGAATTAAGAAAGAAAGTTCTTTCAGTTGAAGCTGATTTGAAAGTTCTATCTGAAACATCAGCTTCTCATAAGAAGGCTTGCAACAGGATGACCAAGTGGTCATATAAAACATAAAGCTCGGTGAATGACAATGAGATAGCAATTGAAGATATAAGGAGGTTGTCAAATGATCTTGCTATTGACTTTAACAAGCTTGAAAAAGAAACTATTGAAAGACTGAATCAGGTAACTCATGGAGCCGATATTCCTTCAGTGAAAGAATTGAAAGAGAGAATGAATGCTTTTCTGTCTGAATTCTCGAAGGTTTCGTCTTTCAAAGATGAAATGGTTTTGTTGAAGAAACAAAATTCTGTGTTATCCAAAGATAACAAGAATTTGCAAGACAAAATTGATACTCTTGAGGAAGTAATCAGAGTCCAGGAGGAGACCATCAAGAATTACGATCAACTTTTTGCCGACCAACAAGAGCTTCTCAGATCTTAGGGTTATTCAATTTCTGAAGACAATAAAGAAATCAAAAAGATGAAAGTTGTTCTTCATGAGCTGATAAAGAAGGAAAAGGAAAGAGAAAACAAATGACTATTGTATTTTTTTTTCTTTTCTAATGGAACCTGTTAGTTTTGTAATGACTTTTATGATATCTTTTCTTTTGTCCAGCATTTCTTTTCTCTAAATCTTTTAGGAAACTCAAGGATACCCCATTATTTTTGTAAATCACAAAGGGGGAGAATGTTTTAAAAAGGGATAATGTTTTAATAAAATACTTCAAAACCAAGGAAAATCTGTGAATACAATCCTTAGGAAAGTATACACCTAAGCGGAGTTAGTTTTATTCAAATTCATATTCAGAAGAGTTTCCAATAACTCAGGGGGAGATAAGTATTTCTTGTTTTATTTACTTTGTGTTTTGTGCTTTCCAAAAAGGGGGAGATTTTTGAGTCAAAAGTTCTCCTTTGACTTTTATATCATGTTTGGGAAATCACAAATGTCTTATCTTATTAATCGTACAAACTTTTTCAATCGTATCGTACTGACTCTGTCAATCGTATCGTACTGAATCGTTCAATCGTATCGTACTGACTCTGTCAATCGTATCGTACTGACTCTATCAATCGTATCATACTGACTCTGTCAATCGTATCGTACTGACTCTGTCAATCATACTCACTTTCATGTATCTTACTTTGTGTCATATCAATACATTACATTTAGTAATACTTATAATACTCATACTTTCATTACATTCTTGTTTTGGTACTTAGTAAAAAAAACATGTTTCATATTAATCATACTCTTGTTTATCATCTTCATATGTCTTTTGTTTTAACCAATACGAAGTCATTGAGTTAGTTACAAACTAATCAAAACGTTGTCATGCTTTCTGTTTCAATATGACCGATGTAATTCCAGGTGTCTAAGTCCCTCCGATTTTTTCGGAGAAATATGACCGTTGGAGGAAATGTGACCGTTGGAACCTGAGGCCTATAAATAGGAGGTCATTTGAAGTCGAGAAGAATAACTGTGATACTTTTCTTCTATCATGTTCTAGAGAGAGACGCTATGACTTCTATCATGATTTGTGCTTTGTGAGTTTGATCATAGTATCGAGGGCTTGCAAGTAATTGAAAGATAGAGGTGCCGATTACCTACAAAATCGAGGGCTTCTAGGGATAGGTAGATAGACGTTATGATCATCGTATCGAGGGCTGCCGTGGATAGGCAGACAGACATTCCGATCATTGTATCGAGGGATGTCGGGGATAGGCAGACAGATGAACCGATCATCGTATCGAGGGCTTACCAAGGTGGTGGTAAGACATACCTCTTATACTAGGTGAAAAGATAACCCTTTTCTTTGGGTTAAAAATAATTGTAATACTTTTACATTTCTGATGCTGTTTTTATTAGAAAGGAATTTGTATTGTTTCCTTTCTTCATTACACTTTCAATTGTAATTGTTTCAATTACAATTATTCTATCACAATTTGTATTAATAGATTCTATACGCTTTGTGGTAGAATCTCTCACACTTGTATTACTCTGATTATTGTATTCATGTTGAATACAATTACTTTACTTTTCTAATAGTATTACATTACTTCATACCTTTATATTCAATACAATTTTGGTTGTTTGAATTGTATTAGTTTAAGATCTTTTAAAGTAATCTCTAAGTGTTTAAACTCAAAGTTTTAAACCTAAAATTCACCCCCCTATTGTATTGTTCCATCTAATATACATATACATCTACATATTCGATCCAACAAATATCTCCTGATAAAAAATTTCTATCTTTGATGAATTCAAGGGACTGATTCCATCATCTATGACTTCAAAAACTTCTATCCTTTCTTAAAACTTTTATAAAATATCATGACTTCCTACACGACTGTGAATATGTTGAAGATTAGATTCAGCATCATCTATCTTTTTCAAACTTCACCCAAATATTATTTGAATAATTATGATCAGACTGAATGCAATTTTCTGCATCTTTTATCCCCTTTCTTTTATCAAGCTCAATTTTCATTTTTTTTAAAATATGTTTGATTTATGATGATTCCAGGATCAGAAAAGTATCATCATATATTTATTGGAGTCATAAATACACCAAAGTAGGATCTCATTATGATATTTCCTTCAATTATAAACTCAAGTTGAGTCTAATGAGTCTTTTCTTCCAGAAAACTTCTCGTCAATATGATGGACTTTCTTAAACTGTGTGATTTCAATTTATTGAATATGATGGTCATTCTTAATTTCAAAAACTTTTAAAAACCAAATTGATTTTTCTTGAAAATAAAATACAATAAGATTACAAAACGAAATTATTCAAAAACATCCAAAACCCCTTCTAAATCTTACATGGTCACAATAGGCACTTCTATAACATCATGCCCATTGATTTCTTCCTCAAATAGGCAGTTTCACAAAAAATTATTTACCAGGTAACTGGACATGTTTCATAGAACTTTCTCTATATGATGTATAATCTCTGTTGAATTTTATTTATAAGAAATATCTTACTATAGTGGTACAAAAATTGAATTCATTACATGTGAAGGATGAAGTATTTAATTTCTCATGAGAGATACATGGAACACATCATGAACTTGAGAGAGATTTGGTGGAAGAACCAATCGATAAGATACCATCCAAAAATGATCAATAATTTTAAAAGGATCGATATACTTAGGTATTAGCATGCCCTTCAATCCAAATATCATCACCCTCTTGCAAGGATATATTCAAAGGAACACCTTTTCAACCACTTCAAACTCTAGATCATTCTGATGATTTTTTATATAACATTTTTGTAGACTCTGAGATACTGGCATGTGTTGTTGAATGGTTATAACATTATTTGTTATTTCGTTAGCTATATTAATTTATAGTTTCTCTCTCTCTCCAACTTCACTTATTCATGTTGGAGTTATGAACTTCTTACCATAAAAGGATTCATAAGGAACCATCTAAATGATGGAGTAGAAGATATTATTGTAATAAATTTCCATAAAATAATGGTGGTGGTCCCAAACACATTATAAATCCATAAGGAAAGATATCACCATATATTTTAGAGATTAAATGGTCATTTTATACTAACCATCTATATGAGGATGATAATTAGTGCTGATACATAACTTTGTATCCATATCCTGCTAAATAAATCTCACGAACATTGAGGTAAACCTTATATACTGATTAGATAAAATTCATAGTGATACACCATGAAAACTTACTAGTTATTTAATGTATAACCTATTATTTTAATTAAGATAGAAATATTCTCTATGGGAATAAAGTGTCCTAAATTCACAAGTCAATCAAATAAAACAAAAACTATATTATACATTTAAAATGTTTTTGGGAGTCTAATGAACAAAATATGTGGTGATGTTTCCCATTTCCATTATTGTATGGATACTGGTTGTACCATGCCCTTAGACATATGCCTCTCATCCTTAACATAATTAAATACCAATCACAAAGAATCACGCTATGTAATACCACTCTTCATGAAACCCCATCATACATACTCTTCCAAATATCTATACATGTTCAAAAATCAAGGATGAATAGATAATGAATAACTACACGAATTATCCATTATCTCCTTCTTCAAATCTAGTAATGAAGGGACACATATGTGGTTGCTATTACTTATTATTCCATCATAATCATGGTTTAATTTAGAAACATTTGTCACCTTATTTAGTAGCTCTATATCTTCTTTCATTTCCTATTTAATACTCACATTGATATATTTTTTAACACACATTTAATAAAGATAAGATTTATCCCATTCCATAAGTATTTCAAAATAAATCCTTGGCAGGTCATAAAATATTTTATCTTTTTTTATCCTCATCATAGACAATCAAGAATGATCCTTTTGACTTAGATAATCTTCCACCTTGTTTTTTCCCCACAGTGGCAATGTATTGAGTAGTCATAATATCTAATCATCTCCAAAAATCTTCTTTAGAACATGTTGAACAATATTTGAGTAACAATTATACTTAATATTTTCTTTTATTAGTATATATGACACATGTTACTACATCAATGTAATTCCACTATATCATTAATAAAAAATATACCATAGCTAACTCCAAATCATGTGTTGGGTATTTTTTATCAAGAAACATAAATTTTCATTATGAATAAGCTATAACAATATCATTATACATAAGGAAACATATAATTCAATTATTTGAAGTATAAATATATATTATAATACCTTCTCCACACGAGAGTAGTGTATGAAAAGAAGCACTGAATATCCTTCACATCAGTTTCTTAAAACATTCGCCACATTCATCCGTCTAAAAGAAGTTTCCTCCATTCTGAGTTAACATGATGAGTAGATTATAAAGTCTAGAAATATTCACCAAAAAATGAAGATAACATCTATCCAAACCAAGAAAACTATGGTTATAATTCATAGTGGTTGGTCTAGGACAATGTTCAATAACTTATTTCTTTTAAGGGTCTATTGAAATGTCCTCACTTGAGATTATTGGATCACTGAAAGAAAATTTTCCAAATTGAAATTCATAGTTGGTAAATTTTCTATAAATATTAACCTTCCTCAGGGTATTCAGCACAATAATTAATGTATCATCATTTCAATAAATAATACTATAATCAATAAATAGTATCACAAACTAACCAAGGTAATTGCTAAAGACTCTATGCTTTAAATTCGTGAATATGTTATGGGAATTAGTATTACCAAAATGCATCAATATAAATTCAAAGTGTCCATACATTGTAAAAAATGTTGTATTAGGTATTTACTCTTTCATGACTCTCAATTAATGATATCCAGAATAAAGATAACTCTTGTAAAATTATTGAGATCCATATAGTTTATCAAACAATTCATCAATACAGTGAAGTAGATACATGTTCTTGATAGTGGTCTTATTATGTTCTAGATAATCAATGAAAATTCAAATTGATCTATATATTTTCTTAAAAAAAATAGAACAGGTATATCCCTAGTTGACACACATGGCTGAATTAATCACTCTTCATGATTCTCCTAGATTTACTTCTTTAATTATTGTAACTAAATCACAGAAATTTTATATGGAGTCTCAGAAATAGGTTTAGGACATGCTAAGATTTAACTAAAAATTCAACTTCAAAATTTGGTATAATTATTGGAAACTCTTTCATAAATACATCAATAAAATCTCACACAATAATAATATCTTCAATGATGAGTTTCTACACAACCATTTTAGATAAACAACCCTTTTGAATATGAATCGTCACCTATACGATTGATGTAATTTCAATTAGAAGTTTATTTTTGTCATTTCATTGATAGATGATCATCAGTGGGTTCTGAATATCGATTTTAACTAACATTCCTCCAAAAATGAAGATGGATTTATGTAATGAAATCCATTCAATGCCGAAAATAATATCAAATCCAACTAGAGTAAGAATAAAAATATTTTAGAGAAACAAATTCCAACAAATACCGATCAGATAAGAATCATATACTTGGGATACAATCATTATACCATTAGGGATTTTTAATTTGAAATCAATATATAATTTTTTAGTGGGTACTCTGATACCATTAGAAAATTCTTTATATATAAAATAGTGGGTAAATATAGAATTAACTAAGACATTATCAGTTTTATAGTGGATAATAAATGTATATTAAACCATGACGTTATCATACCCCTCATAAAAATATTAATTCAATGATATTTATAATTTTTTATTGGATTAAGATGTTTTTGACATTGATCTTCATCAACAAACATCAGATTTAGGCATTGGATATCAAAATATTGATTCTCTTTACATTTTAAACACTAGATTATGGGTGGTGCATTCTTTGGAGATTTTTCTCTATTCACATCATTAGATAACTTTTTTCCATCCCTTTAACATTTGATTTTATGATGACCTTCCTTTACACACATGAAACATTTACCAGTTTCCTTAAGACAATTTCACCCATATTTACTTCAATACTTATTTCATAATGGAAGGATCATATTATTCTCTATATGGTTTTTATAATTTAAATTAAATTCTATTTTTCATTTCATATAAAAACCATGATATTTATGGGTCACTCCAATATCTATCTCCACCTTGAGAGAACATCGAACAATTCATCATAAATACTGAAGTCCCTTAGGGATAATTCTATTCATACTCTTGGTTTTATTCCTCTTATTAATCAATCAACATTAATTTCAAGTTAGATTATAATACTAGAATATTACATAATAATTATTGTGAAATTTTCTGCATAATTACAAATATATTCATCATCCTCGTAGTTTAATTCATGCAATTCTTTCTCCATTTTCATATGAAGCATAGAGTGAAATTAGTTTTTGAAAAATAAAATTTAAAATCATACCTCTCTATAAATTCAATTTATTCTAATTATGTCATGATATTGACAAGATTCCACCACTGATCTGCTTCACCTACCTAATGATAAAAAACCAAAATAAAATTCTCATGTTTGAAACACAGAATAATGGAAAAAATATTTTCAATTGTACTGATCCATTTCGTAGTAACTAGTGGATCAGTGTGCCCACTAAAAGAAGCCGGACATTTCCCATTGAATGAATCAACAGAACATTATTACCTCCTTATATCATTTAGAATCTTATTGTGATTCATATCTTGATAATTGTGTGTGATCATAACAATAGGAATTTTTATTTCAACTCCCATAACATTAAATTTCTCTAGAGGAGAATCAATACATTTTCTATTTCATCATTAATATGATTCATTTAGGTTACAAACAATAAATAAAACAAAAAAACAGAGTGTGAGAAAGGATAATAATGGTTGGAAACCACATAATAATGAAAATCACTTATAGGATGTCTAAATTCTAAAATATTCTTCTATGTCACCTTAGGTATAAACTAGGTCATTCATGATCATTACAAAAAATTTAGGATATTATCATATACTCAAACTTATCCATAGGGTTATTACTAAAATTTACTTATCCTAATTTATAAATGTTAACTAAACATTACTATAATACCAACTATATAGAACCATAAATTTCATACATAGATATTATATCTTAATAGATGAATATTCATTAGGTGACAGTTTGTTCCAAACTAGAATTACTTAGGTCTAGTATCTTTGGAAACATGGAAATAAAAACAATTTTCTCATAAAATATCTATATAGTCTCTCACTTATTTCTTCATAACTATCACCCTTATTAGGAATATCATATAAAAACCCAATCTTTAAAACATGGGAAGGGAATCAAAAGAAAGAGTTGGCTCTGATGCTTTGTATGGGTACATAATGGATAAATAAATGATCACTTCAGAATAATATGAGAAAAAAATTGTATTATAATATGAGAAAAAAATTTGAAAACTATACCCTAAATATAATAGATCATAATATTGAGTCATGGAATAAATCTTGGTAGTTCATAAGACATGAATCATAAATGAATCAATGAACATAAGATGCGAGAGCATAAAATCAGTATAAGATATGGAATTGTGGAATACACATAAGTATAGAAAATCATATTATTAGTAGTCAAGGATATTTTCCAAGAATATCATAGTGTATGGTATTCACTCCAAAAACCATCATATTAGTCATGGTTCACACTAAAGACTATCATAGTGGAAAAAATATCTAACTTAAATGGGTTTACTCCCCATTCTAGACCTATTTATCTCATGACATAATAATCATTACCTAATGAATTCGAGAGAGATATATTTCCCACGCATCACATAATGAATATCATACATATGTGTGACATAAGATCTAAAGAATTCATCTTAACAAAACCAATGAAATTAAATGGGTTTCATAAACATTTCATCATATCATAATGAATGGAAAATAATGGGTTTCATAGTCATTTCATCATCTCATCATAACATAACCCGTGAAAAAGATATGGTTTTAAAAAAAAATATTTCCATCATAATAATAAACCTTCCAAAGTAAGAATAAGGATTGAAATGGCCCCAAATTTTTATTAATATTTGTTTCCTAAATTTTTGTGTTATTTTATTTTATACTCAAAAACTATATTCTTTAATTAATGAAGTGAGTATAATTAAATGATACAGTTAGGTTTCGACTATCATATGACAGTTGGTCAATATGACCGTTGGTAAATAAACTCTTTACATTACAATTATTGTTTATAAATACAAGTGATATTGGTTAACTAATACATAAAGAAGAGTCAATGACCTCATCTAGTAGACTCGGGCTGTACGAAGCCCATTTGTCGGAGCTTGGGAAGGAGGTAGCATCACTGGGCTTTGCTATGGACCAAGACCAATCCGGACTTCAACATGTGAAGCTTCAACAAAATCGCTTAAGAGAGAAGTTCAAGCTGATAGAATACACCACCCAAGAAATGTTGTCTGAGTCGCCCCAAGATTCTATCACCATAGCAAACCTTACACTTAGGTCCTATGCATGTGTTATAAGGGACTATGTAACGTGACCTTAGTTACTTGTGTAAACCTTTTGTATAAATAAAATTTTTATTTCTTATTACGGAAAAGTTGGTGAATTTCAAATATCCGGATAATGGTTGGATGAATTTATAGTTCCATATGACTAATGGATTTTGAAAAAAGGGTATTTTAAAATATTTATGTAAACTTTAAATAATTAATAATTTAAAATGATTTTCAAAAAATGGTATTCTACAGTTGTGACCAGTAATAAATTTAGATTCTAATAAGATCAACTTAATTTTTAGTTAATAGTAAAGTATGAATAGTAATATACCCTTATGAATAGTAATGAATAATAAATTGGCCGAAAAAATATAAATTTCACCTATGAATGTATAAATACAATTTAGACATCTTAAAAGTGAAAAACAATAATAGTATAAGTTTTGGTATTTTTGTATGTCATAAATATTTTATTTACAATTTTATAATTAATTTAATAATTTAAAATGGAAATGTATTTTCATAAAATGTATTCATAAATTTTTAATTTATTGTATTACGGTTATACTATAATTTTATGGGACCTTGAATACTTTCTTAAGGTGTTACAAAACAAGTTATAGTTTTAGAGTTGGTTTTTGTATAAATAATGATTTTATTTAAAAATTAAATTAAAAATATTTATAAAATTAAAATCATAAAATGGAGTTCATTTTTTAATTCAGAGCATCGATATTTGGTTAGGGTGAATTTTTGGGTTTTTTTTGAAATAGTTGAATTTTCAGTGAATAGTAAAAATACAATTTTGAGTTTCGGGTGTTTAATGACATCATTAATGATGTAATATTTCTGGTCGACTTATGAATAGTAATATATTCTATGGGGTGTCCCAAGTGTCGAATACCATGGGAAAATACCTTGGGCAAGCCCATGGTTTTGTAAATACCACCGATGAGGTGTCCCTTGGAAATTAATAATTTATCCCCTCACTTTTTCTATAAATACCAAGACATTCCCTCATTCATTTCATTCCAAAATCCTCCTCAATGAATTTATAGTCTTTCTACATCCCAAGTAGTCCTCTCAATGTTCCCTCAAGCCCCCCAACGTCCCAACCTTCATGCTTTCGAAGATACTCTTCATGGTAAGGGAAACTTTCACCCTCCTCTTTCAGTCATGATTTCCGTTAAGTTATGTCTTCCAGTTTCCATCTTCTTATGTGGGGGTATATTCTTATATAATCTTATTACTTTCCATTTCATGTCCAAATTATGAGAGACCCTTTCTTATCTCATAAATTTATTTTCGTAATTTTTATGTGATGTCGTTAGGCTGCCAAATTTTCGTAAAAGAAACCACATCTTCTCTTTTCCTTTGAGTTTCATTTTCATATGGTATTTCCTTAAAATATCCATACAATGATCTTAATTATTTTTAATCTTTAGCCCTACTATATAACTAGTTATTTATTAGTGTGTACTGCTTGGGAACTTTTCCAATCACTGTCCAAATCCGAGGGCAGTGGAGGGGAATCACCATCTGCCTCAAAACGACCAAGGGAACAAGGTCATACTTTTGAAATCACTACAGCTGAAGTTGAAGCACCAAATGATGTGGTGGCATGTACTGTTTTTGTTCTCTCAAATATAGAAAGTAATTTGTTTGATTCTAGTTCTACACATTCCTTTATTTCCTCTAAGTTTGCAAAGAATTTAGAATCAACCCCCAATCTTCTAAAAATAGAGTTATCTGTCCAGACTCCTGGTGGGATTATTGAATCATCGTCAGTGTTTAAAAACTCTATTATTTACTTTAGTGAGAACAATCATATCACAAATCTAGTAGTCATTATGATGATGGAATTCAACATTATACTTGGGATGGACTGGCTCTCAAAGTATAATGCTAAGATAAAATACAGAAGCAAGTAAATCTCAGTAGTCTTGAATGGAAAACCTACAGTTATCTTCCAAGGAGAGATATCTCATCCTGATCTTTGTCTGGAATAACCGACTATATCCTTCTTTATGGAGTTGATCGGTGAAGAAGAAGAAGGAAATGAGATTTTAAGGATTGAAAATTTCCCCATCATCCAGGAATATGTTGTTGTATTTCCTAAGGAGTTACCCAGACCTCCCCCAAAAAGAGAGGTAGAGTTCTCTATTGAACTCATAAGTGGGTCACATCCGATATCAAAGACCCCATATAGGATGGAAAATGTGGATCTGGAGGAATTAAATAAATAACTCCAAGATCTTTTGGATAAGGGGATTATCCGACTGAGGGTGTCTCCTTGGAGAGCACCAATTATTTTTGTGAATAAGAAGGATGGATCGATGCGGTTATGCACTGATTATAGAGAACTGAATGGGATCACAGTGAAGAAAAAAATACCCTCTTCCAAGAATTGATGACTTATTTGACCAACTTCTTGGGGATGAATTCTTCTCTAAGATTGATCTTTGATCTGGTTACCATCAATTGAGGGTGAAGAAAAAAGATATTCTGAAAACTGCCTTCCAATCAAGATATGGTCATTATGAGTATGTTGTTATGCCCTTTGGACAAACTAATGCACTTTCTATTTTTATGGATTTGATAAAAACGTGTCTTTAAGGACTACCTTGATAACTTTGTGGTAGTTTTTATTAATGATATTCTAATATATTCCAAACGTTTTGAGGAGAACGAATATCATCTAAGGGTTATTTCTCAAATTCTACAAAAAAAGAGGCTTTTTGGAAAGTTCAATAAATGTGAATTTTGGTTAGAACATGTTGCTTTCTTGGGGAACATTGTTACCAAGGAAGGAATCATAGTTGACCCTGAAAAGAAAAATGTTGTAGAGGAGTGTCCTCAGCCTACAATAATAACGGTGATTCAAAGTTTCCTTGTATTAGTGTGATATTATAGGAGGTTTGTGAAAAACATTCATGACTTTATAATCCATTAACCATGTTAACTCAAAAAGGGGTCACGTTCATCTGGACAAAGGAGTGTGAGGAAAGTTTCCAAGATCTGAGGAAGATATTGGTTACTACACCCATTTTAACTCTGACCTCAAGTGGATAAGGATTCATTATTTTTAGTGATGCATATATCAAATGTCTTGGGTGAGTCCTCATGCAAAATGACAAATTCATTGCTTATGCATATCGACAGTTGAATACTCATGAGCAGAACTATACTACGCATTATCTGGAGCTGGATGTAGTTGTTTTTTCTATGAAGATATGGAGGCACTATCTTTATGTGGAGAAATGTGATTGTGATATATACAGAGACCATCAAATTTTGAAGTATATTTTCACACAAAAGAAATTGAAAATGAGACAAAGGAGATGGTTGGAACTTCTTAAAGACTATGATTGTTCAATTCATTATCAACTCGGACGAGAAATCAATGTCGTTGATGCATTAAGCAGGAAAGACCCAGTTTTTCTTTCCATGATGAGGATTCAAAGAGATCGTTTGATCAATGACCTAGTAAAGCTGGATATGGAAATTATATGGGAAGGGACATCATCAACCCTAACATAAATGATTTCTTAACCGTCATTACTAGAGAAGATCAAGAAAGATCAGAAAGAAGATCCTTTGTTACAGAAGAAGTTTGAGGTTGTGAAGGATGGGAAGCTTTTTGAGTTCAATATTGATCTAGAAGGTGTACTGAAATTTCATACAAGACTATGTGTTCCATCTATTTCAGAAATAAAGAAGGAGATGATGGATGAACCTCATAGCTCTACTTTCTCTATAAATCCTGGAAGCACAAAAATTTATAGGGACATTTGTGATCATTATTTGTGGGATAATATGAAAAGGGATATTGCTTACTACACTTCAAGGTACCTGGTATGTCAACAAGTGAAGGAATAGAGACAACTTTCTAAAGGGGTATTGCAACCACTACCCATACGAGCATGGAAGTGGGATAATATCCCTATGGACTTCGTCACTCATCTCCAGATAACTTTCAAAGGAAACAATGTGATATGGTTTATTGTGGACCGTCTCACCAAGACTGTCCATTTTATCTCCATTCGGGAAGATTTCTCTCTTGATCAACTTGCCATGATTTATTTGAAGGAAGTGGTGAGGATTCATGGAGTTCCACTTTCTATTGTATCTGATCATGACCCAAGGTTTATATAAAAATTCTGGAGAAGACTTCAACATGATCTAAGAACTGAATTGAATTTCAGTACAGCCTATCACCCCCAAACTAATAGCCAATTTGGAAAGACTATTCAAACTCTCGAGGACATGATAAGAACATTATCAATGGAATTTAAAGGTGTATGAGATCAACATCTCCCTTTAATTGAATTCTCTTATAACAATAGCTTCCACTCGAGCATTCAAATGGCAACCTGTGAAGCTCTATATAGTAAGAGATGTATAACTCCTACTTGTTGGCATGAAGCTGGTGAGAAAAAGATTCTTGGGCCTAATCTTGTGTAAGAGATGACAAAAAAGGTCAATGCCATCTAGCAACACATTAAGGATTCTTAGAGTCGGCAAAAGAGTTTTGCCGATAACCATTAAAGGGACTTTGAGTTTGATGTTGTTGACAAAGTATTTCTTTGTATTTCACCTTGGAAGAGAGTCATGAGGTTTTGCAAGAAAGGGAAGCTCGACCCAAGGTACATTGGCCCCTATGAAATCCCTGGTCGCGTAGGAGAAGTGGCCCATCAGCTTGCTCTTCCTCCAAATCTAGCACAATTTCATGATGTCTTCCACGTATCCCTCTTGAGGAAGTACATACCTGAACCTTCACATGTAATAAATATAGAGGTGGTAAAACTAGAAAATGACCTCTATTTTGAGGAGTAGCCGATGGAGATCCTGGATCATAGGGACAAGGTTATACACAACAAGACTACCCACCTTGTTAAAGTGTTGTGGAGGAAATACAAATGTGAAGAAGCCACGTGGGAACCAGAGGTGTCTATGAGGCAGAATTACCCACCCCTTTTCTCTTCTTAGGGTATGAGTTAAAATTTCGAGGATGAAATTTCTTAAGTGGGGAAGAATGTGACGACCCGAACTTTTAATTAATATTTGTTTCCTAAATTTGAGTGTTATTTTATTTTATACTCAAAAAAACTATATTCTTTAATTAATGAAGTGAGTATAATTAAATGAGATAGTTAGGTTTCGACTATTATATGACTGTTGGTCAATATGACCGTTGGAAACTAATCTCTTAACATTAAAATTATTGTTTATAAATAAAAGTGATCTCGGTTAATTAATACAAAAATAAGATTCGATGGCCTCATCCATTAGACTCGGGCCATACGAAGCCCATCTGTCGGAGCATGGGAAGGAGGTAGCATCACTGAACTTTGCTCTGGACCAAGCCCAAGTCGAACTTCAACATGTGAAGCTTGAACAGAATCACTTAAGGTGGAAGTTTAGGCTGATATAAATCATCACTCGGGCAGTGTTTTCCGAGCTGCTCCAAGATTCTATCACCATAGCACACCTTATATTTAGGTCCTATGCAGGTGTTATAAGGGGATATGTAACGCGACCTTAGTTACTTGTGTAAACATTTCATATAAATAAATTTTTAATTTCTTATTATGGAAAATTTGGTGAATTTAAAATATCCAGATAAAGGTAAGATGAATTTATAGTTCCATATTACTAATGAATTTTGGAAAAAAGGGCATTTTAAAATATTTATGTAAACATTAAATAATTAATAATGTAAAATGATTTTCAAAAAAACGTATTCTACAATTGTGACCGGTAATAAATTTAGAGTCTAATAAGATCAACTTAATTTTTAGGGAATAATAATGTATCGATAGTAATATACCCTTATGAATAGAAATTAATAGTAAATTGGCCAAAAAATATAAACTTCACCCATGAATTTATAAATACAATTTAGAAATCTCAAAAGTGAAAAAACAATCATAGTATATGTTTTGGTATTTTTGTATGTCATAAATATTATATTTACAATTTTATAATTAAATTAATAATTTAAAATGGAAATTTATTTTCATAAAATGTAATCATAAAGTGTTACTTTATTGTTTTATTGTTATAAAATAATTTTGTGGGACCTTTATTACTTTCTTAAGGTGTTACAAAACGAGTTATAGTTTTAGAGTTGTTTTTTTGAATAAATAAGGATTTTATTAAACAAATAAATTAAAAATATTTATAAAATTATTTTCATAAAATGGATTTAATTTTTGAATACATAGAATCGATATTATGTAAGGGTGAATTTTTGGGATTTTTCTGAAATAGTTGAATTTTCGGTGATTAGTAAAAATACAGTTTGAGTTTCGGGTGTTTAATGACATAATTAATGATGTAATAATTATTTAATATTTCTGGTCGACTTATTAATAGTAATATATTTTATGATGTGTCCCAAGTGTCCAATAACATGGGAAAATACCATGGGAAAGCCCATGGTTTTGCAAATACCACCGATGAGATGTCCCTTGAAAATTAATAATTCATTCCCTCACATTTCTTATAAATACCAAGCCATTACCTCATTAATTTCATTAAAAAATCACCCTCATTGAATTTATAGCCTTTTTACCTCCCAAGGAGTCCTCCCAAGGTTCCCTCAAGCCCCCAAATGTCCCATCCTTCAGGATTTAAAAGTTACTCTTCATGGTAAGGGAAACTTTCACCCTCCTATTTTAGTTATGATTTCTTTTAAGTTATGTCTTCTAGTTTCCATCTTATTATGTGGGGGTATGTCCTTATATAATCTTTTTACTATCCATTTCATGTCCAAATTATGAGATTCCCTTTCTTATCTCATCAATTTATTTTCTTAATTTTTAAGTGACGTCGTTAGGCTGCCGAATTTTCGTAAAAGAAATCGCATATTCTCTTTTCCTTCGAGCTTGATTTTCATATGGTATTTCTTTAAAATATCCATACAATGATCTTACTAATTTTTATTATATACCCCTAATGTATAATGAGTTATTTATGAGTGGGGAGTCTTGTCCCCTATCTTTTCAATGTTTTCTAAAAGCATGTTATATAGCTGTTAAGCTGCAGAAATTTCATCTCAAAATTTATGTCTCTCTCTCTCTCTCTGAAGAAATTATATTTTTTTATTTATGTGAATACCCAAACATATTTCGTGTATATGGGTGTTAATAATACAAAAAAATGATATATTTTATTATGGTATTTACATACATATAACCCTCACTCCCTTTCCATGGGTTATAAATGACATAACAATCAAGTTTTTAAGAACTATTATAACGTCATTATTTTGAAATGAAACCCATTTCTTTTATTCTCTATGGGTTATTTATGGAATTTTTGATAATGATATATGTGACTAACATGAATGTAAATACATATTAAGGGTGTACCCTGAGAGCTCTCTAATGCATTGGGTAAAGAAATAATCTCTAGAGATGACAAGTTTCACGATACCTTGGTGAATAACCTTGGTAATGTTTTATAACACCTTGGGGATAAACCTTAGTGATATATTCATGAATGTATAAATGAAATTTTTTAGCCAAATATTCAAGTTATGTTTCATGTTATTTTCATTATGATATTCCTATACTTCCATTTCTCATGTCTTTATGTTTTTATCTAGTTCTTATTGATATCACAAGTAAAATGATTCCCTTATTTACCCTTATTAAGCCTTCTTCTGACACTTTCCTTTGATGTATGTGTCCAGGATATGAGATTATATAAATTTACATAGTATGAACCTATGATGAAGCCTTAAAAGTGGTTTATAAGAATGTTTTATGATGTTTTCATGTATTATGTTCCTGATTTCCAAGACACTAGATTTTAAAGATCCTTTGTTTGTAAAATGTAATGAAAAGTTATGTAATAAAAAGGCGGGATGCCATAAGGACGGTATAATTGGAAAATATGACCAGTAAATCATAAGTGAAATCAAGGGTTTGATTCTTCTATAAATATAAGTACCATTAAAAGACCATTAAAAATCTTTTAAAAAAACGTTCAATTTTTGAAATAAAATATTTAAAAAAACTACACAATAATGAAGGATTTTTTTGAAAATAATCTTGTAAACTTGTAAAGTATGCTTAAAATTAGAAATTAGTCATGATGGCATGGAATTTAATTCATTCCATAAATTTTAAAAAACATTCCTTTCAAATTATAAAAAAATTTAAAAAGTACCTAATTACGAAAGCGATAAGAGGATTACATTCAAACCATTTTATAAAAAGATAAACATGGGTAAAATATATTTAAAAGATAAAATTAAAAAAAATTATTTGTGTTGTTATTATAAAATATTGATATTCAATAAAATGTGTTTTCGACAAAAGAGAAAAATTGTGTCAATTTTCCTTAAAACCACATTTTTGTTCTCTTGAGTACTCAAGGTGAGGAAAATGAATGGAAAATATTTATTTGAGAGAAAAAACCCTAGGATAATAAAATTCATGAGTTTATTTGGAGATATGTTATATGATTACAACATTTAATCCTTAATCATAAACAACCCTGATAAACAATGATATTGTAACATAAAACCACATACCTCGTGTTCGCTTTACTCCAAAAGTAATATATCCTCCTATATAATAAATTTAAATCAATTATACTATATATTATATAAAGTTTCATAATTATAAAGTCATATATGATTCATTTTGAACAACTAAACTCCCCCTTTTATCAATAATTCATTATTAAAATTTCTAATACCTGGTGTTAACCGTTTCATTTATGAGAAGTATTTCAATTCTGAAGCTTCAGAACAAGTATATTTTTGTTGGTTCCATAAAATCCATGTTATTATAATATTATAAATATAATTTATATACTTTATATAGATATTAATATTCATATATAAAAGTTATAGATATAAAAATGAATTACATCGTTCATAGTGATGATAGGTCGTATATACGTAAGAATGTTGTTTTAATTATTTTACATACTGAATGAAAGAATGATAAATAATATTTCAAAATAAAAATTAATTATATTTTAACATATATAATATATTTTAATTAAACATTTATTTATTACAATCCATGTAAAATAGAAAAAAAATGCATTACATCACTTCGTAGAGGTGCTAGTCCACACGTAAGCACGAGAAATGTTATCATTTTCCAATGGATGGGTAGGTAAGTTGGAATATGTGATAATATTTTTACATGAGTATAATTATGTCACAAATATCATATATAAACATTAAAACGATCATAATACACATCCAAAAAATATGGTGATGAAAATTAAATCGTATTGCTATGCAGATATGGTGAGTCGTATGTACGGACAAGCGATACTTTCACATATCATTCATGAAAAAGAGTATGAATAATGGTGTTTTGATAATAATAATAAACTTTAAGCATATTAATTATACTAATTTATTTATTTTATGATAAATAATATTTATTTAAATGAGATGAAGAGAGTGCAAAAGAAGATGATCAATTAAGGCAATTACCTCTTCTTTGAAATGACTCCTTTAGATGTAATTTAAATGGCATTAGGGTTGGTATTTTGTGAAGAAAATAACTTATATAAATTTTATAAGAAATTTTAGAAGATAAATTAATTGAGTTTTTTAGATATATAATTCTCAAAGTGGTGTAAATAAGGGTGAGAGGAGGTTCCCTTTTTTAATTGAGGTTAGGGGAACTTTTATAATTTCTCAAAAAATTAAATTATGATAAATTCAACCTGAAAAAAATAACACCAAATAGAAATGTTTTCAAAGAAATTTTTGTATAGTGTTTTAATCCCATAAAATATAAAATTTAAATAGTTTTTGGTGTTATTTTAACCTTATCATTTTGATTAACCATTAGTTCACCAAATTTAATTTTAACTAAGATAATTTTTTTTAATATTAACGTGTTGCAATTTTTACATGTAAGGTAAAAGTAGGTCCATAAAATTCAAATTAATGATTATCCACTACTACAAAAAATCCCTTTAATAGTGCTAGAATGGAATTTATCAATACTAGAGAAGCGCAGACTACCCGAGTGATATTAAAAGGCACATGCATTTGTCAGTTCAAAAAAACCGATAATAAAGGAAAACATTGATCATATATTTTATTAAGAACCTATAAAGGGAGCATTTATCAACACTCATAAAGGGGAATACTATAGTGTGCAGTTATAACACACTATAGCACCAGTGTAGTCTGTTATAACCACACACTATAACAGTAGAAACACCATAAGAAATCAACAAAATCTAGTACCAATAGATAATTTAAATGAAATAATATTTAAAACCCTAGAAAATGAAGAAAATATATAAAATACATTTCAAACATTGGTTTATACAATTACATAAGTACAAATTATTACATACATTCAAAAACATTAATAATCCTATGTCTTTTGATCCTAACGTCGGCTCATGCTATTGATGAATTAACCACTCCTACTCAAGAAAAAGATTCACCTATATAAGAAAAAAATTATTATATTACTAATTATATAATGAAATAAATTAACATTAATTGTTAATTTTAAACTAAACATTGAGTCTTACAAGGAACACTATGTATTGTATCAAGTTGAGGTTAATTCTTGCATGTCATGTCATTTATTGTTCCTCTTAAAACATTATATCTATGAAAAATAACTAAATAATTATAAGATAAAATTGAAAAGTAAATTAATTAATTAATAGAACATATAATGATGATAAAACAATATATTCTTGTTTACTCTATTTTGGAGATGTGATATGCGTTTCAAACAAAAACAATACATATATATTATAATGAAACACTTGGAGTCATACCGGTCACATCGTGTATCATATTGAGGTGAGACTGATTCATAAATTTACCAAATGAAATATGGATAATTTTATTAATATATTAGAATAATATGAATCCATTTTATTGGTTTCTAGTGCGTCACTTGTCTTTTTGACTAAAATTTCATTTTAAACTCGAAACACACACTTTGAGTAATACTAGTCACATTTTTTATCATGATGATGTGAGATTAATTCATAAACATCAAAAATGAATTATCATGTGTTTTTATAAATTATCAAGGCAATATGAGTGTTTTCCCCTTTTTTTAGTGAGTGATACATTTTGAACTAAAATGTCAATTTTAAACAGATAACAGACGTATTGAGTAATACCGGGCACAACATTCATCAGATTGAGGTTCATCTGATTCGTACAGATCAAAAAAGACCCATATATTGTTTTCCTAATGTATCACAATAGTATAAATGCATTTTATTGGATTTGAGTCTGTGAGTTGACTTTTTTACTAAAATTAATGTCAATTTTAAATAAAAGGATGCACATGGAGTTGTACCAGTCACACCATATGTCAGATTGAGGTGATTCCAATTCATACATGTCCCAAATGATATATGGATCATTTTACTAAAGTATCTAAACAATATGAATGTATTTTTTTATTTTTGAGTATGTCACTTGTCATTTTTACTAAAATTCCCTTATAAATTGGAAACACACATATTGAGCCATAACGGTCAACTATTTTTTCAGTTTGGCATGTGAATTATTCATACAAATCTGAAATGACTTATGAATCATTTTCCTAAAGTATCAAGAAAATATGAGCACATTTTCTCAGTTTCCAGTGAGTGAGACATTTGGAACTAAAATATCAATTTTAAACTGATAAGAGACACTTTGAGTCATATCGATCACATAGTACATTATATTTAGGTGAGGATGATTACTTCACAACAAAAATGAAATATGTATCATTTTTATAATGTATAAAAACAATTTGAATGTGATTTCTAATTTCTGAGTTTGTTTGTTGTCCCTTTTACTTAAATTAATGTCAATTTTAATTAAAAAGACACACTTAGAGTCATACCAGTAACACCGTGCATCGGAATGTTCAATGGCTTATTATTACACTTCCTAAATAATTTATTAATTATTTTACTGAAGTATAAAAACAATATGAATTTTTCTACTTAATTTTGAGTACATGATGTCACTTTTTTAGTAAAATGTCATTTTTAAACTGGAAACATGTACTTTAATTCATATTAGTCACATCATGTATCAGTTTGATGCGAGAAGAATTCATACATGTCAAAATTGTCTTTTGAATATTTTTCCTAAATTATAAAGATAATATAGGTATGTTTTCTCAGTTTACAATGAGTGAAACATTTTGAACTAAAATGTCAATTTTAAATTGATAACAGATACTCTGAGTTATACTAGGAACATTGTACACCAATTTGAGGTGCAGATGTTTCTTACACATCAAAAATTACATATGTATCATTTTCATAATATTTCAAAATAATCTAAATGAGTTTTCACAGTTTTGAGGTCGTCACTTGTGTTTTATTACAAAGAATGTCATTTTAAACTAGAAATTCACACTTTGAGTCACATCGGTCACATCATGTGTCATTTTTACATGATACTAATTACTTCACATCAAAAATAAATTATGAATTATTTTCCTAAATAATCAAACCAATATGATCGTGTTTTCACAGTTTTTAGTGAGTCACACATTTTGAACTAAATTTTCCATTTTAATCTGATAACGAACACTTTGAGTCATACTAATCACACGATACCCTTGATTGAGGTGTGGATGATTCTTACACATCAAAAATTACTTTTGGATCATTTTATAATAGTATAAAAAAACCCAGATGTGTTTTCTTGGTTTTGAGAATGCAAGATTACTTTTTTATTAAAATCAAAGTTAATTTTAAATTAAAAGAAGCACATGGAGTTATACTGGTCACACTGCGTTTCATATTAAGGTGTGTACGATTCTTACACATTAAAAAGTATAAAGAAATACCTAATTCCAATGTTACCATGATTCCAATTAGCATTATCTGTCAAACATCCAACACTACATATTGATCACTAAACAACGGTGTCGGCAGTTCATCAATGAAATCCAATGGAAAGATTTGTAACATTGGTTGAAAAGAACATGATATCTCTTTTTTGGCTTATTGTTGAGAGTTAAAATTAAAATATGACTTCCCAAAAGTTATTTGAAAAAATATAAATAATTTTTACATAAAAATTATAAAGAAATTATCTTCAAAATAGTTGATAAAATGATGACAAAACTAATTAAAAACATCACAAATTCACCTTTTCATGATGGGTTCATACATTCGTGAAACATTTTCTTATTTTAGTTATCTTAGTTGCAGGACCTAATACCAATATCTCACAAGCAAGAGAAACTTCAAACAAACCAACCCAACTTGAATAAAATAATCCACATGTATAAGAAAATAATTATTATATTAGTAATAGTAAAAATAAATATATTAAAATTAAATATAAAAAATATATTAATTATATGGAAAATGATTTTACTATGAAAACCTCAATATTACCTATGTGATTGAGCATAGAAAGCATTGTTAATATTCCTAAAAATTCAGTGGAGAGAACTTAAAGGAATATGATAATTGTCTACACTCTAGGGGTGAAAAGCTTCTAAGGGATAAGAAATATTTGGAAGTTTTCGTGAAGGAAATGAAAGTTGGAAAAAATCATGTAAAATAAATGAACTATAAAAATATGACTTCCCAAAATATAACTGAAAAAATAAGTATTAGATAAAAATGAAAAGGAAATAAACTTACAATTAGTAGATAAAATGATGATGAAATAAATTAAATAATTAGTTTGAATTCTCCTCTTCTTTATGATTGTATTCATTCTTGACCAATTTCATTTTTTTATTATCATAGTTACATCCCCAAAGTCCAATATCTCATGAGCAAGGGTAGATTCGAACAAACCACCCCAAATCTAACAAAAGAATCCACTGGTATAAAAAACATTCTTATATGACTAGTACTAAAAATAATTAAATAAAACATAAAGATGAAATAATACATTAATTATATGAAAATTGATATTACTATGAAAAAATCAAGATTACATATGTGATTTAGAAGAGGTAGAATAATTGATCTTTCAAACATGGTAGTGGAGGGAACTTGAATGAATGTAATAAATACCAACACTACAAGGTTAAATAGGTTTTGAGGGAGAAGAAGTCTGTGGATGTTTTGGTACAAAATGGAATGATATATGGATAAAAATATGTTAAAATAAATGAACTCTACAAGGAATAATGAAAATTAAATCGAAATATCATTTTTTAATTTGGGTAAAATAGATAATGTATAGAATAACATTACCTTTACATTATCCCAAAGGGTTTCATTTGTTATAGTTTGTTCTAACATGGGATTGGAAACATCCCTATGTGAATAATACATTGTTTTCATGAGTAGTCAAACATATAATTTAGTTTATGTTAATTTATTATAGAAAGATAATATTATTAGAAAAACATAGTATATTTTAAACCCTTTTACCATCTCATTGGACTATCTTCCTTTTTTAAAGAATTTAGTGATTCAGATCCACTATCCAGAATCCAAATCCCCTCTTCATGGTGCTCTCTAACAAAAAAGACATTTTCTACATTGGTAAGAGCATGAACTGGTTATGATCTCCTGATGGAACGTCCATCCTTAGTTGAATTTTCATCTGACCCAACACTTTTTTTAATCTCTAGCAAGAAAATTGACCAATTATTGTTTTCTAGATCTGAGATATAAAATACTTTCATAGCATGTGCTTCTATTATGACTGGATTGCCTTTTTTCCATTTCTCAATGAAATTCACCTTCACAAAGATGATTTCATCAAATTTTACTGCACTCTTATTCTCAACCCATTTACAATAGAAAATCCGCACTTGAATTGTGGTATAATCCAACTCGTATATATATTTGATACTGAAAAAATATGAAATATTTTTTATAAATTGGATTTGTATCCATGGAACCAGATATGTGAATCGTTTTCACCATATTACACAATACAATGGCCATTGTGTTCTTTTGTACAATATATATAACCATTGATAATAAAATCAGTGTATGAAATAAAATTTTTATTCGGTCTCCTATATAGTGATCGAAGTCATTCAAAAATTCAATTTGGGTTTTAAGATAAATATTTATAAATTTGATCTCAAAACAATCCTATAAAATGTTGATTTTATGTATTTGATATCCATCTTTCAAACCTAGGTGGATTCGAATATCTAATAATCTTTTTTGGTCTTTAATATATGGAACAACTACTTTACTATTATGTAAAATCTGAAGGTGTACTCTATCCTTTTCTGTAAAGGTAATTGTAACAAAAACTCTTCTATAAATCACTTCTCCCATAAGGCATCCACTATGATAAGGCTTTGGGAGAAAGATGTTGTCAATATCTGATATGTAATTAGTATCGAATTCAACATCTTCTTCAACAATATATCTTTCTGCAATAAAAACTTTTTTCCAACTTCGATTCTTTTCATACACTTTCAAAATATTCACATACTGTTCAGTGGGGTATATCTATCTATAATGGACAACAACACAAAGTTGAACCTCTCAAACCAAGTGAAACATCAGGTTAACCATTATATCAATAAATGAAGGTGGGATGAATATTTCTAATTAACATATTATGACTAAAACATCCTTATTCATGACTAGTAACATTTTTGGGTCAAAAAATTTATTACATATGGAATTGAAAAAGAAGAAGAGTCTAGTTAATGAATTAAATACATTTTTAAGAAGAATTCAATAAAAAGAAACATGAATTAAATATTTCATCAAAACATGAAATTAGTCTAATTTTAGTCCGTATTACATCAAATTAGTCATTGACATGAAATTATTGATATTTTATTAACACCCCTTTTGAACTTTTACACTATTATCAAAAGAAATATTTTAGTTTTTACTTTTTTTGGATATATTTTTAGTTGTTGGAGGAAGAAATGTTCTCCCTTTACCGTTCAGTAGTGCCAAATATTCTCGTATCCCCATCGAAATCATATCAAACCAAAACTTGATTTCATAGTTTGTTTTTATTGAGCATTTAGTAACATGCCAATAACACTATTAAATGCTTATTTTTTTACATGCAAGACATCAAGAAAAATTCTGACATACAAATAATTCAAATATGGTATTTCAATGAAAATCCATATTTTCCTACAACATGATTTCATAATGTTTTTCAAAAATGGTTTACTGATAACATTGTCAATCTATTTTACATTATCAAATAGTTAATCACTAATTTGTGCATATGGTGTCATACCGTATTTTATATTCCAATAAAATTTTGTAGAATAACATTGTTAAATATGTTGTCGGGGTAAAAAATTATAATGTCATCAAAATGCAGTGTTTGATTATTTTTTCAACCGAATTGAGTGTTTGCATTCTTCATAAATGGGAAACCCCACCATTCCTTCCTAAGCGGTGAATTCATTTATGATCCCATACAACATATACCTCTATGTGAATTCTTCAATTCTATGAGGATAATACGTTTTAACACCTGTATCAATAATAATTTTAGATATTCAATAAATGGATCCATATAGACATAAATATCATTAATGGGGTTCTATGGTCCAGATATAAGCATAGATAACATATTATATTTACAATTCATGTACAACCAATGTGGAAAGTTATAATTTACCAAAATTATGGGATATATACTATGAGTACTATTTTGTACACCCAAAATATTTATTACATCTATAGATAACATGAGATGAATTTTTCTCAGCTCATTTTCAAATCTAGGGTACTCGTAATAAATTTTATTCCTCTGAGGAGAATACGATGGATGACTTTGGTTCACATCTTTAATTCTTATATCTGCATTCCATGTATATTGTTTGGTTGTTTAATTAAATCCATATAATCTTCTAAATTTTACAATGAAAGGAATGCATAATTTAGATTTTAATGAAAATGATTCATTTTCTTGTATCGATCCATGAAACACTTATGGAATTTTATGAGTGAATCAATGTCCTTGAGAAACAATATGCATACATTTGGTTAGGAATATTTTTTAAAGATCATTACCATTAATCTTATAATTATTTTAGTGTCATATTTTTGACATGGTAGTTTAGTTTCTTCTGGTAGTATATCATTCAGGAGAATAAGTAGTTCTATAAAGCTGATGTCACTCCATCCACAGGAATCTTTCAAATTATTTAACTTCAATACACCTAACAATGATGATTATTTAGTACAACCGATATACAATCGTCTCTTACAATAGCTATTTAATGTCTCAAACTACTTTTTACAATAAAAAATGTCATCTTCAATTTCCATTGTCATTTCTTCTATGCGATCTTCATCATCATATACACTGGTATTCATATCAAATGATCCATATACCATAGTATCATCCCAATCGGTGTTCACATTCAATTTTTCTTCATGTTTATTCTAACATTTATATAATTTATCTATTCAATGGAAAATAAAATTTTCATCCAACCCTTAGGGACTAATTTTTCTTGAATAACAACAATGTAAACAAGTACAAAGGATTTAATAAAGAATGTATGAATTCATTATTGTAAACATGATAAAATATTTATATCCATCATAATACTCGTTTTTCAAATGACTAGCATGAATATATTTTTGATTCATATCTATCCTATAGTGTTTGTAAAAAATTATTTTTATAAAATAAATAAATAAAAACACCGAATATATTCATCATCAAAGGTGAATGTTATAGAAAATTCTAATAAGGGAGACCCAACATTTGACTGTTACAAAGAATTGTAGTATACTTTGAAGAAAATGGGTAATTTAATTTTAAAAAAGAATTTATACACTATAGTACATTTTATCCTCTGAATTATTCCAAAGGTGAATTTCAAAGACAACTTTTATCTTCATCAACTCATCTCCCAAACAGTTCTCATTTCATCTTTTTTTGACACTCATCATCCATCTCTTGTGGACATGCACCAATGTGGGCTGAAATACTCTAAGAAATGGTAATCCCTAGGATTAATACTATTCATAGTAGAAAAATAAACATAAATGATATGTGTGATGAGTCTCAGGAAACAAATCTCAATAATAATTGTTTGTGAGATGAAGTTGATGAAGATGAATGTTGTACTCCACTGTGTTCTTTAAAAGGGGTAATGCCTCCCATTTCTGAGAATTACACCATTATCACTAGTCATTAACTTGAGGACTATTTAAGGGGATATTTTGGGATCATAAAAATTATTGTACATGTTTCAAGGTATCTCGTTGGAGGAATGTTATGATATATGAATCCTTGGGGCCTTTATGAATTCAATATTTATAACAAAAATCCCACTTTTAATATTGTAAATCCATTAACTAATTCTTGTCCTACCTCAATTAAAATGAAACTTCAATTATTTCTTAAAGACCAAAACAAATGAAAATATAATATAATAAATTAAGGAGCAATAAGAAACCCAATTATGGTTAATAAGAATACAAAAATCAAATTCCATCAACTAGAAGGCATAAAAATGTATTGATAAAACATTTTAATAAATATATATTTATTTCATATATGTGGATGGTAATAAAAGATTCATAGGGGTGGAACCAATATATGTAGTACTAAAATGATGAATAACAAAAAATAATTTCTCATAATTATTCAAACATTTATAGAATTTGATAACCTTCGTTCTATATTTTGGAACAAGTGATGTAACAACCTAAAGAACTATTACATTTTATATAAATGATATATCAAATATTTGAAGACATCTAAAAATTATAATTTCAATTTCAATTAAAAATTGATAAATAATTGAAATAATAATTTCAGGAAAAGAATACACTTAATAACTATAACAGTTTTAAATGTTTCAAAATTTTTAGTTGATAAATTGATTAAAGAATTATGTCAAGATAGGTTGGAAATAATAATTATTTTCAAGAAAACCATGAGTGGGATTTATAATAAAATTTAATTTTCTTGGTCATTATAGGTTTTATGGTGATTTTTGGCACATAGTATAAAATTTTAGTCATAATGAGATAAATAGAAGTAATTATGAGTACATCACAAAGGGTGGATTCCTTCAGCTCCCAATAAGGTATGTTCAACAAACCACTATGATGAAATTAGTATAAGATTCACTTTTGTAAAATGTATACATGTGTTCATTATTTTTTTAAAGCATGGATTACATTTAAATTATGGTAAATATTTGGTGTGAGGTTTATTATTGTTTTCAATGTGTTTATTAAGTGTAAATAGATCCTTATAATAATCCACATAATCCAAACCTAAGGGTTAACTCACAGTTATATTTTCATTCATTACCATTTATTTATTAAGCCACATCACCCATCTACCTTGAACAAAAAATCATTACCAAACTACTAGAAATTTATACTTGACTACAAACTAGATAAACACAACATAATCAACATACCATTTAATCACATAATTATTAAATTAATGATTTAACATTATTATCCACATTATTTTAATTTTTCTACATTTCACTTTCAAATCATTTGTTTTTACTTATTCATATTCATTACAGTCTTCACATGTTTTATTTTAACTTAAATTTCAAATTAGTTCAACAATTAACCCATTTCTCACTACATTCTAGTTCATTACCCATCATTAATTTTATTTAAACAACCATGTTCTATGATACCTAGAAAATTAGATTCATTCCCAGAAACCCTTCATAATATCACATCAACAATGACACTATCCCATACAAAAATTCACCACACCCCTTCCATCTTGGAGATAATATCCACAACCATAACCTTTATGGATATACCAGCCATACCAACACCATAATGTTAACAACACATTATCAACTAAACTCCAACCAACACAACCACATCATTTCACAACCCCCAAAACCAACCTTCACAAACCATAACTAGAAACACCCAAACCCTATTAAAATAATACAAAAAAAACACAAACTGATAACAGTAAACATAGTAGTAAACCACATTAAAATGTCTCTTATTAATCGTAATTCAATATTAGTTAAGCACCGTATCCACAAACAATGAGTGAGGTGGAAAAAATAGCATACCTTGTATTGAAGGTTTGAATCACACGAGAGAATGTATAGATATTTCCAACCCTAGAAATCATTCAAGCTTTGGATTCATTCAACCCTTGAGTTGTTCAAGCCTTGGATTTGAGCCTTGGAATTGTTGAAGCATTGATTCATGCTTGGATTCAACGTTGAGGACTCTCGTCAGCAGATGGCTTCCATGGAAAGCTTTTGATACCGTGATTGTTTCACGATGGGTTAGGGTAATTGAAATAGATCAGAGAACTTTTATCAGAACTTCCAAAAAAGTGCTGATAAAGATCCATTTTATCAGTGCTAAATTAATAAGAACTGACAAAAGGCATCTTTAGTAGCACTAAAAAAGTGTTGATAACATGAATCTTTTTCAGCGCTAAAACATTAGTGATGATAAAGGAATTGTAAATTAAAAATATTCATTTAATAGATTTATATAATTACATATATTTTATAAATATATAAATAAAAATATAGTAAATATATTTATTATTTAAATATATTTATTATAATTTATTTATTTATTTATAATTATATAATTACTTTTTAACAAATATTATTTATATATTTATAGATTAAAATAAATACATATAATTATATAATTATATTTATATATATTTAATAAATATATACAAGTATAAATACTGTACATATATTTATTATTTAAATAAATTTATTAAAATTTTATAATTATATAAATATGTATAATTATTTATTTATAATTATATAAATATTTTTTTAAAAAATAATATTTATTTATTTATAATTATTTATATATAATGTGTAAATATTGTAAATATACATTTATAAATATATTTATTTATAAGTATTTATTTAAAAATATATTTGGAACACTATTAATGAATATTTAATCTTAAGTGCTTGCATGTTAAAAATGAGTGAAATTGAATAATTAAATATGAGTACAATTTAACGATATTGAAAAAAATTATATGATTTATTAATTAATTGTAAATTATTAAAGAAATATGCCCATATATATAAATAAAGGTAAAGACATATTGAAAATATTAAAACATGGTATATATATAAGTAATTGAAATTGATTAAATTCCACACAAAAAACATATTAAAAATAAATTAATACCAAACTGTATTAAACTCCAAAAAATTACCAATTAACAATATGATAAATTAAATGTATTTGTAATGAAATTCTAAAATGAATACTAACGTTTGAATAAATTATATAAATATTAGGTGTATGTGTTTCTATATAATATTGCATTTATGTAAATATGTGTGTCTTTTCATTTTATATAAAAATAAATTAATTATGTATATGTATGTGAAATCAATATAACACGCGTTTGACATATGTGAAATTGAAAAATAAAATGACTTTAAAATATGTTCATTACTCGATGCAATTAGTTAGTATTTTTAATTCATATTCATTTTTTATTATAAACCATTCTTCACTAAATATATGAATGTAAGAATAAATATTTTGTATTATATAAATCATATTTATATAAATTCATATATTTATATATTTATATATATTTATTATTTACTATTTATTATTATTATAAATAATTATATAATTGATAAAATGTTTAATATTTTCCTTAATTAGATTGATTTTTTTATTTCTTTTTAATTTTTGTTTTAAAAATATCTATATATGTAATATATACTATTTATTAGAAATTTTAATTTATAAATAGGATATTAAACATATTCATTTATATCAATAGATATATAATTAAAAAATTAATATTTTCATTTATAGCATAATTTCTATTTTTATTTGTTAAATTAGTTTATTTTATTCGGGACCTTTTTCAGCATTAAAAAATCGTTGATAAAGATCCTCTTATCTATGAAAAAAATAATTATTTGATAAATAATACCCTTTATCAGTACTAAAAATAAAGAATTGATAAAAGATACCTTTTATCAGTGATAAAAAAATTTCTGATAAAGGTTACCATTGTTCATCACTAAAAAGTCATTGATAATGTGTATCATTTATTAGTGCTATAAAAAATTCTAATAAATGACACCCTTTATGAGAACTTCTTTTAGTAATTATAAAAGGCACTATTATCAACACATTTTTTTAGAATTGATAATGATCACTACTATTAAATGCTTATTTTGTAGTGGTGATCATAACGACCTCATATCATTTCAAAATTTGATAATTTTTAAATAATTTAATAAAATATTTTGTTGATAAAAAATCATTATTTTCAATTTTGAAACTATTCATTTAATTTGACTTTAAAGAAATTAAAAAAAATGTTGTAATTAAAATATAATCATTTTAAAAAAAACACTGATTTTTTATATTCATGTATAAAATTCAAGGAACAATATAAATTACTCAAATTATATCACATTTATTTTTTTCAAAATCATTTATTTTATTTTTTATTAATTAAATAAATATTAATTTGGCATTGTGTAAGAATTTGTGGTAATTTTATAATACCTAAAAATTATAAATAATTTAATTTCATGATTATAATTTCATTATTATGAAATTAAATATTAATATTCTTTCAAAACTAGTTTTTGTCCTCATTTGAACACCTAAAGGATATTTAAATCTAAGAGAGTGGCATTTTGATGCTTTCTATGATTTAAATCATATATAGATCTTCCTCAGGGAAAATTGTTCATTAAAAAATTAAATTTCTAGACTATGGTGTCGATGATTGAATTCTATATATCCAATGATAATTATGAAGACATCTTATGGCCTTATCAATTATTTTTAATCTAGTTTAACATGATTTAGCATTTTTCAAGGTGATATATTTTACCACAATTACAATTCATATTGACCAAAAATAAAAGGGTCCATTTATTAATTTGAAAATCCTAATTGTAAATATGTATATAATTTTTTATAATTAAATACCTATAAATTTAAATAAATTAATTTTAAATTATGTGCACAAAATCAAAGAAAACTATTTTAAAAAAAAATACATTTGTATGCAAAAACATGATTTATTATAATCTTATGCCAAGAAAAAATATTAGTTGAATGTTTAAAACATTTCATAAAATAAATAATATATAAATTTAATTAAAATAATTCTCCAATATTTATTAATTTAATTTATTAATATAATAATACACTGTGTTCATAGAAATAATTTTTCAAAAAAAACATTAATTTAATTTTTAATTTTTTTTATTCTAATCATTTTATAACTATTGAATTAATTTTATAAATGTGTAGACCATATATTTTTTTTATTAACTTATTTATTATCCCTCCCCTAATCCAACAGCTAAGAGATAAGGAACACATAATATTTTAAAAATGTTAATCGATTTGTCTAAACACATTATTGCATGTAACGAAAGCTATAAAAGAAATAAAATTATTTAAAAAAAATAATTATTTAAAATCCTCATGGTGTTAAAGAAATAATATTTGTGCCTCCAAATATGTCATGATAACAAGATTCATGTTTCATTCTATGGATAAAGTCCTTAATAACCTTGTTCCCATAAAAATATTGTAGGGGAACTCATTATTCGAATGTGTTCAATCATCATCGTTCGTATCCTTGTTCCATTTCATCACTACCCTAATAAAATACTTAAATATTTTATTTATGTCATTTTTATTCCCTGTGAAAATATTTTATAGCTTTCATAGATCTTGAGAAAATTTTTTATATCACATCCTTTAGTATTGTTTTGAGCACCTTGGATTTAAATTGTGTTTACCCCTCTCTGAGATGTTCTATATTATTATTGTCCTATCATTCATGTTGAGTTGTCTCCTTTCCCTAACTATGTCTAACGTCACATATTTTTGTCAATGTTATGCCTTATTAAAAATCCTAAAATTCCAATTTAGAGAAATATTAACTTAAATTGTTTACACTATTTCTAAGTGTGCCTATAATTATAGAGGCCCTCACTAATTCATATTGGGTAAACCTTACCTCTATATCAGAAACACAACCTCACTCTTCACATGTTGTAAAATACATGTTACCTTAATCCACCAAAACTCTTGGACCGGGCATCCTAACCTTAGACATTATTCCTATATCATTGAGTTCATATTTACTTCCCTTGATATATTATTCACGTTAGGTTTACCAAGGCATTATTACTATATATAGACCAGTTCAATATTTTTTAGGGTTTTATAACATTAATCTTCATTAAAATTTATTAGTAAAAGTTATATAACATTAACCATAATCCTTCATTGGTATAACATTCATGACCTTAAATATCTAAAAGGATTCTATGTGTTACTCACTAGGTTGAAAACTTTAAAAAGTAATTATTGAAAAAGTTTGATTCATCACTCACTAAACCCACACCTCACATATCTGAAGAAAAAATGAGCATTATATTAAAGGTAAATGCCTAAAACATGTCAGGTTGAAAACCCAAAAAGGGTGACCTGAGAAAAATCCAATTTTCTACCCACTAAGACTCTTTTTATTGAGTCAAAGACTCTTAGTTTTCATCATTCTGACAAATCAAAATACTCTTGTTTGGATGATATGTTCTGATGAATTGACCTGAATTTTACATCTACTAGAACCTAGATTGTGAATTATAATGGAAATCATAGTTTAACTAATCAGATGATAGAACTTAAAATCTACATATAATAGATTATGTAAGGTTGTGTAGGTTTCCATTGAAAATGAATAGGAAGAACTGATAATCTAATAGTTGGAGTTTTTATATCAGAAATCAAAAAACTGAACTAAAAGATTCATGGAATAGAACAATCATTGGTATTACATTTTCTAGAGTGTTTATTGTAGGTGAAGTTTTGAAAAAATATCAATGCCTTATATCAATCACATTTGTAATCTTTTCCTATGGGAATTAAGAGCTACAATATATAGAGGTGTTCATTTTAAATATCATAGAATTTATTTTTATAATAATTCTTTACCTAATCTCACAAGATTAAAAAGATTATGGGGAAGGAATATACATTATATGTTTCTTTTAGATCAATTAGATTCCATTTATGATGTTATGTCTATCAATAGTATTGTCGAAAAAGTCTTGGTGAAGGGTTATTATCGTTCACTTGATCAGAGAGGTTCATATAGTTAAGTAACATGTTTATGATGTTCTATAGAAGATATTACTAGGGAATTGTCTATTTATACTAATGAACATATATTCAAATAAGTTCTAGGTTTTGAACTTGGTAACATTCTATATGTGTATAATAAAATAAGTTCGGTGTGTGGAACATGGATCCTATGATCATGTTTATCAATTCTCATGTCTCTTCGGATTAAACTAAAGGCTTCTCTTAAATTGAATGTATATTTGTAATAAATATCCTATTTGTGTTTTTGTATTATTATTCAGAACTCTAAGAATTTATTTTTTTACTTTTCATAATGTTTATTTAAATTTAAAAATTTATTATTTATTGTAGTAGACAATACTTTATCTTCTAATAGATTTAGCTTTCCATTGTATTTTTACTTTTCACTATGATAGTTTATTGGAAATTTTAATTTTTTTTAAATTAATTTATAATGTGGGATAATAATTTATAATAACCATTAAAATAAAATTAACATCGTTTTATATTTTCATATCAATAATATTTTCAAAAAAAAATTTGTATCACAGCAGGTCACTACATATTAAAGTTATGATCCAAATTTGAGCTAGTCTTTTTTAGTTTTATATTTTATATTTTTTATAAAAAAATATAATGTTTTCCTTAAATTAATGTATAGAATATAAAATTTATATTATTTTATATGGAAATAATTCCAATTAAAATGTTAAATAATTTAAATTTTTGTTGACCACTGATCTTTGATGGTGTTGACTATGAATATTATTACGACATGATGAAGAATTTTTTTTATCAACATATGTGTGAGTAATTTTCTTATAATGATACAAAATTATATAATTATGAAGAAATATTTACATATTTATAATCATGAATAGAATATTGAGTATAAATGGAATAATAAAGTCTATGCTATGTTTCATTTCACGATAACTCATAATATCTGCAGTCAAATTTCATCTTCTGAGATTGAAAATATAATATGGAAAAAGCTAGAAGTTAATAACTTTGGGGAATAAAATGTTCTTAAGACTCGAAGAGATATATTGTGGTATTAATATCATACTTTTAAATTTATACATGGAAAAATAGTGAAATAAATGAATCAACATGTTAATATAGTTATTAATGGACATTAGTCTTTCAGTGATAAGGGAATTGCTTATGAAAAAATTATGGAAAAAGTAATTGATATTTTTCCTACTGAATGGGAATCCAAAAATACGAATATAATAAGATGGTTTAGAAGTTGAAAAAACCCGCTCCTAAAAAATTTATTAAAATAGTAAATATAGAAAAGATACATTACAATGAGGCTTTACAAAGAGGGGTATGAAAATGACCACATTCATCCACTTCAAACAAGGATGAACAGAAGTCTGTTAGCACAAAATACCACCTAGAGCTGGTTTCCAAGACTGCTCTCTTGGAGAGGGCATTAGCAACCTAGTTTCCAATAGGATAAATATAGATAACACTATGTATATAATAAATTTTAGAATTGATGTTCTCTTTGTAACCTTAGTGAAATATGATAATTGGTTTAAAAGTGATGTTAAAAGGAGAAGTGAATGAATGGAGCCACAATAACTTTAAATTATAGTGTTTTAACTTAATGTGATCTACTATTCAAGCCTACTATTTTGTGGAAATGTAGACATAAATAGTATAATAGTAATGTGGAATATAGCGAAAAATATAGAAATTAGTTTTTGAAAAGAATGAATAATATTATTGGAAAGAAGAACTTATGATATAACTATCAGGGGGATAGAAAAGCTAAACATTAAAAGAAAAAAATTTCAAACATAAAATGTTATCAATGAAAAAACATGGAATATTAAACAATAATTTCCAAAATTAAATAATAATAATAAGTTTTTAAAATCATTGAAGTGAAGATAAAGAAATTATTTTCATGCTATTAATGATATATATATTTCCAACGGGGATTCATCATCTGATATCAGTATTGATTTAGAATATGATAGCAAAAAATTTAATCAATTTATATTAAAATATTAATAAAAACTATCTATATTTTATGGGAAATCCAACTCTTAATGCACTCCCCTAATAATATATTAATGTTAATGTAATTATTTCATCAGATCATGAAAACAGTTCATCTTCATGAAAGGATGAGGATGATATTCCATCTATTGATGAAATGAATAGACATATGGCTTACCTAGAAAAGATAATTAATGAAAGTCATTAATATTTTTTAAGCAATAGGTTTCTATGTTGATTTATTGGGTTTATAAATTTTATTTTCAAGTATCTATGATTTATTTTGTGCCAAACAATAGAAATAGTAAAATTTCTTAGGTAGAGAAGGAGAAAATTAGACTCATCAATGATTTGAATGAATTTATCATAAAAATTTATGAGCATACTATTGATTTAAATAATTATATAGTCTCTATAATATCATCATAATATTAGAATTAAATAGTTAATTTGAATTTTTTAATTGAATATTTAAAGTGTTTATTGACTAATTTTACTAATTGAAGGAATTATTTTGAAAAATTGAATATATATGTACTAAAATTAAATTATATAAACTTGGTCATAAAATCAAAATAATATTTCCATATCAAAATAAATATTGTTTTCCATGCAATACACCTTTATCTCCTAAATTAAAAAGATGTGGGATTTGATAAAAATACTTTTGGAAGGGTCCATTCTCTCCAAATTCATAGATATTCTATTTATAATGATTTTCCTGTTGTGTATAATAGAATATTTAGATATATGTAGGTTCTTAATTAATCTTTTACCAACATCTTTGAACATAAGAATGTTTGGGTATCAGATTTTTTGCCTTAATTTTTTTGAAATGACTTGATGAGTACCAATTTATAGAATATATAGTGCATTATATGTGTCTATTTTCAACATATGATGTGATAAAAGTCTAATTTATAAAACATACAAAAAGTGAAGGGAGGAAAATTCACTTTTTTATACAGTGTTCAAGGTCAGAATTATGGTATGTGTGATGTGATTTATCTCACTATGTCTTTAATTTATAAATTCATGTTTTTAGAACATAATCCCAACCACATTATATTTTAAAAAAATAATGAAATAATGGTTACTCCTTGAACATTGGGAATAATAAATAGACTATTTAATGTTTTGATGGAGATAACAAGTTGTATGTTGATAGGCATGATAATGTTTACATAAAATAATTATATGATGCTATTAATATGAATTTACCCTTTATTAGTGAAGTGTAATATTCTACAGGTATTTCACATAGGATATAATAAAACAATAATGTATAAAACTTAGCTGAAATATCTAGGAATAGTTAGGGATCTAATAAAACATAAATTTAATTCATCAAAACTATGTGGTCCTTTACAATTTGGTATTTAGTACAAGTCATGCATTAAGTATGTTGGTAAAGTATCACTGTATATTTCTTAATAGTGCTTAAAATATATAATTTGTGTTCTATACAAACTATGTCTATTGAAGGAAAAACAATTTGTATTTATTTATTGATAATTACACTAGATATACATTGATCTACTTTCAAGAACAAAAATTGAAAACCCATTTTTAAAATTTCTTATTAGTAGTGTTGAAAAAATGAAAAATTAATTGTAGTCACTATCTAAAGAGATCATGGTAGTGAGTTTGTAAACTCAGTTTTTGAATCTTTTTATAGTAAAAGAAGAATAACTCATAATTTATCAACCTCACTTGACACCCCTAGTTTGAGCTATATCCCCATATTCATGTTATTTTAAATTCATTTTCAGGGCTTTAGTTCGGTTTAAGGATATTTTGTATGGTTATTGGAGAGTATGGGAGTGTTTTCCTATCACTTGGTACACCAAAATCAACAAAAAACCCAATGGAGTCCATGGACAGGGTGTGGAGTGTGGTGTGTGTCCCTTTGCAACACAACAATCCAAAATAGATGATTTCTTATCATGGTTGTGGGATTCAAACCTTGGGTAACATATTGTAAAAAATGAGAAAATAGGATTCATCAAGTTGTATCCTAGGGAATTATCATATTTAAACAACTAATCCCCACACACTAGGTTCTGTTGGTGGGATGTGTTGTGCATCCTATGTCTCACCTTTTTAGAGTGACCATTCTTGTTTTGGGATTCGTTGGGGAATGGTGTTAGTCAAACCCTCATTTTTTAACTACTGAATCTAACACCAATATTGGGTAAAATAAATGGGATTTGTAGATGATCACCGTTGGTAGGGATTTAAGGAATCCTTTTACTTGAAACTACCTCTTTAAAAAATTTTATTTCTTCATTTTCTAGGTTTCTTCATATTGGTCATTTTAGGGTGATCATGTGGAAACATTATTTCTCGGTACATGGGGATTATTAGGATGCCAATTTTTAGTGTTGTCGACTATTATTAACTCACATTTGTGTGGTAAAAATCGTATAGCTTGAGGTAGGTGGCTTCTTTCCCACACTCAAATATTCTATGAATTCATTTGTTGATTTACTTCAAATCATTCTTGTGTTTTTATGGGAATTCATTGTTATATATATCATGAAAATTCATATTGTCAAATGATTTAAAAATAATTATTTTCAAAATATGAAAATAAAGTTGTTTTTTGTGAACCCTTATTAAAGATACGTTTTCAATTAATGATTAAATTTGTAACTTTGAATAATTGTGTTGGTGTGTGTTCATGTTCATGTGGGATGAATCATTGTTAGAATATCCATGATCGAATGAAAGAAAACATAGGGAGGATGAGAGTTTTATGTACCAATATTAAATTAAGCCAATATGCAGTGACTTAGTTAAGGTATGAATCACTACTCAAGAGTATAGGGAGTTCCATGACATGTGTGTGTGTGTTAGTGTGTAAGAACAAGGGAATGTTATGCTATATTTTAAGGAATGATAACTAGATTTGATTTATTATTTTCTAACTTGATGCTCATTGTTGGATTTATGTAAACTATTTTTATTCATCTCGGATAGATAGAGTGGATCTATCCCATTTCCATCCTCTTGTAGATTCCCTAGCCTAATGATTGTGGCCCCGAATCCACCTCCGCATCAGAGGTCGGGGGAGTTCAGACTGCATTTTATTTTGAGGATTGGTCTCCCTATTTTACTTTTTTTACCTCAACCTAATTATCTACCTTCTTTCCCATCCATTTCGACCAGTCTAATGGTATAACATCTTTAGGATGGATCACTGTAGATTTTTATCTCGAACTCAGAGTTTTCATAAGAATCCGGTCTTCTGGAACTGACTCTGATGTCTCATTTTAGAGCTCTTTAGCCTTTCATTGATACCCTTGATACGTTGGTCTTCAGATACTAGAGTTTAAAGGTGGCACACCTATATGTGTAGTTTATTTCACACTGGTAGAATTCATATTTGGATTTATTGTTGTCCAAAAATACACTAGATACAATAACATATTAGAGTGGTAGTGCAGGGTTTAACTCACATGGATAGATTTTCAAACAAGAAACCAGTGACTTTGAACCCTTTATTGTATGATCTCTCATTAATTGTGTTGATTTCAAAATTTAACTAATTTTATGGAGTGTAGTTTATGATTCACAAATAAGATAGGGATTTAGGTCAATTTCAGCGTTCAGGTAAAAAGGATAATCTCACTCCTATCTTGGAGTTGACCTAGGGATTAGGTTGCATTGCAGTTCAAAGTGAACTTGATAATGGTAAAACCAACTAGATATAAAAAGGATAATAACATCCCATGGTTATGATATAGGTAACAACCATGATTCATTAAGCCTATTTTCTATGTAATAATTTGTTATATGATAATGTTCATATCCTACTATAATCTAATCAGACAAGGTTTCTTCAGTTAAACTTCCCATTTTTAGGATTCCCTATAATAATTGAATAAATAGTTGTTATATAACAAGATTACAAGACTTAGGGTTATCAGGTTATGATTTAGAGATTCATTAATCTTAGAACACCCATACTCTTGACCCTAACCCTAATCTATTTTAGCTGCACATAGATTTGATAATAAATATTGAAGAAAAAATTGTAGACATTCTCAAAATATTAATAAAACCATCAAAATGAGAAATATTTCAATCGTGGATTCAATATTTAATCAGTTCACATGAAAAATAATTAATAAATCAATGAAACTCTTATATAAAATAGTAAACAAACATGAATGTTGAGAAAATCCCCTGTTGAATAGAAATAGCAATGCGAGACAGATTTTGGAATGGAAAATGGAGATGAATAATATGAAGAATGCTTGTAGATCAATAAAAATCACTTGGGTGTAATCATAACAGTTAAAGTAAATGTTTATAGTTGGGCTGGGAGAGTAATGAGAGATAGAAAATGATATAAGAAAAGATAAAAAAATGATGTTTAGTATTGTTATGTGCTGATATGTGTGCTCTGTAAAATAAATAGTTAGTACATTACACGATGTATAAAATTATCACGTCATGTATTCTCGATCCATGGATTTCTCCACATATTTTTTATATGGTGTGAATACCTATATGAATCATCATGATTCTAAGATGTGTAAAGGTAACTCATGACATGTTTCTTCTCACAAATTGATCTTTAGGCTGGAAGTGGACATTAAATATTACACGACATGTATTGGAGGTTCAGGTCATATAATCTCGATCCATGGGTTTCTACACACAATTTTTTTGGTGTGAATATTAGCCTAAATCATCAAGACTTTGAGATACGACTCAACTCATGACGTGTAGAGGGAACTCATGACATGTTTCTTCTCACGAATTGATCATTAAGAGGGAAGTGGACATTAAATTTTACATGATGTGTATTGGAGGCTCACATCATGTAATCTTTCTATGACTTTTAATTTCTTCATGGCATGCTTCACAAATTCCGAAATTCTATGAATGATTCCTATACAGTGTCTAAGTGATTAATGAGGTTTTGTGTCTACTTTAGTTTGTTTTGACAGATTCACATTATAATTATAGAAACCTATTCTATGAAAAATTCAACATATACCTAGTTTATTATTGAATAAAACATGAGAAATCATTAATCAAATGAATACAAAATATATATAAAAATAAAACTTATCAAATCCCCCCCCCACATTGATGGTTTCATATCCTTAGGAAAAAATAACATCAACAAGAATTCAAAAAATAAAATGTTTTTTAGAACAAGAAACATGAATTACAACCAAGTAAATAAAACTAAGTGTTAGCATAACAAGTTAAACCTATAGAATCAATATTGAAGTGAAAATTAGTTATAACATATAGTTTATTTATTTATTCATATTCCTAATCTTGTAATTAGGGTTTAGAAACCATTCCTTAAATTATAAACCCATTTTTCAATTTATCACACAATAAATTTTCCCTCACTACTAAGGTTAAAATGACAATGGAGTTATACTCATATCATGAATACATGTTCCTAACTGTAGGCTTCCATTGGTTATATCATCTTATTTTCATAAAAAGTACAAAATTAATCATGAGGGTCTCCGAAAAAACATGAAAATGACTTTAAAGCTGAGAGAATATGGGTAGAATGTAAAAATAATGCTAAAAAGAAGGAAAACCTCTATTGTTTAATGAATGATAAATGAGAATAGTGTAGTGGTTTGTCTATTCCATGATAAAATAGTTTCCATTCACCAAACAACTCAAAATAGATCCATGTTTATATCAAGTATGTATCAAAAATATTCCATGATCCTTTATTTAATTTTTAATATTATTTATTTTTTGAATGTAATGTTTAGGTAATATCTAACATCCATACCCTAACCACATATGATCCTTTAGGAGATTCATAGGTCTAGAAATAGTGCAGTTGAACTTCCGAATACATAACCCAATTTTTTTTTCAAAGAAACAGTGTAAGTATAATGTCCAAAAAATAAAACATGGATCACAAAAAATAAAACATGGATCACAAAAAATAAAACATGGATCACAAAAAATATTAATTGTATTGTACCAAAATACATCTTCTTTATTAATTAATATTGTGTTCATCTGTTGAATATTACCTGACACTTTTTCAAGGATAATAATGAATAATACCAAGAGAAGGATATGAATGGATAATAATCTTGAAATAGCCATATCCTAAATAGGTAATTCATGGAAAGTATAGGCTAATGATTGAAAATGAATGGCGGTTCTTAGGAAAATTGTCTCAAAAAATATTTCCTCAATCATATTAAATATGAATTTTTTCAGTCATAGACACAATAAAATCTCAATGCAAGTTTGATAGATTTACATATCCCAGGTGTCACACAAGAAATATACATTGAAAAAAATCAAATTGTAGGCTATGAATTTTATTGGGGATGATTGTATACAAACGTAACTTGAAACTATCCAGGGTATAAGAATCAATTAATAATTCAATAAAAATAATTTTCAAAAAATTTAAATTTGAATTAAATTACTAAACTAAAAAACCATTCTACAAATCTAAATAGGAGTAAAACATGGGTTTCAATAATTTCCAACTTTAATTTGTTTTATATATAAATTGGCGAAATTATTTTTTAGGTTTAGTTCATGATTCCAATGAAAAATATCTCCTATATAAATTAAAATGAAATAATCCAAATTTATTGATTTTAAAGATTAGGAAAAACAACCCCATACTTAAAATGAGATAGTGTATGAACTGTGCTAAAAATCCTCATGGGAGAAATGTGACAGATATAACAAAGACATATCCAAATATTAATCTTGAAAATGAGTTTTTGGAATCAAGGCATCCCTGCATGAGAGTTATTCCATGGGGAAACTTAGTGAATCATGATTAATAATTAGATTACCTACATAATTTTTTAAAACTAAAAACCTTTTACTAGAAAAAACAAAAGTTCACAGGTTTGAGACATTTTAAGAGCTGAGTAATGGGATGATGCACATAATGGATAATATTAGAAATTATCTTAGATTTATGAAGATATAGGGGTACAATGAAGCTAAATAATGGTCTACAATAAAATGATAATTAAATGAAAAAAATCTGATATAAAAAAATAAAAAGAGGAAATAAATAAAATATGGGTTTCCTCCCATTAAGCTCTAATAAAGGCGTCCTCATCCTAATATATGGAAAAAAGAATCAACCGTGTGTTTCCCTTCTCCTCAAAATTTGTTTTCCACCGAAAGAAATAAGATGTTGTGCTAAAGTGATCACACAGAAACTTGGAAGGATTATCCACCTCAAATGTGTACTAAGCATGAATCTGGGATGGTAGAAATATCATTCATTCTTTTCCTCGTGGTGTTCAATGCTAATAATGGATCTCCAGTGAATGCTCCTCAAGATAGATCATGAAATCTTCAAGATTTTAGTTCATCCATTTTATGAGTCCATATGGTGACAAAATAGATGAATTAATGACCATAATATAGGTATAATATTTCTACATGGATAATTTAATATAGTAATGCAATGAAAAATAAGCTAAGAAAAAATGAGTCAAACCTGCATCCCATGTATAAAATGAGTCTAATGATACAATAATTATATGAAAAACAGACAATACTGAATATAATCAACCATAAAGAGTAAAAAAAGAGGTATGGGAAAAATATATACTATGAGTAGTCAAAATCATTAGGTTTCTCATCTACACTATTTTACCAAAAAGAGAGTCTCTAATCCAGGCCCGCCGGATCAATATTTGAAATGGAATAATGGAAATGAAAATCAACTACTATTGTGGGTTCCATTGTGCTGGAAGATATATCAGTGGAAAGTGGTGGTTAGGTACCAATATTGGGTGTGGCATTGGATATGGTAGCATAATTGATGAAAGGTACCTCAGATGATAATTGGGGAGTAGTGTCTTTGCCTCTTCAAGCCTTCTCATCTAGAAACAGCAGCTGAGAAGTAGGGTTTTTAGATCATATAGTAGGTTGGTAGGTGTGGTCGATGGTTTAGGATGAAGGGATGATTTTAGGTGGAGGATAAGCATAAACAGGGGCCAATGGGGTTGAATGGATGGTAAATTATGGTGGGGTTATGAATGGGATTCGTAGGTGATGGTATATCGGTTGAAGGTTCACCATAATGTACTGGTGAGAATTGTATAGGTTATGAGGGATGGATGGGGTGGTTGATTTGGTGTGTATAGAAGTTGTGGATGGGGAGGTGAAAAGGGTGTGATTAGGGGTAGTCATGGGAGCTATAATAGTGGAAGTGGTGGATGGGCTGATATGGAGGTAGTAGTAGAAAGTGTTGGATCATAGGTGGCAGGAGTAGGTTTTGGGTTGAAAGAATGGTTTCCGGTTGCCTTTTCAGCACCCTCAATGCAACTTAACACCCAATGATAGATTTCATTTTACTTATTTATTATATTAATCTTTTGAAGTATAAGGAAGTCGATTGAATCAATCAGGTAGAGAGATTTTATTGGAATGGAGGAGTTGAAAACACTGAGATGTCGGGCTAGATGTGTGGTGAAGGACCCACCCATAAGTGTAACTCATTTCCACTGCACATGAACCCTAAAGTAGAATGATAACTTTGATTCAGTGTTAATGGAAGTATTTCCCATGGAATAAGAAAGGATGAGGATGTTAAATTGGTTGATGATCCCGTGATATTATGTGTGAGAAAACTGGCATGCGTTAATTTCAGATGAAGGAAGTGGAGACGGACACCTATGAGTTGTGTGAATTACATTATCCAAGGATCATGGATGCTATAAGTGTCCAATGAAATCCTCCTCAAGATATGGGTGGAATCCAACTTGATCATCCCGAGATTAAGAGATGGGATTACTAGGGAGGTAAAGAAGTTCGTAGAGTGGAAATTGATTCTATCACCAAAATCATCGATAGATAGCTCATGGGGGTATCTACCTAGTCTGAGGAAGATGTTTTCAATGGTCATATTGAGGGTAGAAATGAACTCAAGGAACATATACTTGTAGTTATCCTCATGAACATAAAAATGTAGTGATATAAAAGAAGTTAAGGAGTTGTAGGAACTCTTATATGATGTTCAGTTGGGAGAGGACAACAATATTCAATGTCATGTTGGTCCAGATGGGTTTCTCCTACAAATAGACATGAACAATCTGGTTCTTGGGGTAGGAAAAGTTGTGTATGGGGAGAATATTTGGGAAACTAGAATCTTGTGACCCACTGGACATCAAGTGGAAGTCCCAAGTGGCTGAAGGGTTTGGGAAAATAGAAGTAGGAGAAGAAGAAGCTGAATTGGTAGGTGATGGTGGAGTGACAACCCTTCAGTGTTTGACCAGTGGAAGATCATCATGTTCAATTTTAGGATATTTATGATGGGTTTTTACAGTCGTAATGTGATCCATTTCATGTGAAACAGACTAAATTTGATGAGGAGGTTATGGGGATGGGTTTGAGAGTGGGGGATGACTAGGCGTAGGCTAGAGTGATGTGAGGGAGAGATATTGGTGGAACTGGAGGGGGAGGGGGGGATCAGGTTCAAGTGGTGGGAAAGGGGAAAAAAATAAGGGGTTATGTACATCATGAACCTAGTGTTCATGAAATTACATGACATGTATTGGAGTAAACGATGTGTAATTCATGAATTATAAATTTGTCGAGACGTAAACCGTACAAGTCTGGTAGTAGATCAAACGACGTGTAATTTGACCTTTTTTACCCTGGTGGCACCAAAACAATGTTTTTTTAGAATTAACCAAGATTTCCTAAACCCTATTCTATCATAATGTAGTCTACATTGAACTATCTCAGATTTCCACCTTTTCATCACTTTGTTTAATGTTGAGAGATTAACTAAGAGGTGCTCAGATGAATTTCATATTGATGGAACACCCCTCAGGGAATGGATCTTAGTTAATTTTCAATCATTCACCATTATCATTGAAGGGTTGGTCACTTCCTTTATAAATTTATATGGTTCCATAGGGGAATACTAATACGACCATGAAGTGTCCAAACCATCATGATTTGAGCGTTCTAGGGAATAACTTCAATCGTGTATTGAATAACAAAAAATTATATTTTGGTACAAACATTTATCACATGATGTGATGATCACACAACTTCTTGGTTTTATCATTATAAATCATGGAATTAGCATGGGAATCCTTTATTATCTCTTCAATTTCATCCAAATGTATCATCATAACTTCCCCAACTATTTGAGAATCCATATTCAATTTCTTAATTTCCCAAAACAAGTGATTATATAATTCTACCGTAAAAGGGAAAGGCTTTTCATACACTAATTATAAGGGGGTGGTGTCAATGGGTGTTTTGTAAATAGTTTGGTATGCCCAGAGTGAATTATGTAACATAAGGCTCCAGTTCTTTTGATTTTTGGTCATGGTATTTTCCAGAATTTGTTTGATTTCCTAGTTTGAAAATTCAACTTCCCCACCTGTTTATGGGTGGTAGGTATTTTTTGTTTTTTATCAAATTTCATACTTCGCCAATAATCCATTAACAAAATTATTGATAGAATGTGTTACCCAATCACTAATTAGTAGTTTAGGATATCCAAATCTTGAATATTTTTTTTTGTAAAACATTTATGACCCCGTCTGATGTGTCGTGATTTGTAGATTTAGCCTATACCCATTTAAAGACATAATCAATTCGAAAAAGGATATAGAACATGAAATGTTAATTAGGTAATAGCCTCGTAAGATATATTCACCACAAATCAATATTTTGACTTCCATGATCGAGTTTTGGGGAATTTCATAACTTTTCAAAATGGTTCCAGTTTTCTGGCACTGATAACAAATATGAAAAACATTTCAGGCATATTAATGGAGTATGGTCCAAAAGAGTCCACCTTGTAGGATTTTTTTACTATGAATTATGTTATATGATTCCCTCTAGTTGATGAAAGGTTACAAATATCTAACACACATTGATATTATCTTTTTGGATTTAGCACTGCATTAATCTATCTACACAATGCTTAAAAAGTAGTGTCTCATCCTAATACTAGCGTGAAACATAAACTAAAAATCTCCTCTTTTGTTGGTATAAGTGGTATGGGTATAGTGATCACATGGAGGAATATTTTTCACTGTCAAAAAAACATGGTCATGCATTCGTGTTTTGGATGAAAATATTTTCCTTAGGGAATTTCAACTTAATGTCCATATTATCATTGTCTATAATGAGGTATAGTGGGAGTATGGACAGATGATCAGTGAAACCATTATCTATCCAATTGATTTCATTAATGATGATGTCAAATTATTGAAGCAATAGGATCCAATGCATCTGTTATGGTTTTAAACCTTTTTTTACCATCAAATATTTCTAGGCAACATGATCAGTGTAATCAATTGTCTTTGTCAAAACTAAGTAGGAGCATAACTTTTGAAAAGAAAAGATAACTTGCAAAATCTCCATTTTAGTTGTTGTGTAGTTTACCTGGGCATCAATAAAGGTGTGAATTTAATAGTATATGGGACAGAAAATGTGGCAGACCCATTGTCCTAAGACAACACCTACAACAATGTATCTTGTGTCTCACATTAAATCGAAGTGTTTCTCCCAGTCCGGTGTAATGATAAAATGAGAAGCCACCAGGATTTTCATTAAAATGTTGAATTCTCACCAAAACTCTTTAATGAACTCTAAAAGGGTATGCTTTAATAATATATGTGATGGAGTGTGGGAAAAGTTTTCAAAATCCGTCATAAAGAGACTGTAGAATCCTGCATGGACTATAAATCTCCTTTTTCCTTTGATAGTTGAGGGCTTAACTAAATTTTTGATCACCATGATCATTGAAAAAACAAACATCCATGCGATAGTTGGATATTTTGTGTCCAAGGAATACGCCTAGATAAACTATAAAGTGGAATTTATCTATATTAAAACAAGACACTTCCCTTCATAGAATTTTAGGAAAAGTTAAACATTGATCAAGCATTCATCAAAAGATTATCCTTATACTGAAAAATAATCCAGAATGGTTTCTAATAATTCCTCCACCATGTCATGGAATATATGTTTCATACACCATTATAAGGTCATTACTGCATTACACACACTGAATGAAATATGTCTTTAGGGGAAGGTACCGAATGAACATGTGAATTTTTTTTGCACAATCATCTTGGTTAACTTCAATCTAATTTTATCCAGAATATCCATATAAAAAATTATAGAATTCATGTCTTATGAGTCTCTCTATAATTTGATCTATGGAGGTAAAGGGTAAATTATCTTTCCGAGATTCTATATTTATGTTCCTATAGTCCATGCATACTCTTCATCCATTAACGGTGCAAGGTAATATCAATTCATCATAATAATTATTAAAAATGTTAGATAACCTTTCTATGGAACTACTTTTAGTATACTTACCCACTCACTATCATATATTTAAATAATTATCCCATCATCAAGAAGTTTCAGTACTTCTTTCTTAACTACCTCCTTCATCGGTGGAGTGAGTCACCTCTAGGGCTGGCATTTGGTTTTTTCACATTCTTATAGTAAAATATATTTAATGAATAATGTGGGGATGATTCCTTTGATGTAAAACACCCCTAAATTATTTGATTTTTTATGAATTTTTAGTACTTCAATCAACTTTTCTTCTCGAGGATGTTTCATTTCTTAGTTAATGATGATTGGTAGTGCAATTGTAGTCTCTAGAAAGAAAAAATAAAGTGTGTTTGGAAATGGTTTCATCTCCAGAATTAATGGCTGAATACATGAGGGCATGAAAGGTGGGATAGTGTCCCTTATATGAGGTTCTATGTAGTTTTTTCCTCAATTTCATACCCATCCATTTCAGTTGGAGATAGTTCATCTCTATCGTCTTTGATGGCCATGTATTCATTCTTCTCTTCAGTGTGAATGATTTCTTGGAAGTCAAAAGAATCATATAATTTTTTTATCATTCACTATAAAAAACACAACAAGTTCATCAACTACTTTGAATATAATCCTTAATTGATTCACATCAATAAATGTCTTACTAGTTTCTAGAAATGGACGGGATGGATAATGGTAACGTCTTCTTCTTCTTCCTTGTACAAAATGAAGAAGTTTATTAGGAAAATCAATTTACTGATTTTGACTAAAACATACTCGAGAATCCAATGGGGATAATTAACTAATTGATCAGATAATTGATGTTCTAATTTAGTCATTTTGAGTTCCTAGATTTATATCATGTGAAATACACTCACTGGTAAGAGGTCAATGATGGCTGCTAAGCTGCTTTGGGAACTTCCAATGTTACATTCTCCTATGGTGCATGGAATTGAGAAACCCCTAGGATCTCTTAACATTGGTGAATTTTAATCTAAAAAATAGAAGAGGAATCTTCATTTAGGGAAATGTCTCCTTGTTCTTCCATCGCCCTATTGTTCGATAGAAGGTCATTTTGAATTTTTTTATTGGAACACAATTATGAAATATCATCATCAAATTTAATGTTGATGTGAAATTTATTGATCATCTCTAAAAAAAATTTATACTTCCCTTAGATCCTTATTTGTATCATTAATACCACAAATAGGAGAGGTGGTTTGTATGATGGTGGTGGAAGATAGATATCCTATTTGGATTTCACTTATGTTGGAGATTTTTCAAGAGGTATTAATTCCATAGGTTTCTTGTGATCAATTATATTCACTCTCATGTTTTCATCTTATTCAATGTTTGTGGAATGTTTCTTGAGTTCTTCATATTTTTCTCTTCTCCTATACATGGTTACTAAAAATCCAATATTTTTATGCTCCTCAGTACCACTTCCATTGTCTCTTCTTTTGGGTATGACTCAATATTACAAGGAATCATACCTAGAAATGTATCGAAAAATGTATTTGAGATTTGAACCATTTAATGTTTTTGATTTTGGACAACAGTAATTTTTTTTTCACTTATATTTCATGGGTGGTAATCCTCTGTTCTTCCTTTTGAATGAATATTGGGAGTATATTATCTAAATGTTATTGAAGGGGGTGGCTAGTTTTGGTGGTTTTTTGTGGATCCAGTTGAAATTATTTCTGGCCTCTAGGAGGAAAATGTTGTTGCGGTACTTATTGAGGTTTCCTAGGAAGGTAATTTATAGGTGGATAGTTAGTTGGTCCTTGGTTTCTAAGTGATGATTTATCACCACATATTTATTATAATTAAATATCCATCATAGGAGTAGGAGGTGGGAGGTGGTGCTGTTGGTAGATGAAAAGATCCCAGCTTCTGAGTCAAGGCCTCTACTTTTATAGCTAGGTTGGTTTTTTCTTCAACATGGTGGATTTCACACCATGGTGGTCCATGATATCACTACTATATACATTCATTTTTAAAGAGATCATCTAGAAGTTCTTGGAATAGTTTAGGTGTTTTCAACATTAAACCACCATCAGTGGTGGCATCTATTACTTTGTAAGAAGCATGTTGGATACCTTGGTAGAAGGTTTGATATTGGAGCCACACAATATTTCAATGATGTGGGAAGTTATGAGTGGGTTATTTGAACCACTCCCATTCCTACTTGGATGACTCTACATCTTCTTTATTGAAATTCTTAATTTCATTGCATATTTTCCATGTTCATCCTATGGTAAGGTATTTTTCTAAGAACTTTTTGGATAGATCGACTCAAGAGATTGAATTTTGATACAATACTTCGCACTATCTCTCAAGGATAATGGTAATACCTACAATCGGATTTAATTAGAGGATATTCCCTTGTTAAAAAAGTTATCTCTGGATTCTAGGAAGTTGGAGATGTGCTCATGAGGATCCTCGCTCAAAAGTCTGCTAAACTGATCCATGTTTTAGATCTTTCTGATGAGTCCATGTTTGATTCCAAATGTATGTGTCTAAACATGAGGGAAAAAATAATAGGTGTATCAACATTTATAGATAGAAAACTATAATATAAAATTGTGTGCTCCAATTCTAGTGGTTGATCTCTATGAAGTTATGGTGGAACATATTTCATGTTGGGTAGATTGGGAACATTAGGATTAGTGTGGTCTTCCATATATGAACATTAGCCTGAAAAAAGGTACCTTTCATTTTATGGAATAAAGGAAAGTGGTTCATGGGTGTTAAGTATCCCTAAAATAGTCCTAGATTCCTAACACATGCACAAATATGGAAGGAATAAGGATGCAGTGTCATTCGAATGCAAGAAGAAAGAATGAAAAAATGGGGAGTGGGTGAGGTAATCCCAGGTTCATGTTGAATGTTCACATTCTTAAGTACAGTTTGGGATCCTTAAAAAAACACCAAAATTATAACTAACAATACACATCATTCAATTTTAGTGGACTTTGGTCAGATTATTATTTATTTTTGATGTAAACTACACTTTATAAAATGACTTAGTAGTGTCATAGTGAGCGGTTGAACCCATACGGAGATATTGGATAACAAGTAACTTATATCTTCAAGAACTTTATGTGTGATTACACGTGAATTTTGTTGAGTTTGGAATTTAAATAATGCTATGGAGTCTGGTTCAGGGTTCACAATGAAGATATGGATGAAGTAAAATTTCAGGGTTTAGGTGAAAATGATAATTGCAGTCTTAACTTGGAGTAGTCCAAGGGATTAGGCTGTGAAGCAGAGCATATTAAACTAGTTGATTATGTTCAATCCAACTAGATCTACCTAAGATGAAACTATTCCTTTGTTTAAATATAGCTAATAACCTGGATAAATTAATCCTAGATTCTATGGAATAATGTTTCCCATGATAATGGTCATAGCCTACACAATATAATAAGGTTAGTTTCATTCATTTAAACTCCCCATGATTAGGCTTTCCTAAATGAATTGTATAGATTGTTTTTATATAACATGATTACTAGACTTAGGGTTACCAAGTTATGATTTATAGATTCATTATGTTCAGAACACACCAACTCTTGACCTGTACCTTAAGCGGTTTTATCCACTCATAGATGTAATAATTTAGATCGATGAAAAAATTCCCATCATGAACATCATATCAATAAAACAGTAGAAATGTGATAGTTTCCAATCAAGGGTTCAAGAATAAATAATTTCACAATCATAAAAAGTAATAAACCAATAAATAACATATGTAAAACACTAAACTAGAAAGAATATAGGGTGAAGACACTATCGAACGGAATGAGCAATGGAAGACGAACATTGGAACAATAAATGGTAATGAAAACTATGAATAGAGATTATATATCAATCAAGGTAACATGTATGTAATAAAAATATTAAAAGGAATTTACTATAGTCTAGTTGGGAGTGAAAATGGAGAGGAAAATGAGACAAGATAAGAGAAAAAAATGAATTTTCAGAATGTTATTTGCTAATGTGCATACTATTGAAAATAAATTGTTGGGAAATTAAATAACATGTAAAATTATCTCATTGTGTAATATCAATCCATGATTTTCTACATGTATTTTGGATCTAGGTTGAATATATTCTTGAATAATTGAGATTTAGAGAGGCGACTGATATCACAACATGTAATGAAAAGTCACAACATGTTTCTTCTCACGACTTGAAATTTTAGCAGGAAGTTGTATTTGAATATTACACAACCTGTATTGGAATTTCACGTCGTGTGATCTTTTTAGGAACTGTAATTTTTTCATGACATTCTTCATGACATCAGACATGCTATTAATGATTCTTATATGTCTTTTAAGTGATTAATGATGTGTAATGTCCATTTTTTTTAGCTTTGATATCCTTCTATTTAGAATATTATAAACCTATTCTCTAAAAAATACAACATATACCCATAAAATTATCAAATAAAACATGATTAATCATTAATGAAATGAAACAAAATTGTATATAAAAATTCATCTTATCATAAAGATAGAGACATTGTTGGCCTTCTTGATAAATGAAATATCATGACATGTTTCGCATCAATGAAAGACCTAATTTTCTCTTGGTCCAGAGCTCTGAACATCTATAATGATATCAATTTATATCATTTCTAGTGGTCCTATGAATTTCACATGATTCAGGATGCTTTTACCACATATCTATAGGTAAATTTCACTGAACATCTGTTTATTTTTCAAAATCCCTTAATCAATCATTTTCTTCAAAATATTCTTGTCTGGTATCTGTGTTAGGATATTATAATGAATGTGTTTTTTTCATCCTATATCCCCTTATATATATGTTGAAGATTATGTTTCCAAGATTCCAGTGAAGTGGATTTGGATCAATGTTGGGGAAGATATTCAATGAAAATAGTCTATTGTTTTTGACTCATCTATGGATTAATATGTGTTTTGTAAGAGCTTGTTCCATATTTGATGAATGTTTTAGTGAGGCTGTAAAGAGGGACATGTGAAATTTGATCTAATGATTCAATATTCACCTAGAATTTCCCCTAAATTGAACCACGTGATTAATTTTAGTTCATATCTCAAAAAACCCGTTCAGAAATAGGAAATCCTCAAGAATGAAAACCCAATGATTGTAGACATTTTCAATCTCTTGAGGAATGATCTAGCTGATCCCAATTTGATATATCAGGATAATTTAGGGTCTATGGGAACTAAGGGGTGTGTGTTGTTTGTTCCTTGGTACCTAACCTCATTAATCATAATCCTACCTCTTATAAAGGATCTTTGTATTATGTAAATGAAATCAATTTAGAAGTGGTTATTTAGGTGACTTGTGATGAAGGTATAATGTTATATAAGGCTCATATTAGTTCAGTGAAAGTAATGGTTGGTATGATGGAATAATTATATGATTTCAGTCCTAAATTTGACATGTAACCTATTAATATTGGAAATATATTTGAAATATTTGGAGTGGATGATCTAGTACTGGATCAAAGAGTTCCTTAATGGGTAGAGAATTTTAAATAAGGGTATGTTATGTCTAGGTTAGAATCATGAAATGAGGTAACTAGTCAATTTTCTAGAGACAGTGCTGAGGAGCACCATGGTAGAAGGATTCATATCCCAAGGAGTAAAATAGGCCTGAAGGGAAATAAGTATTCTGTGAATTGTATTCTGGTCAAGGGATGTAAATCAAAATTGAATAATTTCTACTATTATCTACCTAAACCTTAAAAAATAATATTTATGATGAATTTGGGATCCAAGGAGTTGGATTGTGTAATCTAATCTAACATAAATGTATCCGAATGTGGATATGAAAATGAAAAAGGGAAGTCAAGTAGTGTGATTTGAAACTTTAAACCCATGAATCGAGGACCTGTGGTGGTGTATAATGTCAATAGTGAGGCTTCCACTTTTCTAGATGTTACCATGGAGGTTGTGTTGACATACCAGCAATGGGGGGTAGGTAAGGGGGCTAAAAAAAGAGGTACTATATGGGATCTTATCATACATTATAAGGAAAAAATGTTGGATTAGTCTTTCCAAATTAAGGATTCCATAGAATATGCTGACCAGATGACTGAATGATTGATTTTAATGGACACCAAAAATGAAAAGTGAAATTGGATCAACATGAATGATCTTGGTTTAATAATAAGACTAAATTAATGGAATATAAATGCAGAGTAGTTCATTCAGAATTGGGAAAATATGGACTATCAGTTTGAATACCATATCAAGGATGAACAAGATATAATGGTAACAAGTTTTTATTGGAATTTATATATGGATAATGATTCTAATAGGATCCAATATTATTTTAATGGTTCAACTATCTCTTACGGTGAATGATGTTTTTTGGGTTTTCTTCTTTTGTTTTCTCACTTTTTTCTCAAAAGTGTTTTAAAATTCTAAAATGGTAATTTTTAGATAGTCATATGATTCTCATCTATTTTATTTAAAAATGTACTAACTTGTTCTTTTCTTAGTGGAATATGTTGTAATTTTTCTAGGGATTACCTATTGAGAGTTATATTATCCTTCTACTTGGGAACTTTGGTGTATTTTATATCACTTTTACCAGGACACACGAAAGGGGAAAGTCACTTATTTCTCTAGTTCTAGTACTTAATTTTGTTGTCATGGTTGGTGAATATTGATCTTGGTGTTGATCACATCATGTTCTTGAGTGGTTCCATATTGGGTCCAAAGTCTTTGTTACATTGGAGTTTCAGTATTTGAATTTATTTATATATTATTCTGCAATTCATTTTATTATTTAATTTTATTAGATTCCATTTTAGTTGTATGTTCTATACTCATTCATCATACATGTTAGTTTATTTTTTCTGTATAATCTTATTATTTTATGTTTTTTAATTATGGAAAATAATCCCCCAATGTTTTCATTATCTCTTGGCATTCATTTCCATCCTTTGTTTGCCAAGGGATTTCAACTAAGGTCAAAATCACCTCTGACCCAAACCATTCCAATGTGTTGGGTGGTGATGCTACAAATTGTATTATTTTGTTCTACACTTGAGATGAGATGGTTGAAAGGAGGTAAGACATATTGGGACTCGAAATCTATATAGCATAAAAGGATTTTGCTAACCTTTTTATGTTAAACATCATGTAACTGGGGTTGTTGAGGTATAACATTAGTGATGTTAAGAACTTATAGGTCTATCATCAACTCATCATCAGGGGTTTATCATGTGTGTTCTAGTTACCATGCATTAGTAAATATACATTCCACAAGGATTTCATTATCCACTTGATTACTTGATTATGGTACATCAATATTTTTATTGTGTTTTTTGATATATAATATAACCATGAAGTGATGAATGCTAACATTTATGAATATTTGAAGTCTAAAATGGTTTGTAGAATGAGAAGTTTATCATTATGGTGAACAAGAATCTAGTGAATCATGTAACTGATAACATGGTTCCACCCGATCCACAAATGACCCATAATTCATTCAAAGTATTGTGAAATCTTTTTAGGCAGTTTATAAGGGAACTAGGACTGAGAAGCCCCATATGGTAAATCACTCTATAGATTTTCAAAGTAAATCCCACCAATGATTCATGGTGATTCTGGACAAGAGAAATATAAAGTAGGGATCAGTAGGATGACCATGGTTTTGGAATTCCTAGAAACTCTCTATGAAATTAGATTTGATCTAGCAATATATATGCATGATGATCTGGCACAAGCATGGTGGGACTTAGATGTTCAACATATGTTGTATTGATTCCAATATTATAAATGTTCTGTGTATCATTTTTGAAAAAAATCCTTCTAGAACCATTAAAACTAGAAAACATGAAATAATTATTTAAAATAGGGAAATGAAGCATGTTAGTGATTGAATATGTAGTAAAATTCACACACATTGTTCTCTTTTCACCAAAGGAAGCTTCTAAAGAATAATGGAATGAACGGATCATCGAAGTTGGTCTTTGACCAGAGATTCACTATAATGTTGTCATGTTTTTTATTATATATTATAAAAAATGGAAAATAAGTTGTTTATTGGATAAAGGGATATTTTAGAAATTACATGATGAAGGAAAATTTCAAAAAATACAACTGTGGGTGGAATTTCATCTTAGGGAATAAGCATAAGATTGTGAGTTACTCCACGAATAGAAAGGTATAAAAAATCAATCCATCAGATTATTCTCCTATCTATCAAATCAAAATAATAAACTAATATGTTTCTAGTGTGGTGGACTTATTTATATAATTAATGAATTTAGGAAACCACCAAGATGTTTATACTAGTACGACAATAATTGACATCATAATAAGTATTTTTTAAAACTTCTATAATAATTATGTGGAACTATATCGACTAATCCTCAGGATATATATTTTTGGAAGGAAAAATCTCATCAGAAGATTTCTCATCCACAAACCCATGTAAACCACTTTACCTTTAGGAATACCTTGACTGTTTAATTGACACCTTATCGTAGAAGCATGAGATTTCCTATGATAGTTAGTTGATTGTTATATGGATTATAGAAGGCTATCTCAAACATGTAATAGGATACCTTTACAATTTGAGGTATCATCCTTCTAAACACAACTCTTATGCGTGTATTATTTGATACTTGTGCGTCACATTTTTTCCTAACTTATTTATTGGTAAAATAATTGTGTTTATATATAAAAATTATGACAAATATCATGAGTACCAATTAAACCCTCAGACAGTGGGACCATAGAGGATTCAATTTCCAAACGTGTTTCATTACCATTTATACAGTGAAATTTCTCAAGGATTTTATAGTAATAGAGATATATTTTTATTATTTAATCTTCATAATAGACTAACTGGTGAAAGTTAAATCCCATATCAACTACTATGCTCATCAATTGAAGTTCAGATCCCCATATGTAGCCCATCATTTATTCAATTGGTATTGGGATATAAATGTAGGTAGAGTGGGACCATTCCATTCATTATAAAAAATAATATCTAGTTGGTTAGTAGTAATAAACCTGGGCACTATGGATGAAATTGGAAATATAACTCATTCTTCTATAGTGGATCAATGACCATATATATTTTCGAATGATTTCCCTAGGTTACCACATGACTGAGAAATTGAATTTTCTATCTATATAATCCTAGAAAAACAAGAAATTTATTTTCTATCATATATATTGGATCCTAAATGGTTATGGAAATTAAAATACCATTTTGAAGAAATGAAGAGTAAAGGATTCATCAAACTTTGCACATTTCCATAAGCTGCACCAATTTTATTCCTAAATAAAGAAGAAAGTCCCCTCTATTTATGTGTTTAATATCATCAACTAAATCAATAAATGATATAAAATTTATATCATCTTCCTCAAATAGATAGATTATTTGAAAAATTAAAGGCATCCATTTGGTTCACTGAAATTAATATCTGATTAGGATATCATTTTCTCAGTGTCAAAAAGGAGTATATTTTGAAGATAACATTTTGGTGTTGTTATGGCCATTATGAATATGTCATCATTACTATTGGTATGATGAATTCACTTGTAGTCTTTATAGCCTTGATGTCCTATATATTTTAGAGCTACCTCAATTTTTTATGATTTTACATTATATTTTGGTTTATTCTCATTGCTGGAATAACCATAAAGAGCACATGTAAATTTTAATTAACACATAGTGTGATTACCGACCATATGCAAGGTTTTTAACAATGAATTCTAGATATTATAAGTCTATTTTTCCTTGGAATTTAATTTTTTTATGAGGGAATATCTATTTATCTATTGAATATTGAATATGTCTTATATTGGAATACAACAAATAATGTTTTTGAGGTACACAGTTTCCTTGGATTTGTTGGCCACTATCATTTCTTTGTATGGGATTCCACAAGTATTTATTCTCTTATGCCTTCTCGAACAAGAAAGGGTCTTCCATTCACATGTAATGATGCCTGCAAAAATTTATTTCATGATCTTATATCTCATATCACCTCAGGATCCATCCTAATCTCTCTAAAACTTGGTCATGGAAATACGGTATATTGTGATTCATCTGGATATGTTCATGGTGTTGTTCTCATGAAAGAAGATTGTGTTGTGGCCTATGGTTCATGATATTTGAAAACAAATTAGATAAAATATCCAATGCATGAAATTTAATTGGATATAGTTTTTCATTCCATAAATACCTTGAATCATCACCTATTTGGATAAAATATCTTAGTCTTCACTAATTATAATAATTTGAAATAAATATTTTCTCTTTGAGAATTGGACATAAGGCAATGAGGATATATAGAGTACCTATAGATTTTTGATTTTGACATGGTGTACATACCTAGTAAATGAAATTATGTGGATGATTATTTGAGTTTGGAATGATATAATGAAGTGGCTTTGGAAGCTTATGAACAATGTTAGTTGATGAGTGTAATTTATGACATGAATTTAGATTGTGCTGAATAGAATGATAATGCAATTTTCTTCCAAGTTATTATTTTTCCTAATATGAATAATCTATAAAATATCAAAAAATATCATAAGCAAATTTCATCACCATTAAGTGAAATAGAAATGGTTAGGATACCTTGGATGGATTGATATAAGATAAAAACTATTTGTTACACTTTTAGAAATGAATTGTGATCCCTCTGTATTTCTATGAACAACTTCTTTTAGTTTATGAACATTCAAAATTGGATATTCATCTAGGTATTTAGAAAATGTACAAGGTTATAAAAGATTATTTATAATAGTTACAAAGAAAATAAAATATTTAATATTATATTATAAAATATCTAAACTTTCACAAGGTAAAAGATGACTACCAATTATAAGATGGTATGATACAATCTATGTCTATACCTATATAGAATTAAGAATAGATATACATGGGATTTTTTCACTAGCCTACCAAGGATACTTTGGAAGCATGATTCTATTTGGGTTATTTTGGATTGACTCACCATGTTGGAACACTTCCTCCCAATCAGAGATTCAAACATGGTAGAGGATTTGGAATAGTTATATATTCAAGAAGTGGTCACGTTACATGGAGTTAATGATTTTTTTATATCGTATAGAGATCATCAATTAACCTATTGATTTTAGATATCAATGAAATATGATCTCAGAACTCAACTTAACATGAGCACAACATATCATCCTCATATGGATGGTAAATCAGACCAAACAATTCATACATTAGAATATATTATTAATGTTTATGTCATGATGTTAGGATTATATTAGGAATATTATTTTCCTTTGGGGGATTTCCCTTATAATAACATTATTCAGAAGATGATACATATGTCCCCATTCAAGAATTTGTATTCTCCTCCATATCATTTACTACTATATTGGTTGGAAATATAAGAAATGAAACCAATTAGACCTACTCATTTCCATGAGACTATGGAAAAGATCTAGTTGATCTGAAGGATGATGGATATGGCTCAAATATGATATAAATTTTATGAATATCATCATATTCTTCATTTTTCTTTAAATTTTAGTGACCAATCCTTCTTAAAAGTGTCACTGAGACTTGGTCATAAATTCCAATGAATGAAAGGGAATTTTCCCACATGGGTTGTTGGTCCATTCAAAATTGTTGAATGTATTGAAGATGTTTCATATAGGTTAAATTTTCAACTAATATTTATCTATATCAATAATTTTTTTACGTCTCTCAACTAAATAGGTATCAACCAGATCCCAATCATGGGATAAATTTGGACCATGTTACTCTTGAATTGGATGAATATTTTATTGATCTTTTTGTTTTTATTTTTGATAGATAAGGGAAAATCCTAGAGGGGAAAATTATACTTTTATAATGGATACAATGGAATCCTGGAACTATTTAGGAAGAACTGAGGGAACATGTGAATTTTTTTGGGGGAAATAACTAGAACATTTTCATGGCACTTGAAATATATATATTTATAGCTATGTAAAGAATTTTTAATGGAGAATGTAACACCCTCAGTTTGAGGTATATCCCCACACTATTAGTATTTTATATCCTTTTTCACATTTTATGTTTTTTTGTGGAGCATTTTTATGGTTCATTGAGAGTTTTTGAGCATTTAACTTCTCTTTTTCATGAGACTACTAATAAAATTAAAAAGGGAGGACCTGGCCTTTGTAATGGTTTGCAAGGTATATACTTATTTAAAAAGTAAATGAAAAACTTCCTAGATACTGGGAGTGCACATGGGAATGTCACTATGGGATCCTCACTATGAAATAAAACTAGAGAGGCCTCACCACATTTTCCCACAACACGTGTTGATCAAAAAACATCCAATCCCCACAGACCAAGGTGTATTGGGAATATGATTCTCGTCTCCTTTTCGACACCTTATTAGTGTAACCAAGCATGTTTTAGTATCCATTTGGGCCTATTTCCATTCAATAAATAATTTCTAAATATAAAAATCTCGCATGTATCTTGTGAAAAATCAATGGGATATGTGTGATTTTCATTGGGTGATATTTTATGTGGTTTTTACTCGAACTAATCTCTTTAAACCCTTTACATTCATCATTTTCTAAGATGATTTAGATCAATTATTCTAGACGGCCTCATGGAATCTATCTTACTAACTGGTTTGTGCCACTCAAGAGGCCAATTTTTTGTGTTGTAGATCATTATTATATCTCATTTTTGTGGTAAAATTCACATGGATTATGTAGTGGATTCTCTCCCACTATATTATTATGTAGCTTGATATCTTGGTTTTTACTGAATCAGTCTTTTCTTCATGGAAATTATTTCTGAGATATATCATGAGAATTTATCTTAATGAATGATTTCAAAATGATGATTTTCGAAAAATAAAAACAATGTTGTTTACTATGAATCATTTCTAAATATATTTTTTCAAGTAATGATTAAATTGGTAACTTGGGTAATTATATTTTCCATTTTATAATATTCACAAATGATGAATCCTGGTCATAAGTACAACCATAAAATAAAATAATACATGGAAAAAATCTTGGTCAGATTTACCACCATCCAATTGGTTCACCAAGAGAGAACTTGGTGAAAGGATGAATAACCAAAAAAAGTATATAGTGGTTTATTAAATTAATCTATGTGTATGTTTGAAATCATGGTATGGTTATGTAAAATTTTATGGTTGGATAAATTCAATGATTTATTATTTTCTAACATGGGACTTGCTTATGATTTTTTATAAATTTATTTTTTATCATCTTTTGTTTTATATAAAAATGAGATTACTTGTTCTTATCCTAGTAACATGTATTGTTAATTTTGTTTTTATTACCTATTGAGTTTCATAATCACCCATTTGGAGGATCATTGGTGTGTTTTCCAATACTTTTTACTGGGATATAGTAAAATATAATGTCACTTATTTCTCTAGCAACACTCCTTGATTTTTCTTTCATGGTTATTGGAGATGGAGCTTAGAGTTGTCAAAGTAATGTTCTAGAGTGATTCCAACTCTGAGAAAAATTATTTCAAACTTTGGTTCCATAGAATTTATATTCTATAATAAATTATTCCTCTATAACCCTAATTTTTTAGTATCATTTTTTTTGTTGGATTTTTTATACTCATGCATCATACATTTTATTTTAGTAGTTCACTTTTTATCTTATTGGTTTATGTTTCCTCATTATTTAAAATAATACCCCAACATTTTGTTAAAACCTTTGGATTAATTAGTTTCATTTGGTTCCATGGGAATGTAAACCAAGGTCAGTATCACCTATAACTCAACCCAATAAAATGGGTTTGTTGGGGATTTTTCAACCACAGACTCTATAAAATAATATTTTATTAGAATGGAAGAATAAAATCATTTAGGATATTACCAATAGAATGATTTGTGAATAGTCAATATCTAGGTATGTTTGGGTGGAAACTTTATATACAGTCTACTAAAATATAAATCATGTTATATTTTATTTTTTGTTTAAAAAAATCCATTATTAATTAGATACTAAAAGGAATCCTAAACATTGTAACTTTAATGTTTTTGGATGAAAGGGTTCACTTTAAATACTATATAAAATAATTATAAATTTTAACCAAAAGTAGATGAAAGTATATTTTTTCAACAACTAGAAAGGTGTATCACGTTTTCAAAAAATGGACACATACTATTAAAGAAACATTAAATGTAAAATCTTGTAAAATATATCCTTATTTAAGCCTATAACATCCAAAAATTACACAACTTGATTGTGATTTTGAAACACCCTTTATTTTTTTACCAGAATTTGAATCCCATTAATACAATACTAAATTTTCCAAAACTAGACTAAATAAATCAAAAAAATTGGAACCTTGTCTAATGGATGTCTGTAAAAACCCGATTCTTATTTTGAGGTACAATTTTCTTCTTTTTCTTTCCCTTTGAGTTATTTTGAGAAAACAAGGAAAACTGGAAAATAATGTTATGTTTTAGTAGTACATGCCATGTAATACTATGTACACAACATTTAATATGGCCATATTATAAGGGGATACACGGTGTGTTCTTGTGTTGGACAAGGAGAGAAGGAAAAGCCACTACACGCCTTGTACTTCCAAGTACACGCCATGTAGTCATGCCGGCAAGGTCGATGCAGGACATGTAAATTAAGCCCGTGAATTTATGAAAAGTAAAATGATATAAATACCATGTATATGAACTTACATGCCATGTAATCCTAATTTTTGGCTTAAAATAGGCAGTAGCCTCATTTTCTCTTCTTCTGGATAAAAGAGTTATATGGTGAAGAACAAGGAGCCACATGATCACTTCATTCTCCTGTTTCGTCGTCCGAGACCCAATTCGAGTGTCGTCAGTCACATTAGAACCCAATAGGTAAGGGGTTTCTTATTCTAGAGCCGTTATTGGTAATTTTGTCTCTTGATAGAGTTATTTATGGTTGAATTATTTACCACTTTTCATATATATATGTCGTTCTAGGCTGATTCAAGGGTCGACGTCAGATTATATCAGTTGTTCGACAATGAGGTAGGTGGTCTCATGCCTCTCATTAATTTTCGAGATGTTTATATGTGTCCTTTTTCTGTGCACACATGTTTAGTGTGTTTCATTAAAATAAATTTATCCTTGTTGTCATTAAATGTTGTTTTGGTTACGATTTCAATGAACCAAAGTATGATTAGATTTGTCGCTTGATTAAGGGCCACCCTGTGGGTGTTTTGCCCCTGGATGACTATTGTATAGCCATTTTAGCTTAGGATTTCTATGGAAATGTCTTCGTTTTCCTATTTTGAGTTGTTTAAAATGAACTTGATTATTATCTCGAATTACAATTGTGTAGAAATTTTAAGTGATTGATTATGGCTTTGGGGTTGTGGTTTCCCCTTTTTCAATGCAGTGTTTTTTCTTGTTAAGAAGACTGAAATGTTTTATTTAATTATAATTAGTAAATGGTAAATATCATTGGGTGATACATGGGTTCATCTTATAACACCATGAATAGACTCGCATGAATATTGTACCTTACACCTTGGGTGATACATGGGTTCATCATAGAACGCCATGGAAAAAAATCAAAAGGATTCTAAATTATATGTCATTATTGATAATTGGAATCCATAGTAGAACCTATAGGGATAGAATGTGATGAATACAGAGGTTGTCACGGACATCAAAATTACTTTTAAAACCCTACACTAGCACAATGGTGTAGGTTCGGTCAACAGAGAAGGCTGGAGAGTATTACTAATGTTTTTGAATTTTAAATCCCCACTGTTATCAGTAGTGGGGTAATCATCTTCTCAATTTATATATATTTTTATTTATTTTATTAAGAAGTGATGAAACACTTCTGAAGATTTCCTATTGGCTAAACTAAATGTAAAACAAAATAAAGAAAAGTGAAAGTAACAGTAGAAATGCAGTGGAACAGGTGTGCTAAGGATTGATCAAAATGATTGCTCAAGAAATTTGAATTCTACTAAGTTAAATGTATGTTATTTATCTTACTGAATTCAAAACATAAAATATTTAGTTAATGCTTCCTCTCCAGAAGATTAAAAAACCACTCTGTATGTTTTTGAAGTCCGACACTTCAAATACTTACAGCCAACAAAATGATAAAAAGATATCAACAGTTTTCTTTCTCTCCAACAGTTTTTGAGGATGCTAAATTGAATTGAATGTTTTATGGATAGCCTCTATGATCAATCTCTCCAAAAGATTATTGAGTTTTAAATTAAGTTTAAAATGGTGTGGATTGGATTTAATATTTGAAAATAATATTCAATCTCTCCGAAATATCAGATTCTAGTTGAGAGAAATAAGATGAAGAAAAAGAAAATTTAACCAATAAAAAGTCAAAACACTGGAATACACAAAGTTATACTAGGATCATATTCAATATAAAAGAATAAATACAGAGTAAAACATTTAAAAACAGAGGAAGAAGGTTCCTCCCCCTGATGATGAAGATAGTGCACTTCTGCTTGCTCCTTTGGGACTCCAGTTCACCAGAACAGCTCTACTATCTCCTGGGAGTCTTTTCTCTCAAATTGTGTGGCGTGAAATTAGAATGAGAGTCCCCAGATCTAATATCCAATGGTGTGTTCATGGAATGTGTATGAGCGTGAGCCTCCTCTAATTATGCTACCTCTCTGCTTTATATATCACCCTCCATCTACTGTTTGTCATCGACCATCTTCCACCGACATAGTCTATTTCTTAATGTGTGCACCGCACATGTGTTTTTTCGTGACTAACACACCGTTCTAGTTTGTTCTCTCGTAACTAACTCTGAATGAGTTAGTTAAGTGAATCTAGATGTATTCCCGTCTCTCAAATGAACATGTTCAAGAAAAACAAACAACCCAGTTACAACACGAAGGAAATAAAAATTTATAATTTAAGAAAATAACTTATTAAAAAGTATTTTTGAATAATTAATAAACTTTTAAATAATGTTGTTAAGTAGATTAATTTATTAGTATTAATAAAAACTAGCAATTATATTTTAGAAATTATATTGAAATGAAATAATAATGTAATAATAATATTTAATTATATATTTAAATGTTAAATTTATGAAATTGGTTAATGAAAACTAAATTAATCGTTATGAACATTTGAATTTGAGAAGTTTAATTAATTATTAATTATTAAATATTAATTAATTAAGTAATTTATTAAATTTAATATATTAATTAAAGTAAAATTTATGTTTTGAACTAAGATATTTTTATTAGTTAATTTTATTAAGTTACATTGTCTAAAATTTATAAGTTGTTAAAATTCTAGTTCTAAATATTAAATTAAATAGTTAAGTTGATATTTTTAATCAATTAATAATTTTAGAATAGTTATTAAATAAATTATTGTCTTGAAAATTAAATTGTTAACTTATTAAATAGTTTTTTTATTCTAATTTTATTTATAAATTATTATTGGTATTTTATTATATATATATTTTTATTAAACACTTGTTAAATATGAAACACTTAAATTATTAAACTATTATGAATTTATTATAATATGATTTTAAAAGTAACAATTCATTAATTTCAGTTTAATAAAATTTATTTATGTTATCTAATTTAATAATTCTGTTTTATTAAATATCTTAAGTTTATTATTTATTTATATTATTATTTAATGTTTTAATATTTTTAGTTTAGTAATTCTTGAATTTAATTTTATAATTTAGATTAATTTTAGTTAATTAATTTTATGTTATTTAACTTATAAAAATTATCTATATATAATCATTAATGTTTAATGTTTTAATTTAGTTATTATTTTTATTATTTTTATTTTTATTTTTTTATTTAAGTTTTTAAATTGGTTTTATTTTAATCTATTTATATTTTTTATAAACTCTCCACCCCATTTCAGCGTATAGAACCAGGGGATGAGGGTTTCTCGGATCCTTCTCCAGGAGGAAGAAATGCAGCGGCTACGTCCCAGATCCGGTCCTGCGCACGACGGCTTCAGGATTCATCAACAGCGGTGCATAGATCAGATCTACTCCTCCAGCAGGCTCGGTGGTGACTCATTCAGCTCGAGGTGACTGCAAGGCAGCACACTAACTCCCTCAAGGCACAATCTCGATCTGCGGTGAACGATTCTTCCTTTTTCAGCTTCTCTCAATCTGGTACAACATGATGGTGGTGATTCCAAGCGACTTTAGATTTCAGCTTGGACTCGGTTCAACCCCTCCAGCAACACTAGTTCCAGAAGAAGCTCGCTTCAACTCGACCTCCTTCATATCTGAAGACAAGGATTGGTTTCTATTTATGGGTAAAGGGGGCTATCTTTAGCCTTTGTGAGATCTGAAGATGATTCGGGTTCAAAATTGTAAAAGTGTTGCATTGATTTTGGTATTGCAGTGTGTTGTGGTTTCTGAACCTAGTTTGAAAGATGACGAATTGTCTTGATCAGGTGGTGATATGCATCGGTATGAAAAAGGCTGTAGAGGATAAACCGATGGTGTATCGGTGTGACGGTGAGAAATAGGGGAAGCATTGGTCGAAGAAAACTAATGGTGAGGTGCATGGGAAATGTGGGTGAGATGGAAAAGCGACGCAAAGGTCACCAATAGGCTAAAAATTAAGGTTACCGATAGAATAAAAATGTAAGTGTCACCGTTAGTTAAAATTAAAGGTCACCGATATGCGAAATAAAAGGTCACAATTGCAATAAAATAGAAGGTTGTTGTTGGAGAAAAAATAAAGGTCACTGTTACACTTTACAAATTTAATGTTACCAAAGGAAATAGGTCACCGATGGAGATAATAATAGAGGCTACCGTTAGTTAAAAAACATGGGGAGCATCAGCAAGGGGGGTCAACATTAGTTTAAAAACAAAGGGTCACCAATACATACAAAAGGTCACCGATGGTTTAAAAAAAATCTCACCGCCAACTTTAAATTATCGGGTCACCGAAAATTTTAAAATTAAGGTTACCAATGATGAAAAATAAAGCTCATAGTTGAGGATAAATTAAAGGTCACCGGTATAGAAAAGGTCACCGATACACATCATATTCCGCATCGGTGAAAAAAAATTAACTCTTAGACAATATAAAAGTATTGGACTAATAGAGAGATAAAAACTAGAACTGCGAAAATTAAACTTAAAATTAAAACTTAAATTAATTAAAATTAAAAATTAAAACAAAGAATAAAAATCATTAATTAAAAACAAAATTATTAAAATTTAAACTTAAAAGTTTCAATTTAAATTATTAATTGTTAACACATAAATTAGAAACTGGATAATTATTAAACTAAATTGATGAATGACTTAAATTAATAATTATTAAAGGGTCTATAATGAGTTGAAAAGGACCACATCAGTGACCTAAATTAGTCACCGATAACTCATATCTGTCTCATCGGTAGACTAAATACAAGAGTTAATGAATAAATAATATAACTACATATATAGAATTAAATAATTAATGTTTTAAAACTATTAATTGATTAATAAAATAAGTAAATGAATACATAAAGTAAAAAACACTTTATTTCATTTAAATTAAGCTCAAATTCTTATCTGAATTAAATAGTAGGATAATTAATCATATTAATTAATGATGTGGATATATTTTAATGAAACAATATTAATGGATAACATATTAAAATACAGTCCAAGTTAATTAAAACACAAATAATGATATTAAATGACTGTTTATTATTAAAGTCAAATTATTAAAAGGTGAGAAGATTAGTATTAACACAACTAATAAACAAATAATTAAATTAGTTAAAAAAAGTAAGATTAAAATTATTTATTTAAAGACTAAAAATACATAATTATTTATAAAAATTGATTAATGAACAAATTTAATGATAAAAATACAAAAGTGCCATTATTGATTAAAAAATGTCAAAATGAATAATTAAATTGTTAAAAAATTAAATAAAAGATGTGACAAAACTATGTAAAAATAGTGCCACATCAAATTCCCCCAAACATAAGCTTTATTTGTCATCAAATTTTTTTCCTTGTTATCAATGAAAAACATATTGTAGTATTTATGATTTCACTCAAAATGTTACATGTCCAGCACTCAAAAAGAGAGGACAAAACATAACAGTAGGCTTTTAGAAAATGAATTTCTCATATGAATCTTTCCTAGAAAAAATAATCAAAGGGTAATCATGAAAACTATAAATCTCCAAGAAATGAAGATGTCAAGCCTCATATGTGATACTTCATAGTGAATCATTTCAGTCCAAACTCGAGTTCTAATTCCAAGAGTGGCAAGAAGATAAATTTATGTGGTATTAAGAACTTAACCAATGGAACTTTGTAATTTGAATTTGCGCATAGTTTTAAAAAATAGATTATTAATTTTTTAAACCAACTTAATGAAATAACCTAAATGACTCCCATAATAAACCAATTGACCCTTTCTTCACCCGATGTTCATCATTCCCCTCTCCTTAAGGAGCTTATTTTTGACCCTAAACACATTATTTTATTATTCCCAAGCCATGTATCATGTACTAAGCACTATGAAAATGAACATATTCAAGGTTTATATAGGGATTTTAGTAAAAAAACACACCCAGCATCTAGGGTCTCAGAGAATCACCGTGGGATCCAAGATGCCTAGACTACTCCAATTTCAAAATATTTTTATCAAAAATCATTTATATTGGCTCATTAAGGAAATTAATTTAATAATTAAAAGAAAATAAGAAGAATGAATCCCCTAACACAGAGTCAAGCTTCCAGTTCCAAGGGCTATGATCATAACTCCACTAACAGGTCACCCAAATCACTCTATGCAATAGTTACTAAATCAAATTTCCATAAAACCTTTAAGAAAGATAACTCAGAAATCATCCATTATCATTAGTTTCAGACTCAAAGCACAACTTAACTACCCATGAAATATTGTCCATATATAAGACCCAATTGAGTATAGTGTAAAGCCCAATATTGTGCAGAAAGTTTGAAAAATGTTACCCGTTTTTTTACAAAAAATTGTAAATTGCAGTGGGAATTGATTGGATTTCAATTAATCAAAGTTTAGCATAGTCAAGAATTGACCCCCTCCCCAACACTTAAAACCCAAATTTGTCTCCAATGTTGAATTATAAATATAAAGAAAAACAATTTAATAGTTTAAGTTCAAAACAAATTTTCAATAGAGGAGATTCATGAAATGTTTTAAGGTAACATTAAAGTTCAAAAATATTGTTTTCAACGATGAATAACTTAACAGTAGGTTCAAAAGAAAGTACATGCATTAACATTAAATCCAGTGAACAATTTTCAATATAGATCAAAAGTAACATTTGAAGTGTAAGTGAAAATATAATTAGGATGGAAGCAAGTTTAGCAGAATTTATTCTGTTGGATATTCAATACAGCAGACAAAGTTCATGCTAAACATGCCGACATTAAATATATTCCCAAGAAAAAGCATCATGTACCCCCCCCCCCCCCCCACACACACTTAGTTTCAAGCAGTCAGAAGATTTTAAACAATGAAATTCAGTTTTCATTAGTGAAGTTCATGTAGATTTTTTATTTACACAGTGACATACATCAAATTTTCATTCCAATACGAGAAGAATTTTAAACATTTGTAGAAGGTTTAAATTTCAGTAGCAAGACATGCATTAGAATTTCTAATATAAACAGAATTTCCAAAATCATCAACATATAAAATAGAATTTTCATGCATGGTAAGAAATAGATTTTTTGAAGCATTAACGAGAAGAATAATGAAATAAAAATTAACAATAAGATACATCCCTGACTAGATTTTCCCTTACTCCTTCAGCATGGGAATTCCACTCCATTATTAACACAACAACATCATCCTAGAAATAAAGAGAATGTAAACTAGGGAAAAAATCCAGCAGAGATAGAACATATAAAGGACAACAAAGAAGCACTTTAATTAGTACAAAACAGTAAAAAAATGAAAACAAATAAAAATCATGGGTTGAATCCCATGAAGAAATAAATTTAAAGTCTTCAGTTAGACTTTACTTAATTACAATTTTTTATTTATTAACACAAAAAAAACCATGGGTTTCCTCCCATGGAGCACTATGTTTATATTCCCAACTAGGCTCACCTATAAACTAACTGTAGTCACTAGGTGGATGTGGTTTTCTTAATAGGAACCACCACATGTTTTTGGACCATTAATTTTTTATAGAACAATGAAAATTGTGGGATCTAAAGCTTAAGAAAGCTGAAACTAAACTCTCATAACCAGTAAAACCCCCCAAGAAACACCCTTTAACAGTTTTGAGAATAATGATGAACACTTCTAGTTTTGTTTCAGATCTTTCAATATTTGAATTCACATGAATGGAAAACATTGAACTAGGTGCCTCAAAGGGTGTGACATTTACCTCAGAGCTATCTCTATTAAACTAAACATTAACATATTGAAATTCAAGGGTTCATATTGGTAAATTATGATTAACAAGTTCAAGAGGAGATTCAATAGAGTGCTGAACAGAATTATGAACATTGGAACTCAAGTTTAATCCCCCCATTGGACTACTATCAATATCATGAGAAGGATCATCACCCTTCATATTTGAGGATGGAAGTGACAGACATGGAAGAGAATATATTTGATCACAAATAGGTTCAGGTCTAACAATGTTGTAAATATCTTCCAAAATATCCTCATCTATTAACTCACACTGAACATCTACTACTTTTAACAAACTAATTACACCTAATTCAAGTGTGTGCTCAACTTCTTTTTCATGTTCAAATTAAAAGTCTCACTTCTCAAAACAAGGTCTGTAGTCTATTCTAAAAATTTCAAATCCAGGGGAGTAATGTTAAATTTAGAATCAATAAATTGAAATTCTAGATTGTTTAAATATAAACATTTACCCCCATGTATATCATTATTGTTTCTAATTTCAGTACATTCATATTCAATCAAAAAATCAATGTGAGAACATGGAGATAAAATCTCATCATTTAATCTTTCTTCAAACATCATTCCCTCATCCTCTAAATTATCCAACATCATTTCATAGATAGATGGGTTTGAAGTTTCAAAAAATGGAAGAGAAGTGTCCTGTTCGAGTTCAAAGATTTAAGATTCCATGTTATCCCGTTCAATGTTCTCATCCAGATTATACCCAATATCATGTTCAGAATCATTATTTATAACACCAGAAAAGTTTGGTGAAATGTTTTTAACATTCAAATTTTCATTTTGTAGTATATCTTCAACCTGAGTGACTTCATTCTCAAAACTTCTAAAACAATGATTTTTTCTCAAAAGAAGGGATGATGAAAAGAACTATGCAATCTCTTTAAATATGTTTTAATTCATCTTCAAAATTGTCCAACTCAAAATCATTAAAGTTTATTTTGGGGTCTTTATCAATGTTTTATTGATTCAGTGAGTTGGTTGTTTCCAATTTTAGTTTAATAGAATCAGATTTTTCAAAATAAAAAGATTGTTGCCTAGTTTCACTATCACTTTCCTCTTCAACTTGATTTTCAAATCTTTTATAAACACTTTATTTTTTATTTATTTCAGATTATTCTTGTTTTTAACCCTTTTTTGTAATTCCAAGAGCATGTTTTCTTATATTTTTATTCTTTTATCTTTCTCTTGAGATTCTCTAAGTTGAATTTCATGGGTTTTTGTTAACCAAGAATTCAAAAATCCTCCCTAGCATCCAATTTAGTTTCAATTAAGTCAATTTTAGCTAGAGTTCTAGAACCGGGCCCAAAATATTCATCCTCTTCAAAGAAAGAAATCTATTGTGGCTGGTTATAGGTACACAAGCATGTAGTGTGTCCATAATCTCCACAACAAACACAGTAAGGTCCAAACTGAAAATTTGAGCCTTCATAACATTTCATTTTTTTAAAAAATGTTTTAGATCAAACACAGAAAAAAATTATAACATAACTTCCTTATAATTCAACTTATGAAAAAGATTCAAATTCATATAATTTTTAACAATTTTTCTATATATTATTTTTTAATGTGTTTTTTAAATTTTTCTAACACTCAACACGTGCCTTCCCCGGCAACGGCGACAAATTGTTATGAGGTAAGAGGTCGTCACGACCCTCAAAATTACATTTATTAACCTACACTAGCATAATGGTGCAGATTTGATCCACAGAGAAGGTAAGGGAGTGATCTAAGGTTTTTTACAACCCCCACAGTTGTCAGCAGTGGGGAAACATTTTTATAGTTTTTTTTAATTTTCAAATTTTTTTATACTTTTCTTTAAGAAAGAATTAATGATAAAAAAATTATGACAATAGTCAAATTTATTTATGAACTAAGAACTACAGTAAAACGAACATAAGAGGACAAAATACTAAAATATTGTAGCAACGTCAAAGGATTTGATCAAATGTAATACATGATAATTCCAAACTACCGGTTTAAAGGATATCTTCCCCACTACACTTTATTGAATCATACCTCAAGAAAAAGGTTAAAAGTCTCCCTTGCCAGGAAACTCAACACATAGAAGATTGACTTCAGAAGTTCACCACTCCAAAATCAGTTGAACTATTTGATAGTTATAAAAAGATAACATCTAGAAATAAACTCACCATAAATTTCCAAATTTAAGGACATTAACGCTTCGACAAAATTATTCAAGAACTACCTCGCTAGTTGATCATGAATTTGTGAATTAAGAAAACAGTTGAGTTATGAAGCAACAAAGCAGAGAATCATTAACCAATATCACCGATTGATTATGATTCTTAAAAAAATGGTAAGTGAATGAAAAAGTTTAAAATATTAACCAGAAGAATTTAATTTTTGAGCTAATTCAATTCATCCTTTGATCATCTTTATTACAGTAGTGAAAACAACCAAAAACAGAGTATAAGAATTATGGTCAGAGGGAAGAAAAACACACCATGCACTGCTCTTCTTACAGGCTCCTTCATCTACTACACTGCTCATATGCTGCTCCCTGAGAGTCTTCACTCTCAAAAAAGTGTTTTCATGGAATCGGAATGAGATTCCTTGGATCTTATATCCAATGTTGTGTTCATGGAATGTGTATGAGCGTGAGCCTCCTCGAATTCTACTGCTGCTTTACTTTATATATCATCTGTCATCTACTGTTTGTCACCGACTATCTTCCACCGACATAGTATGTTTCTTTATGTGTGTACCGCACGAGTGTGTTTTCTCACGACTAACACATCATGCCAGTTTTTTCTCTCGTAACTAACTCCGAGTAAGTTAGTTAAGTTAATCTGGACGTATTCCCATCTCTTTAATGAACCCGCAAAAAAGAACATCACAGTTACAACACGATGGAAATAAAAATTTATAATTTAATAAAATAACTTGTTAAAAACTATTTTAAAATAATTAATAAACTTTTAAATAATGTTGTTAAGTATATTACTTTATTAGTATTAACAAAAACTAGCAATTATATTTTAGAAATTATATTGAGATGAAATAATAACGTAATAATAATATCTAATTAAATATTTAAATATAAAATTTATTTAATTGGTTAATGAAAAATAAATTAATACTTATGAACATTTGAATTTGAGAAGTTTAATTAATTATTATATATTAATTATTAAGTAATTATGTAATTTATTTAATTTAATATATTAATTAAAGTAAAATTTCAGTTGTGAACTAAGATATTTATACTAGTTAATTTTATTAAGTTACTTTGCCTAAAATTTATAAGTTGTTAAAATTCTAGTTCTAAATATTATTTTAAATAGTTAAGTTGATATTTTCAGTCAATTAATAATGTTAAAATAGTTATTAAATAAATTATTATCATGAACATTATATTGTTATCTTTTTAAATAGTTTATTTTATTCTAATTTTATTTATAAATTATTATTGGTATTTTATTTTATATATTTTATTATTAAACACTTATTAAATATGAAACACTTAAACTATTATGAATTTATTCTAATATAATTTTAAAAGTTACAATTAATTAATTTTAGTTTAATAAAATTTATTTATGTTAATTGATTTAAGAATTCTTGTTTTATTATATATCTTATGTTTATTATTTATTTATATTTATATTTAATGTTTTAATATTTTTATTTTAGTAATTCTTGAATTTATGTTTGTAATTTAGTTTAATTTTAATTAATTTATTTTATTTTATTTAACTTATAAACATTATTTATTTATAATCATTAATGTTTAAAGTATTAATTTTGTTATTATTTTGTTATTATTTTTTTTGTTATTTATGTTTTTAAATTTTTATTATTTTAGTCTATTTATATTTTTTATAAAATATCCCCCCCATTTTGGCATAAAGAACCAGGGGAGGAGGGTTTCTTGGATCCTTCAATAGGAGGGAGAAATACAGCGGCTACGTCCCAGATCTGGTCCTGCGCGTGGCAGCTTCAGGATTCATCAACAGAGGTGCACGACTCAGATCTACTCCTCCAGCAGTCTCGGCTTTGGCTGATTCAGTTAGTGGCGACTGCAAGGCATCTCACCACCTCCCTCAAGGTGCGGTCTCGAGCTGTGGCGAACGGTTCTTCCTTTTTTAGCTTCTCTGGATCCGGCACAACATGATGGTGGTGATTCCAAGAGACTTTAGATTTCATCTTGGACTCGGTTTAACCCCTCCAGCGGCACCAGTGCGAGAAGCAACTGACTTCAACTCGACCTCCTTTGTATCCGAAGACAAGGGTTTGTTCCGGTTTATGGGTAGAGGGGGTTATCCTCAGCCATGGTGGGGTTTGAATATGATTAAGGTTCAAAATTGTAAAAGCGTTGCATTAATTTTGGTATTGGAGTGTATTGTGGTTTTTGAACCCAGTTCGAAAGATGATGAATTGTGTTGATCTTGTGGTGATGTGCGTCGATATGAAAAAGGATGGAGAGGATAAACCGATGGTGTATCAGTGTGACGGTGAGAAACAGGGGAGGCACTAGTCGAAGAAAACTGAGGGTGAGGTGTAGGGGAAATAAGGGTGATATAGAAAAGCGAAGAAAAGGTCACTGGTAAGGTTACCTATAGAATAAAAAAGGAAGGGTCACCTTTAGATAAAATTAAAGGTCACTGATAGGATAAATAAAAAGATCACAGTTGAAATAAAATACAAGGTTGTTGTTGGAGAAAAAATAAAGTTCACCGTTACACTTTACAAATTTAAAGTTACTGAAGGAAATAGGTCACTAATGGAGATAATAAAAGAGGCCACTGTTAGTTACAAAAACATGAGGAGCAGTGGCGCGGTGGGTCACCGTTAGTTTAAAAATAAAGGGTCATCGGTTCTTACAGAAGGTCACCGATGGTTTAAAAAAAATATCACCTTCAACTTTAAATTAGCAGGTCACCGATGATTTTAAAATTAAGTTTACCAATTATGCAAAATAAAGCTCCCGGTTGAAGATAACTTAATGGTCTCCAGTATAGAAAAGTTCACTGATACATATCATAATCCGCATCGGTGAAAAAAAACTAACTCTTAGACAAAATAAAAGTATTGGACTAACAGAGAAATAAAAACTAGAACTACAAAAATTAAACTTAAAATTAAAACTTAAATTAATTAAAATTAAAAATTAAAACAAAGACTAAAAATCATAAATTAAAAGCATAATTATTAAACTTTAAACTTAAAATTTTCAATTTAAATTATTGATTATTATAAAATAAATTAAAAACTGGATAATTGTTAAACTAAATTGATAAATGACTTAAATTAAAAATTATTAAAGAGTCTATAATGAGTGGAAAAGGACTGCATCAGTGACCTAAATAAGTCACTGATAGCTCATATTTGTCTCACCGATAGACTAAATACAGGAGTTAATGAATAAATAATCTAACTGCATACATAAGATTAAATAATTAATGTTTTAAAACTGTTAATTGATTAATAAAATAACTAAATGAATACTTAAAGTAAAAAAAACAGATTATTTCATTTAATTAAAACGCAAATTATTATCTTAATTAAATATCAAGATAATTAATCATATTAATTAATGAATTGGATATATTTTAATGAAACAATTTTAAAGTATAAAATATTAAAATACAGTCTAAGTTAATTAAAACACAAATAATGATATTAAATGACTGTTTATTATTAAAGTCAAATTATTAAAAGGTGAACACATTAGAATTTACACAACTAATAAATAAATAATTAAATTAGATATGAAAAGTAAGATTAAAATTATTAATTTAAAGACTAAAAATACATAATTAATTATAAAAATTGATTAATTAACAAATTTAATGATAAAAATACAAAAGTGCCATTATCGATTAAAAATTGTCAAAATAAATAATTAAATTTTTAAAAAAACTAAATAATATATGTGGAAAAAAAATATAAAAATAGATCCACATCAGAATGAATTGGTATAAAATTATATTACTAATAGAGTGAAACCTCGGGGCTCCCTAGTAGGACCATTGAAAACAGACTCGTAGGATGTCGGTAGAATTACAACTATAGTGATACATGAATTCCAACATAGGAATATCAAGCATAGACTCGGGTTATACATTAGTGATTTTATGGTATGGATTGTGAAACATCTTCCAAGCCAAAGAAAATGTTTGGATTCAGACTTCACATACTTGTTAGAAGGTCTTCTGAGACTTCTGTTGTTCTTACTTTTCTACGGGGAATGTTGGGCTTAGGCAAAATTTCTGAGACTTAAATACTTCAATTAAATTAACTATAAAAGAACATAGTAAACTATATAAATTAATGTCGGTACATGTAGTATTGTTTACTTCTGAGTAATTACTAGTTTACTACTTTTCATTTCTATACACAACTACTGCATATAATCACTAACATATGGGAATAGACCATTAGTGGTTGCCTACTGGGATTCATTTCTCACACCTATTTGGGTCATGATTTTGGGCCCAAATAGACTATATTTCTACTGGTATCAACAGGGGAAAGTATCCCTATATAGGTACTTGATTGCTTCTTAGGAACATGGGAGCATGGGTCCAATATGAGGCTTGCGATACTACTGAGTTTAATTTTGTTTTACCATAATTTGTTATTGTATTGTAATTGATTTCAGTGTATGTTGTTTTCAATGTTTTCTTAGAACATGTGACATTCTGCATCATTTGATATTATATGCCTTCTGGTTAACTTTATCCTTCAATTTATAGTTGTTTACTTCAGTTGCATGTGGTTTACTACTTCCGCTATTTTGTTAATATTTATTCCACCATGTTACACTCTGTCAATGAGGGAATAGTTTCCCCACAATCAAACACTTGGCCCTCCCTGCTAGTCGTAAGCCTTTGGCATTTGGGAAAATGCGCTAGAGGCCATGTGGACAACCAGGCACAGGGCACCGTTTAGTGGCATCCGGACCCGGGACATTACAAAGTGGTATCATTGGCTTTCTTTTCATCTTTGTCTTACTGTTCGTAGCCTATATATAGGGATAGTAAGGAATGAGTATTTGGAAATTATCTATCCTTATGAGTAACTACCCGATGTACAGGGAAAAACCAAATTGCCTCGAATTAACTTTTGATCTTTATATTTTGGGTTATTACAGTTGATTAGATTTCACCGTTGGGTGACACACTTGATTTATCCTATTATTATTGATGCAATTGTGGGTTCTATTTTAGTTTCAAACCGATGAGATGAGGGTGTTCCATCTCATGCCTCATATAGAAATATGTTAGAATCACATTACCTACATTATACCATGCCATATATTATGCATTATTTATCACATTATGTTGTGATAGATGATGCGATAGCTATGCCTACCACTCTGATAGGTGTATTGGTACATGCTATGGTTTGGATATAATGGATGTAAAAATTTGGTTCCTGAGGTGTATGGTATCTCTTGGACTAGAATTTGGTAGGTCATGATTTAGTTTTTTATCTATAATTGTACTATGATATGTTATGCATGTGTGCCAACCATTTATTCGTGGGGAGTATAGGCCCTCACGGATCAGAATTTGGCATCCCACTGGTTAGTTTTTCTGAAGAACATCAGATTTTTTGGAAACTAGAGGTTCTGTCCTAAAAAACCCAATATACACAATGTGTATTTTAGCCTAACACGCCGTGTGTTCTTCCTATTTGGGGAAGAAGGTGTTCCCATTTTTAAGATGTATACTCTGGGTACCACATGTGCACACCATGTAGTCCTTGACCATGTAACATGATATGCGAGGAGGGAACATGGGTTGTCGAGTTTTGTGTATGACATGACGTGTAATGGGATTACACACCATGTAGATGTCAACCATATATTCGACCGTGCGACTAACGACACGGGTGGATGAAAACATAGTTATAAATGATGTGTCATGGGTGAACACACCATGCAATCTTACCTTGGAAGAACCGTGTAGTTATAGTCGTGTAGTAGTACCTGGGTAGGAAGTAAAAATTCAAGTACACACCGTGTCTCAAGAGGAACACGCTGTGTGTGAGGTGTGTTACATGATCATGTGGGGAAGAGGTACATACCCATGCAAAGGCCTATGAGAACATTCCATGTATGGGGTTTTACACGCAGTGTACCTTTATTTTGAAAAAAAATGAATGATTTCTTCTACTTGTTCTATTATTGCACTTCTGATTAACAAGTTCCTTTTCCATTAAGTCGGTACTGAGGCGTGTGTGCTGGATTTTTTAGAGTCATACCTCCATGGCTACCATGATCTATACTACAGGATAGAGGTGATGAGAATACTCCAAAAATGGTGGGCCATTGGTTACCTATGGATCCACCAGTTCAGCCAGATGCGGCACCAACTGTTATACTAGATGCAGTTGCAGACGCACAGTTCTGAGAAGGTTTTGTGAGGTTCATACAAACATTCCAGGGAGAACCTCAGACTCCCACATCTATGGCAGAGTTGATACTTATATTCTAGCAGTAGCATCCAACTAATTTTTTATGGGATAAAGGACAACAGGCTGCAGAATCATGGCTAGAAGCAGTGCTGACTATCTTACAACATCTAGAGATGCCTCTCGAAAGAAGGGTGAATATCGCAACCTATATGTTGCATGATTCTTCCAAAAGATAGTGTGTTGTTATAAATTAGGAAGGGCATCGGCGAGACATGACATGGGAAGACTCTCATGAATCCATCTATGATTATTATTTTCCCGAAACATTGAGGGCCAACTAAGCCCGATAGATCATTCACCTGGAGCAGGGAACACTATCAATTTTGGATTATTCTTCCTGGGTTATTGAAATTCATTGATTCACACCTATTTTTATGGGCGATGAAATATCGAAAGGTAGATGATTTGAGAATGGTATCAGGTTTGACATCTGATTCCAGGTGAATGTATTCAGTTTTCCTTCGGTCTATGCTATTGTAAATTAGGCACTAATTATGGAGCATAATTTTTTGGAAGCTAGAAGTGTGAGCCAGGGTGGTTGGGCACCGAGATCTGGTACTGTCTCGACCGGAAGCAAGAAGTGTCGTACAAAGCTTTCTCACGGGGATACGAGAAGTAAGAACATTTATTCCGGTATCTAGGTGAGGTGCTACCAATAAAGTAGGTCGGGGCATACGAGGCCCCAGAGCCCGAAGTACCCAGTTGAGTGTCGAGCTTGCGGCAATATGGTCCATCTACAAAGCATCTGTAGGATGTTTCCACCAGTGGATAGTGAGAGAGTTTCCGTACATAATCCACGTGCAAGATCAAGGTCAGTATCTTCTCACTAGTCTAGAAACCGAAATACATTAGGTATTCCAGGCCTATGTGATGGGAGTGAATATGGTAGTCGTCGCCCAATATCTTAGTAACAGTTGGGAGGGTCAGCTTAGGTTTTCCAAGCAGTGTCTCAGGGCTTCGGTGTAGGTTAGACTTATGTAGTGAAACAGACCCAACATGAGCAGGATCATGGACCTTATATTATCATATGTACTATCCTAGTTGCCTCTACTTTATCTTATGTACTTTTTTCTACTGGTTCAATAAAGAGTTTTATATCTATGGTCGTTGTGGATATCCTTGTACTCTGTGTTGATAGTTATTCTAATGTGATGAATCTAGACACTTCGTTAGGGATTATAACGACATGTCTGTGTCAGTGAAAGGAGTCCCCCCTTGAGATTGTTGGGTGTCACTTTCTATGGAACCTCTGTGTCATGGAGATGACGGGATTTGATGTAATTCTCAGAATGGACTGGTTGGTTTCTTTTTGAGCCTTTGTTGATTATTATTGCCACAGGGTGAGTTTTAAATCACCAAGTGGTGGAGAGTTTCTACATAAGGGTGAATGAGATGTTCAGGAAAGCCGAGATAGACCCGAGCATCGTGGGATGGTAGGGATGATAGCCCAGATTGTGAGTTTATATCTGGATGATCAAAGAACATGTCTAGAAGATTTCTTTCTAGTGGTTGATCATTTTAGGGACGTTTTTCTGAACTAATTCTCAGGCTTACCTCTGTTCATAGAGGTGGAGTTCACTATCGGGCTAATGCAATGATCTGCACTGGTATCCATTCCTCCTTACAGGATGGCTATGATGGATTTGAAAGATCTTAAGAGGCGGTTGGAAGATCTGGAAGCTAAGGGTTTTATCCCACCCGATACTTCTCCTTGGGGTTCACCTTTACTTTTTGCAAAAAAAGGCCGACGATACCCCTAGGATATGAATGGACTATCAGAAGCTGAACCAGTTAATGGTCAAGAACTGATTTCCCTTGCACGGTGTGTCCTACTCAAAACTCGACAACCCGTATTCCCTTCTCACACGGTAGGTTACATGGTCAAGGACTACACGACATGTACATATGGTACATGACGTGTACATGTGGTACATGATGTGTACATCATAAAACAAGGAACAAATTCTTTATGAAATGAATTTAGGTAACATTCATTATTATCTCAACTTCAACATAAAATGACTTATTAAGCATTTGGTGATGAAAGGTTAATAATTACCATGAAATGTGATTTTAATATGTTCAAACATAACATGTTTTGAACAATATTAAGAATATGAAATATTTATTAGTTATATGATTAAAATGATTTTTGTATAATAAACGTGATGAAGATGGTATTATTTTATAGAATAAGAATTTACTAGATGGATAGTTTTTCTATAAAAAAGTTTGACTAGATTATGGATAAAATTTGTCTCTAGTATCTCAGACTGAGTACATTCATATAAATCTAGAATTTGATGCTCATATTAATTTTAATCTTTATAAAATTGATTTAAAGAGTGATTTAATTGATGAATATGTTTAGGAGGATGATTACATAGAAAGAACCCTTGAGTTTGAAAATTTAAATTATCATGGACATGTTTTCAAACTTACTAAAGTACTTTAAAAAATTAAACAATATCTGAGAGAATGGTGGATCTTTTATCTAGTTTTTTAATTCAATTTTTTCAAAGAAATTGATTACCCCACTCTTTTTATTAATAAATTATCCAAAGAAACTATCATTATTCAAATTTATGTTGTTGAAATTATCTTTTAATGAACTCAAAAAACTATCATTGATAGTTTCGTAAAACATATACAGAGTGAATTTGAGATTAGCATGATGAGTGAACTTAATTTATTTCTTATAATTAAATTTATTTAGGAACAATAAGAAATTATTTAACTCATAAAAATATATAAAATAATCACTTAAATATCATTTTTTAAATGCTTCAAGTATTAGTACATCAAAAGGAAAAACATATAGAATTGATCATGATAAGTACGGGAAACCAAATGATCAAAAGTTATTTAGAGGGATAATTAGAACAATGAAATACTTAAAAACTAGTAGATTGAACATTATATACTATGTATACTTATGTGTGAGATTCCAAGAAAATCTAAAGAAATCCCTTTTTAAAGAAGTTAAGTTGATCTTCTGCTACCTTAAATGTACTATAAAGCATTGTTTATATTATTCATATAGAATTTAATTTTCCCTTAAGAATTATTTTTTTCATCTATAACATTTCATTTCTTATACGATTATTTAGTTTAACAGTATAGTTGGAAATAAAATTCAATTTTAATTTTCACCACTGAAGTTTAATTTGTGGTGACTCAAAACTTTTGGACTAATTTTTTTTGATATACCAAATACTCGCATATATAATTTTGAGTTTTAATATAAGTATGATTATTTTTAATAACATAAGAACTATAATTTTTTGTAGAAACCTCATACATCACTCTCATGTCAATCTCATTTCTAGGAAACAACAGATACTTTGGGATACATATAGAATAAGATATATTATTCACAAGATTATTAGTACTAAAAATTATCTTTTTAACATTTGTATAAAGCCCTTAAATTATAATATATTTGAATATATTAAAAATAATTTATTTATAATTAATATAAAGTGATCAAATTTTTTCTTCTTGTCTAAAATATCTCATGAAATAAAAAAACTCCTTGATAAAGTTGGAGGGAATTATTTATTATAGAAATATATTAAAATTTTAACATAGGTGCTTCACATCATCATGAAGTTCATTAAATGAAATTTATTAAATTTATTCTAAACCTTTTTCATAAACACACCTAATAGAAGATACTCTTTTAATTTAATTTTATTTACATTAACTTCTATAATGTACAACTTTATTCATTTTTTATTATTATGAATTATTTTAATAATTGTGTTTTCTGATATTATATATATTCTTTATTCTATGATGCTCTAAGGTGTAAATTTTTTCTCTAATATTTACCTTTATAAATTTTTCTCAAATTAATGAATATTCATTAATTCATAATAAATTTATGAAATTATGAGAAAGGGTGACATATTTCTTTATTTTTTTTCACTGGAGTCTATTTTATAGAACATAAGCATGTTATTTTTTAACATTCTCCAAATCCATATTCATCAGAGTATTATAATATATAGGTATTAGGAAATATATTATTCAAGGATCACCCTTTTTGATATTCTCATCAATTTGTTTCAATCACTCACTCTCATTATTTATAATATTCCCAAAAGAAAAATATCAATTTTTTCAATTTATAGTTCCCATATGGGGAGATTTATAGTCTTAAAAGAATGAATTTTTTTTATTAAATGATTTGTTTAATATTATGTATTCATTATCGATCTCATAAAAATTACAGGAAGTGTTTAATCTTTGTTTTGTTCACATTTACCATCGTAAATGTGTGTATTATTTAGAGAGCATGTATATATTTTTTGAGAGTTATCCCATGATTAGTAATTTTTCATTTATTTTAATTTAGGTGACAGAATATTTTTATTCATCTTTTTATTTCACTAAGAGTTTAAAGGTGGATTTTTTTATCAAGTGGGATATATTGATAAGTTATTATTTCTTTATGGGGTAAATATATGATAGATTCATGGAATTAATAAATTAAGGAATAAACGTTAAACAATGAGAATGATTTAAAATGATGGTGTATTATTTTGAATAATACTAGAAATATATTGTTTCTATCCCCGTGTGATTTTATAAATGATAAATTTTCATTTTCTTAGATATTATATTCAGAGGAAGGTTAATAAAATAATATAATACGAATTTTATTTTTTATTTGTTTTTTAACTTATTTTTTTTAATTTTCATTTGTATTTTTGATTTTCAAAATGTGGTTTGTTTTTTGTTCAATGATTCTTATTATCCAAGGTTTTGAAATATCATAAAACGCTTCATTATTTTTTTTGTTTGACTTTGGTTTGTATGTTTATGATTTATTGTATATAGAATTGTTGTCTAGAAGTTATGTTCCAATGAATTTAATTGATCTATACATCTACTGGAACATAGAATGTGTGTTGTGATGATGTAAAAAAGATAAAGTCACTGAATGATAGAACATAAAGCCACATGCATCAAATGACATATTTTTGTTTCTGATGCTATTGCAACTAAACCTGAATAACTTGGAATACAATCATTGGATATTTCTACAATAGGTGTTTATAAATTGAACCAAATCCATTGTGGAATAGAATCATGATTTTTATTGAATTTATTTGAAATTTAACTGCAAGTGAAGCTATGTAAACCTCTTTCTTCCATTGAGTTATCACATTTTTAAGATTTTTTCATGTGAGCTATAAAATATAATCTAGATTGGTTTTCACATAGAATTTCCTTTTATAATCATTCATTGTTTTATCCCTCATGATCAATGAGTTTATGAGTTTAGAATTTGTATTTTCCAATCCTTCTAAATTGAGAAGCTTCCATGTGTGAAGTTGAACCTATCAGCTGTCTTGTCGACAAAGTCCTATTGTGGTCTTATTTTAGATAACTTGATCAAAGAGGTTCTCATGGTTGAGTGACATGTATCAGATGTTATGTCAATGAAATTCTTGGATTTAATTTTGTTAATGTCGATGAAATTTAGTAAAATAAGTATTTTTTTTTGGAACTCAATACGTTCTGATGGTTTTACAGTCACGAGAGTTTTGAGTGTGTAACTGGGATTACTAGGATAAATTATACAAATCCTCTTACCACTTTGGATAAAATTGAAGGAATATTTAAAATATAATTATAATGGTAATAAATATCCTTTGGGGGTTTATGGATAGTTTTACAGAACTCTGAGAATTTATTTTATGTTTCTTTTTTTATTTTAATTTATAGTATTCTTATTAAGTTTATAGGATAATTTATTAATTTATGATATATTTAAATTTCTTCTACCTTTTATATTTTCACTATAATAGTTTGTCTGAATTTTTTTTGTTTGGATAACTTAATAACTCAAGTGGGAGAAAAAAATTCTATTCACTATTTGAATACCATTCACCCAATCTCGTAGTTTCATGTCACCCATCTTCTATGAAAACAAATCCCATCAGTAAAGTGGGAAAAAATTTGGACTAAAAGAAAAAAGACATAGATATTATAGGAACAACCATTAATCCTAGAAAAATTCACACTATGCTCATTAGGTCTGTAAACCTAGTAAAATTTTGAGTACACTTATATTACTTGAATATATTTTCTCAAACTAGTTGTATAAAATACAAAATGGTGATATAGTAAGGTACTTGGGAACTTTAGTGCATTCAAATCCTCATTCAAAATCTCCCTCCATGATTTTTATTATATTTAATTATTAAAATCTCTCGTATCAAAATACTTCAACATTGTCTTAAATTTAGGGTATATGTTTCATCATATTCATATTTTTTATATTCTTCTTAGATTAAAAGATCAAAATGAAAATTCATCTCATAGGACTTTTCCCATGAATTGTCCCCAACTTTTGATGATGGTATATGTGCCTCTATATCTGCCCTTCCTATATCCATCTAAAAGCACATATTTAAAACATTATGATAAATCCATGAATATAAATAATAACTCATGTATTTGGAAGTTAAGATTCACCTGAACCATTCCTACAAAATGTGTAAGTGGATTTAATTATTATTATATTACACTATGGGAGTTTCATAGATTATCATGAGTTGATAGTTGAGGAAAAAATTATCTGAGAAATTAATAATAGATTGTGATATAAACTTCTAATATTTATAAATCAAAATGGAAGGAAGATCCATAATAATACATGAAATGAATAAAAATTAGTGAAAAAATGAATTAATATTTTTGGATGAAAATATTAGATTAGTTAATTTCTAATAATAGTCGTTTATTAATTGTTTGATATTTTCTCTGTTGGTAGTATAAACATTATCTAGTAGACTTATCTACCTAATTTATGTAACTAGATCTTTATTACTCCATTTTATGGTCCTATGTACAATTGAAACCTTTTACATGGTTGATCTCATTTTTCTACATGATGCCATATATTATTCTATCATTATGGTTAATGTTTCCAACCAGTCATGATGTTATGATTCCCCAATAGTTTATTAGAACAACTCCTCTGTAGCACATTACACAGATTCCATATAGTGATGTCTACATTACATGGAAAAAATATTTCTATATTGGTTCTCTAATTACTCTCAGATATTTATGGTTCATTGAATAAAATAATAAAACTCTTGATAATAAAATAAACCTATACCACATCCCATGAAAAGGTCTTAATAGAAATCATCTTTACTTCCCAAATAAATAGTGGGATTTTGTGTGATTAAAGAATTGTATTTTTCCCTTCCTTTACATGTGTAACCCTTTTCATAGTAGAGTCTTCAAAAACATAGTTTTCTTCATATTGAATAAGAAAAATAAACATTGATGTATGGTTCCTCAATTGAAAGGTCTAAACATTTGATGAAGATTTAATCAAAACTGAATCTAGGTCATCTATGGTATGAGGGGATTTATCTAGAATATATAGTTAGTGTGAATGATATGGTCATATGTGATGATATAGAAACCTGATAGAGTTACACCGGAGTCTCACTTTGGGTTTTCATTGACCTCAATACCAAGTTCAGTAGTAGAGGTCTCCCCTTCATTATTTATGGTTCCCATATCAATGATATGATCTTCCAACTATATTTCCTATGAAAATTCCCCTTTATCTGGGAAGGGTGGCCCATGTGATCACACAGTAAATCCAATTAGAATTATCATATGATATAGTGTGATCCATGATTGATAATAATTCAAAGATAGTCTGATAGAAGAATTGGTCTGTGGAATGCTGACTAGAGTACTGTTGTCTATACACATCATCATCATTTTGAATTTCCATAAAACCATGTTGTTCTCCTCAAACATCATAGTAAGAATGCATGATCACCACCTATACGCATTGAAATTGGAATTCGACCCTTCATGAAAAATAATACTAAAAATAGAGACCTCATCAACTCTTTCTATGATAACTCCACCCTATAATGATATTCAAAATTAATGAAAATTCAATGAACTAGTGACATATTACACAAACATTCTAATAAGATCTTTATATTAAGTGAAAATGAATTGAAAAAAAACATGCTAAAACATAGACCATGACTTGGGAATCCAGGTTTATTGTATAAATTACTATAATATCTAGTACCATGGACATATTGGTGTATTAATGGGAAAAATCTATGTTCCCCATTAAATATAAATTTAGAAACACCACTATCAAACCATGTTGGAACTCAATGGGACTATAGGTCATATAAATATTTCCCCCCATTGAACTTAGCATATAACTTAGTAGAGTCACCCCGAGGTTTTTAGGAAGATATTCACTCCATATCCCTTATGTTATGTAATTAGTTATTTTTAATGTGGAAGACCTTACCCATGTGAGAGAATCTCTAGCCGAAAATAGCCACCAGAAGAGAAACATCACCTAAAGGCCTACCAGTTGAATACATGGGATTAGCTCTGACCTAACCATATAACCCCACATTGTATATTGATCATCATCCAAAATAAACTAGTAAGTATTTTTGGGTCTAACTAGTGTGTTGGTTTTGTAATTTCCTTGGCCTCTTCATCTTGGGGTTCAATCTATGCAATCTTAGAACTATCATGATCCTCATACTAAAGGAGATATTGAGAGATAAATAAACTTATCTCTTCATATTTTATTTAATAAGATCTAATAGACCCCTATCATAAATGGCATATCAAATATCAATTTACTAGGCATTTTGGGTAGTAAAAAACATGTCATACATATCATTGTGAATCGTTACCCCTATCTTATAAATATCCAAGGTAATTCTTCACACGTCCCCATATAATAGGTGGAAGGTATTAGTTTTGGAACACCAATAACTAACCAACTATATGGTAAGGCTAGTTTGATGATAAATTGAGAATTATGATGTTTGAATGGCCTCATAAATATTTACCACTTTTAGATAGTCCATGAACTTGGTCTAGCTTTTATTCACCCAATACAGCCACAACCACTCTTCAGAGAAATATCCCACATATGATGGTCCCACTAAAGGCTCTATTCATTCAAATAACTATATACAGAGGATTTATTAATGGTAATATATATTTTATTATCACTATTAATCACTAATAGATATTATTATAGGAAGTATTACTGCTCTTCACTACCCGCATTAATGACCTATCCATTATGAGAAATATTCTTTCGAGTGATAAGTTGTGATTACTTAGTTTGTATGAAAGGAGTATCAATATCTTGTTATGTAATTCATGCATCTATTAAGATTTAGAACATGTATAGATTAATACTATATATTTATTAATAGTTTAGTAGTGGTGGTCCAAGAAAACTTAAAAGCACTTGATGACATGTTTTGATTGGACATCGTGAAGCTCGTTGTCTTCAACCATTTCTTCAATGTAAGTAGCCTCTATCTTTGTAGCGGTGGTTATTAAAGATTCATTTATTTACTATAAAATATTTCAATGATGTTATATTCATGTTGATGTAGAAATTTATAGAAAGGTAATTCAATAACATGAGCCCAAGAAAAGGCTTGAAATCAAGAGGGTGAACATTTTACAAAGTATAAAATTTTACCTAGCTTCTCATGCTTAGGTTACAACACCCATATCACTATGCATTAATCATGATGAACAATAATTAATATTTATGATTGTATAGGTGTTATAATACACCCATTATTAAATACTAATTTTATTTATAAGGTGAGTTTGTATCGATCCCTTTTTTCCTTACATCTTTCTCCCTACTCTCATGCTACGTTACATGAGACCAATATCAAAAGGAAGGTGGTACACATGACTTAAAAAGAGATTATCATGAGACTTGAGAGAAAAGAGAGACTAAAAATAAAATATTAACCAAGTTTTATTGATACATAAAGAGTATATGGAACCCTATTTTTATTTTATGATTACATCATGAGCCTATCCCGAAATGGATGATTTCTACACCCAACACTAATTGTATGTGTCGCGTGCCCATATACTAATGTGCATTGTGAACTCAATGTTCTCCTTTTGGGGTCTTATCTCAAACTTGAGCCTAAATTATTTTATCAAATAATATAATCACTCAAGGAATGTATTTACCATAAAATTTTGTAATTTTATTTCTGATCAGAGACAATCTGAAGAGGGGAATTTTTTGGCCCTCACTTTTACCATGTTTGAAGACTTTAGTAATGGGAGATAATATCTTGATGAAAACAGTAATTGATGGTAAAAAATAGTCAATTTTATTCCTAGGTTCACTCAAGAACCAATATTCATTTTCTATCATACAATGTTATTGTGTGATCTTACCCCTTCACACGAATCCTAGATGACACACATATAATCCTTCAAGAAAATCGCTAACACAAACAACCTCCTCCACCCATGATTCAATCATTTGAATCCCTTGTGTACCCATCCTCTTTGACCAAGAATCTCTTAATCAAGTCACTTATATATGTAGGGAACTATAGGCATTTAATTTGTAATATCTATTTACTACTCGTCATTTTTCCTATAACTATACCTCATGGAATCCATTTGAGGAGGTGGAATAAGAATATATATATAGGTGACCCAATTATAAAATTCAAAAAAAGTGATTCACATTTGAGAACACTAAAGTCTCGAAGTTCTCTTTTGGTTGACTCTATAAGTCAAAAACTAAGGAAAATAGTGGAAATGAAGTCTAATTACCACATTCAAGTATTTGATCATTTAACCGTCATATAAGACCACTCCCCCAATGCTTCTTTAGGACTAGGGAAATGGACCCCTACCTATAAAAACTATACTATGGAACCATATACCCATTTATCCATGAATGTATTATACTAGGAAGAAAATTTTCCTAGTCTCCTATACTATGGTTTTACATCTCCTAGACCTACATACCAAGGATATAATTCATCTTGGACCCAATACTATGGTGATACTTTACCCATGCCCTTATATTAGGGAATAAATTTTACCTATCTTTTATACATGGGTGACACATCACCCATTCCCCCTTAAAAGGTTGAATATTAACCCAAGACACCATAATATGGAGACACTTATCCTAGAACTCCATACTATGGTGACACATAACTCATTCCACCATACTAGGGTGAGACATCCCCCTTTCCCCAATAATAGGGTGAAACTTTAGTCGGGCCTCTATACTGAGGTGAATCTTATCCCAAAACTCCATATTAGGGTTCCATTAAACCATAAATACTTTGATGAGCCTATTAGGGAACCACATGACCCAAGACATTTATCTGGGTTCCTAATTTTCCATGTTCATCTACATTGTTACCCATCTACTCATATATCCTCCCTAGCATCTTGAGGGACATGTCTGGGTTATTCACACTAATTTTCTCCCCCATAATCATGTATTTAATTTATAATAGGTATTGTTCATACCATGATAAAGAGTTCTAATTTTTTATCTTGAAAAAATAATACCATTAGGATTTCAATGATAATGTACTTCCATGTTAATGAGGGTCCTTATCATTAAGCCACAAGTGAAACCTACCCTGTATCAAGATTGTTCATATTGGATTCCCAATACAAACATAATATCCTTAAATAATCTATCCAGGATTCATTTTTATACTCAATGAGCTAGGGATACATACATGGTCCACAGATTAGGTGTAATCTTCAACCCTATCTCATCGATCCATATCCCCTGTGAGTCCATTTTCCATCACATAGTTACAAACAACTAGGTGGTAGATATATATATATATATATATATATATATATATATATGGGCATATAACTTTTCATAATCCAAAAAGCATTCATTCACCTGAGTCATCTTCTAAGGTAAGATAGAAACTTCCTCACACTGAGTATAATCCCCAACCATACCTTCTACTGTTTAGTAACCAACAAACAAAATTACCTTGGAAGGGGTATTCATGCATAATTACCGCTCAATATAATGTTATCAAACATTTCATGAAAAATTCATACTTTTTTCATGAAATTAAACAACATAGATTGATCATGGAATATGACCTTAAAATATGCAACTCAAACTATGAGGGATTTGATTCCGGTTAGACAAGAGATGTTAAATTCATCCTTGAGATAAAGTACCAACCCCTAAGAATCACTATAATTATATCTTCCATTACAGTGGTTTTATCCCAATATAGTCATATTTTTATGAATTTAAACTACATGGTATATAATATATTCTTAGAAACATTATACTTCTCAGAATAGGTCCCTAACGCATGACATTAAAAAAACTCCAATTGGTCATGGATGTATAACCTTATAAACCACCACCATGGCCCCTTCTAAATGAACTTAAATGGTATGATCTTCCCGATTAATTAGAATAAAACCTTGTGGGTTATGATGCACATCATATAGATATGTTGGAATCCCCGACAACATGCGTACTCCCAACTCCACAACACCTACCACCTCCCAAGATGATGATATATTTTAGAGTGCCAAGATGATTGAATTTAATCCACAATATAATTAACTAGTAAGATATAGTTTGAGACCATATGATAGATACATATTTTCACATCGACACATGGTAATTATTTATCACTCTCATTTGTAAGGTAACCATTATTGTTACATGGAAGAATTTCATAAATATGAATTTATTCTATCAGATAGTCAAAAATTATGAAATAAGGCTTCTTAATGAGTTAGTTGACCTGCCATCCTATTGGAAAACACACAGTACATGGTGTTTTTGGTATGTCCCAATGATCTCCTACCTTTAATAATATGGCTACATTACATCAAAACATATGGGAGTGGGGAATTTTGAAAAAAATATTCTTGAAACCCTATATATCTAGAATCTACACAACTAGAATCATCAAAATCAGTGAAAATTAAAAAAAATATTTAATGTAAACATACAAGGGATCTATTCAATTACAACATAAAATAAGATCAGCCAATAAGACCATAAACCCCATTCCAGGTTACTTATTTGACAAGAACATCACATTATTCTAACTTTGAAGAATATAGTGACATTCCATACTTGAAGTGAAATACCGAACCATGTCCCAAAAAAACAAATCCTTTGATAAGAACCAACATTTTTACAGAACTACCTCTTGAAAGGATACACAAAGTTAATTTTTAGCCATTAAAAAATATGAACTTGTAGTCTTAACAGACACCAATAGTGACTGGAATCATATGTCATTTATTCTATAGAATACTTGGAAATTAAATTATATTAACTCTCATTCCACTATAAGAGAACTTCATAAAATCAAAAAAAAAATAGACCCAATGTTTTACCTTCCCCATGAATAGAATTATTCAAGAATAAAATTATAGCATTTTAGGATCATGAAAAAAATACAATGGAAGCATCATGAATCCTAATGTGTGCCCATTTTATTGCACAATAAATTTTAATATTTAGATTATATATTCATTGAAATATCGTAAATCAGAAGAAAATTAATCACAACATAGATCAAAAAAACCATAGAACTCATCAATAATATAAATAAATAACACTGATTAAATAGGGGATATACAAAAGAATAGAATTTAAATTCCCTCGTCATGAATTTTAATATCCCCACTACTAAACAATTTATAAAACATCAATCGATTGTTATTTAGTCTATCAAAATTTAAGCATACCATACGTGTATCATTCCATGAATTTATAGGAATTGAAAATTGGTATGGAAGTTGTGGCTTACCCAATGGAAGAAGATGCTCATTTTTTGAAACGGGAAACTTGATCATGTGATGGATATTTAACCAAGTTGGTATAAAAATTGATATATTTTGTTGTAAATGTTTCAATGATAAAGGGGATTTAGGAGGGACTTCTTTGAAAATGTATAAGATGGAATATTGATAGATAAATTTTTTCCCTATCAATGGGGGTAGTAGATTTCCAATAAAAAAGCTTGCATTACTTAAAATGGTAGAATATGAGTCACAATATTAATATCGATTATAAAATAACTAATGTTAAATAATTTTTATAAGTGGTTTTTAATAAAGGTTATTAATATAACTAATTTTAAAAAATGGGTTTAATATCGATTATTTTGATTTCCAATGTTAAACTACTTATATAATTTAGTTTTAATGTCTGTTATATAATAACCAATGTTAATATAGTTTTAAAATTATTTATTATATCACTGATGTTAAAACAATTTTAAAAATTAAAAAGAGAACATTTTTCTTTTCTCCTTATATTTTTGATGCTCAATTTTCTAAAACCCTACACTCTATGACTCACAAGCACCCTCACTATTCATTGTTTTGATTCTTTGTGTTGGTTCTTCTTTTGGTTTCACTGCTCAGGATTGATTCTATTGAATTTCATCCTATTATGCATTGGATTTGTTTGTTCTACGTGTTCTTCTGAAGCATTTCTCTTCGTGGGTACTTTTTTCTCTTGTTGCATTTGGATGGTGCATCATTTTTCTGGTACCATTGGGTGGGTGACCTTGAATGAGGGATGGGTGTGCTGACACCCATCATCAGATATGCATCATATTTTGATGGACAGATGGGTTATTTGTCGTGACTTTTTCTCATGGTTTTTCTGTCTCTTCTTGTGTTACATTAGGTTGACACTACAAAGATTCTTCTCATGCTTTTTTGGGTGGGCAACTCGAAAGAGAGAAAGGTGTGCTGGAAACATTCATCCAGATCTCCTCAGTATTTCCATGTTGGTTGGAGGGATGCTCTGTCTTGTTGTGCCACCAGCACGGTGAAACTTCTTGGCAGAGGGCGTGACACATTTTTTTGATTGATCTCACTAGTGCACTGTCTGGCGAGGGGGCAATGAGATTTTATGGTGCCTGCTTGTATCTTCATTTCTTTTGAACTCATTGGATCCACTTGGCCAGTTCTTTAAGGCTTTTTCCCTTCTTGTAATGTGTTTCCTTTTTCCCAGTGCTAAAAGAGGTCTCTTTTTCCTTGATCAATAAAGGGGGATTGACCCCCAACCATTTAAAAAAATACATGTGTATATAAGTTTTTATATATATTTATTTAAATATGTCTATATGACAATATGCTTATATATTCATGTATGTTTATAAATTTTTACATCTACACACACACAGATATATATATATATATATATATATATATATATATATATTTCTCCATATATTTTTTATATGTTTCGATGATATGATCAACATACATATATTTATATACATATAGTGTTTATATATACTTAATATATATATATATATATATGTTAATATATATATTTATATGTGAAAAAGTTACATATTTATATTTTTAAAATTTATTTCTTATATAGAAATATTTATATCTTTTTGTGTTCTTTTTTATATGTTTTAAATTTACATTTTTATGTTTAAATATTTATATGTTTATTCATTTATATGTATTTAATTAATAAATTAATATGTTTATATGACTTGTTTTAAAAATTTTATATATAATTTATTTTATATGTTTTAAATTTAAATATTTTAAAATATTTATACATTTATATATTAATTTTTTCAAAATTAATACATTTTATATTGATACATTTAGATTTTTAAAATTTACATTATATATATCTCTTAAAATTTTAAATGTTTATATGTATTTACATGTTGTATTATAGTTTTAGGAAATTAATGGATCTTAATAGGATAAATGTATGATTTGTTGATGATTATAAGACATGGGTTTTTTATATCTTGGAATTTTTGAAAAAAAAATCAAAAAAGAGGGGCATGATTTTCATTCCATGTGTGAAGTGTTTGAATGTGAAAAAATTAGGGTCCATAAAAATCAAAGACCGTAAACTTTTATATGGATCTAAACATGGTAATACATGATGGATGTGTCATGATGATATAACAAAGAAGTCATGGTATAATAATGATTTTGATGTTTAATATAATAAAGAGGACCATCTTGATGAATTAATTCATGATTTGAACATCAAAACCGTTGAAAAAATTGAATGTGTTGAAAAATTGAATGGATATTATAAAAATTATTTTTTCTCTATTTTTACTAAATTTATAGTGTTATTTATAATATTGAGAATGGGTAATATAAAAGAATTTTTTTTGAAGAGATAAAATTTACACTAAATTTCTTGAAATTTTGAATGATATAATTTTTAAAGGAAATATGATTCAAGATTCCAATTATGATGCAAAAAAATATTATATCAAATGGGACTATGGTATAAGAAAATATATTTTCCCCAATTACTATGTGTTGTTTAGTAATGAATATTTAATTTTATCAAAATTTTCTATGTATGGCGAATCATTAAATGAATGGATGAGATATCCATCTACATTTCATTATGAATAATAGAACCCAAATAACCAACTAATTCATTCTTTTATCTTCCAATAATCCCTAATTTGAAGAATTTATTTTAAAATTTAAATTATGAAAGGATGATAAGGTGGAATACATTAATGTAATAAAAAAATTCTTAATTTTTTAAATGAAGATTATATTATTAGAATAGGACATTATATAGATTGAATGAATCTATATCTGAGACACATTATCCAATATAGTTCATGGAATGTTATGTTGATATTTTACAACCTTTACCAAAAATATATGTATAAAAAAACATATGTGATTATGAGCATGATTATTTCTATACCAAGACATCCTTTAAATTATATTGATGTTTATCTCTCATCACTTGTTGATGATTTCAAATTTATTTTGGAGGCAGGTGTTGTCATTTTTTATATATATAAAATTATTACACTATTTCTTTTTCAATTACTGTGTCCAATATAAATAAATTTCTTATATATGGAAACATATCTGGATAAAGAGTCAAGGTACATAAATTTATTCCAATTTATAAAAAATGTAATTCATATAATCATTTACTGAGTAGGAGAATGACAGTGTACATGGGTCATCGAAGTTTTTTGTGAATGGATCATCCTTATTGATTATTTTAAAAGGAATTTGGAATTTTATAAAATGATGACCCCCAACACCTTTTCCAATTGAAGAATATTATAAAAAATAGAAAAAATAGATTTCAAATTTAGAAATATAGAAATACTAGGTTGTAAAATAAATACATATATGAATTTTTCAATATTATTTGATTTTCCTTATATGTGATTTTTTGAGCTAAAAAATAACATTGATGTTATTTTTATTGAGAAAAATATATGTGATAGTTTGATTAGACCTTTTATTAGATATAAAGAAATGGAAATGGTTGAATTTCATGCATTATTAGACATAATATCTATGGGAATATTTTTTGATTTACCTACCACTCTCAATGGACAAAATAATTTATTTAAATTTGGCTTGTCACAAATTAACAAAAACTGAAAAGATTAATTTTACGTAGTATCTCTATGGTATTGTAATAACTTGTTATTATTGTTAAAATTTTAAAAAATTAGTTTTATTGAGGTATTTGAAGTTAATATTAATGAAATCTCTGAATTTCCATGTTTTGATGAAACGACTACTACTTATTGTGCTATATATAATGTTATTGATTCTTTTCAGAATTTATATCATAATTATATAAAAATTATTCATTTTCATTCATATAAAATTCATGGATATAAATTTGTTAAATTCAGTTGAGAATGATGTTTTCCTCATGCTATTTTAACTGGATATGAATATTCCACCATTATTAATTGATATAATGGTTTATCTAGTGATTCATTTTGTGTAAGAGATAAGGATACGTGGGCATGTATATTTATTTTAGATGTATAATTTTGATTGATATATCAAAATTATTAATGGATATTTTATAAATTTATATCAAATAGAGGAATATATTGTTCAAAAATAAATTTTGGATGAGGTTGTTGAATTATTTATGAACTAATTTTATATAGTGGGGCGATTCTGTCCCCCTATATCTTGGAATATATTTTTCAATAATGAAGGTAAGTAGATACTTATCTTAAATGAAAATTTAATTGATCTTGATTTAGTGATACTAGAACATTTATACAATTTTTAAAAAAATGGGTGAGGTCCAACCATATATATCAACTGAAATTTCTAGATTTAGGGTATATATACAAAAATTAATGAAATGTGGTTAATGAATTATAAAAAAAATACAATTGTTTCAGGGACTATAGATAATTTCAATGGTAATTCAATGTTATTAAAACCATAGAATGGTTAGTTGGGGGCCATGTGCTAATGTAACATCTTGGTATTTATTTGATCGACGGTTAACTCTTTGGTGTCATTTTATTGTGTCTTGAGGGGTTAGAGGATTAAACAAAGAATCGTAACAGGGGTGGACCTGAACCAGTAGCTTGAAATGATATATGTGGGCCACCGTCTTTCCAATGGTGTTTTTGGAAAAGGGTTAGCATCAGGTTATCTTGGTAATTAAACCCTGGAAACCTAGTTTGTTTTTTAATTTTCACATCTTCCATGAAGCTTACTTGACCAACAAGAACCATGGGAGCTTATTGGCTGATTTTTCCTCTCCCAAACTCATATATTAGATTATCAAATTGTTTGTTAAATTAGAAATCCTCTTCAAGTATGTAATTCTATTATTGAACGTTGATATCTCTAATTATTTTTATTACTGATTCCTAGAGGATAAGGAATAATTTGGATTTGTTAAACATATAATTTTTTATATGGGATTGTGGTTCTAGGATATCTTCCCTCTTCTCTTAGGATCCCTATTCCTCGATTTGATGTTATCTATACAAGAAAACTCATCTAGGATTTGTTATGATTTTAATCTAGATATTCCAAGTATGTATTTCGTGGTTGTTTCTTGTTATTGTAATTCATGTGTTTCTCGAATTCATTCATATTATATTTTAAAATGGATACTCATGGTTTAATCAATTTGAATCATAAATTGAACCTTTTGGTGAAATTACTATTTTTCCTGGCTAGTTTCATATTTTGAATAAATCCTTTATGTTGAAACAGATTACCTTATTTAAAAATATTTTTGGATTTAATTTTCAAATTTTAAATCCCCATTTTATGTTTTATGAGTTGTTTTTTGAATATAATACCAAATCATTTGGTGTGTGTATATGTTCCTTTAAAAAAAAATTAATTATCTAAATTATAATATTCAATGGATCATTTTTAAATGGGTTATTGCAATTTTTATTGAAAAAAATTAATGGGATTAGTTGGCTTCTTGTTTCTATTTTTTTAAAATATCAACTGATTCTTTAAAATGGGTTTTAAATGATGTGGTTATGCATAGAACATTTTTAAATGAGTGATTCAGAGGGATGTTTTATTAAATATGTAATGGTTTGGTTCATTAATTTTTATTTCCTTAAAGGATAATTTGTAACTTTGTGAAGTAAATAATCTTATCATAAAAATCATTAGATAACTCATTATGTATACTATACCTTGAAAATTTATTCTTGAAGAACATGATAACACATATTTTCATATGGCTTGTACTCTTTGAGGGAGATTAGGTGGAGGGTGAGATATGAAATTTTCCTATTATGGAATGATGATTGTTAATGAAGAGTTCAAGATGGATCCCCATTGTGATCCTTGTTGCTTAATATCTCAGTCACCTATTTGATAGGTCATAGGGAAAATGGATAGCTAGATAAGAGATACTAGATTTATGGTATTGTTTTTTAGACTCATACCATGACTAGACTCTCCTTATAGAATGTGGATTTAGGTTAGGGTCATTCTTGGAGGAGGGAATGTAACGAGTTGGTAAGATTGTGTACCTGATAGATTTGGGATTTTAATGCAGTCAGACATGGTTTTTTATTTTATTTGGTGGTATCAATAAAATATCTAAGATTATCCTTGAAATATGACCTCATCACATTGCATTGATACTTCATATATAACTCCAATAATTTAATCTTTAATAGGATCCATAGTTACCAATTTTGACATCCTTTATTGTAACTTCTTGATTAATATAAAGTACATTATTTATCTATGTATTTTTTATGATATGTTTTATTGTTTTATGATATATGTAACTACTTCATAACATCCATATGAATTGATAACATTTTATTTTGAAACTATTTTCAAGGATTTTATAAAACGGGCAGTTTTTCAAAAAAAATAGTTTGCATCATCTCTAGTGATTCCAAAAGGTATTTTCAAATTTGTAAAGTATTTCTTTTGAACCTTTATTTATCATAACCATATTTATGGATTTTTTCCTTTTAAAAATGATAGTATTTTAAGATATGTATTTATTTCATAGAAAATGTTTTTTATTAATGTTTTTCAAACTATCTTATCAGAATTTCTCAGTAGAGAAATTTTATAGACTCTTTAGTGGAATCCCACTTAGATCTATAGCTCACACATTAATTACAAATTTTCTGTTTTTAGCCTTCATTTTTATATATTAGTTGATAATGTTCTCTTCGTCTTCCATTGTGGGTACGATCATGGTTAGTCGAGGTCAGGTCACTTGGGGAATTGTGGATAGTTGTGGACCATAAGGAGATAGGTTGTGGTAGTTTTTTTTACTTTATGTTATTGCATGTTTTGTGTATACTCTCCTAATATCTAGTTGATTTTGTACTATTTTATTTATCTATTGATGTGTCTCCAGTATTTTTGGATTTATTTAGTATCTTTTTGGGAGAAATCATTCTGAAAGTCTATTTATTAATGCCTGGATGCTAGTCTCCATCCCATGGTGATCAAGAACTCCCTTTGGGAAAGTTGTGAAACATTTTGGATGCCAGTTCAGATTGTATTCCTAGTCCATCCATTATAATTGGAATCAAGGGAGGTTTTATATGTAGAAATACCTTCATTAAAATCCAATATTTTATTTATTTGGGATGAGTCATGGTATAAAACACATTATGAACATATCAATACTCAAGAGATAGTTTTTGAATGGGTGCTTGGTCACCATCATTTTCAATGATACTTGAGTTACTGGTGAAAGTGTGGACTTGATTATTTTATTTTGAGTTATTTATTTAATTATTTGGAGGATATTTGGATTTTTAGTGAGAATATATTTTATTTTTTAAATATCATATGGGTTTTATGTTGGAATAGATAGATGACCAGGGCTACACAGTGCCTTCATGGTCTAGTAAACTCTGAGGAATCAGTGTTATTGATCTAAAAATAAATCCAAAAACTATTTCATAGTTGGTGGGTGGTTTAATAGATCATTCTAACAAGACATTCATATTCCTAATCTAACTCCAAACATCAAACCATTTTTATTTTCTTCCAAAATGAAATCAGTAATGTGATATGTGTTTGGACGGTTCTATTTTTTTACGGAAAAAATGGGTGTGGTTTGATTTATGTTTTTGAGTAGTTATTTTGTTTTAATCCATTTGGTTATAATTTTATGTTGTTTGTAAAAAAACATTACTTCAGAACATGGTTTTTTTGAGTTCTCTAAAAAATGTTTTCAATTTCCAAAAAATTTTTTATGATATTTTTTGTTTGGAAAAATAATTTTCATACACTCCTATGTGATTTTAAAGGAATTTTTAATGAAGTTTGATTTTTATTTTATAATGGTTTTAAAATGGAAATAGTTTTTAAATTTTAATTTGGTATTGATGTCTTGAAACCAAAGGTTAATTTCCTTAAACTTGTAAAGGGTTTTTAAATATTGATGAATTTCTATCAAGATTTCATATATTAAATGGAATGGGAAATGTTTATTAAATGGGTAATTATTGAGTATTTTTTTTGAAATGACGTTTTGATAAAAAAATTTGTTTCTTCATGTAAAATATTTTGGTTTGTGTGTGTTTTATATTGGGTTTTAACTTACACTTCATTTGATGATCTTTTTTTTCAGGATGTATAGCAATGTCTCCTAGATTTGTTTCCAAGAATGATAGGTATTCTTATCATTTTTATGATCTTCTATGTATTCCATTGCATCTTATAGAAGTGGAATCTTATGTAAAAGTTTCAATCTAGAATCCAAATTGAGTGGGGAAGACATATAATTTCTAGTTTTTAGACCCTACTTATGTCTTCATGGACCATCGTCAATCTTCTTATAGAGAAGATAAAGGTTCTATGGGGAATATAAGGTGGCTAGAAGATGTTGAAGTAATATTTGATTCTCTAAATACACCTAATACACTAAAGGTCATGTCTAATTATTAATTTTTAGAGGGACCTGATTGAGAGTGGTGGGAAGTCGTAGTTCCTCTCTATCTTCTAAAAGAACAAAATAATAGTTAGTCAATTCAGTCTCCATTCTATGAAAATCTCTTAAGTGAAGGTGTATAATGTTTTTGAGACCATCAGCCTCAGTAAAGGTTAAAATTGAGTTGAGGATTATATCAATATGTTTTCATGTTTTTTTGTATTTTCACATGATCTTGTTGTTTAATACTCTCTTAAGTATCTCTATTTTAAATGAGGTGTCACCCAGAACATGAAACTGTCACATATATAGTTTTTATAACTTATTGTCCATGGATTTGTGTAAGATATTTTTCAGTTGGATAGGAAAAATAAAAGAGATAGGAAGTGGATAATGCCTCATTCATGGACAGATTATGTTATGATGTCTAATATAGTGGATCACTGAGGTTTTTTGTGTAGGTATTGTCTTCTTAGGGAATGAAGATGCATCTTGGGTGTTTCCAACATAGGGCACCCAGTCAATAAAATAATTTCTATGTGAAATTTATGATATTTTAAAGTTAGTGTGATTATTTGATTCATCTTCAGAGGTTTTATAATTTGGTTTACAATAAATTTATTATTTATAAAAGGATTATCAAATCCAAACCATGGAATAGTATAGGTTTTGAGACAATAGGGCTCCAGTTATAGGCCTTGATGTGGAGATTTTTAACATAATGGTGGATTTGATAGTTGAATTTGGTGCTCATATAGCTTGTGGATTCCGATAGAAAAGGGAAGACCATTTGATCTTTTCATATTGTAGTTTTTTATTTCATGGTGACCTTATTATTTGAGGATTATTATGGTTTTTCTCTTCGGGATCATTGATATGTTTCCTTGAGATCTCATTATTTTTTTATTTTTTATTGTCATTTCTTTAATTGGTAACCATTATTTAAAATTATTTTAATCCTTTATTTTTATTGTTCTCTTGTGGATGGAATATAATATTTTTTTAGAACCCACTTTTTTGGTTTATTGTTTAATTATTATCCTCTTTTTTCCTACATGGTTAGAGATCGATCTTGAAGTGTTGGGTGATCTACCCTTTTGAGATATTTTTATACCTTGTTGTGAACTAACTTGGTTGTGTGATATCTTTTTATTTGGACGCGGATAGTATTTTGGGATGTACTCAGGTAACTAGAACAGTGTGGTTTTTTTATGGGATATGCACACAAAGGTGTCAGTGTATATTATGATGAGCTCATTAAGAGGTGATGATATATATTACAAATACTATATTATCATATATTAAATTCCTAATGAATAAATCATGGACATTTTTGGTCATTATTGTGAATAGTTTAATCCTTAATGGATTTATGAGGGAATAGTCCCTTTGGAATCATTGATATGTTTTGGGTGTGCCTTCCCTTTGGGGTTTTGGCTTCTGTATTTGGTGGTTCTTCATAGTGAGTGTTTTTTGTCTCTTCTTTGGGTTGAATTGATGTGTTCTTAAAGTATTTTCTTCTCATGATCCACCATTTTTGTGAATCTTTAAATTGTGGGGAGACCAACATTAGGTCATAATTAATTCTATGGTTTTCTTCCTTCTTAGATATGATGGAGTGTTGTTTGGAGACATGTGATGATCTTGGAGGATCTATATAATGGTTTCATTGGAATGAATTCTTCACATTATTTTGGATTCAAACATGGCATTTCCCTTCTAGATGAGTCTTCCTTTATTTCATAGACTATCTACCTCATGTGTTAGGTGTGGGAATTTCTTTTTGTCTCATTATTTTTCTATCTTTCGGACTAGACAAATAACGGGGACATAAAATTCTATTGTATGGGGAATGGTAACATCTTTATTTTTCATTAATTGATGGAAAACACTCTAGTTTCATTATAAAGTGGATATAGTTTCCATAGAAATACCTAATTTCTTATGGATGGTGTGGACCTGAACATGTAACTTAGGTCATCCACCAGCTAGTAATCGAGGGCCACAAGCCATCAAGTGGGACTGGTAGTGGCTAAAACAATCATATGTGGCCACCAACCAACTACATTGTATCCACTAGACAACCAATGGTATTTCCCATATGTATTGGGATTATAAAGTAGCCACCAACGCGCGGATTGTGTCACTGGATGTCGTTTATCATCGGGGTAACATGTAATTGTACCTAAAATCCCCTATTTTATTTATTTTCTCTTCTCTATCAACACTAAATTGACCATATTGAACATTGGGATCCTATTGGGTGATTTTGGCTATCCCAAACTCATCTATTGGTTAATAAAAGTGTTTATCCAAGTGACCCTCTTTTTATAGTTCTTTATCTTCTTGGCCATTGATCTATCTTCATATATTGATTCATTCTTCCTAGAGAGAATGTCAGCCTTAGGGTTTTTGGACCAAAAATGGGTGATGTGGAATTATGGTTCTAGGAAATCTTCTCACTCATCTATACATACCTATCCCTTGATTCATTGTTCTCTATTAGAGTTGACTCATCTCTGATTAATTGTAGTTTGGTTTCAGATATTCTTAGTCGGTGTTTCTATATTTTTTATTCTTCTTATGATTATTTTGTTTCTTTAATTCATGTTTGTTCTATATAAAATTAGATAAGCATGGTTCAATCATTTTGATGCATAAATTGAACCTTTTTTGAAATTTTTTTATTTTTCATGGATAGTTTCATATTTTTAATAAAGAATTTGTTATGAATTTTTTTCATGCTTTCTACCCTTTTTGGATTTGATTTTAAAAATATAAATCATTATTTTAAGTGATGATAAGTGTATTCTTTAAATATAATTCCAAATGGTTTTCTATTTTTGTGTGTTCCATGAAATGTTTTTTGGGATGATGTAAAAAATAAATTACAATGACTGAAAAGATAAATGCTATTTGTATTTCCAAACATTGAGTGTATTTATTTTATTTTAGTTTATCTTTGTTTAAAGTCCCAGTTGGGTCTTTAAAATTTATTTTAAATTAATTTGTTGTGTGTGTACCCTTTTGAATTTAATAATTCAATGTTATGTTTTATTTAATTGAAAAAGTAATGGTTTATAAATTTGGATTTACATACAGGCCCATTTGGAAATTTTTAAAGTAAATTATCTTGTTGTGATAATTCTTGGATAACCCCTTATATATACTTTTTGTTGAAACATTATGCTTTAAGAACATGATAATGGGTGTTCACACATGGATTTTACTCTTTGAGGGATCTTGGGGATGAGAATGAAATATGAACTTTATTTTTAGTGGAATGTTTTTTGTTCATGTTGATGTCATTATGGATCCCCATTGTGATCCTTGTTGCATGATATTTCTATTACCTCTTTCACTTGTCATGGAAAACTTGGGAAGCCATATTACATTCCCAACATTTTTGTTACATTTTTTTAGACTCGCACCCCAACTAGAATCTCCCTATATAATGTGAAATCATTCTAGGGATGTGATCTGAGGAGGTGGGTGTGCGTTGAGTTAATAAGATTGTGTATTTGATAGATTCCACATTTTAATGGAGTAGATCATGGATAGTTTTCTTGTCCTTCATGGGCTCACTAACACATCTAAGACTTTACTAACACTTGACATTTACACTTGATATATGAGTCTAATCATTCGATCATTAATAGGTGCTGAACTTTCCAATTTTACATCCTTTATTGAAATAGTCTATAAGCTACGTGCTTTATCAATTTATTTCCATTGATATATTTTATTGTTCTATGTTACATGGTATCATATAATTGCCTCACTATGCCTTGATGAAATTTTTTTGTGAAAATCATATCAAAGATTTTATAAAATGGGTGTTTTCATTCAAAATGTTTTTGGGGTGTATCATATCTAGTCATTCTTATTTTTTTTAAAATGGAAAATATATTGGTTTCGACCATGTATTTCTCATAACGTGATCTATGAATTATTTTTCCATTTTTAAAAATTAGCTTGTTTTACCATCATTCTATATAGAGTAAAAATCATGTTTCTTATTCCTATTCTTTAAACGATCATATCGGAATTTTTTGGTAGAGAAATTTGATAGACTCTTTGGTGAAATATTATTGGGATATATAACGTACACTTTTCTTGTACCTTTTTATGTTTTAATCCTTCATGTTTCTATAATGGTTTATCATGTTCTCTTCATATTCATTTATGTTTCTGATCTTGATTGGCCAATGCTAGGTGGCTTGGGACATGGTCGGTGGTCATGGACCACTAGGAGATATGTTGGGGTAGTTTTTTTTTCTAATTTTTATTCATGAATATTTTTTGTATCATCTCCTTTTATCTAGTTTTGGTTTTAATATTTTATTTACATTTTTATGTTTCCATGTTTTTCTTTGATTTATTTTATCTATTTTTGGGTGAAATCACTCACAAAGGTTGTTTCACAATGCCCGAACACTAGTCGCCAACCCTTGGTGACATGGAATTACCTTTTACCTTGTAATGATATAGTTTGAATGCTAGTTCAGTTATTATTCATAGCAGGTTCACTATAGTTAATGTGATCACATGGTCTGATTTCAATCTTGTTGGTTATACATTGTACAAAAAAATAGGACAATAAGAGTTCAGTTTAAAATAGTGGAGTGATGGTCATTACTGAATGAGTTCATTTTTAACTAAAAATGATAAAAAAATTATACATCAATAAAACATTTTGTATTCATTTAGGATAAATGTGAAATTTATTGTACTAAATTTTGTGACCCAAAGATTAAGTGTAATTGTTATGAAATTAATAGTTTTGTAAAACATGATTATTATGGATTTAAACTTGTTTTGAAAAATATTTAGTTTGAAAGGGGAACCATTTATCTATATGCAGCATGTAAAGAAACAATTTTATGTCATTTACCCATAAAATTATCAGTGGTTCGTCGCTTTTCAATGGAAAATTCCAATTATGAGAAGAGGATGTTGATGATATTGTGGAATTTTGATAGATTTATTCATATTTTAAGTGATTACTTGATGATAAAAATGAATATGATGTAGACATAGTTTATACTATGAGAAATTATCAATTATATGGGATATTGGGAAAAAATTATTCTCCTAAATATTCTTATATATATATACATATGTTTTTTTAAACACACGCATGTAGAAACACTATTTCTTATCATTGAAATTTAATTCTATTTTATTTTATCATATATACAATTTTAATATTATTTTTTATATTCATTAGTTTCCATAATTCATTTTTTAGTTGGGGATGTTTGATGTAATTTTATTCCTAGATAATATTTCATTGTATTTATCTTTTTTAGGTATGCACATTTTTTCATCTACATTTGTTAAAAAAAGGACCAAACTTTATTTTGAAAAATCAAGTTTTTTACATAAAACAATATTTCTCCCTAATAAAAAACATTGATATGGAATTTCACCTTTTTTTATATTGATCTTTTCTACCTTCTGTAGTAATATTTAGATTCATGAGTTTAAGCTACTCATTTGTTTGAAGATGACTAATATTATTCTTTTTTTTTTGTGACAATTCATTTTTATTCCACATTTTCAGGTAGAAACTTTTATTCTTCTATATTAGTTAACAAAATAGACATAATTTTTTTTATTATGAACACCCTAATTTACTTTCAACTATATTTTAATTGAAATAAAATATAGGAACATTTAATTAAAAATTATTATATGTTGATAATTTCTTCTATTTTAATAGTAATCTTTACATTCAATAGTTTTAGTTTAACATATTTTGGTTGAAGAATCATCAAATATTTTTTGATGTTACTATTTCTTTGTATTATTCATTTTAATATATTCCATTTTATTTAGCTATATTATAATATTATAGATTTAATTTGACTTATATTATGAACAATCAACTTTTTTACATCAAATAATCTTTAAATTTTAACCAAATATAGTTACACATAATTTAGTAATGAACCATACATCTATTTAATGTATAGACACTAAAGAAGAGAGAAATTTACTAAGGTATTCATATGTTTTATCTTAAAAATATATCTAAAATAATTAAATTTTTTAATGAAAATAATTTGTTGGGAATTAAAATTATTTTCAACTCTTCTCATTCTCCAGTGAATATAATACACAATGTTGGTATATGTGGGATGACACATTTTCCAAAACATTCACTTTATTATATGAATTATAGCTTTCCAATTGAATTTGATGATAAAAATAAACAATTATGCCTAGATGTGAAGCTATTTTTCTATTTCATTTCCATGTAGAATCAATGTACAATAAGTATATTATATTTTATTTCATGGAGTGTTTAATAAATGATAAATGATCAGTTATGGGTGTGAATAATGGTAAAATATAAAAATGGATTTATTTATTTTTCCAATGGATCAAATGATAAATAATTCATATGATAAAAATTATATCTATTATATTATAGATTAAATTCAACTTTCATGATAGGAAATAAGTTATGAAGAGGTGGATTTGTATTAAAAAATATATAAAGAGGGATTTATAACAATTTATATTTCAATTTATATTTTCCAAATGAAGTAGAATGAAAATCCATGCCCAAATATGAGATTTTAGGTGTAAAACCATGGTAGAAGTTTTTCACTAACCTATAGGAGAGAAAAAATTGAATGTCTTTGTATGAAATCGTGGGACGTAGAATACAAGGGGAAAATAACTTTATTGGAGTCTAAACTCTAAGAGATGAATTAGTATATGGATGAGGGAATTAAATATAATGTGTACTCTGTTTTTAGAAATAGAAATACATTCATAGCCTACAAAGATTTAATATCTAGATACTATACCTTCTCATTCAAAACCAATTGTGTATTATAAATTTCATACTAAGGATCCCCATTTACATATTGTATCATATGGAAGCATATATAACATGGGAGATTATTTACATCATAACCTTCTGAATTTGGATTAAGTGAGAGTAAGAGTTTATGATGTTATTCACCTAACTAAACTAGTTTCATTACCTTCTGAGGAGGTGGACATAGTTAGAGAGATTGTGGGTCATTATTTTACTATGGTCAACTGGAATTGGTCACTAGTTCAAATGCTAGGTATGCATTGTTTTCCAATTTTTACTTATTTTGAATTCAAATTACATCTATTTTTTTCTTCCATTTACATTATAAAATACTAACTAAAATCTAATATATCATTGAAATATAAAATCATTAGGAACCAATACATTCATATACTTCTTAGTTTTCTAAAGAGCTAAAAAAATTAGAATGAGTTATATTATATTGAAGAAATATTATGAGTTTCAAATGAATACCGACATATGTGGAAGAGATTATGCATTAATAACATTTAAAAATACATCTTGTATGTTTTTATTGGTGATGAGATCTCAGTATCCATGTTGTATCTATTTTTTATATTTGTATATTTCAATTTCAATTTTCAAATAATTATGTAAGTATAACTTATAAGTATTTAATTTATTACATATATAATTAGTTGTCTCCAAAATATTTTTAAATAAAATGAGATCACTTTCTTTTATATTTTAATGGATCTATAATACATTTCATTGATTTTAATATACCTAAAGAATCTTTATGAAGTTAAATAAATATATATATTGTTATAAAACTCATAGTTAATGTGTTGGTTACTTTTATTAATTGAAAATAATGAAAAATTATATTATTATGAAATAATATTCATTATAATTTCATTAATGATGATTATTTTATATTTTTGTAAACATTTGATGTTATGTGTATTCTTCCCACCTTAATTCAGAACATATTGGTTATTCTCTTTACTGGGTGAATTTCGTGACTGTTTCATGATATTTTGAATTCCTATGTTTTATTCTATTTTATTCGTTCTTTAATATTAAAATTTTCATATTAAATATGTTTTGGTAATATATATATGAAAATAAAAAATTTCATAGAAGGTGTTTAATAGGTTTTACTAATTGGTAATGAAGTCAAATATAATTAATTATGGGACACTGCATGCAGAGAACTTTTATACTAGTTAATAATTGTTTACCCTTACGTATATATTGTTTTTTATTTTCAACTTCAACTTTAATAACCTTATTTTAACCTTAAAATAGAAAGTGGTGAATATGGTTATTATTCTGTATGATGAATTTTTGAGATTATCATAACAATAATGATGATATATTTTCATTAGTTCAATTTATTCAGAATTATTATGATTTAAAGTAATATGTTATATTGTATATTTAATAAAATTTATTTTATTTTTTGTGTTTTAGTGATTTTTTTATCATATTTTCCATAATATTTAAACCACCATTGGGCGCTCTCCGCGCTCTCTATGGAGAGAGCTCTCCATGATTGTATTCCCCTCTAATGAAGGGTTTGTGTCCTTCCATGCCTTCTTCAGCTTCTCTCTTTCTAGCCTCTCCTATTCTCTCATCTGAGTGGATACCTTTGCACCTTTCCCTCTTTGGTCTCAAGGTTCTCCATGCCTCTCCAGGTCGGAGAAGGTTTGGTGCTTACTTTAGTCTTCGGGTTTGTGGTTTGGTGGTTGATGGGTCTCTAGTCACTTTAAGAGTCGACATCTCTTCCTCATTTTCAACCACCATACCTTGGTCTGATCTAGTGTTTTTTCGCTCCTCTCTAGGCTGAAGTGGGAGTGATGGATTCATAGGGGGTTTGTGCCTTTTGGTTAGGTGGTCGTGCAAGGATTATTCATCAGTGTTGATAGTGGTGGTGGGAGATTGGGGTTGGAATTGTGTATTGGAGTTGATGTTGAGAATTGAATGGTATGGTGGTGGTTTGGTTGGAGATTCATAGGTTCCAGCTCGATGTGCCATTGCGTTGATGGCTATCGGCGGTGTCAGCTATGATCTATGGATGTTTTCGATGAAGGGTTTCGACAACATGATGACCTCTAGTTTCTTCTTCCTCATTTATGTATTTGATGGATCATTGTATTCATGGAGAATACCCTTAGGTTCATGTATCACAGTTTGTTGGATGGTTTCATGGTTTCACCAATGGTTTTATGGCTCGGGCTAATGGCGATGGTCAAATCAGAGTGTGTTCAGAGGATGAATGATCTAATGTTTGAGGTTTGAGGTTCATTTCTTCCTCACTTATCCCTGGTTCGAGGTCTCCCTTGTGGTTACTGGTGTTTTTCTTCTAACAACGTGGTTGCTTCTTGAAGAGGATGACTTTGCGGAAGGTCAGACAATGAGGATGATGATGAGGTTGGGGATGATGAAATCGGTGGATTGTCTCATAGGTGACCTAATATGATGTGATTATGGATTTGTGTGATGAAACACGGCTCTATGTGGTTTTTTGAATTGAGTAGGATGTGTGCCTTGCTCAATGCGGCTCTCATAGATATTTTTCTTGTACGATTAATGGTAATCCTTAAATCGGATTTTTAGAAAATTGAAAAAATGGATTTTGATGGATTTAAGCCCCCATCTAGGAGTATTTATATACTATTATATAGGTCTGAGTAATATATATATATATATAAGTTTCTTGGATGTTTATTATCATAAAAATTGATGTTGTAGTAAATGTATCATTCAGTTTTAATCTGTTGTTTTATTGTTAACTGCTACTTGATTATTGGTTATAGGTCATGGGTTATTGAATTTTACTATATTCAATAAAAAATAATTAGGTTTCAACACTTGTTATTATGAAGACCTATCTAGAAATTCACATTTAACATCAATTTTCAAAACAACCAATATTGAAAGTGACTTTTGATATACGTTTTTATTAAAAATGATGTTAAGAGTAACTATATAAATATATTAAGTCGGGATTTAAAAGTATTTTATTATTATAATTTACATTCAACATTACATTGGAAATTTTTATTAAAAATTTAACATTAAAATTGACTTTGAACGTTAGTTTTTATGAAAACATATATTTAAAGTCTCTATATATATGTATTTATTCATAATTTCAATGATGTTTTTAATAACTAAAGTTTAATGACACATTCAATTTATTAATATAAATTAATTTTAATAGTATAATTTCATTCTAATATATATTTGTATAACTTTTTCACTGACGTTAAAAAAGTAAAATAACTAATGTTAAATAGTTACATTCCAACTGTGCAGGGGACCCTTCTTCACCTTTTTATTCTACTTAATTATTCCTATATAATTATTCATATTTAAAATATATAATTAAAATGTATATTTGATTCTAAAAAATTTTTGGGATGTGTTTTTTGTATGGGGTAATTTTATAATGAAGACCTCCATTTTATTTATTCATAACAATCTTTTATTTCCTTTGAATTTCTTTTGAGACACTGCTTCCACGAATCTTCTAAAGGAATTAAAAGGTGACATAGATTCCTTCATTTGTTTCCTCATATATATAATTAATTAATTGCTTAATTGATATAAAAAATACATCGAATGACTTAATGATGGTTCAGTGTATGTATTCTAGTAATGTGTTTACTTATAAGTTATTTACTGAACCTTTTTTTCATAGTTTTTTTTATCATTGTATGCATCTTATGCTTGATATAGATAGTTGTGTCCAACATTATGGAATGAAAATGTCTATAGTTGTATACAATTAAGAAACTAATATTCATCTGTTAAATTTTTATAACATGAATTATAGGAAATTATATATAAAACATAATAGTTTTACCTGAAAATGTATTATAATAATGATTGTCCTAGTATTGTGATCACAAAAAACTTCATTTTAGAGAATAATGAATTATATTTAAAAATTAAATCATTCATGTTTCCTTTGACTTTCCCCATTCACATATTAGATCACTCATTCTTATCCCCTATACCTATTTCATCAGCAATATCTTACGCTTACATTACATTTTGTTTGTCTATTTTAGAAAATGAAAATTCCTAAAAATCCTTTGATTCAATTCCTCCTTCTTGGTAGATATAATCTAGTCAAAAATATACAACTAAAAGTTAATAAACACTTTCTATCACACCTATGTGATGGTAAAAATAAAAAAATTTATGTCATTACCAGGTAGAGTCAGGGATGGGTTCTTCTGATTTTTTTATTATTTGTGTAAAATATTAAAAATATTATGTTGAGGTAATTACCTATATTCAAAATTGTGAAAATATGTTTTTATTTTGGTTTATATATTCATTTTATTACTACTAAAATTGGTTTTCTTGGCTTCTAAATTTGAAATTACTTCTCACAATAAATGTATTTTTATTAATAATTATCTAAAATTTTGGCAATGAAATATTAGTTCCCAAATTAAAACATATTTTTTGTGATTTTAGAGCTATTTGAGATTATCTATTAATGTATGTGATAATTGGAATCATAATCCATTAGTTTTTTTCACTTGTTGTTTCTATTATAAAAACATAGTGAGAAAGTGTGGGCATAATCAATTATAGTGGGACCTTGAAGATACAAAAAACAAAAAATATTTTAGGGTATAAATAAAGAAATAAACTAAATTAGTAACTAAAACTAAAAATCCTAATAAAAATGTTTTGTTAAGTGAATGATCAAATTCAAATTTTACAACACCAATTTTGTGAAATTCAAAAAAAACTGAAAGAATATTAAAAATAATAATTAATATAGAAAATTTTAAGGGAAGGGAAGAAATGTTCATAATGAGAAATTTCATAAAATAAGAGAATGAAAATATAAAATGTGAGAGTGGAGTTGTCCATGGAGTATAAAAAGAGGAAATAAATGAAATATATACTTTTTTAGAGAGTATTCACATGATTGTTTTTATAATTATACCACTTTTTTCATGAACATTACAAATATGAGGTGACCATTATTATTTGTTTCCCATAAAAAAGTTAAAAAGTCCAACTAATTTGGTATATTGAGTAAGAAATTTTCTACATGATCATCCTATAAATTTATTTCTAGACGTTCCTCAAAAAAAATATGATATATAATATAAAACAATTATGGCATAAACTTATTATTTATTTTCATCATATTTTAATTTTATAAAACATGAATTTTAAAATGATTCATATTGTTTTAAATGTGTATAATCAATACAATATTACCTTTTTGGAAGTGTTAAAATGAGACTAAATTTGAGGAAATTTATTTTGATAAAAAAACTAGAAGACTGTATTTCAAAATTATCATTTTTCCAGATCCTTTTCATGAAGAATTATAGTTTCCATATCAAAATATTGAGGGAGGTTTTTAAATTTTTTTGTCCAAATATTTCAGTTTATTTTAAACTCAAATTATTATTGGTCACTCTTATATCATTAGTGAGGATTCCACAACATTGAATCATGTTATTGAGGTTTCTAAAGAAGAAAATTTTATGTAATAGGCAATTGAAATTTATGAGATAGAAGTGAATATTTAAGATCACTTAGTCCTTGTTCTTGAGTCATATAAGGAAGGTGAAAAGGATATAGGAAACAGTGATTAATATTATGCTCATCATAATGGAAATAATTCACTTACTAAGAATTATATTCAACAATAAATGGATATCACAATCATTTATGAAGAAATGAATTAAGATTTCACCTTTTTCATCTTTTATCCCCCATTAGTTTTTAAATTTTATAAAATATTAGTGAAGAAGAATAAACAAGCACATGGGTACCATTAAAATAATGATTGTGAAGAGCTATTTATTAAAGTGGATACAGTGGTTAGTATCAATAAAGATCAATCATCGCATAATTTTTTGGTTAAACCACTATTAATATATTTCTCTAGAACGTATAAATATAACACCATGTGGGGGTTTACAAAAAATTTAATTTCCTTTTATTTTTATTATTTTTTTAATAAAATGAAATATATTATTTTTTTTGTCTATTCGAATTTGATGGATATAATTTATTCACCTTCATAATGTTATTTTATAAGTATATAAAAGATAAAGTCACACTATATCATGGAATTATGTTAGAACTAATTTCATTTCATCCATGTTATTTTGGTTTTCTTAACATCTTTGGATTGAAATGTTCTTGATATTTTTGATATTTTTAAGTACAATACATGAATGAATTTTTATGGAGGGGTGGCTACGATATAATCCATGTGTTAAATCCTCCACCATAATTCTACATCAACCAATGCTCAAACTATAATAGCACCCAATTATGGGAAATTTCATAACAACACCATGGAGTATGGGAAGTATCCATGGTTCAATGTAGAAACCACATCATAGGATAGATGAAGAAAACTTTATTAAAAGATAATGAAAAAAATTAAAGTGGATATCCGTGTTCTAATTATTATCATAGGGACACCAAGATGAACAATGATTTATGGTGCTTGGGTGATGCAGTGTAAACAAAGAACCCACAATATAGGAAGGATAACCATGATGTAGGAGGGTGCTGCAAGTGAGAATCTTAGGGAACAATGGAATAGGATTGCGTTCTAAAATTTTGTGATTTCTTATATATCGTAGTGATGGGGGAAATCCCATGTATTCCTATTTAGGGCCATTGAACCTTTTGGCTATTTTAAGGGTTCCCTATCAACCTAGTTCAAAAGAGGGTTATATGAAAATTGAATAAAAATGGAAATTATAGAAGTGTGAGGTATGGGAAAATATTCTTTATTTCCCACTTTTACACTTTATATTACTTTATTGGTTTTATTTTATATTATTTTCTGTTGTTTGTTTTATAAAAAATTGATTCATTTTTTTGAATTAGATATTTTATTTTTTAACATTTGAAATATAATTCTAAAAAAATTCAATATTTATATTCTTTTGGGGAAAATATTTTATGTGTGAAGGGGTTGTTTCGATTGTTATATTATATAAAACAATATTTCTTGTATTTTATTCATTTTATAACATTGAACCTCAAACTAATTCACGATTCTTGACTAATAACTAAATCCAATTCCAATAACATTTCCTAATGTTTATTAATTAACCATCTTGTGAGGTATATCAAAAAAAAATCATTTTATTTCATATTCACTTCTTTCTTTGGAGAAATTTTTTATTTTGTTTTTTATTCTTGAACATGAATTCATACTTTTTTGAAGATCATTGGTTTTTTTAAAATGAATGAGGTACAATTTTTCAAGCCCCTTGTATCCAAATGAGACCAACTTTTACATCTATCTTACATTAATACATTATTGACCATGAATGACATTTTATTAAGCTACAATATAATACATAATTCCTTGTTTTCCCAACTCTTAAGTAATATTACATATGAATATATCAAGATAAGTGTGGGAATGATGAAATGACTCTATATAAATTTCAATGATTAATAAAAGAAGATATAGTGATGAGGATCATTTAAACCCATGTCCACCATGATAATGAAACTAAATTCATGTTATAAAATTAATGAAAACATGAAACTTATATAGTAGAATGATTTTATTGTTACCTTCAATTCAAATTGGATGAGGAACACTAAGGAAAAAATTTGTTCTTCCCTCTAAGGTGTATCCACAAGTTTCACTGAATCACCAAAATTATGTGGGTATGATCATTTGACATTCATGATATTCTAGAATCTGAAAAGAATGTTGAAGGAAGAGGGATTTTGTGGGAGAGAATATTGACCAGAGTTTTTCAAAAGTGTTACACATACACCAGAATCATAACATTTCCTCCTTTTTCTAGGTTTTGAGGATTCTCTCCAATCCATGCATTTACTATTAAATTTTACAAAAATATGAGTAATTCCCTCCATTATATCATATTTAACCCTTGGTGATTAAATATCTTATACAAATTTTTTATAGTTGATTTGTTAGGGAGATTCAAATTTTAACTCCTTTATTTTTGGATGGATAAATTTGATGTGGTTGTTCCAAATGAATTGAAAAATTCAATTAAAAACACAATGGCTCAACCCTATATTTCAACATGATATGATCTTTCATCCATCATTAGATACCTTCCTATTATAAAATATGAAATTTTAAAAGGATTAAATATAATCATTTTACTATATATTGTTCCATAATCTATGAAACACCATTATGTAATATAAAATACATGGATTTAGGACATATTACACTCAATCTACCAACTTCACTAAATTTTGAAAGCCTTTCATGATATTTCCCATATAACATATCATATATGAAAACATGTGAAAACATATACAAAAGTACTTTTGGATATATTTTGAAACACTTTTTGAAATCAATCATTAATGCCATTATGTTTTTCATTATATGGAATGACTTATGATAATTCCACATGAGACTCCTCTTTGGATAAAACTATAAATAAAATTCTAACTTATCTCCAGTTCAATCTCAATACCCATTTGGTAAAATAAAAATTGTGAACACATAGTCCATTTTATTATTAAAAAAATATATGAATCATCAAATCCATAAATGTAAGCAAAGGTAATCCTCTATAAAATCATCAAAGATACTCAAACTACAAAGAGATCTGGCCTGATCTCTATAAAAAAACATGTGTCTCTATATATATATCCACCTTATTTATCATATTTCTCTATCAATATTCATATGTTTACATTTTCTATGATATCAAAATTCTGTTGGACACTGAGTATGTCAATCTCATATAGAATCCTCAATCGTTCTTGAATATCCAAGTATAGAATGACCAAGTCATTGAATACATCACATGTCATTTATCTAATAGATGAGCACATAACATTTCCTTCATCCAAATAGATAATAAAATGAAATCTACCTTAAATTAGAACCATAAATTTTCTCATTATTTACCAATTGATGGATAAAATTCCATACTCATCATATGAGAGTAAAATCATGTATTTTTTGAGATACAATGGACAAAAAAACATACCAAACCACCCATAATTAGTTAAGCATCAATGATTTCATAAGACAGGTGTAAAATTATAAAGGTTATTATTCTGGGTATATAACCAAACATAGCTTGTGGGGACTCAAAATATTAACGATACACCCATGATATCTCAAATATATAGTTTATACCATTCGTTGTGCCATACTTTATGGGTCATCAAGTGTAAAAAATCATTTTGGGATTCATGAGCATATTTCATATCATGATACAATAATAATTATCATCATAGCATTAACATTTCATCATAAACTATAATACTCCATAATGAAAAATAGTTAATGATAAATCAAATTATTTTATTGAGGGGAGAATTATAATTACAATTCAAAAAAATTATACCAATATATATATATATATGAAACCAATATGAAATAATGATAAATTAGATATTTTATATTGTATAACAAGATACATTTTACATTCCTATTCTATTTTAAGAATATTTTAACATGACCTACATAATCATTTGTTTAACGTATCATGTATGATATACTTCTAGATCAACCATGTGTTTTGTATACTTCTTGGGGTTTTGTTAAACTGATTACATATCCATGAAATAACCACCAAAAATCTATGTGACCATCTAATAACATTATTCTATTAAACTCTTTACTAAGTAACATCTATGAAATATTTTAATTTTAATAATGGATAGACTTTTGAATCATATAAATAATGTTCAACTCCTTAAGCACACTCAAACATCTTACCTCCACAAAATACAATCTTATAATGTTAATAAATTTTTCTCTCCTTAAAAACCATTTCAAACTACATCATCATCATTATTAGAACCCTTCCAGTGAAATAATTCACTAAAATAAACTAGTGACTTCTCTAAATATTTACATTATATTTTTATTGAAAAATACTAAATTTTTTAGGATAATGTGAAATTTACCCCATTATTTAATCTAATATAACATTTAAATTGTTGATTTACCACCATATACTAATCATTTTAGGATATATGGATAAATTTCATAATAAATTTGTGTAGTATATTATTTTATGAATTAACTTTTAACATAGCTATGTCAAAATATACCTCCAATGGACTCTTATAACATTTTTTTTTCTAATATCATGCTACCATAAAAAAACTCATTTCTATTTGAGAAATAACATTTTTAAATTTTTTTACAAATAAAAAATAATTTCTAAATCAAATATGGTGTTCTATGTGTTTGAAACATTTTTTAAAAATTATACTTTACCAAATGTGTCAATGTTGGTGGTGAAATAATATTACCTCATATTCTTAGAGAAACACATTACCATAGATAAACATAATTTTATAATTGTCTCATTTTAAGAATGGTATATAATTTAGATGAATCATAAACCATATGTATAAAATGTATTCATATAATTAATTAAACAATGATTGTATACAAGATCTAACAAGAGATAAAAATGATGAAAATTATACACATATTTTTTTCATAATTTATCCATTCCTGAAATTATCCTTACAACCATGTTCTTAATACAAAAACTCATTTCTCCATTACATAAGATAGAACATCACTATCCACTCTTAAACTCTTTATTTACTTCTAATGACTCGTATATTTAAGAATGATATAAAACATATAGTTTCTATTATATAATATTTAGAAAAAATGACTGAACTTCATAATAATAATATTAGAGATAGACTCTCAAAAGGTTTCTTTTAACCCATCATGCATTAATGAAAATTTTTTTACCATGGAAAATTTTTCCATAGTGAAAGAACTATCCATCATTCCATTTGATTAATTTATAGGGATAATACATGAAAATTGGGCTATAGTCATGGTCTATGACCATAGTTATAGTCTAATTGACCATGGATATAAGTTATATCCATGGTAAGGATTCGATTGATAAATATCATCATAGTTAAATCCCATGAGATATATCCACGAGATATTGGGATATATCTATAGGAAATAACCATGGCTAGATGTTGAAATAGTGGGGGAACCTATACCCATGGGTTCTATTTTTATGACTATGTGGTAAAAAATTCACTATATGTGAGATTCAATCTTATATATCACTTCTGTGAAATAGAATACGTTACCACTATACCAAAACACTGATTGTATATAGATATGTTACATATGTGTGTGTGTGAAAGAATTGATAAATATAATTTATTATAATAATAAATATATTTGATCATGAACATGGTTATAGGATATCCTATTTCCATGTTCAGACACAACAGTGGCTGTAGGGAATTTCTCATTCCCTCCCCATGGGAAAAACATTTCTCATAATGGAACAGGAGAGACCCTACAACCACAGTCCAACTTGACTATTGCTATATTATCTCATATAGCCTTGAGAGTCAAATGTTTAAGTATATTGGACACATATATCCATTTTTAGTCCCTGTTGTAGCTATATTTTTTTTATTCAATGAAAATTTGTTTTACTAGGAGTTGTAGACTCTCCATAACCTCTTTTTATCTCCCTTTGGATGAAAATTTTACCCTCATCCTTTTATACTGTCATGATGGCACAAGATCTTGGAATTACCATGTCCTGATCAGTTATCCTTAATATATTGAGGATATATTGTATGTTGTTTTGAACTCATTTATATTATAATTCATAATAAACTGGTAGAACCATTATCATAGTGATTTAAGAATGAAGTCTGTAGCTAGATTGTGTCTAATATGAGAACCTAAACTCTGAAATTAATTGTTTTAACCAATCATTATGAGCACATGATTATATATTAAGGTTCCTTCTATAATTTTACAACAAAAGGAATACATTGATACACCATACCCCTAATGCCTATATTTTTTTGATTGAGCCTTTTTAGGTTGTCTATCATCACATAAGTATCCATTACCTCATATTTTTTTGAAACATTCCTTCAATGATCACAAATCTGACCTCATAGATATTTGGTGAATTCTCATTATCCATACAATAGAAATTTATCTTGATTTTTGGAATGGATTCACCAATCAATTATTTAGGAAGGGGTTTAATTAAAATATATAATTTTCCTTCTTACATAATCACTATCCTCATGTTTTAGTACTAGCCATGGAAATTAAAACCATTTAGTTTTTCCATTTACAATATTGATCTCATGTTTAATCATAAAGATGATGATTACATTATCTACAATAGATGTTTTTATTAAATAAGTATCATGTATTATAATCCTTTAATAAGGAATTTTATTAAAATTACTCAATGAAATAATGATAACCTCATACATCAAATCCATTTAGTGTCACGAAATCCATTTTTCATCATGACATATATTGGGTATCACATAAATAATCTATGATTGTATTTAGTAGATAGTAATTTTCAATCATCTCATATATTAATATTGGATAGTTTAGTGGAAAAACGTTTATCCAAATCCATAATATGGATATAAAATGAACTATATTCATCAGGTATCCCAACCATTAGGGTTTTCTAAATAAGTGTGACCAAAAGGAAATTACATGAACAAGGGACGTAGCTATTAGGGTCAACTCATTACTTGTTAATCATATACAAGATAATACAAGGGAAACTAACTGTTAGGTTCACCTATAATGAATGATTGAAGACTTGAAAAGTATCTATTTAGAAGGAATATCACACTTTATACTATGAAATTTTTATCACACTATATTATATCATGTTATTCCCTTTATGTATGCATTCTTCTAATGTTTTAGGTTTGGAATCCCTATTCTATCAACAAAATTAATATTTCGAAACATTATCGATGTGTCAATCTATAGACAACCCATAATTAGTGTTACTCACCCAAAAGTAAAATGCAATCATATTTACACATATCCAAATGATTCATATGAATAAGGTACATGAGATTTTCATGTAATGATTTAAAATTATATGATATAAAAAATATCTAATATAGATATTTAGTGACATTTGATCCATTTATCTAACCTCGTTTATTTAGGTTTAAGGATTGTTTGTTGTTTTTTTTTTGTTTTTTTTTTGATAATCTTCACATGAGTAAGCCAAGCATAAAAAACATCCAACCTCTAACTTTTAGGAACAAGGATCAAACCCCCAAGCCAATAGGTAGTTTATCCAAAATTCATTCTACCAAGAATATTTTAATTATGATTTCAAAAAATTAATCATAATTATAATACCCAATATGTTTACACTATATTCAACATAAAAAATCAAGCTAGTAAAATTAATTACAAACTCAGGACAAGATAAATGAAGACTAAATCTTGTGTTTTTAACCAATCATGGCTTAATAATCTTGTATGAAAAAATTTATCTCATAAAATAAATAATAATAAATATTCAAATGTTATAAAATTTTTATAAATGCGAATTATCAAATATAAATAAACAAATAAGTAATCATTTTATTTATTATCATAGAAGAATACATATATTTTAAAAAAACATATAAATTAACATTTATAAACACCTTATAATTCATTAGAAAGATTCAACAATTATTTAAATAAAAGAAATTATATATTTTATTTTAATATAAACTCATTTATATTAATAATTATATGAGATTTACTTCAAATATATGATATTTCCTGAAAAATAATTATTTTATATTTCAATTTATATTATGTAAACAGTTTACATAATATAATTATCATATATTAATATTATTTAAACAATTAATTTATTTATTTATCAAAACTCTTTTTATATTATTAAAATAATTTCCAAATAATTCCCCTTTAATTTTAACTATTCAAATTAAACATTATAAACAATACATAGATTTTTTAATTATAAAAAATTTATAGTTTTCATTATTTTTTAATTTATATACTTTTAATAAAGTATTTTTATAATTTCCATATAGATAATTTATTTCTAAATTTTGAGTTATTTCATATCATTTTGAAAAGGTATTTTAATATTAACTTTTAACATTACTGAATATTTATTAATAAACGTTTCATAAATATTTAATTAATTAATTATAAAAACTATAAAGTTACATAATTTATAAATGTATTTATAAAATAATAAATATCCAAAAATTTGTTTTATTTTTTTTATAAATAATTTATTAATTATTGACATGTAATAAAATTAAATTCCTGATTGGATTTAATGAAAAATATTTTGATCTAAAAAAATGATTTTTGGACCAATCTTATGACATGATTAATAAGATATGATGTATATACCCTTTATACACAATCAATAATACTTTCAAAATAATGATCTATCCATCTAATATGATAAAGTATCATTTTTTATGATACATAGATATATTATTAAAGTGATATAATGTACTGTTTTTGATATCTGTATCAAAGAGATCTCATTTAGTATGATTACCTGATGATGTACGCTACGACTAATATAAATCTAGATATTTTTTTTGAGTCATATTTTAGGGTAACCCAAATCATATGTCACATATCAATCAAGAAAAAAAAATTATGGATCTTATTTTATGATAGGGGCAATGATAGGTAAAATGATTTCAGAAATCATATTTCTCAAATTATTTCACAAATCCTAATCATGGAATTTCTTTTATACCACTAAAACACTACTATAAATGGTGTCTATACCAATGGAAATTTTCAAATGGTTTTCATAAACCGTTGGAGTAGGGATTCCGAGAGGTCCATACCCAACGGTTTCAATAAACCGTTGGAATATATTTTTTTTAGATGAGTTTTACCCAACAGTATTATCAAATCATTGGGATATGTGAGTTTTAGATGACCTTTACCCAACATTTTTATCAAACTGTCAGGATATGTGAATTTTAGGCAGGCTTTCCCAACCATTTTTACAAACAGTTGGTAAAGCATACCTTTCCCAATGGTTTTTTAAACCATTGGGAATGTTTTCCCCTACATTTTCAATAGACAAAATCCCCCATCCGTGCGATTGCAGGCCTAAAGCGGAGACCTAAAGTGGAGATCTCTCACTACAAAAATTATTCCATTAGATCCATCTTCAATCAGGAAATTTTTTTGTTCTACACATCCAATCTGTAAGTGGTGTCTTAGGGTTAATGTTTAGAATCTATTTTTTTTGTTTTCTGTTTTGATTTGGCATAAACATGAGGTCTTCACGGTATGGTATACCCAATAATTTCAATTTGATTTGTCTTTTGTTTTTGTTCTACAATTCAACTATCATGATTGTGTGAATCAAATTTATTTGAAGTATTTATAGACACTCCTGTGTAGAGTTAGTGAACCATATGAAGGGATTGGGGACGGTTAGGGTAGTGGTGTATGTGGTTTTCCATTTTTTTAGTGGGGTGATATGATAGTTTCTATGGACTTTTGCTTACTTTATCTTAACTATGTATAATTTTTAGATTATATCTATTTGGTTTACTTTGAGCCAATAATACTTATTTATCCTACTCCTGAGGTTAATAAGGTTTTTTACATGTAAACCATCATACTATAACACTCATATAAACATATTCTTAAGAATAATCCATTTAAAATTTTATTGGATACGTTATTAATCATATAAAAGGTTTTCTATAAAGAATTGTAATATATTAGGTATTTAATATTTAGGGGGCAGTGTAGGTGGAGGTGAGGTGGGTGGGGGGATATACAGATGGGGGTTGGGCTGTGCAGGTGGGGGTGTGCAGTTCGGGGGGAGGGGGCAATGCAGGGGGAGTCTGCTGGGGTGAGGTTGGGGGGGGGGGGGGCTGTACAGGAGGGGGGTGTGCAGGTGGGGGTGGGGGGGGGGACGGGGGCTGTGCAAGTCAGGGGTGTAGGTGGGGGGGGGGGGGGTGGTTTGTGCTAGTTGGTGGGGGGAGTGTGCAGGTTGGGGGTGGAATGGGAAAGTGGGGGTGGGGGAGGGGATGTGAAAGTGGGGGGGCAGTAGGTGGGGGTGCAGGTGGGGGGTGTACAGGTGGGGGGATGTGTAGTGTGCATGTGGGGAGGGTGGGTGTGCAGTGGGGGTGGGCTGTGCAGGTGGGGGGTGTGCAGGTTGGGGGGTGTACCAGTGGGGTGGGGGTGGGTTGTGAAAATGGGGTGGGGGAGGGGGATCAGGTGGGGGAGGGGGTGTGCAGGTGGGGGGGGGATGTGCAGTGTGAAGGTGGGGAGGGGTGTGTGCAGTGGGGGGAGGGGGAGGGGGACTGTGCAGGTGGGGATGTGTAGGTCGGTGGGGGTGTGTAGGGGGATTCTGTTGGGGGTGAGGGGGGGGAGGGGTGGGGTGTACAGGTGGGGGGATGTGCAAGTGGGGGTGGGGGGAGGGGGCTGTGCAGGTTGGGGTGCAGGTGGGGGTGGGGGGGTTTGCAGTGGGTGGATGGGGGGCGGTGTGCAGGTGGGGGGTGTGAGGGTGGGGGGGGATGTGCAGTGTACAGGTGGGGAGGGGGTGTGTAGGGGGGAGGGGGGCTGTGCAGTGGGAGTCTGTTGTGGGTGAGGTGGGGAGGGGGGCTATGGAGGTGGGAAGGCATCACTTACATAGTTCTCCAATAAGCACTGGGAAGTCATCACTTCTAGATATTTCGATAGGTATGAGGCCTCTTTGGTTTTGGTTCTTGTCTAGTCATCTTGATTAGTAATAAATTACATGATCTAAAAGTGAAATAAACCTTATAGGTAGAATTCCTTCTCCAAGAACACATTTTACTAGAAAGAATATATCCATGGAAGGTAGTGGGATCCTTTTAAAATCCTTTCATATAGAGATCAGGGGAGGAAAATCCCAATATATATCTACCTAGACTAGCGACCTACTGCCATATGCACATCCCATATTCCCAAACCCTACCTCTCCATGTATTAAATGAATAGTGATTCTATCCAGACTTAACCTCATAATGTCATCCTAAATTCTATTCATGTTATGATGAAAAAAATATCGAGTCATCCATAAAACTTCATATAGGAAAACACACTTAATCATCATGCCATGATGATGAAAATCCTAACAAACTGATTACCGTACATCATATTATTCTTAATAACTACCTATAGATGTTCACTAAACCATATTCCTTCCACCAGAATCCAATTCCCAACATTTTCTCAATTTCAAACTTGATACCAGCATGTTATCAAGTCACCAATCCTACCAAATAGTATTTTCACTAAAAAATACTACTCTAATCCTTAACACCCATCGTTTGTTTTTCATAACATGAATGACAACCAAATTAAATCTCATAGCTCTCAGTCACACCCCTGTGGATATCCCCCAACCCACATGGCCAACCCGTACCCCCTGGGATGCCCCCACCCCTGTGGACAGCCTGCCCACCCCCTAGACACCCCCACCCCTTGGACACCCCCATCCCCCCAGACACCCCACCCCCTGGACACCATCGACCCCCTTGGAAAGCCCCCACCCCCTAAACCCCCACCCCCATGGACACACCCCCACCCCTGTGGATAGCCCCCCCACCCCCTGAACACCCCTTACCCCCATGAAAGCCCCACCCCCCGTGGACAGCCCACCCTCCCCCTGGACACCCCCTACCCCCTAGATAGCCCAGCCACTCCCATGGACATCCCTCTCACCCCCTAGACACCCCGTATCCCCTGGACAGCCCTGCCACCCCCATGGAAAGCCCACCCACCCCCGCGACACCCCCTACCACCTGGACAGCCCCCCAACCCCGTGGACAGCCCGCCCACCCCCGTGGACAGCCCTCCCACCCCCCGGACACCCCCATCACCCGGACACCCCCCCTGGACACCCCGTACATGCATGATAGCCCCCCACCCCTGTTGACAGACCGCCCACCCCCCTGGACACCCCTACCCCCCTAGACAGCCCCGCCACCATTTTGGATAGTCCCGCCACCCCCGTGGATAGCCCTCCCAACCCCCTGGACACCCCTGACCCCCGTGGACAGCCCCCACCCCCTCGGGCAGTGTATGTGATCACTCAAATAATCTACTGAAATATTAATTTTTTTCGATCTAAAATTTACTCAAATATTAAATAATTCTCCTCCACAAGTGCACATGATCTTGTACAATCATGTATAGTTCCTCAAAGATATTTTTTTACAAATATAGTATTTTTTTTGTTTTTTATATTATGATTCTCATAGAGAGTAGTGTGTCAGTTGTGGTTTCATATAAAGTGAACAATTCTCATTTACTTAAATATATTTTTGATGAAAATTAAAACTTATTTAATTTCTTTTGAAAAAATGACTTATAAATTTTTTTTTACAGAATGGATAGAAGTTGGATGTATGAAACCGATCAGATCTCAAGCAATTTTCAAAACAATTTGGAGAGCTTTTAGATTTTTCATTTCACAATGCTTCAGATAGTGGTCACATATACTTCTATTGTTAAAATTGTGTTAAAAGACCTTGGTTAATCCATGAAGAAGTCATCTACCATATAACCAAATATGGTTTTCAAGAAAACTACTCTGTGTGGTATCACAATGGGGAGAAAATGGTATCTCAAATTAAAGAAGATACAAATGAGAGGACTGGATTGGAGAATTTGTTATATGACCAGTTTCCATTTATTCGTCATCATGAAAAAGAAAGGATTCTTACCCAAGAAGATTTTTAAATGAGCACACATGATGCGTCTAATAAAAATGATGATGTCGTCAGGGTGAAAAAACTGAATGATGCGGCTATGACTCTAGTATATCGACAATGCGGTAAAATGAAAATGTTTTAATTTTTAATATGATTGTTTCATGGGAAAACTCTATATGGGATTTCTAATAATGAAATCGATTACATTCTTGCCTTCTTGAAGGACTTACTTATAGATGATGTAGATATTCCCTCAAACCACTATATGGCATGGATGTTAGTTGAGGAACTTTGATTTTCAAGAAACAAAATTCATGCTTTCCGGAAAGATTGAAGTTTATTCTAGGAGTAAACTTCTGAACGAAATGATTGTATAAAATGTGCCACATCCCGATGGAAGCCAAAAGACGATAGAACACCATCCCGTGTTCCACAGAAAGTAATGTGACACTTTCAATTGATCCCCAAACTCTATAATATTTTTATGTCTGATGAAATATAAATAAAAATGTTATGTCATGAAACCAAGAGAAAGAAGACTAATGATGAGTTGGTTCACCCTGTATATGAATTTTCATGGAAGAGATTTGATTCTCGATATCCTGATTTTGCAGCTGAAGTGCGTAATGTGATGTTGGTTCTTTCATGTGATAGTTTAAATCTGTTTGGGAAGATTCTTACATCACACAACACTTGGCCGGTTTTTATACACATTTATAATCTTCCCCCATGGTTGTGTATGAAAAAACCTTTCACTTTCATGAGTATACTCATATCTGGACCTTCTGATCTCGAAAATGATATATAAGTATACATTCAACCTTCAATTAAAGAGTTGAATCTTCGTTGGGATGTGGGTTTATACACATAGGATGCATGTTCTAAAGACATATTTCAGATGCGTGTTGCACTAATGTGGACGATCAATGATTTTCCTGCTTTTGCAATGATGTCTGGATGGATCACGAAGGGAAAACTATCATGTCCTTTTTGTATGAATAATACACGATCCCGAAGACTGAAACATCATTGTAGTTTCATTTTTATGGGACATCTACAATTCCTACCAATGGACCATCCATATAGAAATAATCGTCGAATATTTGACAATACCAAGGAGACCGATGATCCACCTCAGCATATGTCTAGAACTGATGTGTTTAATGAATTGAAATATTTTAGTTTTTCATTTGGGAAGGGAAAAATTAAATCTGGAAAGATAAAGGATGTTTCCACTAAAACATGTTACAATTGGAAGAAGAGATGTATGTTCTTTGATTTTCCTTATTGGTCAACCAATTTGTTACGTCATTGCTTATACGTAATGCACATTGAAAAAAATATATGTGAAATTTTGCTTTCGATTCTTCTAAATATTAAGGGAAATAAAAAAAGATAATTTTCGGTCTCGGTGTGACTTGGTGGATTGGGGCATTAGACCATAATTGCATCCTTTGTGTACGCGTGAAAATAAATGGAAATTTCCATGTGCTTCTTATGTGATGACACCTACATAAAAAAGTAATTTCTAGAAGAACTAGAGACTATTAAAGTTTTTTATCGCTATTCAGGAAACATATCTAAATGGGAAAACAGAAGAGAGTTGAAGTTAAAATCATTGAAGACTCATGATTACCACATCCTTCTCCATGAGTTAATTCCAATAGAAATTTGTCATCTTTTTTCCAATAGTGTAAATGTGGTTGTTATTCGGTTGTGAAATTTGTTTATAGATCTTTGTGCTAAGAAGTTTTCCAAGTCTTTCTTGAAAAAAATGTTGGTAGATGCCCCATTAATTTTTGTGTGAGTTAGAGAAAATATTTCCTCCATAATTTTTCACATGAATGTTGCATCTGACAATCCATATTCCAACTGAAATACTTCTCGGAGGACCTATTTATTTTCGTTGGATGTATCCAACTGAATGAAATATGTACACATTAATGTATTATGCCCGTAATGTAATGACCCAAACATTCATTAATGTAAATTCCTCTTGATCTAATTAAATGTCTCATTATGTAGAATGTTTAAATAAAATGTGAACATTATTGGTTTTATGTTTTTGGATTTTAAAATACCATTAAGAATTGTGAACATTTCTAATACAGCCGTTGAACAGTGATCACACGATTAGTATAAATATAGGGCTTTAACAAATCCAATTTACTCAGACAGAGGAAGTGATGGCCTCGTCCAGTAGACTTTCCCTGTATGAATCTCATTTGTTGGAGCTCGGAAAAGAGTTGGTGTCATTGGGATTCGCTCTTGACCAACCCCAAGCCTAGATTCAACATGTTAAGCTCAAATGGAATCTCCTATGAGAGAAGTGGAAGTTGATAAAGATTACCACCCGAGCATTGTTATCCAAGACACCCCAAGAGTCTGTCACCATAGTACACCTTACTCTTCGGTTTTATACGGGTGTTATAAGGGGTTATGTAATAAGACCTTAGCACTATTATTATGTGCATTATATATGTATATAATAATGAATATACATTCATTTTATTATTGTTACTTTGTAAATAGTTTTTAAAGTGCAAATAGTAGTTTTAGTTTATATTCAAGTAAGAAGTCTATTTTGATGAATTAATGGATTTTTGAATTAAATAATATTTTAACAAAATATTATTATTATTATTAAATTATTTTTTATTAAATATAAACTATCGTATAATTTTATGAATGAAATTGTAATTTTTATTAAGGTTTGAAATCTGTTTTTGTCAAAACCCATGAATTTTTGATAAATGACGGTTTTTATTTTAAAAGTAAAAATTTACATATTTTTAAAATTATTTAGATAAAATTAATATTATTTTTGGAATTAGGATGTCGAAATTATCCAATGGTGAATTTTTCATAATTTTCTGAGATAGTCAAATTTTTTGGTAAATATTAAATACCATTTAGATATATAATGTGTTTTATGACATCATAATGACCCACTAGTGATGTAATAAAATACTATAAATGATTTTTTCTGCAAATATATGTTTTTAAATTGAAATAATGTGATTTTAGGTTTGTTTTATTTATTTTAAAAAACTTTAGTTGACCCCCCAAGAGTTATAAAACATTTTCCCATTTTAAATGAATTTCCTTGAGAGTGTGACTCACCTCCACATAAAAAACCCTATTATTTTAAGAAGTTCTGCCATTGGAATTATAAAATATTTTTTTAAAATCCCCTTTGTAAAAATCCATGGTCAAAAACCATGGGCTGGTTTGTGGTATTGATTAGTTTAATGTGTGGTGACCCAAACCTAAATAATAAAAAATTCCCTCTCCTTTCCTATATAAACCCACCCAAGCTGCCACTTCCTTTTCACTCAAAGCCTTTGGAGTTCATCCAACCTCTTCCATACTCTCTCTGTAATCCTCTAAAGGTTCCCCAAGACCCCATGAAGCCTCCCTCAAGCCTCTCCCAAGCTTTGGGATCACACTTCCACATAAGGGATTTCCTCTTTTCTCATTTTTGTCTCAATTTCATTATATTGTTATACCCTTTTAATTTCAATTAAAAATTTTGGGTTATAATTTCTCACCTCCCCCATACTTTCCAATTTATTATTTAATTATTATAAACCTTTTTCACTCTCATTTAATGCCTCCCATGTACACCCATTACCATGCTGAAATTCTGTAAGGAATTTATCTCTCCTCATTTACATTCAAGTAATTCCACTGTGTTATGAATATAAATTATTTTAATTATGTTGGAACATGTTTCTATATGAACACATTACTGTAAATTCCATGTAAATATGATGATACACCCCATTTCTCTCTCATCAACCTTTTTTAAAAAATTTTATGTCACACCATTATGCTGCCGAAATTGCACCGCGATTTTCCAAGTCAAAATCATTGTGCAGTGAATACCATACCCATGTATTTATCAAGGGTATTTATGTTTACCAACATATACATATTTAATGGTAATTTAATGTTTTTATTCCAAATTTCTTAATCATGTAATAACTTATGATATTGAATGATTCCATGTTATATGATCCATGTGGCACACTTATGCATGAAATGAAATGTCTAAGAAGGGTGGGCTCTGATAGCGCTTTAATGAATTGGGTGAAGATTAGTATCATGATATGTTAATTGAAATGAGGTTTTACTCATGATAATTCAAGTCCAATGATGTTTTACTCATGCTCCATGTGCAATGAGCCTTGGCTCATGTTAAATCATGTTAAATGTTGTTGCCACATTTCCATGTTATGATTATCATGATTTATCATGCCTTTATGTTCATGTTTCTCTTGTGATCCATCGATATTCCTTTTGTCTGACATGTATTTTATTCCTCATGTTATTCATATTTATTCCATTACTGGGATTCATAGCTCACCAATTCTTATGCATGTCCTCTGGTTATCCTATGCAAGGTTAAGTACGAGGGAATGTAGTGCTCATGTAAAGGAAGTTTTCAATTAAGATGTTGTATTTCATGTTTTAAGTTTTTATGTAATGGTACTAATCCCTAAATACACTATAACTCTAGACCTTCTATGTTGTATCAAGTGAATTTTATGTTATAAATCATGTTTAAGTTTGTAATAAAGAGCAGTATTGTTATAGTTGGTATCATATGATAGGTTTAGTTATTTTTGGGATTAGGATTAGAAAACCCTAGTAAAGCCTTAAAGACAAGACTAATTATAATAAAAACATCCCTAAGTTTTTGGATTATTGAGTAAGTGGTTTATAAGAAAATACATCCCTATCTGGATACGACCAGGTAGAGGTGGCTCTGGAAAAAATTTACCTAGGGTTGAAAACCTGGACAAGGAGTTCTAGGCTTGACCCGGGGTATCCTGATACACGACAACGAGCCTTGCTGCACTCTTGGTTACGACACTCCTGGGGGATTTGATTTGGTAAATTCACAAGCTTAGTATGAACCCTTATTAAGGGAATTAAAAAAAAAATCCCTAAGAATATATGTTAGAAAGTAGATCATGAATATCATAGATTGAAGCTTATGGATTCATAAGTTAAGGAAATAAAAGTTATTTATAAGTCATCAGTTTTGTACTTGGATTACACTTTATGTGTTACCCCTAACTTTCCTTTTATTCTATAAAATGGCCAGTAATAGGAGGTATATGGCTAACAACTGATGTAAATATTGATGTGATGACTGTGCTAATGAGATGCACAATCCGATGGGAGCAGGAATCACGAACTTTTCCATGTTTCTATCTCAGTTAACTCAATATTTGAATAGAAACATGGGTCAGGAGGAATGTTCAACCCCCCCCCAATAAAGAACAAGTCTCTATTGAGAGCTTCATGAGACAAAGGCCTCCTACTTTTAATGGATCATCCAATCCCTCTATCGTCTAACAATGGATCAACTCCATTGAAAAGATATTATCCATCCTTCAATGTTCCGAACAATAGAAGGTTCTCCTGGATGCTTATCGTATAGAGGGTGAAGCTGATCAATGGTGTACATTGATCAAAAATACAAATCCCAAGGAGGAGATCGAGGCATTGTAATAGAAGGATTTCTAGAAGATGATTTTCGATAAATATTTTCTGTGCACCCTCCAACATAAGATTGAAAGGCACTTCCATGCCCTCGTGAAAAAAGATGATGAATCTGTCAGTGTATGAGGATAACATCATAAGGATTTTACGATATTCCTTCAGATTTTTCTTTACCCCCCAAATGAAATGTTGACTGCTTCTTTGGTGGGCTGAAACCTAGCCTGTGGAAAGTGCTAGCAATCCGTGACTTCGACATCTATGAGGAAATTGTCTAATGTGCCCTCAAGGTTGAAATGGAGATCGGAGAATATCAGGGGTATCATGGGGATAAGAATAATAAGGTGGACTTCAATGCTGATAGTCCGATGGATAAATCCAATGGTGCTAAGAAGATCCAGCACCCCACTTTCCAAAGGTGCAGAAAGAAGGACCCTGGAAATTGCCTGAAGGGGACGAGGAAATGATTTAGGTGTGTAAGAGAAGGGAACCTGGTTATTAACTGTCAGCAAGAAAATCCCGCGGCTGTGACAGAAGAGAGGAATGCTTTACTTGACCCTCAACGCGTTGTTCATTGTTTCAACTGCAAAGAAACGGGGAACTTTTAAAATCGGTTCCCTAAGACCAGGGTTTTTGGAGGCAAACAACAACCTCCAAGGCATCAAGGGAATGATTTTTCCATCACTACCACCGAAGTAAACCCCAACAACGAAGTGGTGACAGGTACTCTAGTTATTAATTCAAGAATAGAGAACATAATTTTTTATTCTAGTTCTACACATTATTTATATCCTTAATGTTTAGTAGAACAATCCAAGGACCACCACAAATCATAGAAGTGAAGATGTCAGTGAGTATAGAAAATGGGGCAATCATTGCATCCCATGAATATAACTCCTCCCCTGTCATAATCTGTGGGTTTAACTTCCCGTAGAACCTCTTCATACTCCCTATGGTAGAATTTTATGCCATTCTTGGCATGGATTGGCTTTTATTATATAGATCCAACATAAATTACCATGAGAGAGAAATCAATCTCCATGTGGAGAATCGACCCCCGATTCTATACAACTGCAAGGAGGAAGATGAATCTTCTTTAGCTCCATCATCTTAAGCATGAATATTACTGCCCTATGAGCCTGCATATTTGGCTCAGATGATTGAGTATAAGAAGGCAACCTTCCTTAAAGACGTGCCTATTGTGAGGGAATTCGCTGAAGTGTTTCCCGAGGAATTTCCTAGTCTTCCTCCAAGAAGATATGTTGAATTCTCAATTTATCTTATACCTGGGGAATTTCCAATATCCAAGACTCCATATAGAATGGATATTTTGGATCTTGAGGAGATGAAGAAACAACTATAGAGGAATCTGGATAAAGGTTTTATATGCCCAAGTGCTTCACCCTGGGGTGCACCGGTCCTCTTCATCAAGAAGAAAGATGTGTCAATGTGCCTTTGCATTGATTAATGTGATCTTAACAAAATCATGATAAAGAAAAAGTATCCTCTCCCATGAATTTATGACATGTTCAATCAGCTATGTGGATAACAATACATATTCAAGGTGGATTTGCGGTCGGGATGTTATCCAGTAAGGGTGAAGAAGGAAGATATCCCCAAGACTTATTTTTGTAAAAGATACAGGAACTATGAATTCATAGTAATGCCTTTCAGACTCACTAATTCTCTATCAATCATCATGGACATGATGAAAATATTCTTTAGAGATTACATTGAAAAAAATTTTTAGTCTCTATATATGATATTCTGATATACTCCGAAACCAAGGAGGATCATAAAAAGCATCTAAGAACTATACTAGAGAACTTTCGGAAGGAGAAGCTCTATGAAAAGTATAGAAAGTGTGAGTTCTGGTTGAAGGAGGTCTCATTCTTGGGCCATATCATCACAATAAATGGTATATCTGTAGATCCCTCCAAAACAGATGCAATTGAGGGATGGATGACGCCAATATCAGTAACAGATATCCGTATCTTCTTGGGGTTATCTGGATATTATCGACGATTTGTGAGAAATTTCTAACAATTGTACAACCCTCTTACCAAGCTAACTCGTAAGGGAGTAAAGTTTTCTTAGAGTGATGAATGCGAATAAATCTTCAAGGAGTTAAAAAAGTGGTTTATCACTATTCTCATGCTCACTTTATCCACAAGTGGAGAACTTTTTTTGGTATTCAGTGATGCTTCGAAGAAGTTCCTGGATTGTGTGTTGATGCAAAATGACAAAGTCATTTCCTATTATTCAAGGAAATTGAAAGTTCATGAGCAGAATTATCTGACACATGATCTGGAGCTGGTTGCGGTGATATTCACTTTAAAAATTTGGTGGAATTATCTCTTTGGGGAGAAGTGTGAAATATATACGGACCAAAAAAGCATCAAGTATATATTCACACAGAAAGAGTTGAACATGCACCAAAGAAGTTTGTTAGAGTTGATCAATGACTATGAATGCTCAATCTATTACCACCCTGAGAAAGAGAACAAGGTGGTGGATGCTCAAAGTAGAAAGGAGCCCGCGATTCTATCACTGATGAGAATTGAGAAGGATACAATCTTCTTACATTTGATGAAGATGGAAATGGGAATCATAAAGATGGGAACATTATTAATACTTTCACAAATGATTGATCAAACGTCTCTTTTGAAAATGTTTAAGGATGCTCAAAAGAATGATGTGGGAATTCAGAAGAACGTGGAAGCTATAAAATGAGGGAAATACTCAGAGTTTAGTGTTAATGAATAAGGAATTGTGAGATTTGGGAAAAGACTATATGTTCTATCAACTTCAGAGATGAAGAAAGAAATTTTGGATGTTGCACATAGTTAAAATTTCTCTATTCACCTCGGAAACACAAATAAGTATAGAGATATCTGACAGAATTATTGGTGGGATAATATGAAGAAGGAGACAACGGAATTTACATCAAAGTGAATGGTGTGTCAGCAAGTGAAGGCTAAGAGACAGAAGTCTAAGTAGATGATGGAACCATTACACATACCAGCATGGAAATGGGAGAAAATCACTGTGTACTTTGTCATCGTATTTCTGAAGACATCCAAATGCAACGATGAAATCTGGGTTGTTGTGGATCATCTTACAAATTCTGCACACTTTATTTCAATTTGGGAGGATTTTCCATTAGATCAACTGGCACAAATATATATCAGGGATGTGGTAAGGCTGCATGGAGTACCACTACCTATTGTATCTGATCGAGATCCAAGATTCACCACTATGTTCTGGAATAGTCTTCAACATGATCTCGATACTGAGTTGAACTTTAGTACGGCTTATCATCCTCAAAATGAAGGCCAATATAAGATTATTATCCAAACACGTGATGACATGTTGATATCATGATCAATGGAATTTAAAGGAGTATGGGATCAACATATTCCAATGGTTGAATTATCCTATAACAACAGTTTCCACTCGAGCATCTAAATGGAACCATATGAATCCCTTTATGGGAAAAGGTGCAGAACACCGACATGTTGGGATGAATTCAGTGAGCTAAGCTCCTAGGACCAGAAATGGTCAACGAAATGGTGGAGAAGGTTAAAACCATTAAGCAGCATATCAAGGTACCCCAGAGTCAACAAAAGAGTTATGCAGATAACCGTTGATGAGACCTTGAGTTTAAAGTCGGAGACATGGTGTTTCTATGCAAATCCCCATTGAAGAATGTCATGAGTTTTTGAAATAAAGGGAAGTTAAGTCCTAGGAACATCGACCCCTTCGATATTCTTGATCGTGTCGGGGATGTGGCCTATCCACTAGCACTTACACCTACCATGGCCAAAGTACATGATGTCTTTCATGTATCCTTATTAAGGAAGTACATACTAGACCCTTCACATGTACTCTCTTCAAAGGTGGTACAGTTAGAGGATGGCATTTCTTATGAGGAGAAACCAGTGAAGATCTTATATCGTAGAGAAAAAGTTTTACGAAATAATACAATTCCCCTCATCAAGGTGTTGTGGAAAAACCACATGTTTGAAGAAGCGATATTTGTATTGGAGGAAATGATGAATCAGAGTTAACGACATCTGTTTTATTGTGGGAAAATGAAATTTTGGGGGAGAAATTTCTTAAGGGGGGAATATTGTAATGACCCAATGTTTCATTAATGGAAATTCCTCTTAATCTAATTAAATGTATCATTATGTAAAATTTTTATATGAAATGTGAACATAATTGGCTTTATGTTTTTGTATTTTAAAATACCGTTAAGAATTATGATCATTTCTAATATAGCCATTGAACAGTGATCACATGATTAGTATAAATATAGGGCTTTAACAAATCCAATTTACTCAGAAAAAGGATGTTATGGCCTCATCTAGTAGACTTGACCCGTATAAAGCCCATTTTTCGGAGCTCGGAAAAGAGGTGGCATCATTGGGCTTCGCTCTTGATCAAGACCAAGCTGAGGTTCAACATGTTAAGCTCAAACAGAATCACCTAAGAGAGAAGTGGAAGTTGATAGAGATTACCACTTGTGCAATGTTATCTGAGCCACCCCAAGAGTCTGTCACCATCGCACACCTTACTCTTCGGTCTTATGCAGGTTTTATAAGGGGTTATGTAACAAGACCTTATCATTATGATTATGTGCATTATTATTTTTATATATTAATGAATATAAATTCATTTTATTATTGTTATATTGTTAATAGTTTTTAAAGTGTAAATAGTAGTTTTAGTTAGTATTTAACTAAGAAATCTATTTTGATGAATTAATGGATTTTTGAATTAAATAAAATTTTAACAAATTATTATTATTATTATTAAATTAATTTTTATTAAATATAAATTATCTTATAATTTTATGAAAGCAATTGTAATTTTTATTAAGGTTTGAAAGGTGTTTTTTTCAATACCCATGAATTGTTGATAAATAACAGTTTTTATTTTAAGAGTAAAAATTCACATATTTTTAAAATATTTAGATAAAATTATTATTATTTTTGGAATCAGGATGTCAAAATTATCCAATAGTTAATTTTTCAAAATTTTCTGAGACAATCGAATTTTTGGTTAAAAATTAAATACCGTTTAAATATATAATGTGTTTTATGACATCATAATGACCCAATAGTGATGTAATAAAATAATATAAATGATATATTCGGAAAATATATGTTTTTCCATTAAAATAATGTGATTTTAGTTTTGTTTGATTTATTTTACAAAACTTTAGTGGACCCTCCAAGAGTTGTAAAATATTTTCACTTTTTAATTGAATTTTTATGAGAGTGTGACTCACCTCCACATAAGCAACCCTATTATTTTAAGAAGTTAGGACAATGGAATTATAAAATATTGTTTTACACTCCCCTTTGGAAAAAACCATGGCTAAAAACCATGGGTTGTTTTGTGGTATTGTTTAGTTTAATGTGTGGTGACCCAAACCTAAATAATAAAAAATTCCCCCTCCTTTCTTATATAAACCCACCCAATCTCCCACTTACTCATCACTCAAAGAATTTTGAGTTCATATAAACTCTTCCATACTATCTCTATAATTCTCCCAACGTGCCCCAAGATCCCAAGAGGCCTCTCTCAAGCCTCTCCCAACCCTTTGGGATCACACTTCCAAGTAAGGGATTTCCTCTTTTCTCATTTTTGTCTCAATTTCATTATGTTGTTATACCATTTTAATTTCAATTAAAAAAGTTGGGGTATGATTTATCACTTATCCCATACTTCCCACTTTATTATTGAATTATTAAATACCCCTTTCACTCTCATTTAATTCCTCCCATGTAAACCCGTTACCATGCCGAAATTCAGTAAGGAATTTCTCTCTCCTCATTTACATTCAAGTAATTCCTTTATGTTATGAATCTAATTTCATATACTTATGTTGGGACATGTTTTTTATATGAAAACCTTACATTAAATTCCATTTAAATATGATGATACACACCCTTTATCTCTCATTAACCTTTTTTTACGAATTTTTATGTCACACCATTATGGTTCCAAAATTGCACCATGATTTTCAATGTCAAAAATCATTGTGTAGTGAATACCATACCCATGTTTCTATCAAGGGTATTAAACTTTATGCAAATATACACATTTAATGTTACTTTCCTATGTGTATCCCACATTTCTTAATCATGGAATAAGTTATGATGTTGAATGATTCCATGTTATATGATCCATGTGGCACACTTATGCATGAAATGAAATGTTTAAGAAGGGTGTGCCCTTATAACCCTCCAATGTATTGGGTAAAGATTAGTATCATAATACATCATGTGAAATGAGGGTTTACTCATTATAATTCATGTTCAATTAGGTTTTACTCATGTTCCATGTGAAATGAGCCTTGGCTCATGCTAAAATCAGGTTAAATGTTGTTGCCACATTTCCATGTTATGATTATCATGATTTATCATGCCTTTATGTTCATGTTTATATTGTGATCCATTGATATGTCTATTTTCTAACATGTATTGTATTACTCATGTTATTCCATGTTTATTCCCTTATTGGGCTTCATATCTCACCATTTTCTTATGCATCTTCTCTGGTTATCCTATGCAAGGTTAAGTACGAGGGAATGTAGTGGTCATGTAAAGGAAGTTTTCAATAAAGATGTTGTATTTAATTTTTTAAGTTTTCATGTAATGGTACTAAGCCCCAAAGACACTAGAAATCTTGATATTCTATGTTCTATCAAGTGAAATTTATGTAATCAATCATGTTTAAGTATGTAATAAAGATAAGGATTGTTATATGTCACATGAATCATCCAGAAGGTTCTATCGTGAACGGTTACTTAGCTCAAGAATGTATGGATTTATGATCTTTTTATTTGTCTGATATTACTATAAGAATTAGGAAAATAATTAGAAACGAAGAATAAAAATATGAGAAAATTGAACCCATTTTTCCATCACTTCCTCAAATAGGAGGAATTCCTCGATCATATACATTGGCGACATTAAGCCTTGAAGAGCGGAAGATGGAACATCACACAATTTTGTTCAACTGTGATTTGTTCGATGACTACATATTGTAATTAAATTTAATATATATTATATATATATATTTGTGTGTGTGTGTGTGTGTTAATATATTCCTATTATTATCTACAGGTAACATAAAGCGATGATAAATAGAAATCGTCTTTCTTTATCTTTGAGAAGGAGGGAGACTTTGCATAGAAAAGAGTTTTCTGATTGGTGAAAATTGAAGGTAATAATATTACTAATTAAAATAATTAAAAAAATATCTAAATAAGTTTAATATTCATTTATATTTCATGTATTCAATTTTCTTGTTGACCATATCTCTCAGGAAATAAGAGCTTTGGATTTTGGACCTAATATCGTGGTTCGTGACTTCAAATCAATTGTTATCAATGGGTAAAGTTTTATTATCATTGAATGTGAAAATAACATGAGAAAAAAACATGATGGTGTTATGGTTACATCCCTAATAGAATTTTATTCCAGTTCATCAGATAGTAGACCACGATTTGAAAATGTAGGTTATTATGGAGTCATTGAAAAATAATAATATTGGATTATTATTCTCATGGGCGAGTCACGATGATGAAATGCTAGTGGTTTGATTAGATGACCAGGAATGGAACATTTATTTATGATTTTAGATTTCGAGTAATTGATATGACTCAAACTCTTGATACTAATGAACCATATTTTTTGGAATTAATGAAAAAACAAGTTTTTTATGTCAAAGACCATCTTAGACCTGAATTTTGGGTCATTATTGATGTAATTCCAAGACATATTTTTGATGATGGTGATGACGGAATTGATACTATCCCTACTTCCATTGGAAATTATCCATTTATTACATTTGATGACACCAATATCTTAATTTTCAATGTTGATTTTGAACCTGAAGTTATGGTGGGAAATATATAAAATCATCCCTTCACGTTCAAAATTATTTTGGTTCACATAGACTTGGGTTGTTAAGGTTGGTGCTATTGAAATTTATTTAATATTGATTACAAATATGTTGTATCCCACTTTATTGTAATGTGAATTTTCAATATTTATTAGTTTCAATTTTATTTGAATTTCATTTTCTAATTTGGAATTGAACTGTATTCAAACCTATGAAACCAAAATTTCTATCTTGGTGAACATTTCCATGCTTCAATTGTGATTAGAATAAAATTATTATAAGTCTAAGACATCTCTTTATCATTTTACCAGGTAATTAACATGATAGTTTGTATTCTTCTTCAAAACATGTATAGAAAACTGCATAATCTACCTAGGCTAAAGAAATTAAATTTTTCCTTAATTTCGATAACTACTTTACCCCTTATGAATCTGGTAGAATCAATGTTCAATGATTTTAATATACTAATGAAACTTTGTAAATAACCATCCTACTAAAAATTAAATTTCATTATTACTTCTTGGACGATTTATTGACTTCATTATATATCTGTTAAAGCTCATTTTTTTGGTTTACACATTAGTTATCCTTTTCTAATTACTTCCATATTTGTTTTCAAATGTAGAAAATGAAACCAATTGAAGAGAGGTGACAGAAACAGATGATGAACAACAATCGTCACATGACTAATATAGGAATTCCACCACTAGTGCAAGTAGTGATTATTTTATTCCAAATATATATATTTAATAATATATAATGTCATGTGATTAAAATTTTTTTCAACATTTTTTCAGGATCCATCTATTAGACAATATTTATTTTATGGGAAGCCTAGTAGTGGTCCTAGTACTCAGGGTGTTCATACATGGGGGGGGTACAAGAGCTAGACGATCTAGTCAGCGTACCCGGTTAGACCCTGCCCCTCCCACTGACATACCTTCCATACCACATTGTGATCCCACTATGTCGTTGGGGACACACATGATATTTATTCCTCCCATGTTTTCACCACCCTTTACATCTGAGCCTCCTCACCTGTCTGTACCATATCCGATGATGATTCCCACTCCCCATCCAGCATTCGGCCAACCATCCCTATCATCTTCTTTTACTACTGCTTTCTTATCTCTGGGATTTTATATTCCATCATCTTTGACTCCTGCTCCGCCAGAGTTTGTCCCTTCGTAGCATACATTGGGACCCACTCCATCTATACAGGGTGTTCCTTCAGTTTGTGAGGATCCAGCGGCGCCCATTGATTAGACTACAACAGGTATACTTATACAACCCAAACAAATTTTTATACAATTATTTATTTTCATTATAACATGTATTGAGAAAATATTTTTTTTTCTTTTATAATGGATACATCCACTAATAGAAGGTGGGGGCGGGGTCGTACATGCATTCGTGCGGTGTGGAACCGCCACACGCAGTTGATGGTGGACTACATTGAAGATAGTCAAATGATTGAAAAATCAGGGCAACAATGTCGGAGTTTTTTGGCGATGCTTGCTAAATACTCCGACATCATTCATGTCAGCCCACCCTCATGGAGAAAATTTCCTAATGAAGTCAAGGATAAAGCATCGGTAGAGATATGGGTAAAAAAATCTATTGTATTTAATGCAATATATTATTTTTTATATTTATATGAATTAATATTTTGGTGTCAGCTTCGGTTTAATTTCCCCAATGGTGAGGGTGCACGACCAACATGTCAAAATGATTTAAGTGAACTATGGAGAGATTATAAGAACGAGTTGTGCATTGGATGGCATGCTAGAGTGGGCACAGAGTTAGAGGAAGTCCCTATTGTGGATGAATTTCCAATAGAACAGTATCGACAGATGATTACTCATTGTATGACTAGCCAATTCAAGGTATTAATCACATTAGAGGTATTTTAATGAAAATTTTCATGTTTTCTGTTAGTACTAATTATTGAATTTTATTTAGGATTCATCTGGAAGAAATAAAAAAACATTGATGCTAAAAAATACCTCCACACATTGGGATGTACTACGATGCTAGATCATGAGAGGCAACATGTATGACAGTTTATAATTTTTCTTTATGACTTCCACTTTCTATTACTCCCTCCATAATTTATTTGATTGAAAAAGCTGTTATATAATTTTAGTTATGAAATTAATTATTGGTATCCTATTTTTTATTTTGGTTTCTTGTATTCAATGTAATTTTAGAGGCACAAATTGAATATATAAGGACGTGGTCCCCGAGAAAAACTATTTTTCTTGAGTAGAAGGAAGAAAAATGGAATAGTGGTTAATGAACCGACTCAGCAGAAGATTGTAAGTTTTACTTTGTAGATTTAAATTTTTAATCTCTATTTTGTAACTTAATAATCTATTTATATTTGTAACAAGTTGTTTTAGAGGCCCTTGATTCCCATGAACCTGACAATTTTTTTCCTACTGATCACTTACATCAGGTGTTGGGAGGTGAGCACCCTAGTAGAGTACGCTATCGACCTGGGAAGCATATAGTTCCGACGAGGTATTGGCCCTCTTCAGGTATGAGATATAGTGCCACCGACTTCCATCAGGTTAAGGAACAGGTAGAACAGGCTGAATAAAGGACCACAGAAATGGAAGAACAGTCTGCTAGGGCAAACACTGCATTTATGAAACTGATGGACGTTTTACGTCCAACACTTCCACCAGAGGCCAGCAAAGATTATGATGAATATATGTCATCTATGAGTTATATATATGGTGAACCAGTTGGATGTTCTAGTGGTGGCCAAGATGATGGCGAGGAGGAGGTTGAGGTAGAGGAGGAGGAGGGTAAGGAGGAGACTGAGGCGGAGGAGGAGGGCGATGAGGAGGCCGATGCTGAGTATGAGGGAAAGGAGGAGGGCATTGAGGAGGGCAGGGATGATGATGAGGATGATTATGAGGACGAGGGTAATGCTGATGATGACGGTGATGATAATGATGGGGATGAGGAACAGATTGATCTGTTACATTTTTTTATGATATTACTGACATCTTATATTTATTAATTTGTTGTGCCTGAATATATGTGTGATTAGGTAGGTAACATTATCTTTATTTTTTCATCTATAAATAAAAAAACTTGAATTGATGATTTTCAGTGACTGATTCACCCCTCCCCTAGAAATCCCATACACCCGTAGACAAACCACCCACCCCCTGGACAACCCATACCGCTGTGGACAGACCCGCCAAACCTGTGGACAGATCGCCCACCCCTAGACATCCCCTCCCCTGTGAACATCCCCCCACCCCCGTGGATAGCTTTCCCACCCCCTGGACACCCCGTACCCCCTGGACATCCCGACCACCCCCTGGACACCTCGTACTCCCCTGGACAGCCCCGCCCACCCCCTGGATAGCCCCGCCCACCCCTGGATAGCCCCACCCACCCAACTGAACCAGGATAGAACTTCTAAAGGAACCCCCATGGATCCGTGAATTCATGCAGCATCATAAGAAGGAGAGTCTATTGGAGCTAGACTGGATGGATAAGGTGGTCGACGTCGCACTGGTGTGGAGAAGGTTGAGCTGCACCAAATGAAGCCTCACCGCTGCTCAATAGAACTCATTTTGCGATACTGTCATCTCTCAAGCAGAGGCTGAAGTCGGAATTGTAGCATTGGGAGTTCAAAGGATCACGCGCCGTTATGAGAATAGGATATGAGACCCATCCACCGCGATGCTGAACTGCAACGCTGTGGATAGAGAACTGTGAGTCACTTTGTCGCTGAAGGATGATTTTGCGCCACCTTGCATCTGGAGAAACCACTGGAGCCATGCCATCTTCTAAGGAGGAGGGTGAGCCAAGTCGAACCCAATCTTGCCTCTATTGGAGAGAATAAACTGTCAATGCTCTGCGTGTTGGAAGGAGGAGTCGAGGCAGAGTGAGAGGTAGGGTGCGTACTATAGAAGAAGACCAGATGAACCAGGGGGCTTCGCCGTCGCAGAGAAGGAACCGAGGAAGAAGATTCTATAGAGCACCGATAATTGGGGATGAAGATAATAAAAAATATAATTAAAATAATATAAAACAAAAATAAAACATAAATTAAAATTTAATTTTAATAAATTAATCAAATGAATATAATATAATTTGTAAAAGTCATAATTTAAAACAACTAGTACTCGCTCGTGCATTTTCACGATGATATGATTCCAATTCTCTAAAAAATGTTCCACTGCTCAATAAAAACTCATGATCCACTGCTCAAATAAAATAAATGTTTCAATTCTCATAACAGAATCTAATGCTAAAATTAAATACATGATCCTCTGCTCAAAGAGAGTACATGATCTAGTGATCTCAATGAAGAGAAAATCACTCTTCAATATCAATGTAGAGCATTCTGAATATGTGAATCATATGGTTTGGTAACCTACAAATAGAAATATCAAGTCACGTTTAAATTTTGATCAGCACAAATAAAAATAGCACCACAATGTTACAATTAATATTAATAAATGATGCTTTACAAAAATCTTAGATGTGGTATGTGTTAAAAAAATATAACATACCATAATGGACATCATTTCCAACTATCTGAAGAGAAACAGAGTTTTATAAAAATTAATTTTTTGGGGAAACTATATATATAGTAGGAGGTGATAGATAGTATATAGTAGGGTTTGAACCAACACTATCCTCAATGAAATAAAGTATATAGTAGGAGTTGAAACAATAGTAAGAGTTGAAACAATACTAATCTCAAAGTAAGATAGTATATATCAGGAGTTGAACTATCAAAATATTTCTAGAATTATGTAATATATATAACAAATGCACCTGAAGACTTTCACCCATTGTTTTGAGTTCCTTAGGTTAACAACTGAACTGAAACATGGATATTATATTTTCCCATAAGAAATACTAAAACATCACCCATGGGATCCTAAATAAGCATATGAAAAGTAAATATGTATGATTACATTTTTAATAAAAATTATTTATATTTGATATGAAACCACAAGATACACCATGAAGAAAATATGTGTGAATGAAAATCACTGAAAATAATTTCATAAATGCAAATGAAAACCATTTGAAGGATAAATCATTAGTAAGAATATGATCCAATGCTCAAATAAAATAAATGTTTCCAGGATATAAAAAAACATCCACCAGTAAAATTAAAAATCTCATCCACATATCAAATAGAGTACATGATTCATTTTTCAAAAACATGTATCAAAATAAATATACAGTACATGTACAAGAAACAAATAGCCGAGACAAAAGAAAATTATCTGTTGTATTTCTCTGAACTGAAGTTATAGTAATCACTAAAACTTTTTATTTAGGAAAGAAAACATACATTAACATACATTTCAAATAAGAATTAATAATGAATATAAAAATATGAGATTTCAAACTATGAATGTCAACATAAAAGAAAAATATTCAAACCGAGAGAATATAACAATATGATTACAATGAGATCTTTCTATCAAAAAATAAGCTGAGTGTTGTAATAGTAGCTTCTCATTTTTCATAATGCCTCATGTGATCCTAGGAGAATGTCAGCATACAACCATGTTAGTAAAATCCCTCCAGTAGAGGTTATAGTAGTTGTAGTGGAGCCCCTATCCTGGATGTGTTCACTCTGTTGTAGAACCTTGCTGTAGAAAATATAGGTGAGAAAAAATAAATTGAAATAAGTTATATATAAAAAATGTAATAGTAAATGCCTCCATTGTGCCATCATCTAAATCGAATTATTTTCTTCAGTGATTTACATGTAGCGAATTGGACATTGGGACTACATGAACAATATCAGCCAATGCAGAATGGAATAGGATAGGAGTATTCTCCTGGATGACCTTGTTTTTACCTCTCGAGATGACATACAACAGTTCTGCACATGCAACTTTAAACAAATTTCTTATATGTTTTGACATTTTAATATTCAGAAAAGAAGGTAAAAAGGTTTTAAGAGTGTTTTTCTATGGTAGGTGAGTTTCAAATATGTCAAAGACAGGTGATGAATATAGGGGAAAAGTGAGAAGGAAATAGGAGCACCATGATGGATGAAAGTGGGTTTGCTGCTTTTTAGCTTAAAAAACAACGATTCTACTTCAACAATCAAGGGGTACTAATCGATGAGAATTTGAATACGAACCTTCTAATGATACCTTCTGTAGGGGCTGAAGATATTATTCCGGAATAGCGCAAACCAAGCACTTGTATGCGGTGGCTTCACAGTGCATACAAAAACTCTTCCATGCCAATCATATCCTAGACATAGACAGACCCACCACCACTTCCATAACATAGTGACGAAATTTTTTACATAACAATTGAAAAAATTTGAAATATAAAGTTTAAAAATTAGGATAATTAGCAATAAAATATTACAAAAAAATTTTATGTAGAACATGTAAGACTTATTCAGCTATTATGTACACTTTCATGACACCAACAATATTTTTACATTAATGTTCAAAATTTAGAATGAATAATAGTCAAAATTTAAATATGAGTATTGGACAAAATATGTTACAATATGATGAATAGTTAATGAACATTTTTACTACAGTATGATTATTATAGGTAAGTAGTCATATAACATATATTAAAATCACAAAATAGTGATAATTAATATTTGACATGATTATTGTAGGTAAATGGTCACAATAGTTAATGAAAATGATTAATACATGTAAATGGACACATAAAATATATTACAGTATGATGAGCGTTTAATGAACATGATTATTCAATATTTTGAAAATCACAAAATAGTGATACTTAATATTGGAATACAATTGGACAAAATATATAGAACTCGCTATGAAAGGTGTACCACATTCACCCACAAAATGTTGCACAACTGTCTCTTGAAAATGAGAAATATGAGTCTATAATGATAAAGTAATGAAATTAGAGATACCAGAAAACAACGGACAGGTGGAAATATTGTATTATAACTCCATATATAACGTACATATGATAATGAGCATATGTATATTTAGGAAACTCATTGTCATGACCCGTCCTCGGGGCCCGTTCCGTAACTACCCCAAGCCCGCCTTCCATAGGCCAGGGGCAGGCGACTAGCACCAAAGGTGTAAATCCCGATAAAAAGGGAAGGCATTGCCTTTATAAAAGAAAACAAACACCACAGAGTATGCAAACTGAAGTAAACACTAAGTAAACTGAAAACAGAAGTAAGTGCTGAAATGTAAATGGGCCAGAATATAAACCCAACTAAAGGTGCAGTACAACTGAAAGTAAAGTACAACTCAAGGACAATAGCTGAAAGGTGACAAGCCGCTCCCGGATCGTCCTCCTGCTTCCTACCTGAAGGGTAGGTACAGATCTCCTCCTCAGCACTTCCACGTCCGTCCGTCTCCTCCGGGTACTGACTCGACATGATATCCACCTCAGGGCACCGACTCGTCGTGAGATCCTCCTCTGGGTACCGTCCAGCTCTATAAGCCTCAACCACGATCAGTGATGTCTGTCTTCTGCAAACAAGACAATGTAGTGCTGGTGAATCCTGTGCAGGGGTGAGTATACGATACTTAGTAGGGACCCCGAGACCCCCGAAGGTCTCCCTGAATCCACAAAGGATAACCCACAAAGAAAGATACAATTACGATGTATCATGCAACACTACTTAGGTATATGCCCATACATATACCTAAGTCATCAAATCCAGTTTAGCTCCAACTCATGAGATCTAGTACAATCCAGTACACTCAAGAAATTAATACTTAATCCACACAGGAAAGTACGACCCAATCCACACAGGAAAGCATAATTCAATCCACACAGGATATCAAGTAAATCACATCAAAGATAATGATTGAAAGTCAAGACTCAGCTCACACAGGTATCCATTTATGAAGAGGGGTGGAGATGATTAGATGTAGCCTCTGAATCATCTCCTCTAATGAACCCACGTAGGATCTATGTTTAGTAGTCCTCGCTTCCGAACCCATGGAGGATCCAAGTATAGTAGTCATCGTCGTCGAACCCACGGAGGATCCCAGCACGGTAGTGGAACCCCCGAAGGATCCCAGTACAATAGTCATCCTCGTCGAACCCACGGAGGATCCTAGTACGGTAGTCCTCCTTGTCGAACCCACGGAGGATCCCAGTACGGTAGTCGTCATCATCGAACCCACGGAGGATCCTAGTACGATAGTCGTCCTCGTCGAAGTCGCAGCCAGCTTTAGGGTTCCCGCACACAGCACGCTCGTTCCTGGAGGGTCCGCTCCATGAGCCAAGGGTTAAATACATCAAATGTCACGTAGTCCAATTTTGATGTATCTCAATGTTCCATCACGTCAATAGGAACTCAATGCGACAGACGACATGTCAATAGGACGCCCGGTCTGAGAGTTATTGGCCTTTTCGTTCCAGGGGCCCGGTTGGTTTTTAAGTCAAAACCAACCCAACCTTACTCCAACTGTGACAAAACCTTTAGTGGAGTAATCCAAAACAAATTTCTCACTAAGAGGAATCTAACAAAGTCGATGGCACATCAATCGGACGTTCAGAGCTTGAGTTATAAGCGTTTCCGCTCCGAGGGCCCGGTTTGTTTCGTGTTCGAACCAACCCATCCATACACAAATTTCTCCGAAACCTTGAGTATAATATACCAAAACGACCGTCTCGATCCAAGGATCACATCTCAACTGACAGTGCGCCAATCGGAGGTCCGTAGCCCACGTTATGGGCCTTTTAACAAAGATGTCCGTTTTTAGGGGGATTTGGGCCCGGACCGACCCGGGTCCGGCCCACTGGGGCGCATCCCGGCCCGGCCCGGATGGCACAGCCCGACCTTGCCGGCGCGGCCCCACCCGGAACGGGGTTCCGGCCCAGTGCGGACGGCCTGGCCCAGCGCGGGCGGTCCGGCCCGGCGCATCCGGTCTGACTCGGCGCGGCCGGTTGGCCTGGCACGGGCGTGGCCCGCGTGGCCAGAAGCTCGTCCATTTTGGCTGAGCAGAAAATGGAGGGCACTTCCCCCCATGTCTCGAAACGGCGGGCCCCCACGTGGAGGGGGGCCGCTTGTCTGCCGCTGGGGGTTACGACCCCCGACCTCCTCCGAACGGCCGGCCCGGTTGGTCGGCTGATGCCATCGCCGCGGGACCCCGCGGTCCCGCCCTTCGAAATCACCGGCGGCCGGCGATTCCGATCACCCTCCCCTGCACAGTCGTGACTTAGGCCGCTGCCCAACCATGGTCGCGGGTTCTTCCGCTTCGTCGCGGCGCAACGGCGCCCCGCTTCTTCGCCGCGGCCTGCTCCAGCCGCGGTACCCTCGTTCCCGCGCGGTGCGACGGCACCGCGTTGCCTCCATTCCAATCTGCAACAAGACACAAAAACAAAGGGGAGGAGGGTCGGCCGTGTTTGTGCGGTCCGACCCCCTCCCGTTAATCCGATAAGATGCATCCAAGAAATAAGGAAGAGCGTCAATTGATAATTCTTGGACGATGAAAAACCCCTACCTCGATTCACGGAGATTGATCACTTGACAAAGAAGGGGAAAGTCCCGCTGTTCCGTAGTCGTTGCCACAGGATGACGGCGTCGCTTCGTCAAGCGTCGAGAATAAGAGAGTTGAGGTAGGCACCGACGTTCTTCGCGATCTTCAACGTGGAAGTTGAATATCTTCAAGGATTTGCGAAATCTCACCCCAGACTCCACACAACGAAAACCAACCAAAAATAAAATAAGAGTTTGTCTTATTTTATTCATATATGCCAACAATTTTAAAACTCAAAAACTCAAACTCAAAAATTAAATTAATTGAATAGCATTAAAACAATCCATTTAATTTGAGAGTTGACTTGCAATTTAAGAGGGGGAGTGGATGAGTTAAAAAAATTAAGTGGGGGTTTAGGGAATTTGAATGTGTGGGGGCTCGTGTTGGTCCCACCCAAACTTCCTCACATGGAAGTTAAACTACAAAGTAAAATAAAGTTGTAACACAACATTATTCACTTAACCACAAAATTAAACGACTCTTCCCGGACAAACGCAAATCTGGAAAAGGTCTTCATAAGAAATTACCGGCACTGCGGTTTCAACGGTGCCCTCAGATTTTGATTCTGAGCACCGGTTCATAAGTTAGAAAAACTCACTCGCTCCTTCACTAAACGTGCCTGATCTAGATTTCGGAAAATGATTCCGAGCACACCGGGCCTCAGAATCAGGTGCCGTCAGAAACTGCGTACTTGTAAAATCCAAAAAAAATTAAGAAAAAAATTTCCTTGAAATTTAAGGGTCGTTACATTACTCCCACCTCAGGGATTTATGTCCCCGTAAAGATACATCACAAACTAGGGGAACAAATGGGGGTACTGAGCACGCATCTGAGCCTCCCGCTCCCAAGTGCTCTCCTAGGGTTCCCGTGTTGCCACCGGATGTGAATTAGAGGAATCGAACGCCCACGTAGGACCCGCTCTTATCGATCCTCAATCTCCACCGGGACCTCCCCAAAAGTCACGTCGTCATCAATGTCCATCTTCCCATGGTCGATGATATGCGTCGGGTCATGCACGTATCTCCTCAGTTGAGATACGTGGAAGTCGTCATGCACCTGGTGCAACTGAGGTGGATGGGTCAAGAGGTAAACCACCTCACCTACCCAGTTGAGGTCCTAGAAGGGTCCGATGAAGCGCGGAGATAACTTTCCACCCCGGCCAAATCTCCGAAATCCACATCGAGGTGAGCCCCGTAAGAAAACGTGGTCACCATCCTCGAACTCTAGTGGTCTCCGCCTCCTGTGGGCATAAGAATTCTGTCGGCTCTGAGCTGTCCTCATTTGCTCTTGGATGACCTAAACCTTCTCTGGTCATACAAGGGATGCTAAGATTTATTCATTGCCGATAAGAGAAATCTGGTCTCATCCATTGGATGGACAACGTTCATTTCCTAATATAGTCAATCCCAACATGGATGATACTAATCCATACCAAGGATGACTTCGTAAGGCCTTGACGCTACTACCAAGAGATCCAACCATTGCTCTCACCTCCAAGGGTTGAGTCACACTGTCGGCATCAGTGTGTGGTCACTGGGTCTCCTCCAGTAGGTATCTCAAAATTGAGGGTCAAGTCAACAGTTTTAAACCAGAACCTCTTTGTATCAACTACATAAAAAGGACAGGGAACAAAACATCACAAGAACAGTGTCTTTTATTACTGCATCCCAATGTACAAAGACACAAAACATCAACAAAGCTAGAAGCAACATGAACAAAAGTCTCCATGTCTGGAGGTAGTCCCGCTCCGGTCCATCTACTCCCGGAGCTCCATGGTCGTAAGCCTCAGCTGACTGATGCTGAGCTCTCCCCTGTCCACCTGTTCCCTGCGGTCGGGGTGGTCTCCCTGGTGGTGGTGGTAGGGCCTCAATGCATCGCCCACCACCCGCTGCTCGGCCAGCTCCTCTGCCTCATCCGCCTGCACCTTGCGGACTGTCATGGTCGAACCTCTGCCTGGGAGGTCCCTCTACCACCTACTACTCATCTGCAGGACGAGTTGGGCAGTCTCGAGCCATGTGACCCTGCCCACCGCATGCATAGAACTGCCTTCTCCTCGTGTGGCTGGCTCTCCTTCGTGTGCCCCGTACAATCGAATCTTTATCCTGAGATTGCTCATCTGATGGTCTGGCCCGCTTGGACCTCTGCATCATCTGTCAACTGCCAGCTACAGAAGACTCCGCTACGGGTCGTCCTACGGAGGGTCTCACTGCTGGTGACTGCTCGTCGAGAAAACTCTCCACTATAAGGGATCTCTCCAACACCCCTGCCTGCGTCGGGATGTTGAGGGAGATCATCGAAGCCCGGATCTCATGCCTCAGTCCCTGCACGAAGGTCCAGGACATGAAGAACGGGTCCCGTACCATATCTGTAGAGTAGCACGAGAGATAAGTAAACTTCTTCGACTACTGGGCCACGGTCATGCTGCCCTGCCGCAGCTGTAGTAACTCCTGAATGCGCACAGCACGGAGGGTGGCTGGAACGAACTCCGAGCGGAAGATGCTCTCGAAGTCTGTCCAAAGTAAAGATGCCTCGTCGTGCACCTGGAGCATCAAGCTCCACCATCTACCTGCTTACGCATGCAGGAGACTCGCTACAAGGATCACCATAAGGTCAGCTGGTGTCCCTACTAACCTGGAAACTTGTAAAACAGCCTCTAGCCAATCCTCGGCTGCCAGAGGGTCCGTCTCCCAGTGGAACCTGGGCGGTCTCTGACGCTGAAACTCATGCAGTGAACTAAGGCGATGTGCACTCTCAGCGGCTAGGGCTGGTGGCATCGGTGGCTTGGCGAGTAGAGGTACCGCCGGTGCCCCCGCTGTAATAGGGTCATGCATCGAGGCCTCATCGCTCGGTGGGCTGTCGTCTCGTAGAACGCTCGGAACCATAGCTGGCTTCTGTCGTGGGGAAATCCTGAAAAGAAACAGGTGTGCCACGGTCAATACAGTATACCTGGTGAGCCGAAACAATGTAATCAAAAGAAAACTTTTGAAAAACACATGCAATCAATGTTTTCATGCACTGAGTCGGAAATCAGAAGTCAGGGTCCTGGTGTATGGATACGTCGGACACCGCACCAACACTGGACTCCCTGGACTGATAACCAAACTCAATACCCTTAACACTATTGATTCACAAATAAAATGGATCAGAGTCTTGAATTCTGCAGTAGAAACAAACTCCTTTGATACCAATTTGTCACGACCCGTCCTCGGGGCCCGTGCCGTGACTACCCCAAGCCCACCTTCCATAGGCCAGCGGTCATCGACTAGAACCAAAGGCGTAAATCCCGATAAGGTGGGAAGGCATTGCCTTAATAAAAGAAAACAAACACCACAGAGTATGCAAACTGAAGTAAACACTAAGTAAACTGAAAACAGAAGTAAGTGCTGAAAAGTAAATGGGCCAGAATTTAAACCCAACTAAAGGTGAAGTACAACTGAAAGTAATGTACAACTCAAGGACAACAGCTGAAATGTGACAAGACGCTCCTGGATTGTCCTCCAGCTTCCTACCTGAAGGGTAGGTATAGATCTCCTCCTCAACACTTCCACGTCCGTCCGTCTCCTCCGGGTACCGACTCGACGTGATATCCACCTCCGGGCACCGACTCGTCGTGAGATCCTCCTCCGGGTATCGTCCAGCTCTACAAGCCTCAACCACGATCAGTGATGTCCGTCGTCTGCAACCAACACAACGTAGTGCGGGTGAAGACCGTGCAGGGGTGAGTATACGATGCTCAGTAGGGACCCCGAGACCCTCTACGGTCTCCATGAATCCACAAAGGATAAACCAAAAATAAAGATACAATCACGATGTATCATCCAACACTACTTAGGTATATGCCCATACATATACCAAAGTCATCCAATCCAGTTTAGCTCCAACTCACGAGCTCTAGTACAATCTTGTCCACTCAGGAAATTAAAACTTAATCCACATAGGAAATTATGACCCAATCAACACAGGAAAGCATAATCCAATCCACACAATATATCAAGTAAATCACATCGAAGATAATGATTGAAAGTCAAGACTCAGCTCACACAAGTATCCATTTATGAAGAGGGGTGGAGACGATTAGATGTAGCCTCTGAATCATCTCCTCTACCGAACCCACATAGGATCAATGTTTAGTAGTCCTCGCTGCCGAACCCACGGAGGATCCAAGTATAGTAGTCATCGTCGTCGAACCCACAGAGGATCCCAACATGGTAGTCAAACCCACGGAGTATCCCAGTACAATAGTCGTCCTCGTCGAACCCAAGGAGGATCCGAGTATGATAGTCATCCTCGTTGAACCCACAAAGGATCTGAGTATGGTAGTCGTCATCGTCGAACGGACGGAGGATCCTAGTACAGTAGTCGTCCTGATCGAATTCGCAGCCAGCTCTAGGGTTCCCGCACACAACACACTCGTTCCAGGAGGGTCTGCTCCACGAGCCAAGGGTTCGATACAACAACTATCACTTAGTCCAAAGTTGATGTATCGCAAAGTTCCGTCACGTCAATAGGAACTCAACGCGACAGACGGCGCGTCAATCGGACGCCCGGTCCGAGAGTTATTAGCCTTTTCATTCCAGGGGCCCGATTGGTTTTTAAGTCAAAACAAACCCGAACGTACTCCAACTGCATCCAAACCTCGATCGGAGTAAGCCAAAAGAACCTTCTCACTAATAGGAATCCAACAAAGTCGACGACACGTCAATCGGACGTTCGGAGCTTGAGTTATAAGCGTTTCCGCTCCGAGGGCCCGGTTGGTTTTGTGTTCAATCCAACCCGGCCATTCCCAAAGTTCTTTGAATCCTTGAGTATAATATACCAAATCTACAGTCTCGATCCAAGTATCGCATCACAACTGATGGTGCGTCAATCGGAGGTCTGTATCCCATGTTATGGGCCTTCGAATGAAGCTCTCCGTTTTTAGGGGGTTTAGGGCCCAGACCGACCCGGCCCAAGACCCCCTGGGTCGGCCCGAACCGGGGAGACCCGACCCGGGTCTGGGTCCGGCCCACTAGGGCGCGGCCCAACCCAGCTGGCGCGGCCCGGCCCGGCCGGCGCGGCCCGGCCCGTCGCGGGGGTCCGGCCCGGCTCGGCGCGGGCGGCCCGGCCCGACTAGTTGGGATGGCACGGGCACGACCCGTGTGGCTAGCAGCTCGGCCGTTTCAGCCGAGCGGAAAATGGGGGGCACTACCCCCCTTGTCTTGAAACAATGGCCCCCCACGTGGAGGGGGTCCGCCTGTTTGCCGCCGGGGATTACAACCCCCAGCCTCTTCCGAGCGGTCCCGCCCTTCCGAAGTGCCAGCGGCCGGCGATTCCAGCCTCCCTCCCCAACATAGCCATGGCTTAGGCCGCGACCCTTGTCCGTCCAGTGTGGCGCAATGGCTCTGTGCCCCTCCGCCGTGGCCTGACCATGGCCGCGGGTTCTTTGGCTTCGGCGCGGCGCGATGGCACAACTCTTCTTCACCGCGGCCCGCTCCGGCCGTGGTTCCCTCGTTCCCACACGGTGCGACGACACCGCGTTGCCTCCGTTCCAATCTGCAACAAGACACACCAACAAAGTGGAGGAGGGTCGGACGTGTTTGTGCGGTCCGTCCCCCTCCCGTTAATCCGATAACATGCGTCCAAGAAATAAGGAAGAGCGTCAATTGATAATTCTGGAACGATGAAAACCCCCTACCTCGATTCACGGAGATTGATCACTTGACGAAGAAGGGGGAAGTCCATCTGTTTCGTAGTCGTTGCCGCGGGATGATGGTGTCGCTTCGTCAAGCGTCGAGAAGAAGGGAGTCGAGGTAGGCACCGGCGTTCTTCGCGATCTTCAATGTGTAAGATGAAGATCTTCATGGCTTTGTGAATTCTCACCCCAGACTCCACACAACGAAAACCAACCAAAAATAAAGTAAGAGTTTGTCTTATTTTATTCACATATGCCAACAATTTTAAAATTCAAAACCTCAAAATCAAAAATTAAATTAATTGAATAGCATTAAAACAATCCATTTAATTGGAGAGTTGACTTGAAATTTAAGAGGGGGAGTGTATGAGTTACAAAAATTAAGGGGGGGGGGGGGGGTTAGGGAATTTGAAGGGTTGGGGGCTAGTGTGGGTCCCACCCCAACTTCCTCACATTTAAGTTAAACTAAAAAGTAAAATAAAGTTGTAACACAACTTTATTCACTTAACAAAAAAATTAAAAAACTCTTCCTGAGCAAACACAACTCTGGAAAAAGGTATTCTTAAGCAATTACAGGTGCTGCAGTTTCAACGGTGCCCTCGGATTTCGATTCTGAGCACCAATTCAAAAGTTCGAAAAACCCGCTCGCTCGTTCACTGAACGTACCCGAGCTAGACTTCGGAAAATGATTCCGGGCAGACCGGGCCTCGGAATCAGGTGCCATCAGAAACTATGTACTCATAAAATCCCAAAGAATTTAAGAAAAAAATTTCCTTGAAATTTACAGGTCTTTACACTCATCTTCAAATTGAGTCTAAAAAATGGGGTGACGACTCACATGTATCTTGTTCAGTCAGAAAATATGTGTAATCAAGACATCAAACCCAATGGTAAAATGGGAAATTCAATCTGTTCGGGATTGTATTCCTAAAACTCATTAGAAAAAACCACAAAAAAGTGATTGTAATTGATAATTCCAATTCTGTAAATGATTAATTCAAAGGGTTGAATATGGATACCATGTATGTTGTGACATGGCTACATACACACCCATGAACTTCCTTGGAACTGGAAGTATGTTCATTTAAGAATGACAACCCGAATATTCATTGTTTAGAAACCTAAAACCGAAAACATATTCTCTTGTAGATAAACAAATAAATCTATTATAGGAAATAAAAAATCAATGTAACAGAAATGTAAAAAACTAAATTAACAAAAAATCATAACAATTTAACTATTAATAAAAAATTTAAATGGAATCTTCAGTTGAAAATCCAGAAACACACATGAAAATGGCTTCATTAAATAAAATTAACTGGATTTTCAGTTTGAAACAACAATATCAATAAAGAATGCATGTTTGGTATATAAAATAAACAAACTAAAACAGAAAAAATTTGATATATAAACAAAGTACCAACTATAAATAAAAGAGTGTTGTAGATGGGAATATTTAGAGAATATATTGTATAAAAAACACATGAAATAAAATACACAAACATATAATTAAATTACATAAAACATTTGATATCTATACAAATAAATGAAAAAAAAATTAGTTGTAGTTTAAACAAATAAATTATTTTTTCATACATGAAACAATATAGTAGAATAATCACCACTGGACACCCCTCATTTAGTTTTATTTTAAACAAATAAATAATAAACAAATTTAAAATTTCAAAAAATAGAAGAATTTATATGACCACTATTTTTGTCATAAAACACAGGCATGGAAATATGGAATTCAGATACCTGCATTCTAAAAAAAATATTAAATGAATAGAATAAATAAAATTACACACAAAAAAACTACCCAAAAAAATATTATATGATGTGATCTCAGAGAATATAAATGGAATGAAATGAAATTAGTGTTTATAATCAAAGTAATTAAAATTAGAAAAAATAATTATCAAGGGAAGTTGGTTTTTCATACCTGATATCAAAAAAGAAGAAGAATCACTTCTTGAGACCACATATCATAGCCCGTGGATCATAAAATATTTAAATAGGGAAAGAATAAATATATTTTTGGTAAGAAGATATATTTTGGGCAGGAAACATACATTATAAATACAAACAAGAATATGTGATATAAGATGTTTTTGGAATGTTTTCTCAAATAGACCTTTACCTTGTTCATCCATACATGACATTGACATACTGTGCAAATTCAATACATTGATATCCTAGGTTTTATAGAGCCTCTTGAACCAGATCCTAAAATTATGAAAAAACAACTATATGAAATGTGAACTTCTGAGAAGTGTAATTTTACTAAATACCTCTGGATTTATGTACCACATAATCATAAGGGGTAGGGAAAATTTCATCCGTGAGGTTATATTGAACGATCCTTAGTAGGTCCCAAATGCCTCTTCACATACAAGATGGCAGGTACTGTCCCCTGACATCCACAAACAATGATCGGAACACAAATCAATGATAAAACATTAACAATTGATTCCATGAAATTAATAATCATTGTTAAGAATAATATAGTTATTATAAGAAAGTAATATGTTCTATGAATGAATAATTAAAGTTCAAAAACCTTTAGAATAAAAAAAAGAGGTTTAAAAAGAGAATCAAAGTGGACACTAGCAGGTGTCTTAAGCCTATTATAGAACACTTTGTGTCCTCCAAGAAGAGGAAGAAACAATATTTCCAAGGAGTAAAAGTTTGATATTATCATAAACCAATGTCAAAATTCAGACTATAAGTTGACCGATTACCATACATGAATAAATAAATTATGAAACCAATATGATGCATAGAATAATCCAATAACTCCCAAGATCCCAAGGTTCTTAATATCTTATATAACCGCTACTCTTAAATTGTTTAAAGCAATGCTCATTATAATCCAGAAATATGGTGTAAAATGGAGGCATGTTGAAGGATTTTCCTTTGGAATGGATAATTGAACTTGGAATTAGATCCAAACACCAAATATTCAATATTAAAACAATATAAACACCATACTATTATGAAGCTTGGCATCATCCATGAAAAATACATTTACAAAGTGGTTTTGGTCATTCTAGTGGCTTCCATCATCTTTCACGTTATGAATGTATCCTTACCGTTTAAAACATGGTATTATTTTTCTTTATATTGAATTTTCAAGGTGTGTAGGGAAACCATTTTACTAACAGTTAAAAGTAAAGTTAATGTAAAATATGTTGCGAAGGAAAACAAAAAAATGACTAAAGTTGTCATTTCTTGGTTTTATACTATCAGAAATTATAGAGAAATTAATTTTGGAACATAGAAACACTAAATGCCATGTATTGAATAAAATAAGGTAGGTATACTAGTGTTAGATGATATAATATGGTGTAAAAGAGAGATGTCAAATCTGGTGTTGAAATCAGTTGTATAAATTGTCCGATAGTAATTCACAATTGTTCACAGAGTCACAGAACAAGGAATATATTAGCAGATTTATCGAATGCCAATAGAGATAATGAGTTATAAAAAAAAGGGTAATCTGTTAATAATCTAAGATTACTACATTTATATGTAGACTGCATCAATGTAGGAGGAGTTACTAGTTGCAATACTTTGGAATGGACAGTGCAGCATGATTTCTCAAAAAAATTGATTTCCTAGAGAAAAAAGGGATGTCATGTATACTGACCTGTCTCAAGGAGCAACCTAAATCTAGATTTTCTAGAGATGGATCTATATTGAATATTCCAATGCTATCGTGACTGAAATAGAAGATGTTTATCTTTAATATCTTACAAAAAATCAGGATTTATATGTTTTAAAGTGGTTTATATCTGGCCTTACTCGCTGCGTGCTCGAGAGAGTGGAAACCCTAGGTGGATCGGAGGATACGGTTGTGATAGAGTTGAATGCGGAGTATCCAGTTACGGAGAAGTAGTAGGCGGAGGAGCCGAAGACATTGTGTCTAGTAGCAGCATTGATCGTAGATTTAAGAGGTAGATCTTGGTGAAATTGTTGGATGACAAGAATGCATAGTCGGATAAGATGAATTCAAAGGATCCGGAGTCGGATCACGCATAGGTGGTGTCATGACTGGAGAGGGGATTCAGGGAAGGGAGGAAGCGGGAGAGAGGATTCAGGGAGGGGGGGAATCAGGGAGGGGTTCTGGAACCCTAGAGCTGAGAGAGTGGAATCGAGGAGTTGAATCAGGAGGGGAGTAACTATGGAAAATTCCGATCGGAATCAGGATGGCGAGAGGTATTTTTGGGTTCGGAGGACTGGATACAATAGTTGTCTTAGACGTGGAAGCGTGGCAAGGTGACACGTAAGCAGAAAAAATCATACATTTATATATATATATAATATATATAGATATATATAGATATATAGATATATAGATATATAGATATATAAATATATAGATATATAGATATATAGATATATAGATATAGATATAGATTATAATATTAATAAATATATAAATTATAAATTAGAATAGAAGACTAATTAATAATAATTTATTAGTTTGAATTATAAACAACTAGTAATCTCCCGTGCTATTGCACGGCGTATTCGATTACGAGTTTCTCTTTTAATTAGAGATTAATATTTATAAAATTGCAGAAGAAACGGTAATGTTGAATAAATTTTAATATAATGTAATGGTGTATGATAATTGAATAAGAGTTCATATTATAATAAGACACCATTTATAAATGTAATGTGGGTACTGAAATATAAAGTGAAAGATGAATCAAAGATAAGACAGTGGTTTTAATAATAAAAATGAGAAATGTGAAAATAAATGAAATAACAATAAACTAAATGAGTGGGTTGTTCGGGAAAAAATAAAATAGAGTAAAACTATTCATCATGTATATAGAACAATATGTAATGAGGGACGTAGATATCCGAGACAAATATGAAACATAATATACAATTGAATAAAATAAATTGATGAAGACAGAGAGTCGACATCCACTTCATTATACTTGACAAAATGAAATTGAATAAAAAAATAGATAACGACAAATTGAATCAGGTTATTTATTCACTAAATGTCTATAGTCCTGGGTTGTATGTCTATATTTAGTACCAAACCAGTGCATTTTTATGGAATGATCATTTAATTACACGTTCACTTACACATAATTTAGATATTTTCCAATATGAATTTTTGGAAAATAAATACATACATGAATGAACTTATATTCTATATAAGTTCATACCGAAAATTCATAATGGAAAACATTGATTACAGGATCACATACAGTAGTCCTGTCACTTATTTTTTATGTCGGTCAAAACTGATAATGCATATCAAAGATTCTATATAGTTGCAAACAGGTAATGCAGATGAAAGTAAATTTATTTAACGTAGTTAATCATATAAGTTAATTAACGATTCTTTTTTTTTGATGAAATTGAGAAAACAATATCTTATACATTGTAAATATAGGTATGTGCAAACATAATTTTAATAGAGAAATAGTAATAATTATAGATGTCTTGTATGCAATTTGAATGTAATTTCAAAGAATATATACACATTCATGACTATGGAATACATAACTATGGAATACATAAGGCATATATACATGTCATCAAAAATTAATGAAAAAATGTGACTATATGCATACAAATTTTTATCATATAATGTGAATAAACATTCCGTTTTGTACATAAATTCACTGATCATATTATTTGTTCATAAAAAAATCGTGTTATACTAAAAAAATATGTAAATTAATGAATATTGAAACACCCACATATTAAACACTCTAAATTGAAGTCTTATGCATAAAGTAGTTAATATGAAAGAGTCAGTCTCTCATAGATATAAATGCATTACCTGAAATATAATCATGAAACTGAAAAAATCTATACAACTGTATATTGTATATGCGGCCAAAGAAGTATATTTCATAGTGTAATTGAAGGAATTTATAAAATGCATGCCTAAAATATACAAACTATTGGAGGCAAACAGTTAGATAATAATATGTAAATATAAAATTATTTATTTAAATATAGTTTCAATTTCAAATAGGATATGGACACCCTTTTGAGTCTTCCAGAAGCACTAAAAATAATCAATTTTATTTACATAATGTATCAATGTCTAATAGGATAAGGAATCTTTGTTGATTCTTCCACAACATTGTAAAGAGGCCTCGCATTTGTTTCCCTCCTATCATCTCAAAAACAAGACCTCCAGAAGTTATGATGTTCCTGAAAAAACAAATGTAGACCCTCCAATTCATCTTGCTACTGCATAGTATATTTCTACTCCATATATTAATTACATCACTCTTGGATCCATCAAATGAGATCAAAATAATGAAAAAATTCAAGATATATGAATCGATATAGGATGTGACACATGTAAATGAAATCATTCTATACAACTATAGATGTGCACAAATGTATATAAATTAAATCGATTCAATCATACATGAGTCAGTGATTTGAAAGGAGTGCTAATAAATTCATCAATACATGCTACATATAGAAAAATACCAAATATAATTATATACGATAATAAAATTGTTTGACAGAACTATCCGATAAAAACACATGCATAGATAATGATTTTAAATTGATTCATTTACACTGTAGTAAACGAATGGGATGTATCAATTTCAACTCCTTATTAACCCAAAACAATAAAAACTGAACAAAAAAATCAAAAAAACAAAACCTTAAAAGCAACATACCCCAGGCATATTGAATGGTTCTTCATCAAATGGTAGCTGAGACTGAGTAGACTGTTGACTACTCTGTAGGTCCAACTCCATATTTGAAGTCATTCCCCATCATACTCTTCTTCTTCAATATGATGCCATGTTCTCATGGCCAGCCACTTTATAGACTATACTATTTGCATCCAAGGGATATACAATAACCGACTTATTTCCATTATCATTTCAATATGAATCTATGAAAGCTCACAGACCTTATAAATCATGTCGGATGCTATGGTTATACAAAGACACATCAATTTGAAGCCCATTGTCATCTACCCGGTGTCTTCTATGCAACTGATTGGCCTCCTCATCTATAATTATCACTATGGTAACTCCAAAATCAGATATAGAATGAGATGGGAATGATACCCCATCAAGAAAATTTCTGGGAGATAACAAATCATTAGCCAGTGGTGATAAAGAGAGGAAAATAAGCTCTTGGAGGAGAGTAGGGCCTTTCCAATTTGACATTTGAAAGAAATGGATTGTCAGTAGTGGAATCAAGATATGTATGTCTAATACAACCACTTGATTTCTAGACATATCTATAAATATTGAAGTTATAATTAGTGTAAATTCAATGATTAGTTGATTGAAATATATCCATGTTACCAGGTAAAGTATGACCAGTAAAATATAAAATAATTTCTCAACAGATCTATGAAGATTCAAATTAAAACAACAAAAACAATGCTTGTTCAAAAAAATCAATGTTCAATGAACCTTTATCTAGGAGTTATTTGAAAAATCATTGAAATATGGGTGACCAGAATGGTATTGTACATGAGCTTAAACATGTGGAAAATTATGATACACATGGCATGATAGGTAACCCAGAAATAGTACATGCAAACAGTTAAGATCCATATATGAAAGAGAAAAAATATATTTAGAAACGTGAATGCTCTATCTCTGTAATCATAAGATAAGATAATCAATAATTATAATTTTCATAGATAAGAATCTAGTAATAAAAAATAACAGTTATAAAATAGCATATTTTAAAGTGGAACCATTTATTAGAGGGATACTGTTATTAAATGAAGATATTTTTAGTGATATAAAACATAAAACACAGATACGGATACAAGTGTTGTCATAGAAAAATATATAGATAGAAAAAGTTTGGATGAAACTACATCTTGGTATAATAGAATACAATTAAAAACTATGCACTACTGAGCTGTTATAGTATAAATAAATTTTAGTCCATCTCATATTTTTATTCTCATGAAACAGGTTTATATGAATCAAAAAACAATGAAAATGCATCAATTTTCACAATTCTAACACTCCAAATGGCCCGAAGGCCTTATTTTTTATTTTTATTATAGATAATCCCCCCTTTAAAGGGTTTAAGGGGAACCCGTACATGACCCGTAGGCCCAAGGCACAAGGCCCGACATGACCCGTAATACATGACCTGAAGGCCCAGAGGCATACCATGCTCATAACATGACTCGTAGGACCAGCCCACTAGAACTTACCCTCCCCAGCTTCTGCATCATTGATCCCCTTTTAGCTACCCACCTGCATTAATGATCAGCTAGCATTTACCCGTACAAAGTTGCATGGTGCTTGGTCCCGATGGCGGTTGTCATACCCTCTCATTCTTCTAATCCGGTTAGCTCTGCTTCTGGTGATTTCTACTGGTTCTATGATCCTCTTCTGGGGCCTGCTCTGCATGAACTGGGCTACATCATGGTCTTCAATGGCCCAAAGGCCCTGTGTCCCAATGGCCTTTGATGGCCCGAAGGCCCTTTAGACCATAGGCCCAAACCGGTGGCCCGAAAGCCCAAATCAGGTGAATAGTTCCGGCTACTACAATACCAAAAAGTGTCTACTACAATACCTACTGCAGTACTGCTACTGTACCGAACATTACCGAACATTACCTGCTACAGTACTGCTATAGTACCCCGAAAATTTTCCTCTACCCGGTTTTGAACCTGGGTCTCTTGGATGCCAAGCAGGAGCCCTTACCACTCAGGTACGGGCTCGTTGGCTCCCCAATTCTAACAGATTACACAATTAATTATGAATTGTCATATCTAGAGGCCTTGAGTTCAATTTCCCAGATCATGAGACATCAATGACAAATATACTATTTTATTACCTAATGAAAATCCCATATTGAAAAACTAATATAGAAAATTTTACTGTCTCATTAAGGGGGAACACTTACAATGTATATAAGACACCACTTCTATGCTAGATCATCCATGAAGAATCAAAACCATACCAAAAAATTCCCAAGATTATCCCTTAGCTGCATAACATCCTTGAAAAAACATATAAGCATCTCACACAATTTATGCCTTCTACCGATGTTAGGATAGTAAAATGACTGACCCACATCTTTTTACCTATAAGTAATCACAGAAGAAAAACATATAAGAATCTAATCAATCATTTTATGTATAAAATTTCCAATTTAGAGGCACAATAACTTGAGGTGGGAAGTTCATGGAAAAGGTAAAACATAAACATAACTTGAAATTCCTCAAGGGTCACCATTGAAGCTATAATGGAAGTTTTAATTCCCTGATGTTGGGATAGAAAGGCATATAATGAGATTAGAATGTCCAATCTCCATGAGATACACATATGAGAACTCTCAAAACAAAGGATCAAGCATTGTTCTGATACATGTTTCGTACCTATAACCAGATTGATCCAGTAATATAAACCGAATAAAATACGATATAAAATTATTATAACATGTTATTTTTCTACCTCCCTTAGTTTTTTAAAAATGAAAAGTGAAAAAAATTTCAAAACCAAACACACCCCAATATATGAGAAACAAATCCTTATAACATCCTATAACATAATGATGCCTCATCAAAGAAGTCAATGAGGATCATCAATAATTACCTGGATTAATAAAATTAGAAAGGCCAAAATATATGAGCTTCATATCAACTTCTACATTTATAGATTTGAAAAGGAATTTCTATTAAACAACAAAAGAAACAATTATAGAAAGGAAAAAATAAAACTAACTAAAAAAGAAGAGTTTCAGTTTTAAGAATAAAAACCTATGGATTAAGGTGACGGTTAACAGAACGTAAAATCTTCACAATAATGGATTTTTCATCTTTCTCTATATATTTTCCACATCTACAACATCAATGAGATGTATTTTGAAAAAACAAACATTGTTTCTGATTTTTTTATTAAAATTTTTTTACCTATTTAATTTTTTTTCTAGAAACTATCCACATTTACACAATCTGATAAGGAATCAAAAATTTAAACATATCAGATCACTAAATCAATAATCAAATGAATATTGTCATTTCTTTTACACACATAATATTAAATAGTTTTTATATACCTAAATACATGTTTTTTAGAAATAAATAGTCTGATCCAACAACAATAACTGGATAATTAATTATTACCTGGCTTAATAAATTTAGAAAGGCCAAAATCTATGAGATTCATACCATCTCTTGCATTTATATATGTGAAAAGGAATGTCTGTTAAACAACATAGACAACAGTTATAGAAAGGAAAATGTAAAACTAACTAAAAAAGAAGAGTTTCGGTTTCAAGAATAAAAACCTCTGGATTTAGGTGATGGTTAACAACACTTAAAATCTTCAAAAAAAATGGATTGTACATCTTTCAAAATGGAAACATTATATGATCTCCTTATTTAATTACACAGAGAATAAAAACACCAAGTATGTTCTATAGAGGAGGTAAAAATCATTCGTGGAGAACAACACAGAGAAAAATAGTAGATGTACATGGGGCCTCTCATTGATTCCCTTTTACATCTAGTAGAAGTAATGTTCTCCATTCAATACATGGAAAGGAAGTGTCAAAGAGGTAAAATGTTTCGAAACACGTACGTATAGAAAATCCAAAATCATTATTGAATCTAATAATTCCTTATATTCAAATCAATGTGGGAAATAGGATAATAATCATGAATAGAATTTGGCACCTATATGGAATAAATGTTGGAACTGTTTGAAAAAAATATGAACAGATTAGAAATAAAATGAACATGTTAACAATCCTATAATAAAAATAAAAAAAACATCATAAAAAAGTGAAATAACTTAATCCATGGGAGTTTCATCCTCTCATTGAAACCCGTTTCCAGCCAACTGCATTAATGTTCTACATTCAGGTCATGTACAGGAAGTTTCAAAGAGGGAAAATGATGTGAAACATGTATGCACATAAAAGTATAAATATTCAGTGAATCATGTAACTTCTTACATACTCATCAAAAAGGAAAATAGGAGAGTAATCATGAAAAGAATCTGCGTACCTGTATGTAATAAAAGATGGATCAATTTGACAAAAAAATGAACAAATTGAGATGCACCAACTGTAAGGAGAAGGGAACGTGACATTATTTGAAATTGAAAACATACCACAACAGACCTAATTTAGTGATTATGTGATATGATTCCCGACTATTTATGTGCTTTCAAGGGAGGAAATGTTTAGTGTTAGTGAAATAGAAGCAGTCTATAAGTTGCTTAAGAAGATTAATAGTGTGTTGATTGATGATGGGATGATAAATAAGAGTTTCAAGTGGCATTATTCAATATCAACCACATTTAGGAAAACAATACTGCATACAATGAAAGAAAAAGTGAAAGAGAAATTACATAAAGAGTGATTCTAATAATAAATATGAGATATGTGCAGAGGATTATTTGATAAGAATAAATAATCACCCTCATTTAAGATTGTTTCATTTGATCCAAACTCTTCCCAAAGAAAGAAGTAATTTTATGAATACCAGAGTAAAAAAACTCATACAACTGTGAAAAGATAATTTAGGGAATAAAATTTTGTTGAATTGCATGAATTGATGAAAATAAGGAAAGAACCCTTAACTGTATTATTAATATTAGCATTGTTTCCAATATATAATCTTGTAAGAACTAAAAAACACATATGAAACATTATCTAAACTAGAGATTCCACCCCTATATTGAAATCATTAAACAACCAAACATGAAACCTCATCATGTTATGAAAATGTGAGCAAGGGGAATGAGTTACTACTAAAAAATTCCAGTTCCAAGAATGAAATAAAAAATGCATCACATGTCACTCAAAAAGAGGGTTCTCTTTTTTTTAACCTCTATTAGATAAAAATAAATGTATCTGAAAAATTTGACAATATTAATGATTATGATGGATAAATTTACTATAAATATAAATTTATAATTAAAAAATGATCGAATTGCACAACTTGTATACATTTTTTTCACCCAAACCATCTGTAAGGCACATTGCAAAATTGTTCTAAAAATTATTTCCATTAATTCATGACTTGATGTCATAAATAAAATTAATGAAATGATAACAATACCAAGTTGTTCATCGAGATCTATGACTGCCAGCACTAAAATATTCATGTGTGAAGCATGAAATGAATGATATGATTAATAGGCCTTATCATTTAATGAACAAATCAAAAACCCGTGAATTATACACTTTCACTCTTTTTCTTAAATGTTAAATGACATGAGGAAAATGGGTATGAGTTTTTTTATAACACATAAAATTTTATATTAAATTCATTATTTTTGTAAATTAAAACAAATACACATTTGATTATAAAAAAAGAGGCCCGTAGTGGATTAATCAGGTTAAAGATCAAGCATGGACATTAATTAAAAGAAGAATTTTCAAAAATAATCAGAGGATACCCCTATTGAACATCATGAAATATCAAAATGAAAGAAGAATTAATCACTGACGATAAATCCAGTGTTATGAAAACAATACCTCTCTACTGAACTCCATCTATTACAGCCCCCGGGACTGTGTTAAGAATTGATTTTTCAATGCTGATAAGGGGAGAATCAATATCTATGACTACCAGTACATATTTCTTCAATTCCGTAAAACCCAATAAGAAGGTTAATGAATCATAATCTTGAAAACAAAATCACATAACGACTAATACGTATATGTAAACTTGTTTGTAGTTGTTGCCTTAGTAGTCTTCATAGAAACATCTATCAATTTATGCACAAAATTTCAGCAAAAAAATGTACTGGAAAATCATAAGAAGCCAATAATATTAAAGTGAAATGTTATATTTATAAAATATTAATATACACATAAGATAATAACAGTACAATGAAATTAAAAAAAATCAAGTAATTATTAATACGTATCGAACAACCTATTTGTAGTTGTTGTACTGGTAGTCTCCACTGAAACTCTTGTCAATTCTTTGTGACAATTTGAGTGATCCTGTAAAATCATTAATAAGTCAGTAATGTTAGTGATGTGATATATTTAGAAACAAATGACATGTACATTATCAGTACAATGAAATTAACAATTTACAGATATCGTGTGAAAATTAAAATGGTATTTGTATGGTGGAATGTATGTTTAAACAGTTTACATATGACTCTCAAAGAACTTCACAGATTGGTAGCCATGAAAACACATTGGTTTAAGTGCTAGATTATGGAAATTTGTAATAAAATATACTGGAATGTTGGTAATACAACCTATATCTAATTCCAGTTTATGTTTTCACAGATAGTGAGAAAACCAATTTAAATTATTCAACTAAAACTAGAAATATTAACTCATGAATATAAGGTAAATCGTTTTCATAAAATAATGATAAAACAACTTTTGCGTAGATCTTGATCTGTAGTGTCTCTAAATATAGGTAGTGGTATAGTTACGGTGGAATACCAGACTAAGTGGAGCCCCAATAAGCCCCAATAACTGAAACATGAAATTTGTAATATTGCATTACATTGTGGAAGCATTGTATGAATAGTTTTTAATGGATAATTTATAGTACAAAATATCAAAGTCACATAAATAGGCTTCTATAATAGAGGGCATCACCGAGAACATAAAATAAATTCATATATAGAACAATAATTATAAAATAAGGCAATGAACACAAACAATAAAACATACCAGCAGGCAGACTAATCTCATCACCTGAAATAGAACGCACTAAATATGAAAGTTAGTTTTTTTGAAAACTGTTCGAGAACTGTAATCAAATAAAATGATTCCAAACAAAATTGAAATAAACCATAGTCCAAGATAAATTTAAATCAAAATAAAATGTGATAAACAATGAGAAAAAAAATTGATACTAACAAATTGTAGACCATAGAAATAAAACATTTAGTTTTAGAATATTAACTGAAGAAAGCGTACAATAAGACTAAATTATGAGGGGGAAGAATAATATTTCCCAAAACCTTGGGTATGTGGTCAGGATCTGGAGAAGTGGCAAGAGGTTTTGGTCGGGCATGGATGAGAAGTAGATGGAGGGACGCTGAGGGAGGATATGGAGATGGAAGAGCCATGGTGGGAGAAGTCAGAGATGGATGAGTCTCTTGTGGAGTATCTGGATGCGGAGGTGGACAGAAACCTGGAGGCACTGATGTAGAGGGGTATCGGGGAGCCGGTGAAATCGATTGGGAACCCTAAGAGGCAGTAAAACCGAGTGCGGGGGGGGGGGGGGGGGGTAATTGTAGGGAGAAAATGAAATAATTGATGGAAACCGAGAATTGAAGGGATATGTTGACCGATGTCTGTGGGAACTGTAGGCCGAGAATAGGTGCTACTCGAGTGGTAAGAGATATCGATGGAAAATTCCATGGGTGTGAAGAAAATCTCAGGACAGAGAAGAACTGAATCTACGTGTGGAAGAGAGATGGGAGGGAACCAGAACTATGAGGGAGACGATGACTCGGGTTTGCAAGAACCCAAGATTGACCGCAGATGAAGCATTAGTAGAAGTATAATCAAATTGAAACCACATGCAGAATAGGGACAGAAGGAAACAAATTGATTGAAACAAATCTTGAATATGACTTCGTGCAGTGAGAACCCTAGGAAGATAGAGTGAGCAGGAGCAGATACTGAGGGAAACCTCATGCGAACGATTGAGGGAGCACCACTAAATGGTTTATGTGGATGGAAGAGAAGAAGGTGCAGGCAGTGAATGTGAAGAATGGATAAACAGAGGAAACCCTGGATTAGGGAGAGTGTCGAAGGTGAAGGCAGGGGACGCTGAGAAAGGTGAGTAGGGGAGGAAGAGGAAGGCGACGACAGAGGTGGGGATACAATATGGAGGAACCGAGTTTCATCTGTAACCCTAGCTGAGGGATCAGGAGAGGCCGCGATCCCTGGTTTGTAGCGGGCGAAGCATGAACTGGATCGTGAATTAGGAGTGGGGATTGGATTATTTTTGGGTGACGTGGTTGATTGGAGAAATGACACGTAATAGAAAAAGAATGTGGAAGAACATGAGCGTGACACGTGGCAATTGATAAAACCCAGGATTAGTATAGATAGTAGAATATATTCAATAAATTAAGTTAAATATTAACTAATATAAATATATTAACACTTAATTTTTTTTCAAGAGAATAATTAAAATAATTAAATTTATTAAGTAGTTAATATTAATCTAATTTAAGAATCCTATCAAATTATACTAACTAAATTTTAATAATACTAACATTAATTTTTTATTTTAATTAATAATAATAAATTAAAAACATAATAATTCTTCCTATTTTAATATTTAATAATAAATTAGTAATTATAATATTAATAGTTATTCTAGTAATAATAATAATCAATTTAAGTATCTTTAAATTAACCTGAATTAACCTTTTAATTTAACTTTAAAAATAATTATAATATGTTATTTATTTTCATTGTATTTATTTCTTCTTATTTTCTATAGAAGGTTCATATGGGAATTGAAATCCCATCCAGATACACTTAACTAACTCAGCGAGAGTTAGTTACGTGAGAAAAATTAGCATGACGTGCCAGTCGCAAAAAAAGCACACGTGTGCGGTGCACAACTGAGGGACTTTTGAAGTCAGTGGAAGCGGGTAGTGACAAGCAGCAGGAGATGGCAAGATTAAAAAAGCAAAGCAAGTGGAATTTTGTAGTGCGCACATTCATTCCAATAACACACCAGACGCAAGGAGGGTGAAAGCATTCGATCATTCACTCGGAGCGGAGTAGAGAACCTGGATCATTTCTCGGAGAGCCACTCTTCGGAGTTCTGAGGGCCAGGAGCAGCAACAGTTGATGCCAGCAGAGGGAGTTTTCTTCCATTGTTCTATTTCAATTCTATTCCTCTGTAATTGAATGATTTTAGTATATGAAATAGAGATGATGATAGGATAAATATTTCCAGTTCAGGGTAAAAATCGAGTCTACTGGTTATGGTCCTTATCTCTTCTCACTACCATTTGTAATGTGATCGGAATTGATTGGAATGATCAGTTCTGATTGCATTCAATTGCAATGTACCACCTTCACTTAATCTTTTAATACACACTCATACGGTGAGTTTTAATTTGGATTAATTGAACTTTTTAATTGAAATAAAATACTACAGAACATATGGCGTGTTTTTTATGTAATCTTTTTCAATTTGGAATTCTCAAGTTGATTAATCTAGGAGTGGAAAACTCCAAGTTTTGTTGGATTGAGTGATTTATCTCCTGGCGAGGGAAATAAATCACTCGTTTTCAGTTTTTTTAGTTGTAATCACTATTGTGAGAAGGAATGTTCTTAAAACCAGTAGTGTTGATGTTTTCCCCGGACATATTTCTCTTGATTGTTCACTTATGGGCGTTTTATCTCTTTGTTCCTCACTGTTTTTAGTCTATTTCTTGCTTCGATATAGTTCAGAACAAAAACTTAAAAAGATTGTGATGTTTCATTTTTGCCTTACAATAAACAAAATATAAAAAGTGAAAAATATAAACTCAATCCCACTGCTGAAAATAGTGGGGTCTTCAATTAGTTTTTTGAAGATTAGTGGCCAAAATTACCTTCCCTATGGGTTCAACCCAGCTTGCCACATATACTGTAGTTAGTGGGAATATAAATATTAAACTTGGACTGGATTTCAATGATGGTCTAGAAGAGAAGATACATGAATACATTCAGGTTCACATAACTAACTCAGCGGAAGTTAGTTATGTGAGAAAAATTATTGCGACGTGCCTATCGCGAAAAAAATGCATGTGTACGGTGCTTAAGTGAAGGAATTTTTGGAGTTGGTGGACGTGATCTGTGACATGCAGTAGATGACAGATGATATTAAAAACATAAATGCAGTAGAATTTGGGGGGGATTCATTTTAAAAAAAACACACACTATACACGGAGCAGGAGAATTCATTCGATCATTCACTCGGAGTAGAGCTGAGAACCTGGAGCACTTCTCAGAGATCCATTCTTTGGAGTTCAGAGGGCCTGGAGCAGCAGCAATTCATTCAAGAAGATGGATTTGTATTCCTATGTTTCCTTTCAATTCTCTTCCTCTATAGTTGAATGATTTTATTATACGAAATAGATATGATAATAGGCTGAATACTTTCAGTTCGGGGAGAAAATCGAATCTACTGGTTAATCTTTGTTCTTCCTTCTCTTTATCATTTTAAATGTGGTCATCATTGATTGGTGAGATTAGTTATGATTGCATTCAATTTCAACATATCACCAATACTTAATCTTGGTAATCCACATTCATTCAGTGAGTTTTATTGTGGAATAATTTCTTTAATCAATTGAATTGAAGTTAAGACAACAGAACATATGGCGAGTTTGTTATGTAATCTTTATCAATCCAGAATTTTCGAAGTTGTTTAATCTAGGAGCAACGAACTCCAAGACTTTTCGACTTGAGTGATTTATCTCCTAGAGAGGGAAATAGATCAATCATTTTTAATGGTATTAGTTGTAATCACTTTTGTGAGAAGGAATGTTTTCAAAACCAGTAGAGTTGACATTTTCCCTGGATGTATTTCTCTAGATTGTTCACTCTTCAGCATTTTATTTCCGTGTTACTGTCTTTATCTTGTTCTTTATTTTGATATAGTTTGAAACAAAAACTTAAAAATATTGTGTTGTTTTATTTGTTCCTTATAATAAGAAAAATACAAAAATAGAATGATAGAAACTCAATCCCACTACTGACAATAGTTGGGTCTTTAGTTAGTTTTTAGAAGACTAGTGGTCAAAATAGCCTTCCCTGTGGGTTCGACTCTGCTTTCCACATATATAGTAGTTTGTAGAAATATAAATGTTAAACATTGACAGAATTAAATGATAGTTCAGGTCAATTTTTTGGCACCGTTTCCGGGGAAGGCACAAGCCATTACTCTAAAAAACTATAAAAACACATATATAAAAATTTTGAAAAAAAAATTGAAAAATTGAAAAATTGTAAAAAAAACATGTTTCACTTTTTGCTGAATTGTTACTGCTGAGTAGTATCTGTTACCGTTGTTTGCATGAGCACAAGAACTTCTTGTGAAAGATTAGAGCCTATGAACCTTGAATTAGATAAACATTTAACAGCTCGAAGAAGGAAGAACAAAACTGAAATGGAAAATGTAGATAATAGAGTTCCTGAGCATAATAACTTTAAAAATAACCATCTAGAACTCTTAGATGAACATGAAAGTTCTTGGATGAGGGATTTTCAACTTCCTCAAGTTTCAAGAAATCCATCATCCATCAGATTAAGTCCTAGATCCAGAATCTATGAATTGAAACAATCAAACATTTCATTGTTGCCTGCTTTTAATGGGCTTTCTAATGAGGACTCCCTTTCCTTCATTAGAGTCTTCTACAACACTGTGTAGAAGTTACCTCTTCTAGGACTCACATAAAATGAACTTATAATGAGAGTATTTTCCTTTTTCCTTAAAGGGAATTATATAAATTGGTTTCAGAGTCTAGATGAGAACATTTTTGAAAATTGGGATCAAGTGTATAACTCTTTTATTATGAAATTTTATCCTCAAAGATTAAAAGGTAAACTAAGAACTAAAATCACTAGTTTTTATCAAGAGGATGGAGAAGCTTTTCATGAAGCTTGGGATAGATTCAGGGATCTGCTTAGGCAGTGTCCCCATCATCAACTCCCATCTCACTTTCTCATGGATACTTTCTAAGAAGGGATGACCTCATCTGGATAGAATCTAGTAGACCATGATGTTAGGGGTAATTACAATGACAACACAGATAAAGAACATAGAACTTTTTTAATAATCTTGCACTAAATTCACAACATAAAAATTCAAGAAGGAAAAGAATCAATAGAAATGTTGACCCAAACACTGTTTCAATGAATGAAACTCATGATAAACTGGATGAAATCACCAACCAACTTCAATCCTTAATGAACCAGAATTCTAAACAAACTGTTAACCAACTCGGCTATCAAATTACTAATCAATCTTTAAGAGAACAGTGTGTCCAGTGTGGAATGTTAGGGCATACTGAGAACTTTTGTTCGAATTTTGATATGCCAGCTCAACAACAAGGAAACTCAAACTTTGTTAACTATGGTCTTAGGATGCCTCCTAAAGAAGATCCATTTTCAAATAATTACAACCAAGGCTATAGGAACCATCCCAATATTTCCTGTAAATATCAAGGCTTAATTAAACAATCTACTACCCCTAACTATCAGAATCAACTGAGACCAAACTTTCAAAATACACATAGGGGTGAGGCTTCAAATGAACAAGGAAACAATGATAATAAAATGTCTTCTAAGATTGATCTAATCTTGACTCATCTTACCAAAAATCAAAATCAATACGATTCTGATAAATGAACACTGATGTGAGAATGCAAAACATGGAATCACAGTTAGGTAAACTTGCTAGATATTTTTCATCTAGGGAAAAAGGTAGACTTCCAAGTACCACTGATCTGAACCCTAGAGAGAATTCCATGGTTGTTGTCAATATAAGTGGGATTAATACTCAAACTGTTGCTGAAAAACTCACTAAAAATGCCCAAAATGAAAATTTGCTTCAATCTGGAAACAAAAATCTGCTTTTCACACATGCTGGAATGGTACAGAAAAGTAATGAAAGTTATGAAAATCTGAATTTTTCATCTGAAACTCAAGATGAAACATCATATAAGAATCAAAAGAATAAAGTAAAAGAAATATTTTAGGAATAGGTGAGGGATATACCTACAGTTCTGAAATTTTTTTCCCCACCCATCCCTTTCCTTGAGAAACGTAAACCTCAAAGTAACAACAAGGATGAACTTATTTAGTTCCTTTGTCTTATTTCCAAACATAAAGAGAACATTCCTTTCATTCAGGATTTAATTAAAATCCAATCTCACTTGAAATCTCTTAAAAAATTGTTTCAAACAAAACAAATTTAGAAGAATTTTCTACTTACAGCCTCACTGAAGAGTGCAGTGCTGTACTCCAAAAGAAAATCCCACCTAAATTCAAAGACCTGAGTAGTTTTTTCATACCTTGTACCTTAGGAAACTCTGATTTTCTGAACTGTTTGTGTGATCTAGGTGCTAGTATCAATCTCCTCCCATACCCACAGTTTCAACAGTTGAGGTTAGGTGACCTTCAACCCACCACAGTCATATTACAGTTGACTGATAGATCGTTCACTCATCTTGTGGGTAGTGTAGATGATTTTCTAGTAGGGGTTGGGAAGATATTTCTTCCTACAGACTTCTTAGTCTTGGACATGGAGTGTGATCAAGAGGTGCCCATTATTTTGGGTAGGCCCTTCTTGGCCACAGGTGGTGCTATTATTGATGTTTCTATGGGTCAACTTATTTTCAAAATTAGAGAACAAAAAGAAGAGTTCAATGTGTTTAAAAATGTTAAAGGACAAACGTTTTCTGAAAATTGTTCAAAGGTAGAGTGCTTAGAGAATGATAACTCAACTGAAAACATTGAAGAATCTGAAAAACAATCCTCTGTTGAAGAAATATATATTGATGCTAAAAATCCTATTGAATCTGTCTTAGAAATTAAAAATTCTTCTCAAACACCTAATCTGGAAAATCTTATAGAACTGGACAACTGTTCTACTTCTTCTATAGAAGAGTCCACTGTCTATGAAATTAGGAGCACTTTGAGTGAATTTGAGGGTGTTTCTATTAACACCATGTAACGACCCAAAGTTTCATTAATGAAAATCCCTCTTGACCTAATTAAATGTCTCCTTATGTTTATATAAAATGTCAACTTCTTTGGTTTTATGTTAGGAATTTTGGCCATTGCTAATATAGTCGTTGAATAGTGATCACATGATTAGTATAAATATAGGGCTTTAACAAATCCAAATTTACTCAGACAAAGGAAGCGATGACCTCATCCAGTAGAATTGCCTCATACGAAGCCCATTTGTCTGAGCTCGGATAAGAGGTGGTATACTTGGGCTTCAATCTTGACCAAGTCCAAGCTGAGCTTCATCATGTCAAGCTCGAACGGGACCGTCTACGGTTGAAGTGGAAGTTGATAGAAATTACCACTCGAGCAATGTTATCTGAGCCACCCCAAGAGTTTGTCACCATCGCACACCTTACCCTTAGGTCTTATGCAGCTGTTTTAAGGGGTTATGTAACAAATAAATAGTACCATGTTCATGTACATTATTTTTTTGTATATAATAATGAATATACTTTCTTGTCATTATTGATACATTGTAAATAATTTTCAAATTACAAATAATGTTTTTAGTTATTATTTAATTAAGAATTATATTTTATTAAATTAAGGGATTTTTGAATTAAATAATATTTTAATAAAATATTATTATTATTATTAAATTAATTTTTATTAAATATAAATGATCTTATAATTTTATGAATGCAATTGTATTTTTATTAAGGTTTGAAAGCCATTTCCTTCAAAACCCGTGAATTTTCGATAAATGTCGGTTTTTTTTAAAAGTGAAAATTAACAAATTTAGAAAAATATTTATATAAAATAAATTTTATTTCTGGAATCAAGATGTCCAAATTATCCAACGGTGATTTTTTCATAATTTTCTGAGACAGTCAAATTTTTGGGTAAAAATTAAATACCGTTTAAATATATAATGTGTTTTATGACATCATAATGACCCAATAGTGATGTAATAAAATACTATAATCTTTATTTTTGGACAATATATATTTTACCATTAAAATAATGTGATTTTTGGTTTGGTTGACTTACTTTTCAAATCATTAATGGACCCCTCAAGACTTATTAAATACCTTTTCTTTTTAAATTAATTTCCATGGGAGTATGACTCAACTCCACATAAGCAACCCTGTTATTTTAAGAAGTTCGGACTTTGACCTTATAAAATATTGTTTTCCTCTTCCCTTTTCCAAAAACAATGGGCAAAAACCATGGGATAGTTTGTGGTTTGGATTAATTTAATGTAAGGGGACCCAAACGTAAATAATAAAGAATTCTGTCACCTTTCCTATATAAATCCACCCAAGCTCCCACTTCATCCTCACTAAAATCCTTTGGAGTTCGTCCAACCTCTGCTCTAATCTCTCTAGAATAATCCCAAGGTTCCCCAAGCTCCCAAGAAGCCTCTCACAAGCCTCTCTCTAGCCTTTGGAAGCACACTTCCAAATAAGGGTTTTTTCTTCCTTTCTCATTTTTGTCCAATTTTTTTTAAGTTGTTTTGACCTTTTAATTTCAATTATGAATGTTGGGGTATGGTTTATCACCTCCATCATACTTCCCTCTTTATGTTTGAATTATTGGAGACCCCCTTTCTCTCTCATTAAATTCCTACCATGAACACCCGTTACTATGTCGAAATTACGAAATGAACTTCTCTCTCCTCTTTTACATTCAAGTAATACTTTTGTATCAGGAATCTAAATTCCATTAAAATTGTTGGGACATGTATCTATATGACCTCCTTATTGTCCATTACATTTAAATATGATGAGGAACCCCTTTCTCTCTCATCAACCATTTTTATGAATTCTTATGTCACGCCGTTACGCTGCCGAAATCGCACTGATTTTCTAAGCCAATGTCATTGTGTAATGAATACCATGCCCATTTCTCCATCAAGGGTATTCACCTTTATGCACATTTACTTATTGATTATAAAGTTTCATGTATTAATTCCACATTCCTTTATTGTTCAATAAATGATTATGTTTTATGAATCCATGTTTTATGATCCATGTGGCACACTTATGCATGAAATGAAATGTTTAAGAAGGGTGCGCCCTTATAGCGCTCCAATGCATTGGGTAAAGTATAGTATCCTGATACTTCATGTGCAATGAGTGTTGAATCGTGCTAATTCAAGTGCAACAAGGGTTTACTCGTGCTTCATGTGCAATGAGGATTTACTCATTCTCCATGTGCAATGAGCATTGGCTCATGCTAATTCCATGTTACGTGTTGTTACCACATTTCCATGTTATGATTATCATGCTTTATCGTGCCTTTATGTTCATGTTTCTCTTGTTATCTATTGATATTCCTAATGTCTAACATGTATTTTAATCCTCATGTTATTCCATGTGTATTCCCTTACTGGGCTTTATAGCTCACCCTTTTCTTATGCATGTCCTCAGGTTATCCCATGCAATGATAAGTATGAGGGAATGTAGTGGTCATGTAAAAGATGTTTTCAATAAAGAAGTTGTATTTCATGTTTCAAGTTTTTATTTAATGATCCTAAGCCCCAAATACACTAAACCTCTCGATCTTATTTATTGTATCAAGTTAATTTTTATGTAATAAATCATGTTTAAGTTGTAATAAAAAGCAGGGTTGTCATAGTTGCTATCAAAGGATAGGTTTAGTTATTTTTGGGATTAGGATTAAAAAACCCTAGTAAAGCCTTAGAGACAAGACTAAGTATAATAAAAACATCCCTAAGTTTTTGTGAATATTGATTAAGTGGTTTATCAAGAAAATACATCCCTGACTGGATACGAGCAGGTAGAGGCGGCTCTGGCACAGATGTATCCTAGGGGTAAAACCCGAAAACACCGCTTTGAGCTAGACTCAAATGAGAACTGGTGCTTGACAACGGTCATTGCTGCACTCTTGGTTATGAAACTCCCGGAGGATATATTTTTAAAAATTCATAAGCATAGTATGAACCCTAATTAAGGGAATTAAAAAAAAATTCCCTTAAGAATATATGTTAGAAAGTAGATCATGAAAAGCCTAGATTGAAGCCTATAGACTCATGAGTTAAGGAAATAAAAGTTTATTTATAAGTCATCAACTTTTGTATGTGGATTACCCTTTATGTGTTACCCCTAAATTTCCTTTTATTCCATCCAATGGCTGGTAATAGGAGGACTTGGTCTAACAACCATTGTGAAGATCAGTGTGACGACTGTACTAATGAGATGTCCAATCCAATTGGAGTGGGAATAGTGAACTTTGTCACTCTTATCCCTCAGCTAACTCAAGTTTTGAATATAATCACAGGTCAAGATGAACGTCCAAACCCCCCTAAGAAGGAACAAGTTGCTATCGAAAACTTTATGAGACAAAGGACTCTTAGTTTTAGTGGATCATCCGATCCCACGATCGTTGAACAATGGATCAACTCCATTGAAAAGATCTTCTTCATCCTTCAATGTTCTAAACAAGAGAAGGTTCTCCTAGCGGCTTATCGTATGGAGGGTGAAGCTGATCAATGGCGGACATTGATCAAAAATACGAAGCCTGAGGAGGAGATCGAGGCGTTGGAATGGAAGGATTTCCGGAAGATGTTTTTCGATAAATATTTTCCGCGCACCCTCTGGATTAAGATGGAAAGGGACTTCCTTTACATCAAGAAAAAAGATGAAGAATCTGTTGGGGCGTATGAGTCAAACATTACAAGGCTTGAACGATATGCTTCCGGCTTTGTCGTTACCCCAGAATGCAAAGTTGACCGCTTCTTTGGTGGGTTGAAGCCTAGCCTACGGAAAGCATTAGCAATCCGTGACTTCAACAGGTATGAGGAAATTGTCCGATGTTCCCTCAAGGTCGAAATGGAGATCAGATAATCATAGGGGTATCATACAGACAAGAAGCGTAAGGTAGACTTCAATGGTGGCGGTCCGATGGATAAATCCAACGGTACTAAGAAGATCCAGCACCCCACTTGCCAAAAGTGCGGAAAGAAGCACCATAGAAATTGTCTCAAGGGGAAGAGGAAATGCATTAGGTGTGGAAGAGAAGGGCACCTAGCTGTTAACTATCGGCAAGAAAGACCCGCGACTACGACAGAGGAGACGAACGCTCCATTCGAACCTCAACGCGTTGTTCAATGCTACAAATGTGAAGAACCGGGTCATTTTGCAAATTAGTGCCCTAATCCAAGGGTTTTCGGAGGCAACCAACAACCTCCAAGGCATTTAGGAAGAGATGTTTCCATCACTTCTGCTGAAGTGAACCCCGACAATGAAGTGGTGACAGGCACGCTAGTTATTAATTAGATAATAGCGAACGGACTTTTTGATTCAGGTTCTATGCATTCTTTTATATCTCAAAAGTTTAGTAGAACTATCCCAGCACCACCACAAATCATGGAAGTGAAGATGTTAGTGAGTATGATCAATGTGGCAATCATTTCATCCCATGAATATAAGTCCTCCACTGTTATAATCTATGGATTGAATTTCCCAGCGAACCTCTTCATACTCCCTCTAGTGGAATTTGATTCAATTCTTGGCATGGATTGGATTTCCTTATATAGAGCCAACATAAATTGTTGGGAGAGGGAAATCACACTCCATATGGAGAATCGACCCACGATTCTTTACAAGTGTAAGGAGGAAGATGAATATTCTTTAGCTCCATCATCTCAAGCATGGATATTACTGCCCTATGAGAATGCGTATCTGGCTCAGATGATTGAGTCCAAGGAAGATACCATCCTTGAGGAAATTCCTATTATGAGGGAATTCGCTGAAGTGTTTCCCGAGGAACTGCCTGGTCTTCCTCCTAGAAGAGATGTTGAATTCTCAATTGAACTTATACCAGGGGATCTACTAATATCCAACACTCCATATAGAATGGTTGTTTTAGAGCTTGAAGAGATGAAGAAACAACTACAGGAGAATCTGGATAAAGAGTTTATACTCCCAAGTGCTTCACCATGGGTTGCACCAGTCCTCTTCATCAAAAATAAGGATGGGTCAATGCGGATTTTCATCGATTATCACGAACTTAACAAAATCATGATAATGAACAAGTATCCCCTCCCACAAATTGATGACTTGTTCGATCAGCTGCGTGGAGCACAACAGTTTTCCAAGGTGGACTTGTGGTCAGGATATTATCAAGTAAGGGTGAAGAAGGAAGATATCCCCAAGACTGCTTTTCGCACAAGATACGGGCACTATGAATTCATAGTAATGCCTTTTGGACTCACTAAATCTTCAGAAATCTTCATGGACTTAATGAATAGAATCTTTAGAGATTACCTTGACAAATTTGGGGTAGACTTTATAGATGATATTCTAATATACTCCAAAACCAAGGAGGATCATGAGGAGCATTTAAGAACTGTACTAGAGACTTTGCGCAAGGAGAAACTCTATGAAAAGTACAGCAAGTGTGAGTTCTAGTTGAAGGAGGTCTCATTATTGGGCCATATCATCACAAGCAATGGGATATCTAAGGATCCCTCCAAAACAGATGCAATTGAGGGATGGCTGAGGCCAACATCGTTAATGGATATCCGTAGCTTCTTGGGGTTAGCTAGATATTATCGATGATTTTTTAGGAATTTTTCACGATTTTCCAACCCTCTTACCAAGTTAACTTTGAAGGGAGTAAAGTTTTCTCGGTGTGATGAATGCGAAGAAAGCTTCAAGGAGTTGAAAAAGTGGCTTATCATTGCGCCCATGATGACTTTACCAACAAGTGGGGAACTTTTTGTGGTATTCAATGATGCTTCGAAGAAGGGCTTAGGATGTGGGCTGATGTAGAATGATGAAGTGATATCCTATGCCTTAAGGCAGTTGAAAATCCATGAGCGAAATTATCCAACACATGATTTGTAGTTGGCGGCGGTGATCTTTGCCTTGAAAATATGGCGGCATTATCTCTATGGGGAGAAATGTGAGATATATACTGACCACAAGAGTCTTAAATATATATTCACACAAAAAGAGCTTAATATGTGCTAGAGAAGATGGATAGAGCTCATCAAGGATTATGACTGTTCAATACATTACCACCCTGGGAAAGCGAACAAGGTGGAAGATGCCCTAAGTATAAAGGACCCATCGATTCTATCAATGATGAGAATTGAGAAGGATCCAATCTTCTTAGACTTGATGAAGATGAACATGAGAATCATAAATAAGGGAACATCATCAATCCTTTCACAAATTATTGCTCAACCTTATCTTTTGGAAAGGTTAAAGGATTCTCAAAAGGATGATGTGGGAATTCAGGAAAAAGTGGAAGCTATCAAAAAGGGTAAATCCTTAGAGTTTAATTTTAATGAAGAAGGAATTGTGCGATTTGGGAAAAGACTATGTATTCCATCATGTCTAGAGCTGAAGGAGGAACTTTTGGTTGATGCACATAGTTCAAATTTCTCTATTCACCAAGGGAGCACAAAGATGTATTGAGATCTCCGAGAAAACATTTGGTGGGATAATATGAAGAAGAAGATCGTTGAATATACATCAAAATGCCTGGTGTGCCAGCAAGTGAAGGTAGAGAGGCAGAAGTCTAAGGGGATGATGCAACCATTTCCCATACCAGAATAGAAATGGGAGAACATCACCATGGACTTTTTCACTAGACTTCCGAGTACATCCAAAGGCAACAATGAAATCTGGGTTGTTGTGGATCGTCTTACAAAGACTGCACACTTCATTGCTATTCGGGAGGATTTCTCATTGGATCAACTGGAATGGATAAATATCAGGGAAGTGGTAAGGTTTCATGGAGTACCACTATCTATTGTGTTTGAACGATATCCAAGATTCACCTCTATGTTTTGGAAGAGTCTTCAACATGCTCTGAATACTGAACTGAACTTCAGTACGACCAATCATCCTCAAACTGATGTCCACTACGAGCGGACTATCCAAACACTTGAGGATATGTTGAGAGTGTGCTCAATGGACTTTAATGGAGGATGGGATCAAAATCTTCTTCTGGTTGAGTTCTCTTATAATAACAGTTTCCACTCGAGCATCCAAATGGCACCATATGAAGCCCTGTATGGGAAATGGTGCAGAACACAGACATGTTGGGATGAAGTCGGTGAACGTAACCTTCTTGGACCAGAAATGGTCGATGAAATGGTGGAGAAGGTGAAAACCAATCAGCATCATATCAAGGCAGCCCAGAGTCGATAGAAGAGTTATGCAGATAATCGTTGATGAGACCTTGAGTTTAAATTTGGAGACTTGGTTTTTCTATGCATATCTCCGTGGAAGAAGGTCATGAGGTTTGGAAAGAAAGGGAAGTTAAGTCCAAGGTACATCGGCCCCTTCGAGATTCTTGATCGTGTCAGGGTTTTGGCCTATCAACTAGCACTTCCACCTACTATGGCCGAGTACATGATGTATTTCATGTATCCCTCTTAAGGAAGTACATACCAGACCCTTCACATGTACTCTCTTCTGAGGTGATCTTTCTTATGAGGAGAAACAAGAGAAGATCATAGATCGTAGAGAAAAAGTTCTACAAAATAAGACAATGCCCCTCGTCAAGGTGTTGTGGAGAAACCACAAGTTTGAAGAAGCAACTTGGGAATCAGAGGAAATGATAAAGCTAAGTTACCCACATCTGTTTTAGTGTGGGAAAAGGAAAATTTCGAGGGAGAAATTTCTTAAGGGGGGAATATTGTAACGACCCAAAGTTTCATTAATGGAAATCCCTCATGATCTAATTAAATGTCTCTTTATGTTTATATAAAATGTCAAATTCTTTGGTTTTATGTTAAGAATTTTGACAGTTGCTAATATAGTCATTGAAAAGCGATCACATGATTAGTATAAATATAAGGCTTTAACAAATCCAAATTTACTCAGATAAAGGAAGTGATGGCCTCATCCAATAGAATTTCCCCATACGAAGCCCATTTTTCGGAGCTCGGAAAAGAGGTGGCATCCTTGGGCTTTTCTCTTGACCAAGCCCAAGCTGAGCTTCATCATTTCAAGCTCGAACGAGACTGTCTACGGGAGAAGTGGAAGTTGATAGAAATTACCGCTCGAGCAATGTTATCCGAGACACCCCAAGAGTCTGTCACCATCGCACACCTTACCCTTAGGTCTTATGTGGCTGTTTTAAGTGGTCATGTAACAAATAAATAGTACTATGTTCATGTAAATTATGTTTTTGTATATAATAATGAATATACTTTCTTGTTATTATTGATACATTGTAATTAGTTTTTAAAGTACAAATAATGTTTTTAGTTATTATTTAATTATGAATTATATATTATTAAATTAAGGGATTGTTGAATTAAATAATATTTTAATAAAATATTATTATTAATAATAAATTAATACTTTTTAAATATAAATGATCTTATAATTTTATGAATACAATTGTAATTTTTATTAAGGTTGGAAAGCCATTTCGGTCAAAACCTATGAATTTTCGATAAATTTCGGTTTTTATTTTAAAAGTGAAAATTATCATATTTAGAAAATTATTTAGATAAAATAAATGTTATTTCTGGAATCAGGACGTCGAAATTATCCAACGGTGAATTTTTCATAATTTTCTGAGACAGTCAAATTTTTGTGTAAACATTAAATACCGTTTAAATATATAATGTGTTTTATGACATCATAATGACCCAATAGTGACGTAATAAAATACTATAATCTTTATGTTTGGAAAATATATGTTTTACAATTAAAATAATGTAATTTTGGGTTTGGTTCACTTACTTTTCAAAGCATTAATGGACCCCTCAAGACTTATTAAACACCATGTCTTTTTAAATTAATTTCCATGGGAGTATGACTCACCTCCACATAAGCAACCCTATTATTTTAAAAAGTTCAGAATTTGGCCTTATAAAATATTTTCTTCCACTTCTGTTTTCCAAAAACCATGGGAAAAAACCATGGGATGGTTTGTGGTTTGGATTAATTTAATGTAAGGGGACCCAAACATAAATAATAAAGAATTCCCTCACCTATCCTATATAAACCCACCCAATCTACCACTTCCTCCTCACTCAAAGCCTTTGTATTTCGTCCAACCTCTTCCCTAATCTCTCTATAATACTCCCAAGGTTCCCCAAGCTCCCAATAAGCCTCTCACAAGCCTCTATCTAGCCTTTGGAAGCACACTTCCAAGTAAGGTTTTTTTCTTCCTTTCTCATTTTTGTCCAATTTTATTTAAGTTGTTTTGCCCTTTTAATATCAATTATGAATGTTGGGGTATGGTTTATCACCTCCCTCATACTTCCCTATTTATGTTTGAATGATGGTATACCCCCTTTATCTCTTATTAAATGCCTCCCATGTACACCCGTTACTATGCCGAAATTCCGAAAGGAACTTCTCTCTCCTCTTTTACATTCAAGTAATACTTTTGTATCATGAATCTAAATTCCATTAAAATTGTTGGGACATGTATCTATATGACCTCCTTACTTTCCATTACATGTAAATATGATGTGGAACCCCTTTCTCTCTCATCAACCATTTTTATGAATTCTTATGTCACGCCGTTACGCTGCCGAAATCGCACCGATTTTCTAAGCCAATGTCATTGTGTAGTGAATACCATGCCCATTTCTCCATCAAGGGTATTCACCATTATGAACATTTACTTATTGATTATAATGTTTCATGTATGAATTCCACATTACTTTATTGTGGAATAAATGATTATGTTTTATGAATCCATGTTTTATGATCCTGTGGCACACTTATGCATGAAATGAAATGTTTAAGAATGGTGCGACCTTATAGCACTCCAATGAATTAGGTAAAGTATAGTATCATGATACTTCATGTGCAATGAGTGTTGACTCATTATAATTCAAGTGCAATGAGGGTTTACTCGTTCTTCATGTGCAATGAGGATTTACTCATGATCCATGTGCAATGAGCCTTGGCTCATGCTAATTCCATGTTAAGTGTTGTTGCCACATTTTCATGTTATGATTATCATGCTTTATCATGCCTTTATGTTCATGTTTCTCTTGTGCTCTATTGATATGCCTAATTTCTAAAATGTATTGTAATCCTCATGTTATTCCATGTGTATTTCATTACTGGGCTTTATAGCTCACCCTTTTCTTATGCATGTCCTCAGGTTATCCCATGCAATGCTAAGTACGAGGGAATGTAGTGGTCATGTAAAGGATGTTTTAAATAATGATGTTGTATTTCATGTTTCAAGTTTTTATGTAATGATCCTAAGACCCAAATACACTAAACCTCTCGATCTTATTTGTTTTATCAAGTTAAGTTTTATGTAATAAATCATGTTTAAGTTGTAATAAAAAGCAGGGTTGTCATACACCAACCTTGCTGAACACTTTGATGATATTGAGGGAGAACTTATAAGACAATTAGATGATTCTTCTATGATAAATTTGTTGAATTCTGATGTGGAAAATTTGGATAGTGTACTACCCACTTTGGACAGCAACACTGTTATTTCTGAATCAGAACATGAAATTGAAAATCTTTCATCTTTCAATACTCCTTACAAGAGATATGTTGAAGATCTTGGACCTCCCAGGCCTAAGAGTCTTCATTTTATTGTAGAACCACCCATTCTTGAGGTAAAACCAATCCCTGCTCATCTTAAATATTTATTTTTTGGGTGATAACTCCACTTTTCCTGTAATAATTTATGCCGAACATAATGAAAACCAAGAGGAAAGATTGTTGAATGTTTTGAAAAAGTTTAAATCTTCCATAGGTTGGACAATAGCTGATATCCAGGGTATTATTCCCTCATTTTGTATACATAAAATACCTATGGAACCTGATCATAAGCCTAGGGTAGAGAGTCAAAGAAGATTAAATCAAAACATGAAAGAAGTTGTGAGAGAAGAAGTGATTTAACTGCTGGACACTGGAATGATATACCCCATTTCTGATAGTGCTTGGGTCAGCCCTGTCCATGTTGTCCCCATGAAGGGAGGTTTCACTATTGTTAAAAATTAAAATAATGAAGAAGTCCATGTTAGGAAAGCCACAAAATGGAGAGTCTGTATAGATTATAGGAAGTTGAATGCAGCCACTAAGAAGGACCATTTTCCGATGCCCTTCTTGGATCAAATATTTGAGAGGCTTGCTGAAAATGAGTTTTCTATTTTCTGGATGGGTATTCTGGTTAGAACTAGATTCCTATTGATCCAGAGGACCAGGAAAAGATCACTTTAACATGCCCCTTTGAAACATTTTCCTATAGGCGGATGCCCTTTGGGTTGTGTGGAGCTTCAGCCACCTTTCAAAGATATATGACAGATATCTTTTCAGATATGATTGAGAGAATAATTGAAGTTTTCTTGGATGAATTTTCCATTGTGGGTTGTTCTTTTGATACTTGTCTTGGAAATCTTGAATTATTCTTGGAGAGATGCATTGAAACCAACATTGTTCCTAATTGGGAGAAATGTCAATTCATGGTTACAGAAGGTATAGTTCTTAGTCATAAAGTGTCCAAGAGAGGTTTAGAAGTTGATACTGCTAAGATTGATGTTATTTAAAAACTACCTCATCCTGAAAATGTTAAGGATATTAGAAGTTTCCTTGGGCATGCCAGTTTCTACCGGAGATTCATTAAATATTTTTCAAAAATAACTAAGCCCTTGTGTTCTTTTCTGGTCAAGGATACACCTTTCAGGTTTGATGAAAACTATTTGAAATCATTTAATTTGATTAAATAAAAACTCACTACATCACCCATTATCACTGCACATGATTGGAAACTACCTTTTTAACTTATGTGTGATGCTAGTGATATGGATGTAGGTGTTGTCCTTAGAAAGAGGAGAGATAAAAAGTTATATGTGGTGTATTATGCTAGTATATTGCTAGATGATGCTCAAAAGAATTACACCACTACTAAAAAATAACTGTTAGCTGTTGTGTTTTCTCTAGAGAAGTTTAGATAGTATTTGTTAGGTTCCAAAGTCATCATTTTCACTAATCATTCTTCTTTAAAATACTTTCTTTCTAAGAAGGAAACTCAACCCAGGCTGATTAGAAGGATTTTGTTGTTACAGGAATTTTGTTTAGAGATTGGGGATAAGCAGGGAGATGAAAATTTAGTTGTTGACCACATTTCTAGGATTCCTCTTACTCAATCTGAATCTAAAGATCCTAGAGAGATTAACTCTTCCTTTACTGATGATAACTTTCTCATTGTTTCAATTAGTCAATCTTCTTAGTATGCAGATTTTTCCAACTTCATGGTAGTATGTGTTTTTCCCAAAAATCATTCCAATAACCAAAGGATAAATTTCAATTCTGAACATAAATATTATATTTGGGATGATCCCCTACTGTTTATGAGATGTGATGATAGTATTATTAAGAGATGTATACCTGAGGAGGAGATGCTACCTGTCTTAGAGAGTTGTCACTCTTCACCTTGGGGAGGTCACCATGGTGGTGAAAGAACTGCTCATAAAGTCCTACAATCTGTTTTCTATTGGCCTACTATTTTTAAGGAGTCTAGGAGCTTTGTGGTTGGTTGTGATAGATGTCAGAGGCTAGGTAATGTTGGGAGGAAGCAAGAGTTACCCCAAAAAGGAATTCTGGAAGTTGATATTTTTGATGTCTGGGGTTTGGATTTCATGGGTCCATTTCCATCATCACATGGGAATGAGTACATTCTTGTTGTTGTTGGCTATTTTTCAAAATGGGTTGAGGCAGTGGCACTGCCCAACAATCAAGCCAATTCTGCAATAAAATTTGTGAAAAAGAACATATTTACAAGATTTGGAGTCCTAAGAGCTTTTATCACTAATAATAGAACACATTTTAAGAACTATAAATTTCATGCATTGATGGATAAATATGGTTGTGTTCATAAAACTGGTACTCCTTATCATCCACAGTCTAGTGGACAAGTGGAAATTTCAAATAAGGAACTGAAACAGATACTTGAGAAAACTGTGTCAAACTCTAGGAAAGACTGGTCTATTAAATTGGATAAAGATTTATGGGCAAATAGAACCGCTTTCAATACCCAAATAGGTATGTCTCCTTATAGGCTGTTGTTTGGGAAATGTGGTTATCAACCTGTGGAGTTGCAATAAAAGTATTATTGGGAAGTTAAGGCTCTAAACATTGACTTTAAGAGTGCTGGTGAGAGGAGAATACTTGAGATTAGTGAACATGATGAGATTAGGAGAGAGGGTTATGATAATTCAAGGATTCATAAATAGAGGACTAAAATTTTCCATGATTCAATTATTCAAACTAAAAATTTCAAACCTGGACAAAAGGTCCTCCCCTTTAACTCTAGACTTAAACTCTTTCCTGGGAAGCTGAAGTCCAAGTGGTTTGGTCCTTTAAATATAGTGATGGTGCTTAAGAATGGAGATGTTAAAATAGTAGGTGAAGAGAATAAACCCATTTTAGTCAATGGGAAGAGAGTGAAACTTTATTTTGAGGGACATCCAAAGGGCTTGGCTACTTTCACTGTGCTGGAAACCTGTTCTTGAATGAGGTCTGGCTGGGGACTTTAAATCTTGAGCTGCATGGGAGGCAACCCATGGTTTTTGTTTTGTTAATAAATAAAAAATTGTTATTAAATAATGAATAACTGAAGACATTAAATTCAGTGCTTCATGGGAGTCAACCTATGTTCTTTATTTTGTGTTTGCTTTTGTTTCTATTTTTGTTGTACTTGTAATAAAGTGCTACTGAGATGTCTTCTATATGATATATCTCTGCTGAATTCTTGTTCTTTGTTTACATGCTCTGTGTTTCTAGGATGATGTTGTTGTGTCAATAAAGGAGTGGAATTCCCATGATAATGGTGTAAAGGCATCATTTATTTAGGGAAGTACTCAACTAATAATTGTTGCATTTATTTTTATACTCATATTGACTTTAAGGATAGAATCTACTGCATGTTTTCTTTTAAAAATTCTACTATATGTCACTATGCTATACAAAAAAATCTGCATGTGACTGTTGTTGTGAACTACAATTCATTGATTTATTAAAACCTCTCACTGCTTGAACTTATGTGTGGGGGAGTTCATGCAGGCTGAAAAATATTGTTTTGAATCTGATTGTATCATTGAGGTGTTTAGCATGAAATTTTTCCACTGTATTGAACATATTATTGAACTCAATATGTTAAAATGATTAAACCCAAAACACATTGAACTTACACATCACATGTTATCTTTTGAGATATATTGAAAATTTTACACTGGACTTAAATTTATGTGTGTACTTTCTAATAAACCTAATTTAAATTATTCCTTGTGGAAAACAATCATTATTGAACTTCAAAGAGACCCTTCATACACATCATAAATCGGATCTATTGAAAATATATTCTGAACCTTAATTGTTTAATTGTTCTTCTCCACATTAAAAGTTAACTTTGGGGACTAATTTGGGTTTTAAGTGTGGGGGAGGGGGTCAATTCTTTATTATGATTAACTGTGCTTAATTGAAATCCCATCACTTCCCACTGCAACTTAATTGTTTTTGTAAAAATGGGTAAATTTTTTCAAAATTCATGCATAATTTTAGGCTTTACACTGTATTCAAATGGGTCTTGCCTTAGGAAAAGTACCTTGCTGGAAGTTAATATTTGATTTTAATTTGAAGTTAATAAGGATGGATGATTGCTGAGTGAGTAAACGTAGTGATTGAATGGATATATTGGTTTAGGGACTACTTTTGAGAGTGATATGGGTGACCTGTTAGTGGAACTTTGATCATAGCCATTGGAACTAGAAGTTTGATTTTGATCATAGGTGACTCATTTTCCTTATAATTTATTTAATTAATTACCTTAACGATTCGATGTAAATGGTTTTTATATAAAACTTTTGAAACTGGAGTAATTTGGGAATCTGGGATCCCACGGTGAGTCTCTAAGACCCAAGATGTTGGGTGCGTTTCTGTCTACTATAAGCCCTATGTACACTTTGAATAAGTGCATATGCACGGTGCTTAGCATAATGATACATGGCTTGAGAAAAATAAAATTAAGTGTCTGGGGTCAAAAATGAGTTCATTAAGGTGAGGGGGATGATGAACACCAAATGAAGAAGATGTCAACTGGTTTATATGGGAATCATTTTGGTTGTATCATTGAGGTGATCAAAAAATATATATATTTATTTTTGGAACCTAGGTGAAAAAGGAAAAGTATAAAGTTCCTTCTTTTAAGTTCTTAATTCTACATAAATTTAACCTCTTGTCACCCTCAGACTTTGGACTGAGCCTGGATTGAAGTTAGTCACTAAGCAGTATCACATATGAGGCATGATATCTTCATTCCTTGATGATTCATAGTTTTCAAGACTACTAGTGATAATTTTTTCTAGGAAAGATTCATATGAGCAATTTATTTTCAAAGCCTAATGAGATTTTTTTGTCCTTTGTTACAAATTACTGGACATGTTACATTTTGAGAAAAAATCAAGAATAACATACTTTTGTTTTCAAAGATAATAAAGCATGAGATTGTTTGATGACTAACAATGCTTAACTGTGGGGGAATTTGACGTGGCCTTAAAAACACATGTTTTCCCACATCTTTTTAATTAATTTTTAATGATTTAATTGGTTATATTTGAACATTATTCTATATATTCACAATTTATTATTATTATTATTAATTTTAATAATTAATCAATTTTTATAAATAATAATGTATTTCAAGCACTAAATTTGTTAATTTAAGTTTTACTTTATTATATAGTCTAAAAACATTTTATTTAGCTAGTTGTTTTTGTCTGTAAATTTAATATTTTAGCACTAATTAATTAATTTGGCCTTTGTACACGATTAATGTATTCTTAGTCTAACATTTCATTTATTAAATATCAATTAATTTAATTTAATAGAATCTAAATATTTTATGTTATTAAACAATTCATTATTTATTAATTTAGTTTTATAAATTTTATACTCTTGTTTAATTTCATCAATTTAATTAATTATCATAAATTGATTAATAAAATAATATTTATCTGAATTCTATAATTAATTTAATTTGAAATAGTAGTCTTTTATAAATAATTAAACTTTATTTTATAATTGTTTTAATTTAATATTAACTTTTAATAATTTAATTGTTTTTGAATTCAATTTTTAGTATAGTAATAATTTAAGTTTTGTGAATTGAAGTTATTAATAATTTAACTTATGTTTAATTGGTTTTATAAATTTATTAAAGTTTAAGTTTTAATTAAATTTTCAACTGTTTTAATTAAGTTTTAGTTTTTATTAATTATTTTGTTCATTTTTAATTTATGTTTTAATTTATTTTATTTACCTTGTTTATTTTTCAGGTTCACGGTTTCACCTCTTTCACAGTGCCACCACACACCGTTTCATTCATGGTGCTACCGTGTCTTACAAACTGTTTCACCATAATTCCCCTTTACTATCACACACTGTCTCCATGCACCGTATCTACATGGTCTCACCGTATCATTTTTGCCGCCGGTTACATTTACCATCTCACCACTTTTTCCCTTTACTGTTTCACCGGTATCATATGTGCCACCATGAAACCCCTTTCGCTCACACCGTCACTGCGCACACCGGTTCTCACCTGTGTCACTGTATCCTTCACGATCTCACAGTCTCTCATTCCCATGTTTCTTCCTTTATCACGCAACAAACTCCTGTCATCGTTTTTTATCGAACTACTTCTCTCATACCATCTTCACTTCATGATTTCATCTTCCGCCTGCGACCATTTCTCACCAGTTCATCAACTGTTTCATGAACTAACCATTGTGTCCAAGACCCTCAAAGCCGTTACTGGCTACTGTGTGCTCAAGAAGAAGTTGTGTCGCAGAAGTGTCGCCATCATTTTGAAGCTGCGAGGAGAAGGGTTGTGCGCTGAAGCTGGATTAAAGACCGTCCGCCTCCACCTTAAGTCACGCTCCTACATCACGCCACTGTAGGAGCCATGCCGAGTTGCAGTAATGTAGCTGCCATGCCAAGCCAAACGAACCAGTATAGCACTTCCGAAAAAACCCACATGGATCCGTGAATTCATGCAGCATCAGAAGAACGAGAGTCTATTGGAGCTGTACCGGATGGACCAGGTGGTCGACACCACACTGGTCTGGAGAAGGTCGAGCTGCACCAAATGAAGCCTCACCACTGCTCGATGGAACTCGTTTTGCGCTACTGTTATCTCTCAAGTAGAGGCTGAAGTCAGAATTGAAGCACTGGGACTTCTAAGACTCATGCGCCGTCATGAAAAGAGGATATGAGACCCAGAAACCGTGCTGCTGAACTGTAATACTGCGAAGGGATAACTATGAGTCACTTTTTCACCGGAGGATGATGTTGCACCGCCTTGCTTCTGGAGAAACCACTGGATCTGCACCGTCTTTTAATGAGGAGGGTGAGCCGAGTCAAACCCAATCTTGCCGCTATTGGAGAGAATCAATCGCCGATGCTCTGAGATGCTGGAAGGAGGAGTCAAGGCCGAGCGAGAGGTAGGGAGAAAACTGAAGATGAAGACCGAGAGAAGCAGAGGGCTTTGCCGTCGCGGAGAAGGAACCGAGGAAGAAGATTCTACATAGCATCAATAATTGTGGATGAAGATAATAAAAAAGATAATAAAAATAATTTAAAACAAAAAGAAAACATAAAGTAAAAGTTAATTTTAATAAATTAATCATATGAATATAATATAATTTGTAAAAGTCATAATTTAAAACAATTATAATATTAATAAATAGATAAATTATAAATTAGAATACAAGACTAATTAATAATAATTTATTAGTTTGAATTATAAACAATTATATTCAATAAATTAAGTTAAATATTAACTAATATAAATATATTAACACTTTAATTTTATTTTAAATAGAATAATTAAAATAATTAAATTTATTAAGTAATTAATATTAATCTAATTTATGAATTCTATCAAATTATACTAACTAAATGTTAATAATACTAACACTAATTGTTTAATTTAATTAATAATAATAAATTAAATACTTAATAATTTTGCCTATTTTAATATTTAAAAATAAATTAAAAATTACAATATTAATATTTATTCTATTAATAATAATTATCAATTTAGGTATCTTTAAATTAACTTGAATTAACTTTTTAATTTAACTTTAAAAATAACTATAATATGTTAATTATTTTTTTTTGTATTTATTTCTTCTTGTTTTCAATTGCAGGATCATATTGGAATTGAAATCCCATCCAAATACACTTAACTAACTCACTGGAAGTTAGTTACGTGAGAAAAATTAGCGCAACATGCCACTCACAAAAAAAGCACATGTGTGTGGTGCACAACTGAGGGACTTTTGAAGTCGGTGGAAGCGAGCGGTGACAAGCAACAGGAGACAATAGGATTTAAAAAGAAGAGTAGGAAGAATTTTGTAGGGTACACATTCATTCCAAAAACACACCAGATGCAAGGAGGGCGAAAGCATTCGATCATTCACTCGGAGCAGAGTAGAGAACCTGGAGCACTTCTCGGAGAGCCACTCTTCAGAGTTCCGAGGACTAGGAGCAGCAACGGTTGATGCCAGCAGAGGGAGTTTTCTTCCTCTGTTCTCTTTCAATTCTCTTCCTCTGTAATTGAATGATTTTAGTATATGAAATAAAGATGATGATAAGCTAAATATTTCCGTTTCGCGGTAAAAATCGAGTCTACTAGTTATCATCCTTATCTCTTCTCACTACCTTTTGTAATGTGATCAAAATTGATTGGCGAGATCAGTTTTGATTGCATTCAATTGAAACGTACCACCTGCACTTAATCTTGTAATTCTACATTCATACTGTGAGTTTGAATATGGATTAATTTTCTTGAACTTTTTAATTGAAATAAAAGACTACAAAACATATGACGAGTTTGTTATGTAATCTTTTTCAAACTGGAATTCTCAAGTTGATTAATCTAGGAGTGGAAAACTCCATGTTTTGTCAGCTTGAGTGATTTATCTCCTGGTGAGGGAAATAAATCACTCCTTTTCAGTGGTTTTAGTTGTAATCACTATTTTGAGAAGGAATGTTTTTAAAACCAGTAGAGTTCATGTTTTCCCCGGACATATTTCTCTTGATTGTTCACTTATTGACATTTTATCTCCTCATTTCTCACTATTTTTATTCTTTTTCATGCTTCGATATAGGTCATAACAAAAACTTAAAAAGATTGGGATGTTTCATTTGTGTCTTACAATAAACAAATTAGAAAAAGTGAAAAATAGAAACTCAATCCCACTGCTGACAATAGTGGGGTCTTTAGTTAGTTTTTAGAAGATTAGTGGCCAAAATTACCTTCCCTGTGGGTTCGACCCTGCTTGCCACATATACTGTAGTTAGTAGGAATATAAATATTAAACTTTGACTGGATTCAATAATGGTTTAGGTCAAGTATATAAAAGAATTAACAGTTCCAAGAAAACATATTTTGTTACTAACTAATAAATATTAGAGTGATAATTTCTTATATATTCAAAAATAAGAAAAAACACATGGGTTGGAGGAAAAGAATAAAAAGAATATAGATAAAAAACCAGAGAGGAATTGCTTCTCTCCCAATAATTAAGGATTAATTCAGAAGGAAAAGTCTAATTACCTCAATTATATTCTCTTTACCACCCCTAAATATCCCATGGTTTTACATTTAATGAAACCCCCTCCCCTCTATATGGGCCCATAACCCCCCCCCAAAGACTAAAAACTTCCACGTTAATGTAGCATCAGATCCCCCCACTCTCCTTAATAGACTAAAATAATTCCAATATAAAGACATTGAAGAACCTACTATGAAATAAACATCTTCACTCACCATTTTTTTAAAGCATTCTTCTCATTAATAATAAATAAAGAGATCTTCTTTTTGTACCACACAATGATACTCCATCAATAGCATCATCTTTATCTTCACCCAAAATTACCACTCATTATTTCGGATTTTCACATTGATGCTAGGGATACAGTGGATCTCATGCATGAAACATATGCCCATGATTCGGTGGTCCTCCCATTCTTAGGTTGTCATGTTCCAAATGACACACACACCACGATTTTTATGATTTTGAATTCTCCCATGGAAATCATATCCAAGTAGGCCCCCCTCATTTGACTAGTTGTGGAGGTGTCCCATTCATAATTTTTGACTATGAATGATCAGGTGGATACCATAGTTCATTATTTCATACCTGATGAGAATTCCATGAATCATTACCATGGTACTAGGTACCCATGTCTCTCATAATGAAAATATCTATATTCCAACCTAGGAAAGTCACTTACAGCCGAGTATCGTTGTTGTAGAACCAAATCCAACTGAAAATGCATTCTTATAGTCCATGAAATAAATACTAGATGTATTGTGGCTCATATTTGTGAGGTAAAAAAGATGCTAGTTATTTGAATTCTTAATCAATCCCTGGATTGACCATGGATGGTGTATTGCAACCAATTACTCATAAATATTTTATATAAAAAACCCACTAAACTATTCCATGATCTTCCAGTGAATGTTGACCAATACACTCCTTGATGAACCACATGCATTATTTTGAACCACTGAACTGAATCTCTTTACATGATAATATTTTTAAGTATTACCTTAACATCCTTTGATGTTAAATTGGCATGAAAGTAATGTTTGGTGTAAAATATATATCCCATGGGGTCCCATATTTCAAACACTAGGAGATCCACTGGTTTGGAAGTTATTTGATTATCGATTCCAAGGTCAATGTGAATTGCATGGAATCCTATTTCCCCATGGAATATCGAGGACTCGGGTATCTATTTCTTGTGAGTCTGATGGATCAATTGTATATGAAGGATTATCTACCATTAGTTGTGGATACTTCTCAAGGTATTACATAAAATTAGTAATATAATTATGGAGATCGATGTATTCCTTTTAGAATTCTAAATCGCTCCATGAAATCCATCTGTCACGAACCAGGCCGGGTCGCCATCCGACCCGGTCCGCGGCAAGACCCGAAGGGCGTTCCCAATCCCCACGGGCTGGCACAAGTGCCCGAGTGTCAAGCTTAACAAGTGGGAACGGTTTTACCCGAAATACAAGAAAGAAAAATCACCAACCAGATAAATAACTGAAACTAGAAACAGACTACAAAACACACTTCTAAACTATAAACAGGTTTAGGTCTAAAATTCAGCTAAAAACCCGAAATGAACAACAACAGGAATAGAGGAATAAACTCCAAAACCAACCTCATGCGACACGAGAAGTTGCATCCCCAAGATACCAACACCCCGGCGCCCGAAGACCAACAGCAACCAGAACCACCACCGTTGAGCACGACGCACAACCTGGGATACACAAGAAACAAGAATCTACATACACCCAAGGGTGTATGTAGGGTGTGAGCTAAAGGCCCAGTAGGATGCCACCGAGAAAAAGTTCCATGCCACAACATCAAAAGACAATTTAAAGTGCTTATTCAAAATTATACTTTCAAAATGATTTTGAAGAAAACATTTACAAACCAAACGCTAAAGGAAAACACTAAAAAGAACTCATTTCACAGACACAATTTTTTTAAAGAGGATGAGAAAAGTTCATTATGGGTACACACACACCCTCACACACGCACACACACACATACTCTCTCTCTCACACACACACACGCTAACACCCAAGTGGTCCTCCATATACCGACGGAAGGCACCACGACATTGATGGTAGAGCACTGTGGGTAAATCCCCTAAGGTTCATCTAGCTCGAGTGGGACCCTAGAACCTCGTGTCTCGGTGAAACGTGGCTTAGAAGGCCACGACCCTCAGAAAACGTGGCTTAGAAGGCCACGACCCTCAGAACACGTGGCTTAGAAGGCCACGACCCTCAGATATCATATGTTTAGTTAGTGTTGCAATCGTCAATCCAGCTAAGTGAAATAGGGACGACACCCATCCGGTTCACTAGCGCACTAGTTCTAGTCCGCCCACCTAGATACCCAGGGTTTTTCCATGTGCTCAAACAAGTTTCACATTCACATATTATATTTCTTTCTCATATCGCAGGCCAAACAAGATATTGCACACAAAAGTCACCATTTTCACACCCAAACAACATTTCAAAAACTCACGCACGCCAAAAATACATTTCCAAAAATATATTTGTCATTACCAAATCATTTCGCAAAAACCCCATTTGGAAACACTCAACTAAGAACATAAACAATTCGCACAACTTAGAAAGCATTATTTTTAATAACACAACAAGGCTAACACAAATAGACACATCCAATTACAAGAAGGGAGTCGTTCAAACCACTTGCTTAAAAATTTGTCTTTAAAACTAGTTTCACACCAACTAAACATCACCTAGAACCCAACTTGAAAACATTGAACCAAAACAACACATATCTTTAGGTGCAAAGACCACTTTAAAATCAATTTCACACACAATTATTCTAAATCCACATTTGCACCATATAAACAATTGATTAAACAATTTTTTTTTGGACTTACCCCAATAAGGTCAAAATAAAAAAAACATCATCATTTATAAAGAAAGTGTGATTTTCATTACGCACACATGTCAAACAAATTTTTAAACACCTTTTGCGCAACCTATTAAACCCAACAAATCATTTATACAACAACACGCATATAGACAACAAACACATACTATTTCGGAAACCCTATTTTCATCAAACGAACACGCCAACACATTATAAACATAGATCGCCCATGCAACTAATTCATAGAACATATTAAATTAAACTAAACAAACAAATTAAATTATCTAAGTGATGCAAAGGCATGGAACCACCTACCTGGGTGTAGCAGACTTCACAAAATTGGTGCGCATAGGCCACCGCAAGTCAATCGCAGCTCAAACAGCATGGGTATGTCCTAAAAACAAAACACCAAACCCTTTGCATCAAAATTAAACCAACTGCAACCTAAAAATCTAACCCGACAATCCCAAAAACCGGTGCGAAACTTCAATCGCGTGCAATTCGCACCACATAAATATTAAATTAAACCCTAATACATGAATTGAAAACAAATAAAATCAAAAACTAATGCTAAGACCAACACTCTAAAAGCCGGAAACACAAAAACCACAACCGAGCTTGACCTAAACCCTAGAAAGAAGAAGGAGGGAAAAACCCAGGAGGTCCGCACCTGAGGCGAAGGGGAAGAAGGACGCTGCAATGGTTCGGGAGATTGGGCAAAGCATATCCAAGGGCTGGACGGGGCATAAATGAGGCCAATGAAGGTGTATCGTGCAAAAAAAAACTGGTCGAAAGGAAGAGGCGATGCGGCTTGGGTAGCCGGTTTCCATGGGGTGCGGCGCGAGCTGGCCAGCAGGAGGGCTGTGACCGGTTCGACGAGTGGGGCGTGTGACAGCGGTGCGAGCCAGGAAGGGAAATAGGGCAGCGGTAGATCGGAGGGTGCGCCGAAGGGGAGATCCGGCGGGGTTCCGTCAGGCGGCGCGAGCGAGAAGAGATGGGAAGGGGGGCTGGGTGCGACAGCGATCCAAGGCGGGCCGAGGGGCGGCGGCCTGTTGAGGCGGACAGGCAGGGGGCGCATGACGGGATAGAGGGGAAGGGAAGCACGACGGGATAGAGGGGAGAGGGAGACCCGGTCGCGGTGCGCAGGGAGAAAAAAAAGGGTAGAAAACCCTACCAAAAAAAGAGTAAAATAAAATAATTAAAATAAAACTTAAACAAAAAAAAGTACAATAACTAATAATAATAATAATAGTAATAATAAAACTATAATATGAATAATAAAGTCAATATTATAATAAAAAAAACAAAACCAAATTAGTAGTAATAAAATTAAATAAAAAGTTATATCAATTAAAATAATAATAATAATAATAATAATAATATCTTCAAATAATATCATTATTTTTACCATTAAGACAATTCATTAAGTTAATTCCATTTTTCTTATTTTATTTTTATTTTCACTTTATTATTCTCTTAATTTGATTTTCTTATTATTAAAACATTTCATTTAATTAATTGAGCATCGAAAGGTCACTCGGTGGACCAGGCAAGGCCGCGGAGTTTCAAAAGTACGCCTCGCCTGAGTCATGCCCCGCCCAAGGCCGCGCGGTCTCGATTTTTATTGTGTTCTCGCTTAATTATTCGACGCATTTTTTTTCACCTCCCTTAAACATCGGGCAGGTCGTGCGGCGAGCTGGGCGAGGTTGTGTGGCAATCCATGGGAGGCCGAACGGCTTTGACCGCGGTGCGCTAGATGCAAACAGGGGAAAAGATCCATTTTTAAATAAGAACTCAAACAAATTTAATTCGGGCCTTGACCCGAACCACCTAACTCCCAATAAAAAAAACATAAATAAAAAAAATAAATAAATAATATAAAAAGGATGAGTGTGAAAATTCTCCCCACCATAAAGCTTTCCGTCCCCGGAAAGCCACAACCAGAACCATACCCCACAGCAGAAAACAACACTCCCTTTAGATTCAAAAGGCAATCCCTACAAACATCAAGAAAGGAGAGGCAAAAACATCGTGCTCAGAGAGAGTGACTCAATGAAAACATCAAGAAACGCATAAAAAGACTTTCTGATATGTTTCTCCCACCCCAAAGAGCTAGAACGACTCCAACTGATTGTTTTAGAAAACGAACTCTTGAGCCCACAGGAACCAACTTTACAAGCTGAAACACCTCAAGCACTCTGAAACCGAAACCACACCACTTGGCTAAAAAAACAAGTAAGGTCAAACCATGTCCACGAAACATTCTTATCACTTCTCACCAAGCCATATTTAAAAACAGAAGCAATAGATCAACATGGAGAGGCCCGAGGGGCTCCCCACCATTTGGAAATCACTGATGCTCGAGACGAGACTGGATAACTGACACAGGGAGGTTCAAGCGGACTCCCTGCCAATAAATAAAAGTCCAGCACTGATTCATTCTAGAGACATTCATGCGAGACCCAATGTGGGTCTCCCCACCAATAAGAACCTACCAATGCCCAGGACGAGACTGGAAAACCAATATGGGGAGGTCTGGGCGGACTCCCCACCATTAAGGAAAGGCCAATGCTGATTTATTCTAGAGACCTTTTTGCGAGACCCATCGTGGGTCTCGTCGCCACCAGAACTAACAGAGGATATTGAACATTGAAAAATCCTCGATGGTGACCAAACACCCCACCACAAGGGGCGGGGAGGGAGGGGCCCAACCACTGGGGCGTCAACAGCATGACCCAAGACAAACTGGCATCTCCACATCCCTGGATGAGCCCCATTCAACTTTGATACTGACTTAACCAACATACCCCATAAAGACCCCTAAAGCGATTACATCCAGTGGGACACAACCCCCAAGAATTTAAGGCAACATGACGAACACGCCTCCACCTAGTCATGGAAACCTTACACATCCAGATGGTTCGTTTGGAATGGAATAACCATAGAAACAATATAAACTGCCTCTAATTTCCACACCGATGACAGAAATAAAGGTAGGGTCTCGTTCACTCTTGGGGTTCCTGACCACGCGCCAGCTTCACTCCGAGGCCTATGGCTGGAGCCCGGATGTTTGAAGCATATTCTGCCTCATAGTCAGGCATGGAAGAATTCCGAACGGAGCTTCTCCTTTGGGTGTCACACACAACCACACTGAAACCAAGGAAACACCAGCGACCACAAAACATTACGACATCCGCCTGTTCGTACACTGGACATTCACCAACACAAGAGCTTTAATGGGGCATGCACATCACCCTTTGTCACACTGGACGAGAACACGACACCACGAATCGTCACCTGAACATGATCATTTCTATTGAGAGAAACACTATACAGAGAGGGACTTCAAACTGGGTCTTAAACAACACGTGATTCCTACAGTTGACCGTAGCATCCCCATGTGACTGGGTCTGCCCCACTAGTAGCCTAACACAAACCTTTCTTTAAACAAAACAAACCAAAGACCAGAGGTCATTTAGAACGATAGGCTACACCGACGACGTAGGGTTGCTTCCAAACCACCGTTGACTATCAAAGAGATCTCACGCTGCAAGAAGTCACCGAACATGACCCTTGCGGCCGCTGTAAATACTACAAAGTCCTCCAAGACACTGATCAACACTGAAAATTCCAAACCGCCTTCACCCTTCCCCGCAGGAATTCCTTTTGTCATTTCTAGGGGGAACCTTCAAATGCAACGACTTCAAATTTCATATCCGATGACTCAGACAACATAAAGAAACCAAAACTCTACTCAACTCCCCTCGCATTTATCATCCCGCTGCGGGAGGATCCACTTGTTGTAAAAAGGAGAGGTGGGTTCAATTCTAGAATTCAATAAGAGATTCCCCTGATCAACTGGAGGGTCGACCAACGGCGAATTGCCCGTGGCCACACTTTAATCACATGTAAAAACTTTATGGGGGCGTACACTAGTTGAGAAATTCAACCATGGACCCAACCAAACTAGTCCAATAATCAAGACATACAACAAGCGAACACTAGGTGTGTATGGGGAACAACTGAAAGGTCTTCCCGATGTACTCTTCAAAGGAATTTACTAACCACACTCTTGCATACCAACATACAAATAAAAATTCAAACTCGAACACAATTCAGAAAAAAAAGATTCTCAGCTCGAAACGCCTCACATCCAACACTTCCCAAAATTAAAGGACACATCACACGACCACCGATCATTAAAACACCAAATTTTCATTTAACAAAACATTTTTAAAATAAGCAAATCTTGTGGGTTACACAAACACCAATGGTGTCCCATGGGCCTCGCACATGCATGTTCTCGTGCCACACTGGCATCCACCTCGTATCCATCCAGGCACTCGTCCGCCCGTTCCGTTAACCATTTCTCTTTCCCATATACATTCATGCATGTGGTTGCCCCTGAGAACACCAAGAATAAAAACCAAACCCTTTTCATTTTTCAAAACTAAAACATTCAACCCACGCTTTTCAAACCATACACATCATTTCAATTTTTTTTAAAGCGCTTCATTTGAAAACATTTTCTAAGACCAAAACATTTTTACTTAAAAACCAAATTTCCCACGAATCCAAAACAAAGAGACGAGAAATGACGCAAGAGAAAACTTGTGTCAGCAGGTGACTGGAACGTATGGTTGGCGGTCATACACCAGTCATGCCACTACCACGGAGGGTATTCTAGGACAGCGTCCCCGGCTCCACATGGCTTTCCAGACCCTGCGAGCTCACTAGGGCCACTGACCTTACCCCTTTTTCCATTTCCCATAGACAAGATTAACCGCAATGACCAACAACATAGACAAACCTCATCACACTTTGGTAACTTGAGTCCCGCCATGAGGTGTGCTGGCCAGGCACCTTACTCGTAGCCAGGACATCGAGTCCCAACAACCTTAACATTGCTCTACACTAACTCTATATCAGAAGAACATGACCTAAGAGAGCAAACCTTGCCCTCTGATACCATTTTGTCACGAACCAGGCCGGGTCGCCATCCGACCCGGTCCGCGGCAAGACCCGAAGGGCGTTCCCGATCCCCACGGGCTGGCACAAGTGCCCGGGTGTCAAGCTTAACAAGTGGGAACGGTTTTACCCGAAATACAAGAAAGAAAAATCACCAACCAGATAAATAACTGAAACTAGAAACAGACTACAAAACACACTTCTAAACTATAAACAGGTTTAGGTCTAAAATTCAGCTAAAAACCCGAAATGAACAACAACAGGAACAGAGGAATAAACTCCAAAACCAACCTCATGCGACACGAGAAGTTGCATCCCCAAGCTACCAACACCCCGGCGCCCGAAGACCAACAACAACCAGAACCACCATCGTTGAGCACGACGCACAACCTGGGATACACAAGAAACAAGAATCTACATACACCCAAGGGTGTATGTAGGGTGTGAGATAAAGGCCCAGTAGGATGCCACCGAGAAAAAGTTCCATGCCACAACATCAAAAGACAATTTAAAGTGCTTATTCAAAATTATACTTTCAAAATGATTTTGAAGAAAACATTTACAAACCAAACGCTAAAGGAAAACACTAAAAAGAACTCATTTCATAGACACAATTTTTTTTTAAAGAGGATGAGAAAAGTTCATTATGGCTACACACACACCCTCACACACGCACACACACACATACTCTCACACACACACACACACACACACGCTAACACCCAAGTGTTCCTCCATATACCGACGGAAGGCACCACGACATTGATGGTAGAGCACTGTGGGTAAATCCCCTAAGGTTCATCTAGCTCGAGTGGGACCCTAGAACCTCGTGTCTCGGTGAAACGTGGCTTAGAAGGCCACGAACCTCAGAAAACGTGGCTTAGAAGGCCACGACCCTCAGAACACGTGGCTTAGAAGGCCACGACCCTCAGATTTCATATGTTTAGTCAGTGTTGCAATCGTCAATCCAGCTAAGTGAAATAGGGACGACACCCATCCGGTTCACTAGCGCACTAGTTCTAGTCCGCCCACCTAGATACCCAGGGTTTTTCCATGTGCTCAAACAAGTTTCACATTCACATATTATATTTCTTTCTCATATCGCAGGCCAAACAAGATATTGCACACAAAAGTCACCATTTTCACACCCAAACAACATTTCAAAAACTCACGCACGCCAAAAATACATTTCCAAAAATATATTTGTCGTTACCAAATCATTTCGCAAAAACCCCATTTGGAAACACTCAACCAAGAACATAAACAATTCGCACAACTTAGAAAGCATTATTTTTAATAACACAACAAGGCTAACACAAATAGACACATCCAATTACAAGAAGGGAGTCGTTCAAACCACTTGCTTAAAAATTTGTCTTTAAAACAAGTTTCACACCAACTAAACATCACCTAGAACCCAACATGAAAACATTGCACCAAAACAACACATATCTTTAGGTGAAAAGACCACTTTAAAATCAATTTCACACACAATTATTCTAAAACCACATTTGCACCATATAAACAATTGATTAAACAATTTTTTTTGGACTTACCCCAATAAGGTCAAAATAAAAAAAAACATCATCATTTATAAAGAAAGTGTGATTTTCATTACGCACACATGTCAAACAAATTTTTAAACACCTTTTGCGCAACCTATTAAACCCAATAATCATTTATACAACAACACGCATATAGACAGCAAACACATACTATTTCGGAAACCCAATTTTCATCAAACGAACACGCCAACACATTATAAACATAGATCGCCCATGCAACTAATTCATAGAACATATTAAATTAAACTAAACAAACAAATTAAATTATCTAAGTGATGCAAAGGCATGGAACCACCTACCTGGGTGTAGCAGACTTCACAAAATTGGTGTGCATAGGCCACCACAAGTCAAGCACAGCTCAAACAGCATGGGTATGTCCTAAAAACAAAACACCAAACCCTTTGCATCAAAATTAAACCAACTGCAACCTAAAAATCTAACCCGACAATCCCAAAAACCGGTGCGAAACTTCAATCGCGTGCAATTAGCACCACATAAATATTAAATTAAACCCTAATACATGAATTGAAAACAAATAAAATCAAAAACGAATGCTAAGACCAACACTCTAAAAGCCGGAAACACAAAAACCACAACTGAGCTTGACCTAAACCCTAGAAAGAAGAAGGAGGGAAAAACCCGGGAGGTCCGCACCTAAGGCGAAGGGGAAGAAGGACTCTACAATGGTTCGGGAGATTGGGAAAAGCGTATCCAAGGGCTGGAAGAGGCATAAATGAGGCCAATGAAGGTGTATCGTGCAAAAACAAACTGGTCGAAAGGAAGAGGCGGCGCGGCTTGGGTAGCCGGTTTCCATGGGGTGCGGCGCGAGCTGGCCAGCAGGAGGGCTGTGACCGGTTCGACGAGTGGGGCGTGTGACAGCGGTGCGAGCCAGGAAGGGAAAGAGGGCAGCGGAAGATCGGAGGGTGCGCCGAAGGGGAGATCCGGCGGGGTTCCGTCGGGCGGCGCGGACGAGAAGAGATGGGAAGGGGGGCTGGGTGCGACAGCGATCCAAGGCGGGCCGAGGGGCGGCGGCCTGTTGAGGCGGACAGGTAGGGGGCGCATGACGGGATAGAGGGGAAGGGAAGCACGACGGGATAGAGGGGAGAGGGAGAACCGGTCGCGGTGCGCAGGGAGAAAAAAAGGGTAGAAAACCCTACCAAAAAAAAGAGTAAAATAAAATAATTAAAATAAAACTTGAACAAAAAAAAGTAAAATAACTAATAATAATAATAATAGTTATAATAAAACTATAATATGAATAATGAAGTCAATATTATAATAAAAAACAAAACCAAATTAGTAGTAATAAAATTAAATAAAAAGTTATATCAATTAAAATAATAATAATAATAATAATAATAATATCTTCAAATAATATCATTATTTTTACCATTAAGACAATTCATTAAGTTAATTCCATTTTTCTTATTTTATTTTTATTTTCACTTTATTATTCTCTTAATTTGATTTTCTTATTATTAAAACATTTCATTTAATTAATTGAGCATCAAAAGGTCACTCGGTGGACCAGGCAAGGCCACAGAGTTTCAAAAGTATGCCTCGCCTGAGTCGTGCCCCGCCCAAGGCCGCGTGGTCTCGATTTTTATTATGTTCTCGCTTAATTATTCGACGCATTTTTTTTCACCTCCCTTAAACATCGGGAAGGTCGTGCGGCGAGGTGGGCGAGGTCGTGTGGCAATCCATGGGAGGCCGAATGGCTTTGACCGCGGTGCGCTAGATGCAAACAGGGGAAAAGATCCATTTTTAAATAAGAAATCAAACAAATTTAATTCGGGCCTTGACCCGAACCACCTAACTCCCAATAAAAAAACATAAATAAAAAAATAAATAAATAATATAAAAAGGATGAGTGTGACACCATCTCTCATATATGCTGCTTCATAGTGATAACATCTATTGATTACATTAGGTTGTAGAAAATATTTTATTCATCCTAGTCATTATTTAATGATATCCTAGTGAGCCTATTTCTTAGTTCCCATTTCTTGGGTATCCTAAATTGTATTTTTTTAGTGTGGTGGTGGTAGCTGGCAGTGTATGTGTTAGTGAAAGTGAGCACAATGTGCATCAAGGATTCTGCAATGCAAGCCTATGATGAAGCAATAGTAGGGGAACCCTATGTAGTAGAATCCATTGACTTAGAGACCGTAATGGGTAAAGATTATACATGATTCAACCAATAATACTTCCTCAAAACATGTGTCATCAATGTGTATTTCCTCTAGGTTATGTCCTGATGGTGCGTTCCATGTACGATCGATCTGATAACTGAGCTTGCCTATTCTAACATGTGAATCCTATTTCCATAATGATGTTGTCTTGATTAATATTTTTCCATTTTTTACATGAATTCAAAATTTTTGTAATATTTTTATTACACAAAAAATTATATCTGTTGGGAATTATTTTGATTTATGGGCTTTTATGCTTCTACATGGGCTCTTGTGTGAGGTACCTGTTATTCGACATACTTCATAATCTAATCAGACTATATATCGCTTACATTTATATGGATGATACCCTATGTAGGGATCATTCAAGGAAATAAATCATCAAAACAAACCTTTTGATTTTCATTTTCTACTTTTTTGGTGTTTGGATCTGGAGTTGTGTTTTTTTTATTCTGTGAACCCTCGTTATATCCTCTAACTATCTCAGGTCATTTTTTCCACCTACATTGTGTTAGGGGATTTGATCATCCATGTTCTCCACTATTTCTACTAACTCTCTTAATTTTCAACTTTCAGGTTTTTATGTCATTCCTCCAGTGAATCTGTATGTTCTACGAGCATCCTATGCATCATGAATGATCCGAAAATATATCTTATTTTTTATCTAATTCATCATTTGTGAACTATTTTTCAGTGGAATAGGATGAAGATCCATCATTCTAAAGACATGCAGTCATTTACTTGTTCCCCACACTCTAGTGGATATCCATCTGAATCATGTAGTTGTGTACATTTAAAAATCTTGAAAGGAACTCTTTTAATGATGTATAGATAAATATATACAAATAGATATAATGAAAAATCTATCCTTATATAATCTTCATATATTTGTGCTATTTCTTTCAAATAATCTATTCGAAGTTCTTTGTTTCCATTGTTCATATCATAGACTCTATCTTATATTTCTTTATATTCTTGAGGTAAATAAAATGTGTGCATGTTGATAGTGTTATTTTACTAAATTTAGATCCAAAAAATGCAGGATAATGTTAAACCCAATGATCAACATTACTATATTTTCTTTCATAGTTTATCAAATCTGATTCTATATTTGATTATTATTTCTCAAACTCATCGTGAATTGTCACATTATTTCCTTGTTTGAAACTGTGACCATTATAGTAATACAAAAAAATTTGTATTAGTAAATTAATTAAACCTAATTATATATATGTGGATCCTAAAAACTTTCATGGGGGTGTACACCTCAACATTTCCCTTAAAAATTTTGGTATTATAACCACCACATAAACAGTGTCTTAACGATGTACCAAGTCGAAAAATTTGACAGTGATAGTTATTTTATTTTTTAGAGAATAATATTAGGGATCTTCTTCTAAAAAATGATCTTATAGATTCTTTTCATGTCCCAAATAACTCTATTATTAAACTTTTTGACGACTTCTATACCTCCACTAATTATGAGGATTCCCTTGCTATTGTCTTAGTGAATTCCCATAGTTCATTATTATTGTCTATAGATGACATGATCCTTAGGGTAGTCATGTATGAATCCATTGCTTCTAGAATTTGTATTAAACTTGTTAAAATATAAATGAAATTTTATTTAATTGGTAGATTACACAAACCCATATAATTTTCACTTTTACAATAAATTATGGTGTTTATGATGAAGCACATTTAGACGGGTTTAATGAAATCATGCTTGAACTGTCTAATATTAATGTGACTATTGATGATGAGGATCAACTAATGATCCTCAATATTTATATTTATAAATCCTAAAGTAACATAGTTAAAACTATGATGTATGGTTGGGACTCATTGAATCTTAAGGAAGTCTAATTATCCATACTCACTAAATAATTCCATTCTAAAACTAAAACAAATGGGGAGGTTAGGAGTCTCTTTACTAGGTTTAGGTTTCAGACTAATGGTAATAAAAAGAAAATAGTAAATAAAATACAAATAAATATAAGAAATACCAACCTATGTCTAATTAAAGGGGAAATATGGTTACACACTACAATTATGGGAAAATTGGGAAAATTGGACTTGAGTTTTAGAAACCCAGGTAGCATCCTAATCCCGATGAACCTACTAAAAGATCTCTTTTAGTTGATTTTTATTATTATAGTACACAAGTATTAAATGTGTATAGTCATGTACTCTATGATGAGTGTGTCCTTGAATCCAATTTCTCATTTCATATTTGTCCTACTTGAGATTCATTCCATGAATTATGTAACAGAGTAAAAGGAGAAGTGATATGAGGAAACAATTTGAGATGTAAGTTCTTGGCTTGGGGTTTTCTTTTAATAGAACTAGATAACCATTTTATCATCACATTGATTAATGTTAGGTGGGAACCCAAATATCATATGAATTTTTTCTCCATTCGGGTTCATGTTTAGAAAGGGATCATTTTCAAGTATAATTCAAGATGCCTTAAAATCACCAATGGATATAGGATAGTTATCAATGGTTCTATTGTAAATGGGATTTATGTATTGAGTGGTAAAACAAATTTAAAGAAATTAGGAACTATATATGTCAACAATAATATTAAAAATCTATTATTTAATAGGATATTGGATCATGTACGATCTATGATTTCTGAGGGAATTAACAAAAAATGATTGTTGAATGATATCAAACATTTTAATCTCCCCTTTTGTGAATATTTAGTCATTAGTAAGTCTACAAGGGTTATTTTTAGAAGCTCCTCATTCAAATCCTATCCTCCTTCCGAATATATACATTATGACATATGGGATCCGTCTAGGAAAACCTCCCATTGTCATGGATCTTATTTTGTTGCATTTATTAATGACTATACCTGAAAGGTTTGTATTGACTTCCTTAAAAACAACTTTTATGTTTTTACAAAATTTAAAACAAAGTGAAGACTTGGTTAAAATAAAGATTCAATGAAAATTAATATAATGATAAAAGAAAATTGGATTGAATACCTATTTACTAATTTTATATAGTTATATTAATATAAACGAATTTTTAGGCACCGAACTATTAGGGAATCCCAAAAAAGAATGGGCTGACAGAGTGTATGAACCACCCTTTTATAATGTGGGACTGAAGCATGCTTTAATGATCGAGCCTTCCAAAATAATTTTGGCCTGATGTTGAAACTACTATAGTATATTTAATAAATATATTTCCCTCAAATTAAACCTATATAAGAATAGTGGGATAATAATACTCCGTCATAAAACCACCATAGTGTGTTTGGGATTACTATTTATACCCATGTCAAAAAATAAAAAAATGAAACCTATAACTCTAAATTGTGTCTTCATGGGCTATCCTAAGTGGGTTAAAGGTTATAAATTATTGTTTGATAATCCATAGGATCATTAATTCATGATCAGTAGAGATTTTTTACTATATGATTCATTTTCCCTAATGTCCAAAGTTATCATTAATGACAATAATGTAACATCACATAGTATGGTTGTTCAACCTAGACCACTAGGCCAATTTTAGGCCTCTCTCGAGCCGCCTACACCTAAAACTCTAATTGTGACCCAATATAAATACTTTTCTAATTCATAATCATAATCTAAGGCTCCTAATGATAATTGTGATTCTCAACTTTCCTGAGATAGATTTAAAAGCATCACAAGACCCCCTGCTCAATGTTTCAAGAATGATATAACTTCCTTTGATTTAGATATATCCAAAAATCATGTAGATGATTATTCTCAATATTATATTCAAGATGATAATGAAATAGGTTCAAAAAATTTGATCTATGTCATGGATGTAGAAATGAAATCCTTAAATAAGAATCACACCAGGTCTACTATCGATAAACCTATCAATACAAAAATAACTGGCTATAAGTTGATTTAAAAAATAAATGAAGAAAAATGAAGAAAAATATTATAATAATTCCAAATTAGACTAAATGGGATTCCTTCAAAGATAAGTAAATTATTAGTATGATACATTTTCACCACTTTTCAAAAAAAATTCTATTCGGGTGTTACATGCTTTTGTTTACCATGATTTTCACATTGACCGATTATATGTGAAGATTACCTTTATCTAGGGTGAGATTGATGATTTATTTTATATGAAACCACTTCATGGTAACTTGAAAGACTTAAATCATAACTATGTATTCCTTTTAAATAATTCCTTCTACGATTTAATACAAGCATATAAGAAATGGTATGTTTGATTCTGTCATGTTCAGTAACCATTTTAATTGGAGTAAACATGATGCATGTGACAATTTAATTTTTTTAAAATATTTAATGATTTTATTATTGTTTTATTTTGATGGCTTGAAAATAATATTCAATAATATAAATCTCATTATTTATGTTATGTCACAATTTATGAATAAATTTTTAATGAAAGGATTTTGAGCGGATAAATAGATATTGATTATGAAAATAATATGATTTTTGAACTATTATACCGGTCCCAGTATTCTTACATCATTAATGTTCTTAAAATATATTTTATTGAGTCATTTGATCCTATGAATTTTCCTTTTTCATAAAAATTTAATATTTCTTTATCTCAATCCCCTATGACTACTGTTGACATTGATTATATGTCCAAAATCACTTATGAAAGTATATTTGGGAGTAATATGTAGTCTATGATGTCCATCGCACACAATTTATCATTTCCCATTTTCAATATTAGTAAATTTATGAAAAAACTAGGTAACCAACATGGCAGGACCTGAAATTGATTCTTAGGTACATATCACACACAACGAATCTGTATTTGTGTTATGGTAAAAATTTGGAAACTAAGGTGTTTATTTTTAGCTATATAGACTCCAAATAGACAATAGTTGTTTATACTTTAAAATAACTTACTGTATATTTCTTCACTTAATTTAGAGGACCGATATCCTAGAAATGTAATATGAAATTGGTTTTGACTCTTCCAAACATAAAATTTGAGTACATTACCATGACTCGAGATATCAGGGAAGTAATATGGTTGAAAGATTTGCTGTGTGAACTAAATTTTTATGGGTTTTTTTTATTAATTTTTACTATTATTGTTAATTATCCTTACATTTATCCAATAATTTAGTATTCTATAGAAAATATAATCAAATAAACATTATATTCCACTTTATTTTTTGCAGTTGGAACCATATGGGTCAATAAGATATATACTGGTATAAACATGGATGTCAGTTTGACTAAGGTTATGATGTTATTTACATTCAATCATTATTTTTATAAGATGAATTATGTTCTATTTCAATAAACATTGGTTCCAAAATATCACCAATTTCATATGAAAATATTGTAGATTTGTGAATTGTGATTTCCATATTGAAATATCCATGATTAATATTACAACATTTTTTTACATGAATGAATAACTGTTATAATATTTTTTTAATGCTCAAAATTATATCTATTTGAAATTATTTTGGTCATTAGGCTTCTGGGATTCCTCAAAAGATCTTTTTGTGAGGGGTCACTTGTTCATCATACTTCTTAATCTTATTAGCATGCATATTTCTTAAAAGTGATTATCAATTATTCTTTGTGGGGATCATTCCTAGTAATTGATCATCATAACCTCCCATTTTTTATTTTATGTGCACTTGTTGGTGTTTGGAACTCAGGTTGTGTTATTATATCCAACGACTTCTCATGGAATCCCCCAATTTTCAAAGGTCATGTCATCCACCTATAGCGTGTCAGGGGATTTGATAACCCCTATGATAATCATTTTACCCTACTCTATCAATATTCCTCTTCCCAATTTTTATCATATTCCATTGATGAAAACCATGGATCACTGAGAAAGAGGTACTTCGTGAGTTATCAGAAACATGAGATGGTCATAATCCTAATACACAAATGGTACACTATTTATTAGTGGATCTTGATGAAAAACATTCATGTTGAAGGTGTGTAGCCATATCCCCGATCCATAAACTATAGTGGAGATAAAAAATGAGTCAAACAATGTAGATATTTTAAATTCCCATAAAATAACTCCTTTGAGGCTTCATTGAGATATTTGAACCATTGGACAGTATAAGCTGCCTGACCATATTATTTATCACATCTACATTTATTTTGTTATGAAGAATCTATTTGAATATATTTGATTCATTATCATATCCTAAAATGTATATAGAATTGATTTTGTTTTGATCTCAATAAATCGAGTTTGTGTGTGGGAGGAGTTCTTGTCATGTAATTAGGTCCATATGGACTATAGTATGTTAAATCATGTGTTCATATTTACAACATTTTATTTTATATTATTTCGAATTTGGTTCTATATTTTCTGATTATATCTCAAACTCATCTTGAATCATCACATTAATTCTATTTTTTCAACTGAAGTCATTGTAATCTTGCTAAAACTTCTAGTTTCAATAACATAAAAGAACACAATTAAATATCTATGGATACTTCACTATTTACCAGAGGAGTACACCTCAAATTTTTCTCCAACATGAAATGATGTGACTACGCATGCCTGTTTGGAATGGTGGTGAAGAAGACTGGTAAGGAAAAACTATTTAGAAGATGAACTATAGTACTTTTTAGATGGGATTTAACAAAGGAATTCTGATAGAAATCGGAGAAAAATAACAACTTCAATGTGAACCTCCTCAAATGAAAGTTGGAATCAAAATGTATAAACTTATAAATAAAAATGTTATGAGTTATTGGATATTGAAAAATAATAAAAAAGAAATAAAAAATAATTAATAAGATAAATGGAAAAAGATGAAATAAATGTAGAGTTATTTATTATTTTCTAATACATATGACTGAACATCCAATGTAATGTCTAATTCCCTCAATAATATTTTCTCTACCTCCACTTATTGACCCCCTTATTCTTCTTATGATGAAACCCCTGAAGGATCCTAGAGTAGTGGAATCATTGCAATGAATCATGCCCAAATTTTATTTTTGTTATGATTGATAATTAATCTAATATTTACATGATGAAGAACACCATGATAAAAAATATTGTATCAATGATAGCAGAAAAGGGTTCAAATTTAGGAACAAAGAGTTGGATAATCAAATATTATTTATAATTAATTTATGAAATTAAAAAATTTACTTGTGTGAAATTGTTTATTTTTCGATGGATATAACAACATATTTATATCATATTGTCATTTAATTGTAGAATTCAAGGGAATATTTCCTCTACTGGTGATTCCCAAATGTCCCAAAAATCATCAATCATCATAGTAGAAATATCCATGTGCTAGCGTGGAAGATAAAAACACTTACAAAATTAGCTTTTGATCACGCAAGAATCACTTACAATGGATTATCCTTAATCACTCTAGACTTGGGAGTCGATGGGGGAGGAATATTGCACTCTGTTATTGAGAGTATTCTTATAGAGGTATATATTTAGGGCTTGAGAGGATTCTCTCCTTCTATCATTGTGCACTAAAAATGAAATTGGATTTATTGAAAAATTATATAATTGTGTTTACATACGGCTTGGGTTAGAAATAAATAATCATACAAGAACACCTAATTATTTATTTAATCCATGTGGAACCCCATATTAATAATAATATTAATAATATTATAATTTATTGACATGCTCTAAACACACAAATTAAAATTAAATATTATTTATTAAAATATTATTCATTGTATAATATTTCTCACTGAACCTATAAAAGTTGTTAGCTATTACTCCACAATATTTATTAGGCCTTGAACAATGACTACTTATTTAATTAATAAATATCACTACATTATTATTTAATAAATAAATAAATAAATATTATATTTACTAAATATAAAATAATTTTTTATTAAATATTCTTCTCACATAATATTCTCTCGAATTTCTGGTGGTAGAATACATGCAATCAACAAGACATGAATAATTATTAAACCACGTGTAGAAAAAATATTTATTCAAATTTTCAAAAAATAAATATTAATATATTATTTAAATGGGATAATGGATACACATAGAGTGTGGCCCTCTAGGCCTCTTTCTCCTTGGTATTAGGCGATGAATCCAAAGGTCTAAGGTTAGCATCTAACAATACACCAAGGCACCCATAGGGAAAGAAGGTAATTATAGAATCCCTCCTTTTTATAACATAACTTTTCATTACATTTTACAAAACCGAGGATCTTTAAGGTTTAGTGTATTGGAAAACAGGAACTTGAAACATGAAAACATAAAAAATCCTTCTTAAACACTTGAAAGGATTCCTCTTATGTTCATCCTAGGTTCATTACTACATCTCATAACCTGGGGACATACATCAAAAGAAAGGTTGAGCAGAAGGCCCAGTAAGCGAAACAAGGGAAACATTTAACATGTGAACTTGAGATACCTCAACAATGTCATGAAAAAGAACTTTAAAGCATGAGAAAGAATTCATGAGGAATATAATAATAAAAATAACATATTTCATACCTTGAAGATGTGGCTAGAACATTTAATATTGACAATCATTTTCATTTCACCAAGGTCCATCCCCAAGGTGTCATTAAAAATTACCAAGGTTATTCACCAAGGCGTCGTTAAAAATGGTCATATCTAGAGATTAAGTCTTTACCCAATTCATTGGAGTGATATCAGGGTGCACCCTTAAATTTGTATTTATAATCATGTGAGCCACATATATCATCATCAAACATTTCATAAACAACCCATATAGCATAAAAAATGGGTTTCCTTTCATAATCATGACATTTTAAAAACTGCTTTAAAGACATGATCTTTATATCACTTTAAAACCACGAAAAAGGAAAGCGGGTATCATTTATGTAAATCCCATTATTAAAATAGAACATTTTTATATATATGTGAATACCCCTGTAGAAAAATAGCTTTGAGTATTCACTTAATAAATTAAAAGAATTTGAGAAAAAGAGAGAGACATTTTGAGGCGAAAATTCTGAAGCATAACGGCTATATTACAGGGTTTTAGAAAACATTGAAAAGAGAAGGGACATGAGTCATACACTCATAAATGATTCATAAAACAGTATAGGGACATAATATAATGGATATAAGAACATGGTAATGAAATTTTAAATACATACCAAATGAATTGAAAAACATTTAAGGAAGACAAAAATAATATTTCTCTTAAGAAAATTCGGCAGCCTAACGGCATCACTTAAAACTTCAAAAAAAAAATGAATTGATGAGGTAAAATAGGGTATTTCATCATATGAACATAAATGATCAGTTTGATAGATATATATATCATACCCCAACATAATAAAAATGAACATGGAAGACTTGACATGAAAATAGATCTTGAAAACGGGAAGGGTGAAAGAATCCCTTAAAAATTCGGCAGCCTGACGGCGCCACTTAAAACTTCAAAATACTGAATCAAAGAGATAAAATAGGGTCTCTCATCATATGAAAATAAAATATCAGTATGATAGATATATCTATCATACCCCAAAATAATAAAAAGGAACATGAAATACTTGACATGAAAATAGATCTTGAAAACGAGAAGGGTGAAAGAATCCCTTAAAAATTCGGCAGCCTAACGACGCCACTTAAAACGTCAAAATACTGAATTGAAGAGATCAAATAGGGTCTCTAATCATATGAACATTAAAGATAAGTATGATATATATAGAGATCATATCCCAACATAATAAAAAGGAACTTGAAAGACTTGACAGGAAAGTAGAACTTTAAAAAATGAGAAAGGTGAAAGAATCAATTAAAAATTCGGCTGCCTAACGACGTCACTTAAACATTCTTAAAATGAATTGATGAGAGAAAGAGGGGGTATCTAATCATATGAACATGAAAAGTTCCGTAATAGGAATATAAAAAATCATCCTCCAACATAGGATCATGGAGCATAAAAGAAATGACATAAAAGAGATTACTTGAAAAGAAAGAGGGAGGTAGGATCCGTTACCTTAAACGTAACTCTTAAAACTCAAAGGTTGGGACCTTGAGGGCTTGGGGGCACCTTGGGAGAACTCATTGGGAGGTAATGAGACCAGATCTTCGTTGGGGGATAGTTGGGAGTAAAAACTAAAGGATGAAAGGGTGGGTATTTATAGGGAAGGTGAGGTGATACTTTAATAATTTCAAGGGACACCTCACAAGTGGTTTTCTCAAAACCACGGGCTCTCCCATGGTATTTCCCATGGAGTTTTGCCACATAGAGCCCTCAATACAATAATTAATAACCTTTGGTCTACCAACCCTTAAAATATCTCATGGCATCATCATGACACAGTTATGATGTAATTAAACATACCGAAACCCTAAAACTGCATTTTTACTATTCACTGAAAATTCATCTTTCTCAGAAAAATCCCAAAATTTCACCTTAACCAAATATCAATGCTTTGATTAAAAATATGAACTCAATTTTATAAAAATAATTTTCTAAATATTTTTAATTTAATTTTTAAATAAATACACTATTCACCGAAAATTCATTTTTTTCAAAAAAATCCCCAAAAATTACCATAACATAATATCGATGCTCTGAGTTCAAAAAATAAAGTCCATTTTGTAAAAATATATTTCTAAATATTTTTAATTTAATTTTTAATTAAAAAACAATATTCACCCAAAAAAACTAATACTTGACTAATAATTTATGAAACAGTTATTTACCCATTTTATTGAATCACATTACTTAAACAAGTTGCCTAGATTATTTTAATACTTTCTTTATGTGAGATTACTAATCAATTTGGTCACATTACTAATCCTAAGCGTAAAATCAGTATTCATAATTTACTATTCATCAAAGATTAAGTTGATCTTATTAGACTCCAAATTCTTTACTGAACACTTTTGCAGAAGACAATTTTTTGAAAATAATTACACATTTTTAATTATTTAAGGTTTACATAAACATTTTTAAAATATCCTTTTTCTAAAATTCATCAAAAATATGCATATTATATTTATCCGGACATTTGAAAATTCACAAACTTTACCGTAAGAAGAGAACACAATTTTATTTAAATCAAGGGATTACAAAAGGCAGTTATAGTCTCCTTACACAGCACCTTATAACCCCAGCATAGGACCTAAGTGTAAAGTGTGCTAAGGTGAGAGAATCTGAGGGCGGATCGGCCAACATCGCACGATTATTAATTTCTATCAGTTTGAACTTCTCGCGAAGGAGATTCCATTCTAGCTTCACACGATGAAGTTCGGCTTGGGTTTGGTCCAGAGCAAAGCCCAGTGGTGCTACCTCCTTCCCAAGTTCTGTTAGATGGGCTTCGATTGGCCCGAGACTACTGGATGAGGCCATTAAATCTTCTTTCTATATTAATTAACCAAGATCACTTGTATTTAGAGATAGTAATCGAAATGTTTAGTTTCCAGTGGTCATATTAACCAATGGTCATATAACAGTCAAAACCCAATGGTCTGATTTTAATTATACTCATGTTATCAAATGAAACAGTTTTGTTGAGTATAAAAAATAAAATAACACACAAAATTAGGAAGCAAGATTTATTCAAAATTTTGGGTCGTTACAATCTTCCCCCTTAAGAAATTGCGTCCTCACAATTTTTAAAATTGTGTTTTGAAATTTTATTGAATGTCCGACATCGGAAAAGGAGTCAGTAAAACTATTACATTAAAAGAAAGAAAGGGATGTACAAAGGTCACCCGAGTTAACCCACACTAGGACTCCATGTAGGAAAACATGGACATGGAGGAGAAAACAAAGGGTCAAGTTCTGAGGTAGAGTGATAGAAAACATGATTAGGAGAAAGTTAACCACTAGAAAATCGCAAAATTACGATGTGTGTAAACGGTCTTTGATCACCTAGTAGGAAATGTAAACCAACAACGTTTTTGTTTTATGTTCCTTTTCATAATTTTGAGGAATTAATTTACTACATAGAACAAAAACATAAGGAAATATACCTACTTTCAAGTAGAGTTTCATCCTTTAATAGGTTTCTACCAAAACTAATCTTTTCTCCAAACGATGAGCATTCAAAAACACTTGGTCTCATCAAAACACAAGAATAATCTTATTGAGTCATGTAATCCACCAAGGATTAACAATAAATTTCTTCTATCTTTAAACATTATCCCAAAACAGAAAGGGTAATATAAAACAACTCTTAAAAAAGAAATAATCCCATAGGAAGGGAAACTACTTTTAAATCTTCACAGTTCCATGGTACTATCCAAAGTTCATCATAGACCATTCCATAAATAAATGTCCTTAAAATTCCACAAAATAAACCAAACTAAGATTGAAACCCAATTATAAGAACGATCTCAGAACATAGTCTTCCAAGATAGATTTATCATTCATCTCCAAACAACATTAACCACTCTTATCATCTTATAAAAAAACTAACAAACCTAATCACATTCTCCCCAAGATAGGTTAATAATTTCCATATGTAACCTAAATTACTATATGTTCGCCTTAAATTCATCGATTCTTAAAAATATAAGTCAACCCTTACTCCTCAAATAAAATACCATAGTAATCTATTTACCTCGATCAAATAGGGTTCCCAAAATAGTGAACGTCTTCCAAAATAATAATCATCTTTTAATCCTCTAATCACATTTTTTAAGAAGAACAACTTCACTACATCAACATGTGGTACATAAAAATAGATGTTTTCCTTAATGATATAAAATCATCTTAGGTAGTGACTCTATGATCTTAGAAAACATAAAAGATATGCTCATAGAGCACGAACTAAAATACAACATGACATAGACAATTATTGTGAAGAAGTTACATGTACTTCAGTCATCATGATCCATCTCAGCATAGGACTTGGATTGTTCCATTGTCCTCGAAGATTGTTGATGCTCATCATGCTTCTCACCCCTTCCAAGAGATCATTTCCTTTGATAATGTCTAACTTCTCCACATTTACGACATCAAAATCTATAAGGTACATTAGATCGAACCTTATCTCCATTCATCACATTATCCATTTTTTAAAGAAATTGGATACTTTATGCCCTATCTTCCCACACTTAAAAGATCTCCTGGTTCCTTTGTGACATTCTCCTTGGTGCCTCTTCCCACACTATTTGCAAAAAAGAAATTGGGTCTTCTTTCCTTATCAACTCCATCAGATGAACATCCTTGAGACTTTGTCTTCTTCTTCCTTGATGAATTTGGGAATTCAACTAGGTCCCAATTTTTAATTGTGATTTTTGATAGCTGGTTTGGCATAATCACAATATGTTCAACTTGATCTTTCGTCATCTCTGTCACATTAATAGGGAAATCATCACATTTCCTATCACATTGGTTGTTGGGACATGCTCTTCCATTTCCCGCCATTAACTAAGAAAACAACGTATAGTTAGGGGGCTTAAATACTTAGCCAATAATCATTATAAGGAATGTAACTCCCCGACCCCAGTTACCCGGAGTCGGTGCATTATTACATAACATTGGCATGATCATAAGAAAGATCAAATCTCGAAAGACCGATTGGTTTAGTAGCCTTGGAAACACTAGATATATTCATAAAGTTTTACATTACATCATAATGTGAAAAACTACTACAATAACATATTGTATCCATAGTCCACACTATTATCCCCTCATAAAATCCCTACAGGTCATTCATAATTTACTATTCACATCCTAGGAAAAATAATACATAGAAAAGGGGTGAGCTCAAATGCCCAGTAAAGATAACAATATAGAGGAAAATTTCAAAAATAAGAATAAACATTTAAGGCAATGTATAACTAAAACAAAATCCTTTTAAACTTGAACTTCAACATAGTATGGAAAAAATAAAATGAAATAATGCCATTTACTTATTCACATGGATATTATACTAATAGAATAATCACATGCAATATCAATAACCACTTTCATAATGATGGAATGCATAATGCCAGACTATCATAACCACATAGTCAAGGTCTCGTGCCAAGACTACAAATAAGATTTTTCCAAGGCCTTGTTCCAAGACACTAGTTTGTCTCATGAGACCTACCGATGCATCGGGAGGCTATAGCGGTCTCCACCCGTCACATATTAAGTCCAATGCATTCCCATATGAAAAGGTTTAAGCATAACATAAACATTCGTATTAAAACTAACATACAAAATGTAAATACTTCATCCATAAACCATGAATGGTATAAAAATAACACATCCACATTCAATCATATCACAAAAACTTCAATACAATATAGATGTTTTGGTTCATAATAAATCAACTTCAAATAAGCGTAAAATCCATCAAAGGATGTAGACATAGATGAAATCAAAACTCTTTTTAGAGAAATATATCTTTGTATTTTGAAATCATTTAAGAGTCATATATTTATAAAATAAAACATTTTCTTTGAAAATATTCTTATAATCTTCTAAGGGAAGCTTCGAAGATTTTATAATGGTGGAAAATAGCCGCACCCACCATATAAGTTAAAAAAAGACATTCTTACCTTAATTCTGTCGAAAAGGTTAAAAAGCACATTGTTTGGAAAACGACGGAAGGATTCCTTTATAAACCTCTTATAAAAAGTAAAAAAAGGTATAAATGACTTTAACCCATATTCTATAAAATAGTAAGAATGTTTTGAAATACATTTTTATGAAACATGGATGTGGATGATAAAGAAATCCCAGTAGATTATTACGTATAAACAACCTCGGATAATAAAGAGATTGCGAAATAAACCCTTACCTTGTACTTTTCCTTGGTTGGGGTAGGTTAAACTCCTTTATAATGGTGAAATAATTTTTATTAAATTATTCAAGAATCATATACATTAATATGATATTATATATGATCTTTTAACATTGATTTGTTAATAATATCTTAGTATTATCGTCGTTTCGGGTGTTAACTTACTCGTTTTCTTTGATAAGTTTTGTTACGTAAGCCATGTTTTTTATGGATAGGATGTATCTTATTCATATCCAGAATTATATCAAGTCCTTAAACATTATTTTTAATTCATCAAATGATAATTATACTTGAATGGATACGATGGAGAATGAATCTCATCGCGTTCGTGGAGACGGTAGTCCGTACGTACGCACGAGCGACAATATCATTCTTTTGATATTAAAATAACATATAATTGGATGGTATAACATATATAAAGAATCATTATCATGTTATATTTATTATTTACATGAGTTACACATCATTATTATACCCATCCAAATAATAATTTGTTGAATAACAATTACACCACGACGTGGAGACGGTAAGCCGTACGTACGCACATATGGTGACATGTTATTCAAAGGATGGATAGAATACTGAATATGGTTGTACCATATTTATAATAACATCACAGTATATATAAGATACTGGAGTTATTATTTTAGAATGATAATAACAAAGAAAGAAGAAGTGGAAGAAAAAAGAAACTTGAAAAAGGGTGGTGAAATCATTACCTCTTCTTTGGGTTCTTCCTTTTGATTTGATCAAAAGGGCTCTTAGGTTGGATTTATGACTAAAGTAAGGCATCTAGTATGAAGTGAGGGATGTTGAGAGAGTATTTGGGCAGAGGTTGGATGAAACAAAAGGCTTTTAAGGAGTGAGTTAATGATAAGGGAGAGTGCCCTTTTATAAGAGGGGTGAGGGGCACCTTTGGAAAAGCTAGAAATATTATTTTATAATAAATTCATATTCGGTTTCTAATGGCTCCAAAGTGTATTATTTAAATTTTAATGTGGGGATAGGTCGAAAACAACTCAACCAATATAATTTAGACAGGTTTGGGTTACTATATTAACCTTATCTTTAAGTATTAACTCTTAGTTAATTAGTTTCACTTTTACAATGTCTCTTTTTATATTTGTATTATATGGTTAATAAACTTACTATATACATCCAAGCGACCCCCAAGTGGTCCATTAATAATAAAAATATCATGATATAAGTCTCTTGTCCGAACCTTATATTTTTAGAAATTTAATATCAATTAATAATAATTTTTTAAAAAACTCTTTTATGTCTATTTTGACACTATTCAATAGTTGATTTTTTTAAAACTCATAACAGAATTATTACTTCGAAAAAAGTTAATTAAATCATTACTAACATGTCTTATTAACCTAGAAAATTAGTGTAAGTCATTAAAAGTCTCATATTTTATTTATTTGGGTATTTATAATATCAATTATTTTAATTTTTCACTATTATGGTAATTACTGCATCATCATTGTGTCATAAATAAATTAAATTATTTAATGTCTAAAAATTATAAATAAAATATAATTATGTAGGAAATATTTATATCTTTCTAATTAATATTTACAATCGAAATTCCAACATATATAACCCTACGAAAAAGTTGTTTTTCTAAAGAATATATGCTTGTGTCATTTTTGTATTCATTTTAACTTAATTAAAATAAAGTGTCTCTGTCACTTACAAGTGGCACCATGGGGTCCCAAAATTAACCCAAAGATTCCCATGGTCGAACATGTATCAACCAATAAGGTTAGGATATGTTTAGAGTAATTTTTTATTATTATAATATTATTTTTTAACCCTTATTTACCGGATTTACCCTTTAACCATGATAAATAAAATATTTACCGAAGTAATTATTCAAAATGTCTAAAAATAAAAGTTACCTATTTACACAATCTGAACATCCTGATTCCAAATATGGAATCCATTTTTCCAAATTCAAAACACATAATTAGCATAAATTAATTTAAAATTAATTCCCGTTGTCAAAATAAAAAGCGTGTTTTTAAGATATAATAACTATCAAAAGATTGATACTTGTTTATATTCGGTATAATTGTGAAATTATGTCCAATGACCAAAATTGTATTAAATGGTAAAAATATATTCTAAATATACTTTAAAACCACTCAAATTCATAATTTATCACTATTAATTATTTTGATTAAAAAAGTTGTTTTTAATTAAAATTTAGTAATTTTCACTATTCATCAAAATATGAAAGTTATCCGAAAAGTACCAAAATTTCACCTTAGGCTAAATTAGATACTCCAAATCCAAAAATGAAGTCCATTTTGAGAGATAAAATTTCTAAAATTTTAAAAAGTAGGTATTACTATTCATAACGGCTAGTTTGATCGGTTGTGGTGTGTGTTAGAACTCGATGTTGCGTACAACACACGCTGTCTCATTAGTCCAAGAGAAGCGTACCGTTGAAGCTTGGGGTGTTACATTCTCCCATCCTTCAAATAATTTCATCCTCGAAATTTCTAGAATACTACCGCATGAAAAGACTCGGGTGGTTCTTCATCATAAGTTCCTCGGGTTCCCACGTTGCTTCTTCCATCTTATGGTTTCTCCACAAAACATTTTACCAGATGCATCGTCCGGTTTCTCAGTACCTGTTCTCTCGCATCAAGAATCCTGACGGGCTCTTCGCAATAAGATAGACCGGGTTCTAGTTCTAATTCCTCATAGGTGAGTACATGCGTTTGGTCAGACATGTATTTCCTCAACAGAGATACGTGAAACACATCGTGAACTTTGGAGAGACTTGGCAGCATTGCCAATCGGTAAGCTACAGCCACAATTCGTTCTAGAATTTTGAAAGGTCCGATGTACCTGGGACTCAATTTACCTTTCTTACCAAAATGTATGACTCCCTTCCATGGAGATACCTTCAAGAAAACATGATCACTGACTTGAAATTCCAAATCCTTCCTTCGATTATCGGCATAGCTCTTCTGCCTACTTTGAGCTGCTATGATGTGATTTTGGATTACCTTCACCTTTTCCATCATTTCCTCCACCAGTTCTGGACCTACAAGTTTTCTTTCACCCATGTCATCCCAACAGGTTGGTGTGCGACATCTATTCCCGTATAATGCATCATATGGTGCCATCTGAATACTCGAATGGAAGCTATTGTTATAGGAAAATTCTACCAGAGGTAAATATAGATCCCACATACCCTTAAAGTCAAGTGAGAAGGATCTCAACATGTCTTCTAAGGTTTGAATAGTTCGTTCTGATTGTCCTTCTGTTTGAGGGTGATAGGCAGTGCTCAAATGAAGTTCAGTATCCAAGGCTTTCTGAAAACTTTTCCAGAATCTTGAAGTAAAACGGGGATCACGATCAGAAACAATCGATAGGGGTACTCCATGAAGTCTCACAACTTCATCAATATATAGTCTTTCTAGACATTCCAGTTTTAGATATTCTCTTATAGCAAGAAAATGTGCTGACTTGGTAAAACGATCAACACTGACCCATATTGCATCGTTCCTTCTAGGAGTCTTTGGTAGCCCCATGAAAAAGTCCATCATAATATTGTCCCATTTCCACTCTGGTATGGGAAGAGGTTGCATGAATCCTCCAGGCTGTTGCCTTCCAGCTTTAACTTGTTGACAAACCATACATCTTGACACAAAATCAGCAATCTCCCTCTTCATGTTATCCCACCAAAAATGTTCCTTCAAATCTCTATACATTTTGGTGCTCCTAGGGTGTATAGAGAAATTGGAACTATGAGCATCATCCAACAATTCCCTTTTTAGATCAGGTATATCGGGAACACACAGTCTCTTCCCAAATTTCGAAATTCCATCTTCATACACAAAGTCTCTCAATCTCCCATCATTCACAGCTTTAATCTTCTTTTGAAATTCTTCATCATTGGTCTGAGAACTCTTAATTATTTCTAGTAAAGATGGTTTGGCAACCATTTGAAAAAGCATTGATGTTTCACCTTCTCTAGTTATTCCCATGTTCATCTTTACTAGATCCATGAAAATTGGATCCCTTTCAATTCTCATATTGTTCAAAATTCCATGATCTTTTCTGCTCAAAGCATCTGCTACCTTGTTTGCCTTCCCTGGGTGGTAGTGTATCGTACAATCATAATCCTTGAGTAATTCAAGCCATCTCCTTTTCCTTATGTTGAGTTATTTTTGTGAGAAAATATACTTCAAACTCTTGTGATCAGTATAAATTTCACATTTTTCACCATAGAGGTAGTGCCTCCATGTCTTCAAATCATAGATCACAGCTGCTAACTCAAGATCATGAGTAGGATAGTTTTGCTCATGAATTTTCAACTGTCGTGATGCATAGGCAATAACCCTATCATTCTGCATAATGACACAACCAATTCCTTTCTTCGATGCATCACTATAAATAACGAACCCATCATTCCCCGATGGTAGAGTCAATATAGGAGCATTGAATAATATTCTCTTCAATTATTCGAAGAATTCTTCACACTCTTTTGTCTAAACAAATTTAACCCCTTTACGTGTGAGCTTCGTTAATGGGTTTTCCAGTCGGGCAAAATTCTGGACGAAATGTCGATAATAACCTTCCAAACAAATAAAACTGCGTACCTCAGTTATACTCGTAGGTGCTATCCATTCTTGGATTGCCTTGGTCTTAGAAGGACCAACAGAGATTCCATCTTTAGAGACAATATGGCCAAGAATATAAATCTCATGAAGCCAGAATTCACACTTGCTAAACTTCCCATATAATTCATGTTTTCTCAGAGTCTTCAGGATAATGCGCAAGTGACTTTCATGATCCTCATATCTTTTAGAGTATACCAAGATATTATCAATAAATACCACCAAAAATTCATCGAGATACTCCTTGAAAACTCTATTCATCAGATCCATGAATACAGAGGGTGCAAAAGGCATTATAGTAAACTCGTAATGCCCGTACCTGGTTCAAAATACTGTCTTCGGAATGTATTCCTTCTTTACACACAACTTATGGTATCCAGATCAAAGGTCAATCTTTGAAAAGTATTGAGATCCATGCAGTTGTTCAAATAAATCATCAATGCAAGGTAGGGGATACTTGTTCTTTATTGTTATGGAATTGATCTCCCTATAGTCGATACATAACCTCATAGATCCATCTTTCTTTTTAACAAAAAGAACAGGGGCTCCCCATGGAGAAACACTAGGGCGAATAAATTCCTTAATACTCAATTCCTCTAGTTGTTTCTTTAGTTCAAATAATTCTACAGTGACCATTCTATAAGGGGTCTTTGATATAGGCCTTGATCCAGGAATTAAATCAATGGAAAACTCAACTTCTCATTCTGGAGGATGTCCAGGTAAATCTTCCGGAAACACATCTACATATTCTTTCACAACAGGTATATCCTCTATTTTAACATTCCTTTCCTCACCCACAATAATTTCATTCTCTTCTTCCCCAATAATTGAATTTAGTTGAGCTACTGGGGGTGGATCTAGATAAGAATTAGGTGGTGACGCTTCTGCTCTAAATATAAGGTGTTCCTTATCATCATCATCAAAAATCGTAACCTCCTTCTTCTTACAATAAATATTCACATCATAGTCTGAAAGACAATCCATACCAAGGATTATATCAAACTCAATCATAGGTATGATGATGAGATCAGCAGATAAAGAACATTTATGTGCTCTAATGGGGACTGATTCACAAAACATTGTTGCAATGATACTGCCCTTAGGAGTTTAAACTGACAACTCCCTTGTTAAGTAAAATTGAAAATATCTAATTTTATTAGTAAACTGGGAAGATATGAAATAGTTCCATGATCCAGAATCAAATAATGCATTTTCTAAACTTGAGGAAACCATTAAATTACATGCCACCACGTCTTTTGGAGCTTCTACCTCAGTAGTAGTGATAACATAAGCTTGGCCTTGATCCCTTGGCCTTTTCTGAGGTAAGTTCCCCTGAAGATTAGGACATTCATTTGCATAATGTCCCATCTCCCTGCAATTGTAGCATTGAACATTGGTAGCTTCCATCTTCCCTTTGCATTCACGAGCTTGGTGGCCTTTTTCACCACACTTGTAACAGACACCCATTCCATTCAAGTAAGTATCGAGGTGTTTCTTCCCACATTTACCATAGGATGGATATTCAACCTTTCCCTTCTTCCTCTTATTTCTATTCCCAGATTGATCAGAAGATCTCTTATTTTATTGCTTTGATTTAAAGTCATAAGACTCATAGAATTCCTTCTCTGTCTTGATAGCACATGAGACAATGTCTTCGTACGACGAGAAGGATTGTGAGACTAATGCTCGATGGAGAAATGGTTTTAACCCATCAAAGAAACGATAAATATTACTTCTTGGGTTACGTATTTAATCTCCATCATAGCATGCTAACCTTGTAAAGTTAGCATCATACTTTGTGACATTCTCATCCTCCTTTTGTCTCAGACTCAGAAATTGCCTTTCCATATCTACTCGATGGTCATGAGGAAAGTATTTTTCTAAAAATAGATCTTTGAACTCCCTCAATTCCATATTTTATACTTCATCATCTTCCTTCGTGTTTTGAATCAATGACCACCACTGATCAGCATCTCTAGTGAGGCGGTAAACTGCCATGATAACCTTTTCCCTTTCACTACTCCCCAAAGCCTGAAATATTTTCTCTAGGGAATTTATCAATTTCTCAGCTACTAAGTGATTTGTACTCCCATTGAACGTTGGTGGTTGTTACCTCATGAATCGATCTAACATTGATCCTCCACGTTGTGGATCAGGGTGCTCCATACAGGTAAGGTTATTATTCATAACCTGAGTGAGTTGTCCCAGTATGGTGATTAGCTGATCAGCACCAGTTGCATCACTGGCTCCACTATAATTATCTTGAGCTGGAGGGAAATCCCTACATAGAGTGCGTGCATTGATACAATTTCCATTTCTTCCACCAGGTGCCATTTCTAAACAATGGCATAAACTAGATCAGTTTATGAATGAAAATACATAATTCCATAATTATAAAAGACTTAACATAAATTGTACTATTTATGGATATAATCCATAATCATAAAAAATGTTTTGTTTGAAGAAGTATATACTCATAAACCCTTCATAATGATTTGTAAAGAAATTGAGAGTTATCGTAAGAATATCCCCCGGGAGTGTCGTAACCAAGAGTGCAGAAAGGCCCGTTGTTGTGCCCTAGTTCCCGTTCGAGTCTAGCTCAAAGCAGTGTTTTCGGGTTTTACCCCTAGGTACATCTGTGCCAGAGCCACCTCTACCTGCTCGTATCCAGACAGGGATGTATTGCTCGGAAAACTCACAAAATCTCTACAATACCAAAATTCTAGGAAGTTCTTCTATACTAATCCTCAAAGTTCATCTTAGGTCTAGGTGCTCTAATCAGAGTTTATCTAAATCTAGCTTCCAAGTTTTGTACTAAACTTCCTCTGATACCAACTGTAACTCCCCAACCCCAGTTACCCAGAGTCGGTTCATTATTACATAACATTGGCATGATCATAAGAAAGATCAAATCTCGAAAGACCAATTGGTTTAGTATCCTTGGAAACACTAGATATATTCATAAAGTTTTACATTACATCATAAAGTGAAAAACTACTACAACAACATATTGTATCCATAGTCCGTACTATTATCCCCTCATAAAATCCCTACAGGTCATTCATAATTTACTTCTTCACATCCTGGGAAAAATAAAACATAGAAAAGGGGTGAGCTCAAATGCCAAGTAAGGATAACAATATAGCAGAAACTTTCATAAATAAGAATAAACATTTAAGGCAATGTATAACTAAAACAAAATCCTTTTAAACTTGAACTTCAACATAGTATGGAAAAAATAAAATGAAATAATACCATTTACTTATTCACATGGATATTCTACTAATCGAATAATCAAATGAAATATCAATAACCACTTTCATAATGATGGAATGCATAATGCCAGACTATCATAACCACATAGCCAAGGCCTCGTGCCAAGACTACAAATAAGATTTTTCCAAGGCCTTGTTCCAAGACACTAGTTTGTCTCATGAGACCTACCGATGCATCGAGGAGCTATAGTGGGCTCCACCCATCACATATTAAGTCCAATGCATTCCCATATGAAAATGTTTAAGCATAACATAAACATTCGTATTAAAACTAGCATACAAAATGTAAATACTTCATCCATAAACCATGAATGGTATAAAAATAACACATCCAAAGTCAAACATATCACAAAACCTTCAATAAAATATAGAAGTTTTGGTTCATAATAAATCAACTTCAAATAAGCGTAAAATCCATCAAAGGATGTTGACATAGATGAAATCAAAACTCTTTTTAGAGAAATATCTATTTCTATTTTGAAATCATTTAAGAGTCATATATTTATAAAATAAAACATTTTATTTGAAAATATTCTTATAAGCTTGTAAGGGAAGCTTCAAAGATTTTATAACGGCGGAAAATAGTCGCACCCACCGTATAAGTTAAAAAAAGACATTCTTACCTTAATTCTGTCGAAAAGGTTAAAAAACACCTTGTTTGGAAAATGATGGAAAGATTCCTTTATAAACCTCTTATAAAAAGTCAAAAAAAGGTATAAATGACTTTAAACCATATTCTGTAAAATAGTAAGAATGTTTTGAAATACATTTTTATGAAACATGGAAGTGGATGATAAAGAAATCCCAGTAGATTATTATGTATAAACAACCTCGGATAATGAAGAGATTACGAAATAAACCCTTACCTTGTACTTTCCCATGGTTGGGGTAGGTTAACCTCTTGTATAATGGTGGAATAATTGTTATTAAATTATTCAAGAATCATATACATTAATATTATATCATATATGATCTTTTTACATTGATTTGTTAATAATATCTTAGTATTATTGTCGTTTTATGTGTTAACTTACTCGTTTTATTTGATAAGTTTTGTTACATAAGCCAGGTTTTGTTATGGATAGGATGTATCTTATTCATATCCAGAATGATATCAAGTCCTTAAAAATTATTTTTAAATCATCAAATGATAATTATACTTGAATGGATACGATGGGGAATGAATCTCATCGCGTTCATTGAGACGGTAGTCCGTACGTACGCACGAGCGACAATATCATTCTTTTGATATTAAAATAATATATAATTGGATGGTATAACATATATACAGAATCATTATCATGTTATATATATTATTTATATGAGTTACACATCATTATTATACCCATCCAAATAATAATTTATTGAATAACAATTACACCACGACGTGGAGACTGTAAGCCGTATGTACGCACCTATGGTGACATGTTATTCAAAGGATGGATAGAATACTGAATATGGTTGTACCATATTTATAATAACATCACATTATATATAATATACTGGAGTTATTATTTTATAATGGTAATAACAAAGAAATCAGAAGTGGAAGAAAAAAGAAACTTGAAAAAGGGTGGTGAAATCATTACCTCTTCTTTGGGTTCTTCCTTTTGATTTTATCAAAAGGGCTCTTAGGTTGGCTTTCTGACTAAAGGAAGGCCTATAGGATGAATTGAGGGATGTTGAGAGAGTATTTGGGAAGAGGTTTCCCGAACCAAAAGGCTTTTAATGTGTGAGTTAATGAGAATGGAGAGTGCCCTTTTATAAGAGGGGTGAGGGACACCTTTGAAAAATCTAGAAATATTATTTTATAATAAACTCATATTCGGTTTCTAATGGCTCCAAAGTGGATTATTTAAATTTTAAGGTGGGTATAGGTCTAAAACCACTCAAAAAATAGAATTTAGACAGGTTTGGGTTACTATATTAACCTTATCTTTAAGTATTAACTCTTAGTTAATTAGTTTCACTTTTACAATGTCTCTTTTTATTTTTATATTATATGGTTAATAAACTTACTATATACATCCAAGAGACCCCCAAGTGGTCCATTAATGATACAACTATAATGATATAAGTCTTTTGGCCGAACCTTAGATTTTTAGGAATTTAATATCAATTAATAATATAATATTTGTTTTAAAAACTCTTTTATATCAATTTTGACACTATTCAATAGTTGATTTTTGTAAAACTCATAACAGAATTATTACTTCTAAAAAAGTTAATTAAATCATTAATAACATGTCATATTAACATATAAAATTAGTTTAATTCATTAAAAGTCTAAAATTATATTTATTTGGGTATTTATAATATCAACTATTTTAATTTTTCACTATTATGGTAAATACTGCATCATCATTGTGTCATAAATAAATTAAATTATTTAAGGTCTAAAAATTATAAATAAAATATCATTATGTAGGAACTATTTTTATCTTTCTAATTAATATTTACAATAGAAAATCCAACATATATAACTATATATAAAAATTGTTTTTCTAAAGAATATATGCTTGTGTCATTTTTGTATTCATTTTAACTTAATTAAAATAAAGTGTCCCTATCACTTACAAGTGGCACCATGGGGTCCCAAAATTGAACCAAAGATTACCATGGTCGAAAATGTATCAACCAATAAGGTTAGGACACGTTTTAGAGTAATTTATTATTATTATAATATTATTTTTTAACCCTTATTTACCAGATTTACTTTTTAACCATGGTAAATCAAATATTTACCGAAGTAATTATTCAAAATGTCTAAAAATAAAAGTTACCTATTTACAAAATTTTAACATCCTGATTCCAAATATGGAATCCATTTTTACAAATTCAAAACACAGAAGTGGAAGAAATTAATTTAAAATTAATTCCCGCTGTCAAAACAAAAAGTGTGTTTTTAAGATATAATAACTATCAAAAGATTGATACTTTTTTATGTTCAGTTTAATTGTGAAATTATGTCCAATGAACAAAATTGTATTAAATTGTAAAAATATATTCTAAATATACTTTAAAACCACTCAAATTCATAATTTATCACTATTAATTATTTTGATTAAAAAAGTTGTTTTTAATTAAAATTTAGTAATTTTCACTATTCATCAAAATATGAAAGTTATCCAAAAAGTACCAAAATTTCACCTTAGGCTAAATTCGATACTAAGAATCCAAAAATGAAGTCAATTTTGAGAGGTAAAATTTCTAAAATTTTAAAAAGTAGGTATTACTATTCATAACGGCTAGTTTGATCGGTTGTGGTGTGTGTTAGAACTTCATGTTGCGTTCAACACACGCTATCGCATTATTCCAAAAGAAGCGTATCGTAGAAGCTTGGGGTGTTACAAGAAAACTTTAATCATAGAAGGATAAAATTGTAGAAGGAATGTATACCCTAACTTATGATCCCCTAGGTTCCAATCTAGGTTAACCATGATCATATATTCTTATGTGAATCTTTATTTTATTTTATCCTTGTTCTTCTAATAATGGTTCATACTAAGCTTATGAATTTACCAAAGCATATCCCCCGGGAGTGTCGTAACCAAGAGTGCAGCAAGGCCCGTTGTCGTGTAACAGTTCCTGTTCGAGTCTCGCTCAAATCGGAGTTTTCAGGTTTTACCCCTATGTACATCTGTGCCAGAGCCACCTCTACCTGCTCGTATCCAGACATGGATGTATTTGTTTGGAATCCCCTTACTCAATACTCAAAAAATACCAGGAAGATTTCCTATATTTAAAATTTTCTATAGGGTTCTTCCTAGAGTTTTCATATCCTAATTTCCACAAATAACTAAACCATACTTTGATACCAACTATAGCATCCCTCCTTTTTATAACATAACCTTTCATTACTTTTAGAAAACTGAGGATATTTAAGGTTTAGTGTCTTGGAAACCAGGAACTTAAAACATGGAAACATAAAACATCCTTCTTAAACACTTTAAAGGCTTCTCCTTTTGTTCAACCTAGGTTCATTACTGCATCTCATAACCTGGTTATATACATCAAAAGAAAGGGTGAGAAGAAGGCCGAGTAAGCAAAACAAGGGAAACATTTAACATGTGAACTTGAGATACATCAACAATGTCATGAAAAAGAAATTTAAGGCATGAGAAAGAAATCATGAGGCATATCATATTAAAAATAACATATTTCATAACTTGAAGATGTGTCTACAACATTTATTATTGAAAATCATTTCTGTTTCACCAAGGTCCATCCCCAAGGTGTCATTAAAAATTACCAAGGTTATTCACCAAGGCGTCGTTAAAAATGGTCATCTCTAGAGATTAAGTATTTACCCAATGCATTGGAGTGCTATCAGGGCACACCCTTAAATTTTTATTTATTATCATGTGAGCCACATATATCATCATCATACATTTCATAAAAAACCCATATAGCATACAAGAAATGGATTTCCTTTCATAATCATAACGTTTTAAAAACTGCTTTAAAGACATGATCTTTATGTCACTTTAAACCCACGAAAAAAGAAAGCGGGTTTCGTGTATGTAAATCCCAGAATTAAAATAGAACATTTTGATATATATGTGAATACCCCTGTAGAAAGATATCTTTGAGTATTCACTTAATCAATTAAAAGAATTTAAGAAAAAGAGAGAGACATTTTGAGACAAAAATTCTGCAGCATAACGACTATGTTACAGGGTTTTAGAAAACATTGAAATGAGAGGGGACATGAGTCACCCACTCATAAATGATTCAAAACATAGTATAGGGACAGAATATAATGGATATAATAACATGGTATTGAAATTTTAAAGACATACCATATGAATTGAAAAACATTGAAGGAAGAAAAAAATAAGATTTCTCTTATGAAAATTCGGCAGCCTAACGGCGTCACTTAAAACATAAAAAAAAAATGAATTGATGAGGTCAAATAGGGTGTCTCATCATATGAACATAAAATATAAGTATGATAGATATAGAGATCATACCCTAACATAATTAAAATGAACATGAAAGACTTGACATGAAAATAGATCTTGAAAACGAGAAGGGTGAAAGAATCCCTTAAAAATTCGGTAGCCTAACGGCGCCACTTAAAACTTCAAAATACTGAATTGAAGAGATCAAATAGGTTCTCTCATAATATGAACATAAAATATCAGTATGATAGATATAGAGATCATACCCCAACATAATAAAAAATAACATGAAATACTTTACATGAAAATAGATCTTGAAAACGAGAAGGGTGAAAGAATCCCTTAAAAACTCGCCAGCCTAACAACGCCACTTAAAACTTCAAAATACTGAATTGAAGAGATAAAATAGGGTCTCTAATCATATTAACATAAAATATCAGTATGATAGATATATAGATTATACCCCAACATAATAAAAAGGAACTTGAAAGACTTGACATGAAAGTAGAACTTTAAAAAATGACAAAGGTGAAAGAATACCTAAAAAATTCGACAGCCTAACGGCGTCACTTAAACATTATTAAAATGTATTTATGAGATCAAGAGTGGGTATCTCATCATATGAACATGAAAATTTCAGTAAGAGGAATATAAAAGATCATCCTCCAACATAAGAGCATGGAGCATAAAAGAAATGACATAAAAGAGATTACCTGAAAAGAAAGAGGGAGGGAGGATCCCTTACCTTAAACGAAACTCTTAAAACTCAAAGGTTGGGACCTTGAGGGATTGGGGGAACCTTGGTAGGACTCCTTGGGAGGTAATGATACCAGAGATTTTATTGGAGAGAGTTGGGAGTGTAAAACTAAAGGAGGGAAGGGTGGGTATTTATAGGGAAGGTGAGATGATACTTTAATACTTTCAAGGGACACCTCACAAGTGGTTTTCTCAAAACCATGGGCTCTCCCATGGTATTTCCCATGGAGTTAGGCCACATGGACCCCCCAACATAATAATTCATCACCTTTTGTCGGCCAAACCTTAAAATATCTCATGAAATCATTATGACACAGTTATGATATCATTAAACATACCGAAACCCTAAAACTGCATTTTTACTAGTCACTGAAAATTCATCTTACTCAGAAAAATCCCAAAATTTCACCTTAATGAAATATCGATGCTCTGATTACAAATATGAAATCCATTTTATAAAAATAATTTTCTAAATATTTTTAATTTAATTTTTAAATAAATACACTATTCACTGAAAATTCATTTTTTTCAGAAAAATCCCCAAAAATTACCATAACCTAATATCGATGCTCTGAGTTCAAAAAATAAAGTCCATTTTATAAAAATAATTTTCTAAATATTTTTAATTTAATTTTTAATTAAAAAACACTATTCACCCGAAAAAACTAATACTTCACTAATAATTTATGAAACCGTTATTTACCCATTTTATTGAATCACATTACTTAATCAAGGTGCCTAGATTATATTAAATATTTCTTTAAGTGAGATTACTAATCCATTTGGTCACATTACTAATCCTAAGCGTAAAATCACTATTCATAATTTACTATTCATCAAAAATTAAGTTGATCTTATTAGACTCCAAATTCCTTACTGAACACTTTTGCAGAAGACCATTTTTTGAAAATCATTACACATTTATAATTATTTAAGGTTTACATAAATTTTTTTAAATTATCCTTTTTCTAAAATTCATCAAAAATATGCATATTATATTTATCCGGACATTTGAAAATTCACAAACTTCACCATAAGAAGAGAACACAATTTTATTTAAATTATGGGATTATAAAAGGTAGTTACAGTCTCCTTACATAGCCCCTTATAACCCCAGCATAGGACCTAAGTGTAATGTGTGCTAAGGTGAGAGAATCTGAGGGCGGCTCGGCCAACATCGCACGAGAAGTAATTTCTATCAGTTTGATCTTCTTGCGAAGGCGATTCCGTTCTAGCTTCACAAGATGAAGTTCGGCTTGGGTTTGGTCCAGAGCAAATCCCAGTGGGGCTACCTCCTTCCCAAGTTCTTTTATATGGGCTTTGATTGGCCCGAGACTACTGGATGAGGCCATAAAATATTTTTTCTATATTAATTAACCAAGATCACTTTTATTTAGAGACAGTAATCGAAACATTTAGTTTTCAGCGGTCATATTGACCAATGGTCATATAACAGTCAAAACCCAATGGTCTCATTTTAATTATACTCATGTTATCAAATGAAATAGTTTTCTTGAGTATAAAAAATAAAATAACACAAAAAATTAGGAAGTAAGATTTATTCAAAATTTTGGGTCGTTACAGTAATGCCGCAATGACATAATGACTTATATATATGGTCACTATATATTATAATCCATTTATCATGATATATCTAATCATGTTGGTTTCATGTGGGTGCTATCAACCTATGTTCTCGATGTCAATTTTTTTTATATTTCAGAAATTAAAATTTCCTATAAAACACCATGCCCATGGATTTATTGAGGTTGTATAATTTTTCATAAAGGTCCTAAAATAAAAACCTCAATTAATGAAAATATTGTAAAAATGATTTCTTTCATGACTGACTAATTAAATATTACTCATGACACACCCAATGTATCCTACCTCATAGTGAACATATGTTTTCACGATTTTCATCAATAAATCAAAGTACACGACTTATAAAATTCATTTATAATTAAAAAAATTGTAAGGATCAATGCACACATAAACAAATAGGAACATTTGATGACACATATAAATTCATATTTTCTACTGGCTAGTATCATTCTCATAATATCCTACAAAGGATATTACTAAGGGAGTACACCATGAGAAGGTGTCTCAAAGCCCTATGAGTCTCCACCCCTGATATCCTAAATCATTTGGTCCCCTCAAATGATTTCATTCTGATGTATAACATATATTTAATAATAATCTCCTAGCACTTTTGGGTTCACATCGTAACAGGGAACTACTAGGACCGTTCAATACAACAGTTACTCTTATGACATTATCACATATTTTTTTATGAAAAATAAAAATAATGATGTGATAAGGATTTTATTAACATTAGAAAATGAATACAGGTTATGAAAATGTACATAGAAGTTGGTTCCAGTGAACTAAATCCAACAAACTCCCAATATTACTAGAGCCAACTAAAAACAACCTTCATTCTCCTAGATGACACATGATAATCATGATTCAGCTACGATATGCCTTCAGTCATGTGGTCCACCATGTTTTCTTCTATATGAACTCTTCTTACTACAACTTGAACCATTGGAAAAAATAACTCATTAGGTGATACTTTCAGAATATATGCATGTTTCATTTGTGTGACATTGGATAATTTTCTTGATTCACTAAAAAATTATTACCTAAATACAATGTGATAAGATCTTTATTTATATGTACCACGAATGATTGTATATAATTTTTGGTATCTAAATGGTTTCCTTGGATGCATCATAAGATGATATAAACTCAAAATATTCTATAGAATCAGTGGTGACAAACTACTTTTAACTCTTTCGGTTGACAACTCCATTGTTGATTCAAAAAAAATATCCTTAATGTGACATCAAATCATTCAAATATATTTGAAATCTAGAATCACTATAACTCCAAATTACTAACTCCTCATCACATCCACACAACATGAACATATCCTTAGTTCTTCTCAGATACTTGTGGATAGAATTTAAATCATACCATTGTTGTTCTCCTGGATCTTCATTATATCTTCTTAACAAGTTCAATTTGTAGGAAACATCAACTCTAGTACATGAAATGGCATACATGATTGATCATATTGCTGAAGTGTATTAGAATTTACTCATTCTCCCTTTCTCCTATTGTGTCTAATGAAAAATTATCGTTGATTGAAGTATACCATGTGACACTGAAACCAATCCCCTCTTGGATTGTTACATAATAAATATATTTAGTTTTATATCAATGTATGTACTTTGACTTAGTCCAAGAAGCCTCTTGGATCAATCATGAATGATCTTGATCCCTAAATTATAGGATTCTTCACCTAAGTATTTCTTAGAGAAACAATTGTTCAACAAATCATTAAAATATTGTAAGACTTGTATGTAATTTTCAATATGTAATATATCATCAACATTTACTACTTTGATGATGACTGAATTTCTAATAAACCTTTTATAAACACATGTCTCACATTAATTATTAATGAAATGAAATTATTTTATAGCTTCATCAAATCAAATGTACCATGACATGAATGCTTTCTTAAATCCCAATATGGTTTTCTTCAACATGTATGTCTCTTTTACATCACATGGAATCAAAAACCCGTCTCGTTGGGTCATATATACATCTCCTAGAAGGTTAATATTAAGGAAATAAGAGTTGACATCCATCTTCCAAACTTTATAGTCATGGTAAACTTCTATATCATGTAGAATTATGATGGATTTAAACATGGAAACTTGTAAAAAGGTCTCATAATAGTCAATTATTTGATGCTTTTTAAGCACTTTATCCACTAGGATTATTTTATATATATTTACATTACCTCACATGTAATGTTTTCTCTTAAATACCCATTTTCACCCTAATGGATTTACCTCAACTGGCGTATCGTCCAACACCCAAACATGGTTCTTATGAATGGAATCCATTTTAAAATTAATGAATTCTTTCCATATTTTAGTTTATAATCTCTCTTTAACCTATTTGTATTATAGAGGTTCATCATTGTCAACAAATAATGAGTCACTATCTTTGGTGACTAGAAAAAAATATCTCTCTAGCTCTGTTACATATCTAGTGTTCATTTGTAGTACTTCTGTTTTAGGATGTAATTATTCCATAGGGACCCAAAAAATCTGCTCTTGTACCAACTATTGTGTATTTTGAGAATCAACTTCAATGAAATCAATCATACTCCCACTATCCTTTTTAAGGATGTTCTCCCTAACAGGAATGGAAACATGTATGTGACCATTCAATTTCGTGTTTGTTGGGATGTATAGACAATATTACTTTAGTTCCTTGAGATACCCTATTAAGATACACTTTGTGCCTCAGGGTTCTAGTTATTTCAATTAAAAGTCCATAAGAAATTCCTCTCAACCCCATACACTTGTGTGTGAATAAACATATTTCATTCCAGTACATAACCCGAACGAAATCCTATATGATGCTTTTTTTGGTACTCAGACTAATGTATATTCCATAGTTCATAATGCATGTCCCCAAAAGTATAATGGTTGAACTTTATGAATCATTGTCGACCTTAACATGTCTAATAATGTTTGGTTCATCCTTTCACTAACACCATTAATTTGTGGTGAGTAAGTTTGAGTGAGTTGAGATAGAATTCCAAACTCTCATAAAAAGTCAATAAATTATTGGGGAAGATAATCACAAACTAGATCCGATCATATATTCTTTATTTTATTTCCAATTTTATTCTTTACTTCATTCTTAAATTCATTGAATTTCTCAATGGACTCAGTTTTATTCCTCATTAAGTAGACATAGCCATATCTACTCACGTTATAAGTAAAATTTATGAAGTATTAATAGCCTTCTATAGCTTCTATTGGAAATTGTCTACACACATACGTGTGTACCAATCCTAGAACCTCTATGGTCCTTAAATCCTATCAAAAAATGGATGTTTAGTCATTTTTCCTTGAAAACAGGAATGAAATATTTCAAGATATTTTTTCTCAAAAGAGTTTAAATTACTATCTTGAAGGATCATTTTCATATGTTTCTCATTTACATAACCAATATAATGTTTCCATATCTAGGTTTGATATGTGTCTTGGAAAAATGATTCATTTTCTATTTGAAATACTTGGTTTTCATAGTTTAATAAATAATGGCCATCATTTAAATCCTCCTTACCATAAAATATGTTGTAAATATTAAAGGGAAAAAAATATATTTCGAAACATGAAAATAAAACAATCTATGTATAGGCATGATATAAAAATTATGTTCGTGGTAACCATTGATACATAATTACAATCTTTTAAAACTAATATCATTCGTATTGGAAATGAAATGTGGTAGTCAGTAAATGGATAGAGATTCCAACCTTAGACCATTGGAAATTTGCGAATACACATCCCCTCTAGTAATATTTTAGAATATACTTCGTTCCTACATTTGGATATAGATATGAGAACTGCATGATGTATCTAATAACCAATGCGTAGGTATTGAAATATTACACTCGATAATGAACACACCTTTAGTTCCCCCTTGCTTGTAGGAGAAGTACCTATTCCAGTGGCCTTTCTTGCTACATGTAAAACATACTACCTACCTTTCCTTGACCTACCTATGGATCATCCTCTTCTTAGAAGGATGAATCTCAAGATATTTAGAATTTTAATTTGACTTGTTACCCTTCACCTTGTTCTACCTTTTCGAATAATCTATAGGTGGGTTTGTCATGACCCAATTCATTTTCAACATGGTAAATCAGTATAAGAAGCTTTGAAAGACTCTTATCATTATTTCTCATATGATAATTGACAATAAAATTGAATAAGGTCTTGGGTAGTGAGGAAAATATGATATCCTTGTGCAACATATCTGGGGATCAAATCCATAAGGTGTCTAAGCATTCAATATAGCCACTAATCAAGTATAAATGAGGCCTATATAACACCAAATCTCCATGATTAGTTGTAAATAGATCATTTTGGATCTCATATCTCTCTTTTATCTCCTTATCTTTATAGAGATCCCGAATTTGATACATCATGCTTTATACATCCATGTCCTCAGGTTGCTTTAAAATATCATTTTTCAGGTATGAAAGAACAGTACACTAAACATATATTAAATCATTCAAATGTTTATTATAGAGAGATAACTCTTCCTCAATAGCCTCATTACAAGTCTCATCAGGAATAGGTTCTTCGAGTACATATAATTTTTTTCCATAGCTTGGATAACATGCAATCACCTTTTACACTCTTGGTAATTTGAGCTAGTGAGAAGGTTATCCATAGAAAATATGGATCATAATGATACATTTGAAGCCATTTATATTTTCATTTCTAAAAATAATATGATAAGATATCTAGTACTTTATCTAGAAAAAGTTATAAAAACAAATAAATATAATATTCGTTAATCTCTAACTAGTATATAGAAAAGTAATAGCCCTCACCATTGGCATCAGAATATCCTTTTCCTTGAAAATTTTAGTGTAAAGGACCCATATTAACCTTATAAATACACCAATATTAATTGGTCAATAAATTTGAAGAATTTTATGTAGTCATTCTAAATTCAGAATACATTAACTCGTAATTCGTCTATCTTTTGAGTGGACTCCCCAATCCTGAAATCCTTAAATTGTGTTTCCTCAACCATTTCCTTTTAGTTACACTATGTCCTGATTCGGTACTCAACCATTGATGTAAAATAAGTTATTCCAACAAAAAACATCATGTTAGAATTCTTAAATAATTTAAATCACCCCAACTATGGCTAGGAAATCACTTTGAACAATATTTTGATTTCAAATAATGTAGTGGAAGGTTATACAGAATTAGTAATTATAATTGAGGGATTTAATATTTTATGCATTAATTTCAAATTATTATCTTTATCAAATTCTTATTAATATTTATTGGATTTAATTAAGTCTTTAACCATGTATTAGATAATATTTATGCATAAGAGAATTAATTTTAGTTCTATCTTTCATTATTGTAAATTTCAATAATTCATGTGATCATGATAAAAAAATCCATAATGAAATAACCTTGAGACTCAATAGAAATAAAATAATAATGTGTAATGATTATGGTATTTGCTAATGGTTATCTTATCTAGATGATAATAAGCTAACTTATGATAATATAAATTTTAACCTATGTGTAAAAATACCGTGAACAAATTATGGCATGTGCTACGACTTTCCACCCATCCACCTATGTATCTCTCTTCGATTGATTTCAAATTGGATCCAAACATGAACAACCTGCACTATCTTGGGAGCTCTATCCATTACATATTCTTTTAATCACACGTAGGTGAGGGGATACGGTTTACATTAAAGAAACAATGGGAAAATTGGCCCTTACATAATAAGACGAGAGATGACACGCATTGAAAAATTTTAATTTAATAATAAATTAAACGAAACCAATAAAATACAATGGTCTGGTCTATGATCATGATCATCCACATGAATGAAAATAATTACACATTTAATAAAATATGAATTTAATTCTAATTATTCTAATTTAAGATAAATCATGATCAAATAAATTAATTATCTTCTTCAAATAATCAATGCATTTATCATAATTCTCTTCTAACATTCCTTGATATTCTCATCCATCATAATTTTAGAAAAATTAAATAAATTTATTTTAAATTAACATTGTACAAAAATGTAACTTAGAAGAAACATGATGAGTAACCATCCGAACTACCCAACATGTATTATAATCCTATAATTATTACTCTTGTCACTTGTGGAATACACAACATATCACATACTTTCATGACATTTACAATCAATTAAATGATTACACAAATTACATGTATTATTTGTCATGTGTTCTGTATTAATGTAAATAGAATAATAATCGTAATACGACTCACACCTAATTTGTAGATCTGAACATTGTGAAGAAATTAATTAAATATGTATATATACTAAAACCCGTCGCATGGAATTCCCTATCAATATAATGACCACACACATGAACATGTTGATAAGGTTAGTACAATATGATAAATTAATTTGTAATTCAGTGTAATTTAGTAAAAATTAAACGAAATGCACAAGATAGCAACATGGTTTGTATTATTTTCACTATATATCTGAGGAACACACCTATAGTCTCATATTATAAATCATTCCAGGGAAAATTTTTGAGTACTCGGTGTGTTCATGGGCTACATGTCACGTGTTCTATGAGTTTCGTAGTCACCAGTTATGTAGTCCTTGTATGATGATACATAGATCGTTTGTGACTAATGGAATACATGTCATGCATAATGGTTACACAGTCTGTACTTTGACTGACCATGCTCCAGGTTTCCCCTTCTAACATGTGGTATAAAATTAAAGGAACTCTTTGAAATAAATTCACACACCTTGAATTAATTCTGAATTAATTCATGGTTAACTGAACATCAGTACACATTGTGAACCCCACGAGTTACATGATCTATAATCTTGTGTTATCCATCCATATTCCTCGTGACCTCCAAATAAGATCTTTGAATTATTTGTATTCATAATATTATTCGATTTGATTATATATACTAAAAATGACATAGGACATATCAGAACTCAAAATTCAGTTTAAGAACGATTAAAGTGGGATTAAAACGTAATTAAAGAAATAATGAATCAATCTACATTTTTTAAATAATTATAAATAATTTTGTGATTGTTCTGATAAGACTTGAAGATTCCAGGTGTAGCGGAAGCATTGGGACAGGTCGTACCGAAATTTTATTTTTGTCATGATCGATGAGTAATCAAATATTTACATGATGATTAATATAATAAATTTAATCAAATAAGATAGACAAGGGATAAAATTTTGTAACCAAAGCATAGGATCATCATATATTATTTATAATTTAATTTAGTAAATAAAGAAATAAATTGTGTGAAATTATTTCATAATCAGTGGATCCGACAACATATCAATATTTAATAGTCATTAAATTATAAGAATGATGGGAAGATTCCCTCAAGAAGTGATCCACAAATGGTCCAAAAATCTCCAATCACCAATAAAAGAATCTCCAAGTGCTAACATAATAGATCCTTATTCTTCAATCATTTTCTTTCGATCGCCTCAAGAATTGACTCCAATGGATTATCCTTGATCTCTATAGAATTGATAGTTGATGGTTGAGGAGGATCATTGTCCATGCTTGTGAGAATTCCTGGAGAGGGATATCTCTACGTCTTGATAGGATTATCTTGGGTTGTCATTTTCCACAACACAAATGAAATTGTGTCTCTTAACAAATATTTTAATTGGGTTTATGTAATGATGGGGATAGAAATAAATAATTACTCAAGTTCCACTTATTAGTTATTTAATCCCTATGGAAACCCATGTAAATAATAAAAGTATTATTATTGTTTATTAACATGATCTAAACTTGATAATTAAAATTAAATATTATTTAATCAAATAATATTCAATATGTATTATTTCCCACCATATATATAAACTCTATCCTCCATTCCTCTATAATATTTATCAGTACTTGAATAATTACTACTTATATAATAAATAAATATCACCCTGTTATTTTCTAATTAATTAATAAATTATATTTATTTACTAAATAGAGAATAAATAATTATTAAATATTCTATAGACATAATATTATCTTGATTAACTGGTGTCAAAATAGATCTGATCAATTG